>CM024677.1:23935988-24564450 GCA_014182725.1 Eucalyptus brandiana | reverse complement strand
ATTTCATCGTAGCAACGGTGCATTTGATTGGTGTGGTTTACAAAATCCCACGACCAACGTCAGACATTTACCGCACATTCAAACACTCGCACATTCTCTACTAAGCTAAACCGTATAATTGATGGACGCGGGTTCAATTCTAATAACCATCAGGAGTTCAGGGGAGGGGAATCGGATGGGTCCTGATAATCCATCCCATGCAACTTTTTCCTAAAGCCCCAACTAGTGAAGAGCAAGAACCCACCAACAGATCCATTGGCGAGCTCGTCATTGACTAGATCCGGTGAGGTTCACCCTCCCCAGTGGTTGGGCGAGCTTCCCCTAGCCTGACAACAATGAGGTCAAGCTTGTCGATCCATTGGCGAGGTTCACTCTCGCTAGATCCAGCAAGGCTTGCCTTCCCTAGTCAGTGGGCGAGCTCACCCTCCCTAGATCTAGCGAGGTCCCCGCCTTGATGATGGCTGGGCGAGCTCACCCTTACCCAATGATAGAGAGGTGAGTTCGCCACTAGCTAGTTGCCTCAGTCTATCGACTAGTCAAATCGGCCCTCCCATCTGGCAGGTCGTCGGAAGGAGGAAGAAGAGGGAGGAAGAAAAAAAAGAGAGAAAAAAAAGAAAAGGTAAGAAAGAAGAAAAGATTAAAAAATTAATTAAAAAATATTAAAAAATTGTTCATCGGCGCCAGCCAACCAAATTTGGTCAAAAAAGTGAATTGACACAATTACAAAAGGTTTAGGATTCAATTGATCAAAATAATAAGTTTGTGATTGAATTAATATAATTGCAATATGTTTGAGATTTTTTTTGGTAATTTTCCTATTTTCACCCTAGAATCGGGAGTTACTAAAAACTGGTTTTGAAAAATTAGAATAGAGAATTGGACCATCGGTCCGATCTGGTTCTTGGGTGGGTTCCAAACAAGCTTCACAAATTCGGTGCAACATTTTCCAGCAAGTCAAAGTAAAGCAAAAAAAATAAAGAACTTCCTTATTCTTAATTGCATGATTAGTAAAAAGATTTGACTTATATTAAAAATTAAGGGTCAAGGCGGTGAGTTGATGGACGCTTGACAGTGAAGGCCGTGAGTGAGAGATAGAAAGATGACTCGAAAAAGGTGAGAGTGAGACAAGATGAGCACTTAGTTAATAGGTATTAAGCTTCAGATTAGGGGTTTTATGGTTTTCATTTTTCTTAAATAATTTGTCAAAAAAATTTCTTAAAAATTAAATATATATTTCTATATTACTGATTCGGTTCGAGTAGGTGGGTGGGCAATTTCACACTTAAAACTGAGAACTCGATCGATACCCACTGATTCTAATAAATTAGAACAAAAAACCATACTAGTTCTCTTGGGAATCACTAGTTTTGATTCAGTCCGATTCGGTTCTGGGTAATTTGGGCAGTTCCCGATTCTTTTGTATACCTTTAATAGACATTGATATATTTTTTTGTTTATATATTATATTAAAGAATTTTATGTACGAAGTCAATTAAATATCAACCACACATATAATTTTTTGATTCTTTTTTATTTCATAATTAAAATACTATAATGAGACTGACATGGAAATTTAGCTGCAGTTGCTTCTGATGATTGGGTTGATCATCGTCCAACCCGGTCAAGCAATAGTTATGGGCCTGTCTCGAGACATCTCCAGACTTACAGACCAGAAGTTTCGGGAGTGCAAGGCCCGGTTTCGAGAGAGCTCTGGGCGAGACCAGATGCTTCTGCAATCTTTTACAGAAACTTCCATTTTTCGATCCTTAGCTGTTCTTCTCTTCTTTAAATACCAGGCATCTCCGATCTTCCTTCGTCACTCAAGAAAAGGGGAGCATTTTGCAAGCCGGGGCATCATTACAACAATCAATCGCCAAACGTCCTTGAATCATCTAACAGCAGCAGCAGCAGGAGGGTACAATGTCGCTCATCCCAAGCTGGTTCGGCGGCCGTCGCAGCAACGTCTTCGACCCCTTCTCCCTTGACCTCTGGGATCCCTTCAAGGACTTCCCTTTGCCTTCCTCTTCCCTCGTCGCCTCTAATTTCCCTCAAACTTTCCGGGAAAACACTGCTTTTGTGAACGCGAGGATCGACTGGAAGGAGACCCCAGAAGCCCATGTGTTCAAGGCGGATCTCCCTGGGCTCAAGAAAGAGGAAGTCAAGGTGGAGATCGAAGACGATCGGGTGCTCCAGATAAGCGGCGGGAGGGACGTGGAGAAGGAGGACAAGAACGATACATGGCACCGGGTGGAGAGAAGCAGCGGGAAGTTCATGAGGAGGTTCAGGTTGCCCGAGAATGCGAGGTTGGATCAGGTGAAGGCCTCGATGGAGAATGGAGTGCTCACCGTCACTGTTCCGAAAGTGGAGGAGAAGAAGCCTGAGGTCAAGGCTATTGAGATCTCTGGTTGAATTAAGCTTCATGTAATTTCAAGAATGATCGCTCGTGTCCGGTAATGTTTGCGTCCGGTGAATAAGTGTAATTTTGGAGTTCTTTCGGTAATAAGAAATTGTAGGTGTTTATGTGACTATGTAATCAGAGTGTCATCTCTGTTTATGATGTTATATTGTAGTTTTCTCGGGCCATAAGGCGGCGTTGAATATGAATAATATTTCTCGAATTTTGCAGTATCTCATCTGTGGTTTTCCTGATCTGGAATAGATTGAGCTGTTTACAAGTGGTGTGGAGAAGTACCCTCTTGGTCATTCATTCACGGTTGATGTTGAGGGTCTGAACTGAGAGGGTTTTGGCCAAATTTGGTTATCTTGTGGGTTCGAAAGCTGGTCGTCGGCTGATTAAGTTGACACACTATTAGCAATCAACAAAATTTCCTTTCTCCATGAGGCTATCTGATCCGCCATTCCTAAGTTCCACTTCATTCATATAGTCGTTGGCTAATTCGTGCATTGTATATTTTATGGTAGAAAGGTCCATCTGATTGGTGTCGTTTACAGAAATCCCACGATTGATGTCAGAAAACTACCATCCTTTCAGATATCTGAAGTGTGTAATTGATGGTCGTGAATTCTATTTCAACGACGATCAGCAGTTCAACGGTGGGAAACCCACGACTTAATTCCTAAATTGCTGACTATTGAAGAACGAAAAGGCGATTAGAACGCCGTCGCTGAGGATATGACGGGAAGCACAACCATGTAGGCCACTGCGATACGAAAAGGGTACGGCATTTCCGCGTGAGGCTAGCTGTGATGTTGCTGATGCTGGGTCTTTGCGACCTTGGCTTGCAAGATCCACTACACAAGCATTGAGAGCCAGAACACGAAGGCGCAGGAGTCGGGACTGGGGCCAACCGGAGAATATGATCTCTGTGCTCTCTCCCCAGGGAGAATGCCATGGGGTTCTTCATCATCGGGAGCGAATGATAAAGCCTTGACAGTCAATTTACGGTGTTTTTCTGTTCCCAAAATCATAGGGCGAAAAGGAAAAAAACATCAAGTAAGAAAAGGAGTACATGCAAAGGAGGTACCCTCGAAAGCCATCACGATTAGTGTACTATTAGTTTTGCCATATTATACATTCAGTGATCCTAGAAAAAGGAAAAGAGAAGAGAAACTGCATCAGCAGAAGTGGGCAAAATTGTACGAACCAGAACCGCGCACAAGTCCCAGGACGCGAAGGGGATGGATTAAGCTCGATGACAAGTTTCTGAACTTCACGATGGAGTCATTGCGTTTAAAACATGATCTGTGTGTAGTTGTACTGCCTCTCTTCATGTGGACTGTTCGTGCCTTACATAGCTCAAACTATTCTGTCTGCATCTTTCGTAGGAGTTATGGCGAGAGAAACCCACTTAGTTTCTTTTTTCTTTTGGCTGAGTGAAAATCCATGCTGCCATTTCCAATGCATAACAAAACTCATTTCCCCTTAAAATCGGATAATCAAGTTAATCGGTTTTCCAGGGAAAATTGAATGGCAAAGGTGGCATCGTTACTTTCACTTCAGTTAATGTGACGCTGAAAATAATGACTTCCTCGATTTTGTATTTAAAGGTACAAATGAACGACTTTATCACAAGGGAAAAATAAACCATGGTATAGTTGAACTGCAATTTTTTAGGCAGTAGATATGGATAAAATATTATAAATATTACATATTTATGAATTCATGTAAGACAATTAAATATCAAACACACATATAATATACTGATTTGTGGACTTTCAAATTTTTCAAAGTTTCAAAAAATAATTCACTAATCTCTCACAATTTTAAAATTGATGTCAAATGGAAAAAAGAAAAACCAAATTGCAATGTGATATGGGCAGTAGAATGAATATGAATAAGATTACAATTCTCGACACAAGTCACTACTTAAGTATGATATAAATTCATTGAAAGAAATCTGAATCTAAACTTAAACTAAATAATCCATTGAGCCATTTTTAACTTTTAATTTGAATAAACCAATACGTTTGGGACCAATGGCTGCTTCATTGCCTACACTTTCATGTTTTTTACTAACAATTTTACCGTATTGCGTCTGGCATTGAAACTAAGTACTCTATGATTTAGGCCCATTCTATTTATTGTTAAATTAAGCAAAAATGTGAACAATCATATTTATTAAATAAATTAAGAACAAAAATTCAGAACTTTCTTTTGCATGTTATCAATGTATATTCATCAAACTATGGATTGTTGCATCGGTAGGTAACTCTAGCATAACCTCAAACTATAAATACACATTTTAAAAGAGTGAGGGTGGGGTTGAGTCACAGCTAGCATTATTGAAGAACATACATACATATATCGACTCCTAAATACACTGTGAGGATAAAAAATTCAATAAAATTCAGTGATATAAATATACTCTGCGTTTGGCGATCAGGAAAAAATTCATGATAAGATAAAATTTATCATATTCTACGTTTGATGCTTGTTTAAAATAGGATAAAATTGGATATAAAAAGGGATATAGATCGGATAAAATTATCTCAAAGAGAGGTGAGATAAAGTCGGGTAGGATTTCTAATATTTATAATAAGAAAGTTTTTTTCTTAAATAATAGATTTCTTAAATTAACAAATTAAAATTATATTTCAATATAAATAATATTTGACTTTTAATATAAGAAATTCAAAATAACAAAAAATAAAAATTTAGTTCTTTAAGTTAATCTTATTTTTATTTATATATTCGAATTTAATTCTATCTTATAGTATGAATTCAATTTATAAATATATATTTATTACATATTTTAGGTGTTTTAGCATCTTAAGTATATTAGTACAATTTTCTATATAATAAAATTTTATTAGAGAATAATGGAAGGGGAAGAAAAAGTAAAAAATAAATTAATTAAAAAAAAAGAGAGGCAAATAAAATAAAAGAGAATAAAAATAAAATAGACAAGAGTATCGCGAGAGATTTTTACCATTTTCGCTTGTAAAATTTATGATTCACATAGGCATTTATATTAAATAATATATATAATATAATGTGAACATATCTAATTTTATTATTGTAATAACCAAATAGTGTATATGATATAACAAAATCCCTTGAATTTCATATCTTATTTTATCCCGATTAGAAATCCAGATAATCAAACATAGATCCATTTTTTAGATTAATCAAGTATTTTACCTTATAAGTTGCGCTAGTTGGATTTTATAATAATCTCTCCATGCATAGGATAAGAGAGAAGCAAAATGCAGTAGAAATCAATCCATAATTTACTCAGCAAATGACGGACCGTTATGCTGGCAAATTCCTCATTATATGCAGCTTCACAATTCTTTCTATGAAGTATGAATACTTCATTCTATTTTTATATTTCCAAATCAGCGAAAATTCCATTTTCTAATCGACTGTTTCCTATCCCCCGATCTTCTTTTCCACGAGATAAACTTTCCCTATAGTCTTCTATGGGAAATTGCGACCCGGGTCAAACAAACGAAGCCGGTCAAACAATAGTTATGGGCCTGTCTCGAGACATCTCCACACTTCCAAGACCAGAAGTTTCGAGAGAGATCTATCTAGGCGAGACCAGATGTTTCTCTATCTTTAACCGAAACTTCCATCGTTCGATCCTTATCTCTTCTTCCCTCCTATAAATACCTAACATGTCCGTTCCGTCTTCCACGCTTCGAGAAAACGAAAACATCAGCAAGAGAGAGCGCCAGTCCGACGATCAATCACCAAACGTCTTTGAATCATCTAAACAGCTGCAGCAGAAGCAGGTACGATGTCGCTCATCCCAAGCTGGTTCGGCGGCCGTCGCAGCAACGTCTACGATCCCTTCTCTCTCGACCTCTGGGACCCCTTCAAGGATTTCCCTTTCCCTTCCCCCTCCCTCTCCGCCTCTAATTTCCCTCAAACTTTCCGGGAGAACACCGCTTTTGTCAACACGAGGATCGACTGGAAGGAGACCCCGGAAGCCCACGTGTTCAAGGCTGATCTTCCCGGGCTCAAGAAGGAGGAAGTCAAGGTCGAAATTGAAGACGATCGGGTGGTCCAGATAAGCGGCGAGAGGACCGTGGAGAAGGAGGACAAGAACGACACCTGGCACCGGATGGAGAGAAGCAGCGGGAAGTTCATGAGGAGGTTCAGGCTGCCCGAGAATGCGAAGATGGATCAGGTGAAGGCCTCGATGGAGAACGGGGTGCTCACCGTCACTGTTCCCAAGGTGGAGGAGAAGAAGCCTGAGGTCAAGGCCATTGAGATCTCTGGTTGAATTCAACTTCTTTGTGGTTGCAGGAATGAGCGGTTCTCTGTCCAATAATGTTCAGATTTTCGTGAATAACTACAATTTTGGATTGTTTTCTTTCGTTAATGTGTCATGCAAGAAGCTGTTGTGTGTCGCTGTAATCAATGTGTCATCTCTGTAATCAAGCGCCACAGTGTGGCGCTTGAATATGAATAACTTTGATGGGTTTTGCAGTATTCCATCTCTGGGTTGCCCGATCTGGATTCGATTGAGCTATATGACACACGGTGACACACGGTACCGGAGCAGTACCGTGTTAGTCATCGATTTTCAGTCGTTGCCTTTAGCCAAATCTGAAGATCACTGTTTGTTCGAAAGCTGCTGCTCTGCTAATTTAGTTGACACTAGTTGCAATGAACAAACTTCCTCTGGAGGGCTATCTGATATGGTTGTTGGATATGTCATGCAATGCAGATTTCATCGTAGCAACGGTGCATTTGATTGGTGTGGTTTACAAAATCCCACGACCGACGTCAGACATTTACCGCACATTCAAACACTCGCACATTCTCTACTAAGCTAAACCGGGTAATTGATGGACGCGCGTTCAATTCTAATAACCATCAGAAGTTCAGGGGGAGGGGAATCGGATGGGTCCTGATAATCCATCCCATGCAACATTTTCCTAAAGCCCCAACTAGTGAAGATCAAGAATCCACCAGCAGATCCATTTGCGAGCTCGTCCTTGACCAGATCCAACGAGGCTCACCCTCCCTAGTGGTTGGGCGAGCTTGCCCTAGCCTGACGACAATGAGGTCAAGCTTGTCGATCCATTGACGAAGCTCACTCTCGCTAGATCCAGCAAGGCTCACCTTCCTAGTCATTGGGCGAGCTCACCCTCACTAGATCCAGCGAGGGCCCGCCTTGTTGATGGCTGGGCGAGCTCACCCTCACTCAACGATAGAGAGGTGAGTTTGTCACTAGCTAGTTGCCTTAGTCTAGCGACTGGTTAGATCGGCCCTCCCATCTGGCATGTCGTTGGAAGAAGGAGGAAGAAGGTGGGGAAAGAGAGCGAAAAAAAGAAAGGGAAAAAAAGAAGAAAAATTAAAAAATTAATTAAAAAATATTTAAAAATTTAAAAATATGAACAAATTGTTCATCGGCACTAGTCAACCAAATTTGGTAAAAAAAAAAAAAAAACTAAATTGACACAATTGTAAAAGGTTTAGGATTCAATTGACCAAAATAGTAAGTTTGTGATTGAATCAATATAATTGCAATATATTTGAGACTTTTTGGTAATTTTCTATTTTCACCATAGAATCGGGAATTATCCACTAAAAACCGGTTTTGAAAAATTAGAATAGAGAATCGGACCATCGGTCCAATCTGGTTCTTAGGTGGGTTCCAAACAAGCTTCACACATTCGGTGCAACATTTTCCAACAAGCTAAAGTAAAGCAAAAAAATAAAGAACTTCCTTATTCTTAATTGCAAGATCAGCAAAAAGATTGGACTTATATTAAAAATTAAGAGTCAAGGCCATGAGTGAAAGATAGAAAGATGACTCAAAAGAGGTGAGAGTGAGACGAAATGAGCACTTAGTTAATAGGTATTAAGCTTCAGATTAGAGATTTTATGGTTTTCATTTTTCTTAAATAATTTGTCAGAAAATTTTCTTAAAAATTAAATATATATTTCTATATTACCGATTCGGTTCGAGTAGGCGGGCGGGTGATTCCACACTTAAAATCGATAACCCGATCGATACCCACCGATTCCAATAAATTAGAACAAAAAACCATACTAGTTCCCTTGGGAATCACTGGTTTTGCTCTGGCCTGATTTGGTTCTGGGTAGTTTGGATGGTTCCCGATTCTTTTGTATATCTTTAATAGTTTTTGATATATATATTTTTTGTTTATATATTATATTAAATAATTTTATGTACGAAGTCAATTAAATATCAACCACACATAGGTCCCGTTTGGTTCAACTTTGGGGAAATGGCTTTGCATTTCCTCAAGCATCTTTGAGAGAATGAGCATTTTGGAAAGGGAAGTGTGTTTGGAAACCAATTTTTTTGTGTATGTTTTGCAAAGCTATTTCAAAGTAAAAAGAAAAATGAAAAAAAGAAAAGAAAATGGAGGAGTAGATGCACTGGGTGATCGTGAGGGTGTGGTTGGTGGCGGTGGCGTTGGTGGTGGTGGGGAGGCAGCGGCGATGGCGAGGAGCAGCTTGCTTGAGGTCGCCTCAGCGACACCTTGGGTGGTGGCACCCAGCCACCTGGGTCGCACCAACCTCAGGTGATGCCCTGAGTCGCGTAACCCAGGGCATCGCCTGAGGTCACGTGGCCTCAAGCAACGCTGCCTAAGGTCCAGCGATCCAGGGCGTCGCCTGAGGTCGCGCGGCCTCAGGTGGCGTCGCTTGGGTCGCTCGACCTCAGGTGGCGGCGCTTGGGTCGCTCGACCTAAGGTGGCGGCACTTGGGTCGCTTGACCCAGGCGATGCCCGAGGTCGCCTGACCTTAGGCCACCTTGCCTGAGGTTGCGTGACCTTAGGCAAGGCATCTCGGCAGCCCGCTTGCGGCTGAGCGCCGCCAACCGCGAAACTCGGCTAACTCTCAGGCGGGGGAAGAAGAACCAAACGGGGAAGAAGATAGTGGGGAAAAAGAATGAACAGTGACTCTTGGCATTTTGGAAATGCCAAACTGAAAGCAGCCCTACCCCAGCTTTGGGTTTTTAGCATTTGAAATGCCAACATTCCACCAAAGAGCATTCAAAAGTTTTGCCAAACACAAAAATTTTCTCCCAAGGGGCTTTTGGGGCCCAAAGCCCCTTAGGAAAGTCCAACCAAATGGGGCCATATAATTTTTTGATTCTTTTTTAAATTCATAATTAAAATACTATAATGAGACTGACATGGAAATTTAGCTGCAGTTGCTTCTGATAATTGGGTTAATCATCGTCCAACCTGGTCAAGCAATAGTTATGGGCCTGTCTCGAGACATCTCCAGACTTACATACCAGAAATTTCGGGAGTGCAAGGCCCGGTTTCGAGAGAGCTCTGGGCGAGACCAGATGCTTCTGCAATCTTTTACAGAAACTTCCATTTTTCCATGCTTGGCTGTTCTTCTCTCATTTAAATACCAGGCATTTCCGGTCTTCCTTCGTCACTCAAGAAAAGAGGAGCATTTGCAAGCGAGGGCATCATTACAACAATCAATCGCCAAACGTCCTTGAATCATCTAACAGCAGCAGCAGCAGGAGGGTACAATGTCGCTCATCCCAAGCTGGTTCGGCGGCCGTCGCAGCAACGTCTTCGACCCCTTCTCCCTTGACCTCTGGGATCCCTTCAAGGACTTCCCTTTGCCTTCCTCTTCCCTCGTCGCCTCTAATTTCCCTCAAACTTTCCGGGAAAACACTGCTTTTGTGAACACGAGGAGCGACTGGAAGGAGACCCCAGAAGCCCATGTGTTCAAGGCGGATCTCCCTGGGCTCAAGAAAGAGGAAGTCAAGGTGGAGATCGAAGACGATCGGGTTCTCCAGATAAGCGGCGAGAGGGACGTGGAGAAGGAGGACAAGAACGATACGTGGCACCGGGTGGAGAGAAGCAGCGGGAAGTTCATGAGGAGGTTCAGGTTGCCCGAGAATGCGAGGTTGGATCAGGTGAAGGCCTCGATGGAGAATGGAGTGCTCACCGTCACTGTTCCGAAAGTGGAGGAGAAGAAGCCTGAGGCCAAGGCTATTGAGATCTCTGGTTGAATTAAGCTTCTTGTAATTTCAAGAATGATCGCTCTTGTGTCCGGTAATGTTTGCGTCCGGTGAATAAGTGTAATTTTGGAGTTTTTTCTGTACTGAGTCATATAAGAAATTGTAGGTGTTTGTGACTGTGTAATCGAAGTGTCATCTCTGTTTCTGATGTTATATTGTAGTTTTCTCGGGCCATAAGGCGGGAGTTGAATATGAATAATCTTTCTCGAGCTTTGCAGTATCTCATCTGTGGTTTGCCCGATCAGGAGTAGATTGAGCTGTTTACAAATAGTATGGAGCAGTACCCTCTTGGTCATTTATTCACGGTTGATGTTGAGGGTCTGAACTGAGAGGGTTTTGGCCAGATTTGGAGATCTTGCTGGCACCCTATTAGCAATCAACAAAATTTCCTTTCTCCATTGAGGCTATCTGATCCCCCATTTTTAAGTTCCACTTCCTTCATATGGTTGTTGGCTAATTCGTGCATTGTATATTTTATAGTAGAAAGGTCCATCTGATTGGTGTCGTTTACGGAAATCCCACGATAGATGTCAGAAAACTACCATCCTTTCAAACTCCTAAAGGGTGTAATTGACGGTCGTGAATTCTATTTGAAGGACTATCAGCAGTTCGATGGAGGAACCCGCGACTTGACTCCTAAATTGCTGACTATTGAAGAACAAAAAGGCGATTAGAACCCCATCGCTGAGGATATGACGGGAAGCATAACCATGTAGGCCACTGCGATACGAAAAGGGTACGGCATTTCCGCATGAGGCTAGCTGTGATGTTGCTGATGCTGGGTCTTGCGACCTTGGCCTGCAAGATCCACTACACAAGCATTGAGAGCCAGAACAGGAGTCGGGACTGGGGCCAACCAGAGAATATGATCTCCGTACTCTTTCCCTGGGGGGAATGCCATGGGGTTCTTGCCTTGGGGTTCTTCATCATCGGGAACGAATTTATGAAGCCTTGACAGTCAATTTACGGTGCTCTTCTGTTCACAAAATCATAGGGCGAAAAGGAAAAAAACATCAAGCAAGAAAAGGAGTACATGGAAAGGAGGCACCCTCGAATGCCATAACGATCAGTGTACTATTAGTTTTGCCATATTTTACATTCAGTGATCTAGAAAAAGGAAAAGACAAGAGAAACTGCATCAGCACAAGTGGGCAAAATTGTACGAACCAGAACCGCGCACAAGTCCCAGGACGCGAAGGGGATGGATTAAACTCGATGACAAATTTCTGAACTTCACGATGGAGTCATTGCGTTTAAAACATGATCTCTGTGTAGTTGTACTGCCTCTCTTCATGTGGACTGTTCGTGCCTTACATAGCTCAAACTATTCTGTCTGCATCTTTCGTAGGAGTTATGGCGAGAGAAACCCACTTTGTTTCTTTTTTCTTTTTTTGTTATTTTTTTTCTTTTGGCTGAGTGAAAATCCATGCTGCCATTTCCAATGCATAACAAAACTCATTTCCCCTTAAAATCGGATAATCAAGTTAATCGGTTTTCCAGGGAAAATTGAATGGCAAAGGTGGCATCGTCACTTTCACTTTAGTTAATGTGACGAGCAATCACATTCTCAATTTCCCTGAAAATAATGACTTCCTCGATTTTGTATTTAAGGGTACAAACGAACGACTTTATCACAAGAGAAAAATAAACCATGGTATAGTTGAACTGCAATTTTTTAGGCAATAGATATGGATAAAATATTATAAATATTACATATATACGAATTCATGTAAGAAGACAATTAAATATCAAACACACATATAATATGCTGATTTGTGGACTTTCAAATTTTTCAAAGTTTCAAAAAATAATTCACTAATCTCTCCCAATTTTAAAATTGATGTCAAATGGAAAAAAGAAAAACCAAATTGCAATGTGATATCGGCAATAGAATGAATATGAATAAGATTACAGTTCTAGACACAAGATCACTACTCAAGCATGATATAAATTCATTGAAAGAAATCTGAATCTAAACTTAAACTAAACATAATCCGTCGAGCCATTTTTAACTTTTAATTTGAATAAACCAATACGTTTGGGACCAATGGATGCTTTATTGCCTACACTTTCATGTTTTTTACTAACAATTTTACCGTATTGCGTCTGGCATTGAAACTAAGTACTCTATGATTTAGGCCCATTCTATTTATTGTTAAATTAAGCAAAAATGTGAACAATCATATTTATTAAATAAATTAAGAACAAAAATTCAGAACTTTCTTTTGCATGTTATCAATGTATATTCATCAAACTATGGATTGTTGCATCGGTAGGTAACTCTAGCATAACCTCAAACTATAAATACACATTTTAAAAGAGCGAGGGTGGGGTTGAGTCGCAGTTAGCGTTATTGAAGAACATACATACATATATCGACTCCTAAATACACTATGAGGATAAAAAATTCAAATAAATTCAGTGATATAAATATACCACCCGTGGTGGCGGCGTAGGTGGTTGGGCACTGGTTCCTCTCACGAAAGGTCCAGTGTTCGATCCACGATATCATCTGCCTTGAAGGAAAGGAACCCACGACTTACTCGACAGGCAAGAGTGGTGGTGACTCTACCTATCGTCCAGGGTTTACCCGCCGGCAGTTGGTTGTACGGGGTCCTTGGGTAACCAAAATATATATATATATATATATATATATATATATGCATTTGGCGATCGGGAAAAAATTCATGATAAGATAAAATTTATCATATTCTACGTTTGATGCTTGTTTAAAATAGGATAAAATTGGATATAAAAAGGGATGTAGATCGGATAAAATTATCTCAAGGAGAGGTGAGATAAAGGCGGGTAGGATTTCTAATATTTATAATAAGAAAGTTTTTTTTTTGTAAATAATAGATTTCTTAAATTAACAAATTAAAATTATATTTCAATATAAATAATATTTGACTTTTAATATAAGAAATTCAAAATAACAAAAAATAAAAATTTAGTTCTTTAAGTTAATATTATTTTTATTTATATATTCGAATTTAATTCTATCTTATAGTATGAATTTAATTTATAAATATATATTTATTACATATTTTAGGCGTTTTAGCATTTTAAGTATATTAGTACAATTTTCTATATAATAAAATTTTATTAGAGAATAATGGAAGGGGAAGAAAAAACTAAAAAAAAGAAATTAATTAAAAAAAAAGAGAGGCAAATAAAATAAAAGCAAAAATAAAAATAAAATAGACAAGAGTATCGCTAGAGATTTTTACCATTTTCGTTTGTAAAATTTATGATTCACATAGGCATTTATATAAAATAATATATATAATATAATGTGAATATATCTAATTTTATTATTGTAATAACCAAATAGTGTATATGATATAACAAAATCCCTTGAATTTTATATATTATTTTATTCCTATTAGAAATCCAGATAATCAAACGTAAACCCATTTTTTAGATTAATCGAGTATTTTACCTTATAAGTTGCGCTAGTTGGATTTTATAATAATCTCTCCATGCATAGGATAAGAGAGAAGCAAAATGCAGTAGAAATCAATCCATAATTTACTCAGCAAATGACGGACCGTTATGCTGGCAGATTCCTCATTATATGCAGCTGCCCAATTCTTTCTATGAAGTATGAATACTTCATTCTATTTTTATATTTCCAAATCAACGAAAATTCCATTTTCTAATCGACTGTTTCCTATCCCCCGATCTTCTTTTCCACGAGATAAACTTTCCTATAGTCTTCTATGGGAAATTGCGACCCGGGTCGAACAAACGAAGCCGGTCAAACAATAGTTATGGGCCTGTCTCGACACATCTCCACACTTCCAAGACCAGAAGTTTCACGAGAGGATGGCCCAGTTTCCAGAGAGATCTATCTAGGCGAGACCAGATGTTTCTCTATCTTTAACCGAAACTTCCATCGTTCGATCCTTATCTCTTCTTCTCTCCTATAAATACCTAACATATCCGTTCCGTCTTCCACGCTTCGAGAAAACGAAAGCATCAGCAAGAGAGAGCGCCAGTCCGACGATCAATCACCAAACGTCTTTGAATCATCTAAACAGCTGCAGCAGAAGCAGGTACGATGTCGCTCATCCCAAGCTGGTTCGGCGGCCGTCGCAGCAACGTCTACGACCCCTTCTCTCTCGACCTCTGGGACCCCTTCAAGGATTTCCCTTTCCCTTCCCCCTCCCTCTCCGCCTCTAATTTCCCTCAAACTTTCCGGGAGAACACCGCTTTTGTCAACACGAGGATCGACTGGAAGGAGACCCCGGAAGCCCACGTGTTCAAGGCTGATCTTCCCGGGCTCAAGAAGGAGGAAGTCAAGGTCGAAATTGAAGACGATCGGGTGGTCCAGATAAGCGGCGAGAGGAACGTGGAGAAGGAGGACAAGAACGACACGGCACCGGATGGAGAGAAGCAGCGGGAAGTTCATGAGGAGGTTCAGGCTGCCCGAGAATGCGAAGATGGATCAGGTGAAGGCCTCGATGGAGAACGGGGTGCTCACCGTCACTGTTCCCAAGGTGGAGGAGAAGAAGCCTGAGGTCAAGGCCATTGAGATCTCTGGTTGAATTCAACTTCTTTGTGGTTGCGGGAATGAGCGGTTCTCTGTCCAATAATGTTCAGATTTTCGTGAATAACTACAATTTTGGATTGTTTTCTTTCGTTAATGTGTCATGCAAGAAGCTGTTGTGTGTCGCCGTAATCAATGTGTCATCTCGTAATCAAGCGCCCAAAGTGTGGCGCTTGAATATGAATAACTTTGATGGGTTTTGCAAGTATTCCATCTCTCGGGTTGCCCGATCCGGATTCGATTGAGCTATATGACACACGGTGACACACTGCATCGGAGCGACCGTGTTAGTCATCGATTTTCAGTCGTTGCCTTTAGCCAAATCGAAGATCACCTGTTTGTTCGAAAGCCGCTGCTCGCTAATTTAGTTGACACTAGTTGCAATGAACAAACTTCCTCCGGAGGGCTATCTGATATGGTTGTTGGATATGTCATGCAATGCAGATTTCATCGTAGCAACGGTGCATTTGATTGGTGTGGTTTACAAAATCCCACGACTGACGTTAGACATTTACCGCACATTCAAACACTCGCACATTCTCTACTAAGCTAAACCGGGTAATTGATGGACGCGCGTTCAATTCTAATAACCATCGAAGTTCGGGGAGGGGAATCGGATGGGTCCCGATAATCCATCCCATGCAACTTTTTCCTAAAGCCCCAACTAGTGAAGATCAAGAATCCACCAGCAGATCCATTTGCGAGCTTGTCTTTGACCAGATCCAGCGAGGCTCACCCTCCCTAGTGGTTGGGCGAGCTTGCCCTAGCCTGATGACAATGAGGTCAAGCTTGTCGATCCATTGATGAGGCTCACTCTCGCAAGGCTCACCTTCCTAGTCATTGGGCGAGGTCACCCTCACTAGATTCAGCGAGGGCCCCCCTCGTTGATGGTTAGGCGAGCTCACCCTCACTCAACGATAGAGAGGTGAGTTTGTCACTAGCTAGTTGCCTTAGTCTCGCTACCGGTCGGGCGCGTTTGGTTGTGTTTAGTTTTAAAAATTGTTAGGGAACGTAAAGAAAAAAGTATTTACATTCCTAGGGGAACAATTTTTGAACAAAAATACGCGTTTGGTAAACTTGTTCCGGGAATAAAAAAAAACGAAACATGTTTGGTAAATTTGGATAATTTTTTTATTTCTTTTATTTTTTCTATTTTTTTTCTTATTTTTCCTTTTTTTTTTTTTTCTTTTCATTTTTTTTTCTTTTGGCGGTCGCCGGCCAAGGCCTTGGCCGGCGACCGGCCGGCGAGGGCCGAGCTCGCCATGGGCGGCGGGAGGCGCGGCCTCGCCGGGCCACCGCCCGGCGAGGCCGAGGCTCGCCGGCCGGGCGAGCTCGGCCTCGCCGGCCCGGGCGAGCTCGAGGCCGGATCTCCGGGCGAGATCGAGCTCGCCCGGGCCGGCGCGAGGTCGGCCTCGCCTTGATCCGGCGAGGCCGAGCCGCCCTGGGGCCGGCCGGCGAGCCGCGGCCTCGCCGGGCCACCGCCAGCGAGGCCGAGGCTCGCCGGCCGCCGGGCGAGCTCGGCCTCGCCGGATCCGGGGCGAGATCGAGCTCGCCCGTGCCGGCGCGAGGTCGGCCTCGCCATGGTCGGGCGAGCTCGAGCTCGCCCGCCGGCCGGCGAGGCTCGGCCTCGCCCGACCACCGCCAGTCGGCGTCGCTCGGGCGGTGGCCCGGCGAGGCCGAGCCTCGCCGGCCGGCGGGCGAGCTCGGCCTCGCCCGGCCACGGCTAGGCTTGGCCTCGCCGGGGCCGGCGAGCCTCGCCGTGGCCGGGCGAGGCCGCCGCCCTCGTCGGCCGGGTCGCCGGCGGTCGCCGGCCATGGCCAAGGCCGGCGACCGGCCAAAGAAAAGAGAAAGAAAAAGAAGAAGAAAAGAAAAAAAAATAAAAAAGAGAAGTGTTTGTTTGTTTTTTAAACAAGAAACAAGTTTTTTTTTTTCTTGTTTACATTTTTCTTTTTGTTCTGAAGGAAAAAAAAAACAAAAAGGAAACGTAAACGCACACAAACGCGTTTGCATTCCTTTTTGTTCCAGGAAAAAAGAAAAATTAAATTTCCCGGGAACAGAAATAAGGTGCAACCATGCGGGGCCTCGAGATGGCCCTCCCATCCGGCATGTCGTTGGAAGGAGGAGGAAGAAGGGGGGTGAGAGAGAGAGAGAAAAAAAGAAAGGGAAAAAAAGAAGAAAAAAATAAAAAAATTAATTAAAAAGTATTAAAAAATTAATTAAAAATATTTAAAAAATTAAAAAATATGAAAAAATTGTTCATCGGCACTAGTCAACCAAATTTGGTCAAAAAAACTGAATTGACACAATTGTAAAAGGTTTAGGATTCAATTGACCAAAATAATAAGTTTGTGATTGAAGCAATATAATTGCAATATATTTGAGACTTTTTTTGCTAATTTTTCTATTTTCACCCTAGAATTGGGAATTATCCACTAAAAACCGGTTTTGAAAAATTAGAATAGAGAATCGGACCATCGGTCCAATCTGGTTCTTAGGTGGGTTCCAAACAAGCTTCACACATTCTGTGCAACATTTTCCAACAAGCTAAAGTAAAGCAAAAAAATAAAGAACTTCCTTATTCTTAATTGCAAGATCAACAAAAAGATTGGACTTATATTAAAAATTAAGAGTCAAGGCCATGAGTGAAAGATAGAAAGTGACTCAAAAGAGGTGAGAGTGAGACGAAATGAGCACTTAGTTAATAGGTATTAAGCTTTAGATTAGGGATTTTATGGTTTTCATTTTTCTTAAATAATTTGTCGAAAATTTTCTTAAAAATTAAATATATATTTCTATATTACTGATTTGGTTCGAGTAGGCGAGCGGGTGATTCCACACTTAAAATCGATAACCCGATTGATACCCACCGATTCCAATAAATTAGAACAAAAATCATACTAGTTCCCTTGGGAATCACCGGTTTTGCTCGGGCCCGATTTGATTTCGGGTAGTTTGGATGGTTCCCGATTCTTTTGTATATCTTTAATAGTTATTGATATATATATTTTTGTTTATATATTATATTAAAGAATTTTATGTACGAAGTCAATTAAATATCAACCACACATAGGCCCCGTTTAGTTCAACTTTGGGGAAATGGCTTTGCATTTCCTCCAGTATCTTTGAGAGAATGAGCATTTTGGAAATGGAAGTGTATTTGGAAACCAATTTTTTGTGTATGTTTGAAAAGCTATTTCAAAGTAAAAAGAAAAATGAAAAAAAAAGAAAATTGAGGAGTAGATGCGGTGGGTGATCGTGGGGGTGTGGCTAGTGGCGGTGGCGATGGTGGTGGCGGGGAGGCAGTGGTGATGGCGAGGAGCAGCTCGCTTGAGGTCGCCTCAGCGACACCCTAGGTGGTGCCACCTAGCCGCCTGGGTCGCACCGACCTCAGGCGACGCCCTGACTCGCGCAACCTAGGGCGTCGCCTGAGGTCGCGTGGCCTCAAGCAACGCTGCCTAAGGTCCAGCGACCCGGGCGTCGCTTGAGGTCGCGCGGCCACGGGCGGCGACCTCAAGCGACACCCTAGGTGGTGCCACCTAGCCGCCTGGGTCGCACCGACCTCAGGCGGCAGCACTTAAATCGCTCGACCTAGGCGATGCTCGAGGTCGCCTGACCTCAGGCCACCTCACCTGAGGTTGCGTGACCTCAGGCGAGGCATCCCGGCAGCTCGCTTGCGGCTGAGTGCCGCCAACCGCGAAACTCGGCCGACTCTCAGGTGGGGGAAGAAGAACTGAACGGGGAAGAAGATGGTGGGGAAGAAGAATGAACAGTGACTCTTGGCATTTTGGAAATGCCAAAGCTGAAAGCAGCCCTACCCCAGCATTGGGTTTTCAGCATTTAGAATGCCAACATTCCACCAAAGAGCATTCAAAGTTTTGCCAAACACAAAAATGTTCTCCCAAGAGGCTTTTGGAGCCCAAAGCCCCTTGGGAAAGTCCAACCAAATGGAGCCATATAATTTTTTGATTCTTTTTTAAATTCATAATTAAAATACTATAATGAGACCGACATGGAAATTTAGCTAGCTGTTGCTTCGATAATTGGGTTAATCATCGTCCAACCCGGTCAAGCAATAGTTATGGGCCTGTCTCGAGACATCTCCAGACTTACAGACCAGAAATTTCGGTAGTGCAAGGCCCGGTTTCGAGAGAGCTCGGGGCGAGACCAGATGCTTCTGCAATCTTTTACAGAAACTTCCATTTTTCCATCCTTGGCTGTTCTTCTCTCATTTAAATACCAGGCATCTCCGGTCTTCCTTCGTCACTCAAGAAAAGAGGAGCATTTGCAAGCGAGGGCATCATTACAACAATCAATCGCCAAACGTCCTTGAATCATCTAACAGCAGCAGCAGCAGCAGCAGTAGGAGCAGGAGGGTACAATGTCGCTCATCCCAAGCTGGTTCGGCGGCCGTCGCAGCAACGTCTTCGACACTTTCTCCCTTGACCTCTGGGATCCCTTCAAGGACTTCCCTTTGCCTTCCTCTTCCCTCGTCGCCTCTAATTTCCCTCAAACTTTCCGGGAAAACACTGCTTTTGTGAACACGAGGATCGACCGGAAGGAGACCCCGAAGCCCATGTGTTCAAGGCGGATCTCCCCGGGCTCAAGAAAGAGGAAGTCAAGGTGGAGATCGAAGACGATCGGGTTCTCCAGATAAGCGGCGAGAGGGACGTGGAGAAGGAGGACAAGAACGATACGTGGCACCGGGTGGAGAGAAGCAGCGGGAAGTTCATGAGGAGGTTTAGGTTGCCCGAGAATGCAAGGTTGGATCAGGTGAAGGCCTCGATGGAGAATGGAGTGCTCACCGTCACTGTTCCGAAAGTGGAGAAGAAGAAGCCTGAGGTCAAGGCTATTGAGATCTCTGGTTGAATTAAGCTTCTTGTAATTTCAAGAATGATCGCTCTTGTGTCCGGTAATGTTTGCGTCCGGTGAATAAGTGTAATTTTCGGAGTTCTTTCTGTACTGAGTCATATAAGAAATTGAAGGTGTTTGTGTGACTGTGTAATCGAAGTGTCATCTCTGTTTCTGATGTTATATTGTAGTTTTCTCGGGCCATAAGGCGGGAGTTGAATATGAATAATCTTTCTCGAGTTTTGCAGTATCTCATCTGTGGTTTGCCCGATCAGGAGTAGATTGAGCTGTTTACAAATAGTATGGAGCAGTACCCTCTTGGTCATTTATTCACGGTTGATGTTGAGGGTCTGAACTGAGAGGGTTTTGGCCAAATTTGGAGATCTTGCTGGCACCCTATTAGCAATCAACAAAATTTCCTTTCTCCATTGAGGCTATCTGATCCGCCATTCTTAAGTTCCACTTCCTTCATATGGTTGTTGGCTAATTCGTGCATTGTATATTTTATAGTAGAAAGGTCCATCTGATTGGTGTCGTTTACAGAAATCCCACGATAGATGTCAGAAAACTACCATCGTTTCAAACTCCTGAAGGGTGTAATTGACGGTCGTGAATTCTATTTGAACGACTATCAGCAGCTCGATGGAGGGAAACCCGCGACTTAACTCCTAAATTCCTGAGAAGAACAAAAAGGCGATTAGAACCCCATCGCTGAGGATATGACGGGAAGCATAACCATGTAGGCCACTGCGATATGAAAAGGGTACGGCATTGCCGCATGAGGCTAGCTGTGATGTTGCTGATGCTGGGTCTTGCGACCTTGGCCTGCAAGATCCGCCACACAAGCACACATCTTCAGAACACGAAGGCGCAGGAGTGGGGCCTGGGGCCAACCGGAGAATATGATCTCCGTGCTCTTTCCCCAGGGAGAATGCCATGGGGTTCTTCATCATCGGGAGCGAATTATAAAGCCTTGACAGTCAATTTACGGTGCTTTTCTGTTGACAAAATCATAGGGCGAAAAGGAAAAACCATCAAGCAAGAAAAGGAGTACATGAAAAGGAGGTACCCTCGAAAGCCATCACGATCAGTGTACTATTAGTTTTGCCATATTATACATTCAGTGATCCTAGAAAAGGAAAAGAGAAACTGCATCAGCAGAAGTGGGCAAAATTGTACGACCCAGAACCACGCACAAGTCCCAGCACTCGAAAGGGATGGATTAGGCTCGATGACAAGTTTCTGAACGTCACGATGGAGTCATTGCGTTTAAAACATGATCTCTGTGTAGTTGTACTGCCTCTCTTCATGTGGACTGTTCGTGCAGTACACAGCTCAAGCTATTCTGTCTGCATATTTCGTAGGAGTTGTGGGGAGGGAAACCCACTTATTAGTTACTCTTTTTTTGTTTTTCTTCTTTTCTTTCTTTTGGCTAAGTGAAAATCCATGCAGCTATTTCCAACACACAACAAAACTCATTTCCCCTTAAGATCGGATAATCAAGTTAATCGGTTTTCAAAGGGAAAATTTAATGGCAAAGATGGCATCGTTACTTTCACTCAGTTAATGTGACATGACGAGCTATCACATACTCAATTTCGTTGAAAATAGTGACTTCCTCGATTTTATATCTAAAGGTACAAATGAACGACCTTGCCACAAGGGAAAAATAAACCATGGGGTAGTTGAACTGTAATTTTTTATAGGGGTGATCGGTTCCCGGTTCGGTCCGGTTCCACCCAAGAATCGGGAACCAGACCGGGAGGACCGGTTCCCACTTTTCTGGATCGTGGACCGGACCGACTGGTCTTGGAACCGAGAACTGGACCAACCAACCGGTCCGGTTCCAATGAACCATCACTTGTTTCATTTCATAAACCTCAGAGGATTGCCCCCGAATCAATGAATCAATTGGCAATTAAAATTTTCACAACTTGTGGAGAAAGAGAAAATGTACCAATTTTGACGATGGAAAGGCATTTGAGTGTTGAGCAAGGCCGAAGGCAAGGTTGTGAGAGGGGAAGATGTCGACGTCAAGGCTTAAGCAACTTGATCGAAGCTAGGCATGAGGCGAGGCTGCGACTTACTGCTACATGCTTCACATGACCTATCAGCAGACCCATTTAGAGACTAAACAACCAAGCAAACTCCAATGAGACCGCCACACCTATATCAAGTGAGATCATACTGAAACAAACGCTACAAAAAGACAGAGATCTAAAACCGATGAAAGTGAAGCCGAGAAACGCACCTATGTTAGTCATGAGGCAAACGTCACTCCAAAGAGCAGGAATGCACAGATCTCGGGCAAAGCATAAGAGGAAGAGAGCCAAGCGTAAATGCGCAGATCTCAGGCGAAGCAAAGGAGGAAGAGAGCCAAGCGTCAGAGCGAGCGAGGCGTCAAGGCGAGGCACTCGCCAAGCATTAGAGCAAGCGAGCTGTCGGGGCGAGGAGCTCGAAGAAGGAAGAGAGCCAACTGTCCAAGCAAGCGCGGTATGAGGCGAGACCTCGCAGATAGGCGCTTGGAGGAGGAAGAGAGCCGAGCGTCAGAGCGAGCGAGGAGTGAAGCGAGGCATCGGGGCAAGGCGCTCGGAAGAGTGAGAGAGCCCAGCATCTGAGGGAGCGAGGTGTGAGGCGAGACATTGCGGTGAGGCACTCGGAGGAGGAAGAGAGCTGAGCGTCCGAGGGAGAAAGGTGTGAGGCGAGACGTTGTGACGAGGCACTCAGAGGAAGAGAGCTGAGCATCGGCACGAGTGAGGCGTGAGGTGAGGCGTTGGGGGCGAGGCATCGAGCGAGCAAGAGGGGAGGGGTTACGGTTTTGAGAGGGAAAGGCAAAGTGAGAATTGCCGCCGCATTGGATTGCAAAATTTGGGAAAATGGAAGTTGATGTGATGGCTACTATAAATTAGAGTAGAAACTAAATAAAAGAAAGAGAGGGGTTAGGCTTACGAGAGGGAAAGGGAAAGTGAGCATTGCAAAATTTGGAAAAGAAAATATGATGTGATGGTTACTGTAGATAGGTTCATAAACTAAAAAAAGGGGGAGGGATTAGCTTAAGAGTTACAAGAGGAAAAATGAATATGGTGACGGGTACTGCAGATTGGTTTAGAAACTAAAAATAAATAAATATATATAAATGGTCGGTCCGGTCCGGTCGGTCCGGTTCCGACCCCAAAACCGGGAACCGGACCAACCGGTCACCGGTTCCAAAAATAGGAACTTGAGACCGGATTGAGACCCTCTAGAACCGCCCAAAACCGACCGGTCCGGTCCGGTCCGGCCGGTTCCCGGTTCGGGCGGTTTCCGTTGCACACCCCTAATTTTTTAAGTGGTAGATATGGATAAAATATTATAAATATTACAATTTAAGAATTCATGTAAGAAGACAATTAAATATCAAACACACATGTAATATGCTGATTTGCGGACTTTCAACTTTTTCAAAGTTTAAAAAAAAAATTCACTAATCTCTCCCAATTTAAAATTGATGTCAAGTGGAAAAAAGAAAAACCAAAATTGCAATGTGATATGGGGAGTAGAATGAATATGAATAAGATTACAGTTCTCGACACGAGATCACTACTCAAGTACGATATAAATTCATTAAGAGAAACTTGAATCTAAACT
This sequence comes from Eucalyptus brandiana, assembly GCA_014182725.1. Classification (NCBI taxonomy): domain Eukaryota; kingdom Viridiplantae; phylum Streptophyta; class Magnoliopsida; order Myrtales; family Myrtaceae; genus Eucalyptus; species Eucalyptus brandiana. Next base: position 24,540,987 of record CM024677.1, on the reverse strand, counting down.
TAAACTAAACATAATCTATCGGAGCGATTTTTAACTTTTAATTTGAGCAATCCAATACGTTTGGGACCAATTGATGCTTTATTACCTACACTTTCATGTTTTTTATTAACAATTTTACCGTATTGCGTCTGGCATTGAAACTAAGTACTTTCTTTTGCATGTTATCAATGTATATTCATCAAACTATGGATTGTTGCATCGGTAGATAACTCTAGCATAACCTCAAACTATAAAGACACATTTTAAAAGACTGAGGGTGGGGTTGTGTTGCAACTAGCGTTATTGAAAAACATACATACATATATAGACTTCTAAATACACTGTGAGGATAAAAATTCAATAAAACTCGGTGAGACAAATGTACTTTGCATTTGGTAGTCAAGATAAAAATTTAGGATAGAATAAAATTTATTATATCCTGCGTTTGATGCTTGCTTAAGATATGATAAAGTTGGATATAAAAGGAATATAAATTGGATAAAATTATCCCAAGAGAGATGAGATAAATGTGGGTAGGATTTCTAATATCTATATTAAGAAATTTTTCTCAAATAATAGTTTTTTTAAATTAACAAATTAAAATTATATTTCAATATAAATAATATTTGAATTCTAATATAAGAAATTCAAAATAAGAAAAAAAAATTAGTTTTTTAATTTAATCTTTTTTTTATATATTATTATTTTATAATATAAATTCAATATATAAATAGATATTTATTACATATTTAAGGGTTTTAGCATTTTAGGTATATTAGTACAATTTTCTATATAATAAAATTTTATTAGAGAATAATGGAAGGGGAAGAAAGAAATAAAAAAGAAATTAATTAAAAAAAGAGAGCAAAATAAAATAAAAAAGAAAACAAAAGTATAGTAGACAAGAATATCGCAATAGATTTTTGCCATTTTCTTTTCTAAAATTTGTGATTCATATATGTGTATATATATAATATGATGTGAATATATTCGATTTTATTATTGCAGTTAACAAATAGTGGATATGATATGACAAAATCTTTTTGATTTCATATCTCATTTTATCCAGTTTTATCATGATTAGAAATCCGGACAATCAAGCGTAACTTAAATGTTTATGCAAATTGACCCATTTTTTAGATTAATCGAGTAATATACCTTACAAGTTGCGCTAGTTGGATTTTATAATAATCTCTCTGTGCATATGGAGAAGAGAGGCGCAAAATGTCCAACATGCAGTAGAAATCAATCCATAATTTACTCAGCAAATGACGGACTGTTATGCTAGCATAATTCCCCATTATATGCAGCTTCACAATTCTTTCTATGAATACTTCATTCTATTTTTGTATTTCGAAATCAGTGAAAATTCCTTTTTACTGTTTCCTATCCTCTGATCTTCTTTTAGAGCTGGCAAAATGGGTCATAAACCCATATTATGACCCATTTTTAGTTAAATAGGTCATATATGGATCAAGTGAAAGTTAAATATGGATCAGAGAAATGGGTCTGAGAAAGTAAAGCACAAAAAAAAAGGGTCTGAATGAATTATTAGGAAACCAACTTTGAACCCATGGCCTTCCCTCTTCAACTTTATAAAAATGTTTTTTTTTAATATAAAATATCAAAATTATAATTATTTTCATATTTTATTTTATTTTTTCTTTCTTTTTCTTCCTTTCTTAATTGGCGGTCGGTGAGGCCGGGCGAGGCTCGAGCTTGCCGGGAGACAAGCTTGAGGTTGTCGACGAATAGTGAGGCTCGAGCCTCATCGAATCTGACAAGATTCGAGCTCGTCGGTGTCGAGTGAGGCCTTGGCTTCGCTAGATCGGCGAGATCAAGCCCCGCCCAACGCTGGCGAGACTCAAGCTCACTAGTGTCGGGTGGGCCTCGACCTCGTCGGATCGGTGAGATCGAGCTTTGCACGACGCGGCAGAGCCTCGGCCTCACCAGATCTGGCAAGACTTGAGCTCGCCAGCATCGGGCGGGGCCTTGGCCTCGCTGGATCGGCAAGATTGAGCCTCGCTTGACGCCGGCAAGCTCGATCTTGCCTATGGCCGGTTCTTGCCCGACCGGCCGCCGGTCGAAGAAGAAGAAGAAAAAGAAAAGAGAAAAGAGAAAAGAGAAAAAGAAAAAATAATCATTAAAAATTTAAAAATATATATTTAAAAATAAAAATAATTAAAAATTATATTTAAAAAAAATAAAAATTCGATTTTTAAAAAATATTCTAAAAAGAATTATAAAAATTTTCCATTAGATTCATATTGCATAAAAATTGTTAAAAATTTTGTATTCCATAAAAATGTTTTAATAATACTTTTAAAAAAAAATCATAAAAATGAACTTTTTAGGTTTAGTTAAAAGATTTTCATGTTACGTTTTTAGTTATTCAATGGTATGTTCACTTCAAATAAGAAAATCATGTACATGATCTAATTCTTTATAAATATTTCAATTTATAAGTTTTTTTAACCTTTTTTTATTTTGTTTAAAAATTTAATCCTATTAGCATATAATAGATGTGGGTTTTCTTAGAATATTAATAGGTTTTAGCAATATGAGTTGGGTTGAATATGGGTTGGGTATGGATCGGGTATGGGTTGGGTATTGGTCACTTGATTTACACTATATGAATATGGGTCAAAATTGATTAAATGGATAAAATATGAGTCGACCTATTTTTCGACCCGATTCAAATCTGATCCGACCCACCTATTTGATGGGTCTTTCCATGGGGGTAAACTTTCCCTATAGTCTTCCGTGGGAAACGGTGACCCGGGTCGAACAAACCAAGCCGGTCAAACAATAGTTATGGGCCTGTCTCGAGACATCTCCACACTTCCAAGACCAGAAGTTTCACGAGAAGATGGCCCAGTTTCGAGAGAGATCTATCTAGGCGAGACCAGATGTTTCTCTATCTTTAACCGAAACTTCCATCGTTCGATCCTTATCTCTTCGTCTCTCCTATAAATACCTAACATGTCCGTTCCGTCTTCCACGCTTCGAGAAAACGAAAGCATCGGCAAGAGAGAGCGCCGGTCCGACGATCAATCACCAAACGTCTTTGAATCATCTAACAGCAGCTGCAGCGAAGCGTGTACGATGTCGCTCATCCCAAGCTGGTTCGGCGACCGTCGCAGCAACGTCTACGACCCCTTCTCTCTCGACCTCGGGACCCCTTCAAGGATTTCCCTTTCCCTTCCTCCTCCCTCTCCGCCTCTAATTTCCCTCAAACTTCCGGGAGAACACCGCTGTTGTCAACACGAGGATCGGCGGAAGGAGACCCCGGAAGCCCACGTGTTCAAGGCTGATCTTCCCGGTCTCAAGAAGGAGGAAGTCAAGGTCGAAATTGAAGACGATCGGGTGGTCCAGATAAGCGGCGAGAGGAACGTGGAGAAGGAGGACAAAAACGACACCTGGCACCGGGTGGAGAGAAGTAGCGGGAAGTTCATGAGGAGGTTCAGGCTGCCCGAGAATGCGAAGATGGATCAGGTGAAGGCGTCGATGGAGAACGGGGTGCTCACCGTCACTGTTCCCAAGGTGGAGGAGAAGAAGCCTGAGGTCAAGGCCATTGAGATCTCTGGTTGAATTCAGCTTTGTGGTTGCAGGAATGAGCGGTTCTCTGTATAATAATGTTCAGATTTTCGTGAAAAACTACAATTTTGGATTGTTTTCTTTCGTTAATGTGTCATGTAAGAAGCTGTTGTGTGTCGCTGTAATCAATGTGTCATCTCTGTAATCAAGCGCCACAGTGTGGCGCTTGAATATGAATAACTTTGATGGGTTTTGCAGTATTATTCCATCTCTGGGTTGCCCGATCTGGATTCGATTGAGCTATATATAACACTTGGTACCAGAACAGTACCGTGTTAATCATCGAATTTTAGTCGTTGTTGAGAGTCTCTACTGAAAGGGCCTTTAGCCAAATCTGAAGATCGCTGTTTGTTCGAAAGCTACTGCTCTGCTAATTTAGTTGACAGTAGTTGCAATGAACAAACTTCCTTCCTCTGGAGGGCTATCTGATATGGTTGTTGGATATTTCACGCAATGCAGATTTCATCATAGCAACGGCACATTTGATTGGTGTGGTTTACAAAATCGCACGACCAACGTCAGACATTTACCGCACATTCAAACACCCGCACATTCTCTACTAAGCTAAACCGTGTAATTGATGGACGCGGGTTCAATTCTAATAACCATCAGGAGTTCAGGGGAGGGGAATCGGATGGGTCCTCATAATTCACCCCATGCAACTTTTTCCTAAAGCCCCAACTACCGAAGAGCAAGAATCCCCCAGCATGGCCCGCAACAGCGGCGATTAGAGCACTGAAGTCAAAGGACATGACGGCGAGCATCACCATGTAGGCCGCCACGATACGAACAGTATACATTGCCGTCCGCATGAGACCAGCTGCAACGTTGCTGATGCCGGGTGTTACGAGCCTGGCGTGCGAGATCCACTCCACGAGCACAGAGAGCCAGAACACGAAGGCCCAGGGGCGGGGACCGGGCAAACCGGAGAATATGATCTCCGTGGTGTTTCCCCAGTGAAACGCCATGTGGTTCTTTGTCATCGGGAGTGAATGGTGAAGCCTTTGGCCGACAATTTATCGTGCCTTCATGTTCACAAGTTCAAGCGACGGAAAATGGATCAAGAACAGGCGTAGTACATGAAAGGCGGTACCCACGAAAGCCATCACGATCATTGTACTATTCGTTTTGCCTTACGACATTCAGCGATCTTGTCCCCAGCCCCCACACAAAATAAAAAACTAGGGTAGGAGGGGGCAAAAGCGTATGAACCAGAACCACGAGAAAGTGCCAGGACTCGAAAGGGACGGGATCTGTCGATGACAAATTTCTCGACTCACGATGGAGTCATTGCGTCTAATGGTTGATTTCTGCGTACTGCCCCTCTTCGTGTGGGCTGCTTGTGCAGTACAAAGATCAAACCTTAGACATGAGCGCAGTGAACCTCTGTTTCTCCCCAGCTTTTGTGAAAGTTATGGCGTGGGATTCCCAATGTTGGATCACGGCATGCCGACTTTGCTTATTATGCACGTGCTCCAAAAGGATTAAACTTTTTATCCAAATGACCTTAAACATACGTTAAAACAGTGAAATCCTAGTTATTTAATGATAAGGGTATACGGTACTTAGAATTTTCAGTACAATTAAGTCACAAAGTCGGGAAAAACGTTTACCTTTTTTTTTTCCTCTATTGCATTTTTGACATTATTTGCTGGACATTAGTAGATGCCTAATACCAATCAGAGAAGGATCATTGAAAGAATTCTTATCCATTACCTGGAGAAAAGCCACGGGGTCAAGTTCGACAATCAATCTCCAAGTTCCACGATCCACAGCAAGTTGTAATCCATCTCGGTGAGAGCCGACATCTGGGCAAGGACAGACGAGGTAGAGCCAATAATTTGTGAAAATTGACAGGCTACGCAAAATGCCTCCTGCACCCGTCTTATCCAGGTTTTCCAAAGCCGAGCCATCTGTATAATTTTAATTTATATGCAAAAAGTTCCAGGGGAGATGGAAGTTCGACGATGCTAGAGATCTTCTTCTTCTGCACCAAAATAAAACTTGATCCGTGTGCGAAGAGGCTCTGTGAAACTCTTCATACATGAATTAGGAATACCCTCCGCCGACACTTGTCCGGACGTCCTGAGTGGAGGAGAAAGTCGCGAAGATCATGGAGGACATCCTCTTTACGAAAACCACAAACGTCTGCAATTCGCATTTTGCGTGATGCCCCCGTTAAACAAAAGCATACTCTCTAGGGAGCTTATTATGATTAATGAGTCAAAGGAAAGTCTGGATCCTGGGAACGACTCCAATCATTCTTTACTTGGAGCGGAGGAAAATTCGTCAAGATGAGGGCCGCCTCGTGGCTGCCGACGAGGGTTGCACGCCCCTCACCCAGATCTAGGTGAGCCCATCGCGGCCAAGGGCAAAGGTCGCCTTGCCAAAGACCACAATGGCCTTTTGGACGATGGTTGCGGGAAAAGCAGCCTTCGCTCAAATATGGGGAAGACTGCCTCGCCCACGGCCAGCAAGGGCCCAGCGACCCTCATCGGCCACAGTTGGAAAAAAAAAAAAAAAAAGAGAAGGAGAAGAGAAAAAAAAAAAAAAGAAGAAAAAAACGGAAAATAATAAAATATTTTTAGAAATTGTCCGAAAAGGTAAAAACTTCAGTCGGTCCTTGTTCTCCTATGAGTATATGTACTTTTAGATAATGTCCAAACATATTTGACGCGTTTGTTCTAATAGTCTACAGCTTGAAAAGTAGCAAATGTAGCATGCTGTACAATGCATTTAATAAGCGTATCTCGTTTAGATTTCAAAATTGTCTTATACTGAAAAAACGTGTCATATTCCAGTAAAATTAAGTTTTACATGATATAATTATAATAAGACAAACATAAACTACCAGCCTTCATTAATCTCGAACAAGTCAAAGGAGTAGTGAATTCGAGCCATTCAGATGAGCTCGGCTGGTTAGAAACAAAACAAAGATTGCTCTAACACAAATTTGCATAGATTTCATCGTTCCATCTGAAGCATAGCTGTTCTGTTCTGTTCTTCAACGCCAGAAGACCAAATCTGCACTTTCTGCAGTACACAAACTTCATTCTGTGCAGTCCTTAAGTAAAACAACTCTGTGCTGCTAGAACGATGTCAGCAACTCAACTAGCTCGCTCAGACAATGGGAAGAGTATCCATCATCACCTATACTAACTTCAACCTCGTGCTTCAAATCCAAGACCCTCTGCCTCATCTCTTCACCTTCCTTTTCCTTCATCAATGTTTTAACAGCTCTTTCCACTGTCCCTCTCTCTATCTCACCCTCCAGTTCTAATCCAACCTTCCATTCATGAGTCAAGTACCTCGCATTCACCTTTTGGTCACCAAAGCATGGTTGACATATCATTGGAACACCTTCACATATACTCTCCAAGGTGGAGTTCCATCCACAGTGGCTCCAAAACCCTCCCACCGCATCATGAGCCAGTACTTTCTTCTGAGGTGCCCATTTCACAATGCATCCCCTGTCCTTAACACATTCTTTGAATTCTTCATCCATTGAGTCGAACCATTCTGAACCCGGAATCGAGCCAGACCTAATAACCCACAAGAAAGGCTCCTTGCTATTTGCCAGACCCCAAGCCATTTCCGACAATTGGTCTTGCTTCAAATGTGCTATGCTTCCTAAACTCACATAAATGACTGAATTATGAGTTTGCTTGTCAAGCCATGTTATGCAACCAGTATCCTCTTGCAGTAAGCTAACATCTGACGTAGGAGCGAGTTTGTGTAGAGGGCCTATTGGAAAAATCGGAACTTGGTACCGTTGGTGGAGCTGCACCAGAGGTAGCTCTTCGAGGCAGTGAATTGTGTTGAATATAATGGCCGAAGACGATCTGATATTATACGTCAAGACTACCATCTCTAAGAATTGGTCCAAACTTCCAAAATTGGAGAGTGGTAGGTCTTTGAACCTGAGGGGCTGATGCAGGGGCACCAGACCCTGCAACATGGAATCTAATAAAACACAACACAAGCCAGTTGTCAGTTAGCACAACGACAAGTGAGCTAGAACCCATCAGCCTATATACTTAGCAGTTTGATGACACTCAGGATAAAAATCTGGCTTGGCCGTCAAACTTGCATTATGACACAGAAACCAGTCTTGAATGAAGCATAGGCATAGAAGAGACTCGTTGGATCATAGACTACAAGGTCATGCTGAAGGTCTCATCTACAGATTTTAAAACTGCAATCGATCTTCGGCAATACATTTATCCTTACAAACAAAATGGATAAAGCGCAAGATCTCTCCGTGACCATGATATTAATTAGGAAGGAGAAAGAGCATGTACCTGGGACAGGGATGTGTCCTTGTGCCTTTAACTGGAGAAGAATCGGGCGGACTATGGTAGTAGCAGCATTGCTCGTGTATAAAGGAATGCTAGGAATCTTCAAATCGCGGGCAACAGCTTCCGAGAAGTACATGAGTGCATCGTAGATGATGCAGCAAATCTTGTCATCTGACTCCATATGGTTTGTGTCCCGAGTTAGGCACTCCCTAAAGCTGGACTCACAGTTGACATTAAGCCTCAGCACAATGCCTATCAGATCAGGGTTTCGAACCTCTTCTTCAGACAAGCCGTCAGGTATGCATAAGAAGGTGAAATCGGGGTGAGCAGAAGAATCTGGACTGTTGAACTGTGTGTGAGCAATTGTGATGGAGAAGCCCTTGGACTTGAGGACGGTCGCCAGCTGAAGCATAGGAGTGAGGTGGCCCTGGAATGGTCCCGGGACCAGGACCAATCTCTTACCATTTCGCCCTTGATTTTCCATCCTCTCTATCCTTATTTCAATCGAAGATATTCAGATGCTATGTGAAGTTATGCTCTTGAAGACGGGCTTTTGCTGATCCAGGCTGGTTTTACTCTCTTTGAAAGTTTACCCAGAAGAGAAGTGAAGGGACGACGGATGCGAAGACCCAGCAATGAAGGACAACCAAGCAGGGTACTCCTAATGGTCAATTTGCGAAATCTAGGAATAGAAGCATATTGCAAACGTCTGTGGTCAAGTTTGACCCGGCATTTGATGAATATGTAGAAAAGCGCTCCCTCTCCCCCTCCCCCACTCTCTGTGGTCAAGTTTGACACGGCATTTAATGAATATTTAGAAAATCTCTCTCTCCTCTCCGTGGCTTCTGCTTCTTGGCAGCTGTTCTGATTCACAGCATCTTGATTCACATAATTTATTTGGATGAGCAATTAACGTAAGTATCACGTCGACCCTCTTCCCAGGCTGCTCCTCGTGAACTAGTGGATAATACATATACTGCTGGCTAGGAAAATTCCTAATAATTCCTGAAGTGAAGCCAAACAAAAGACAAGCGAACAATGTCAACAGGTAAAGCAAAGATTCCCTCCGGCGATCCAACAAACCACGCAAGACGGAGCCGAGAATTGTAAAGATTAGAGTTAGGCTTTTTATAAAAGTATTGCTTGTTTAGATTACATCAATGTCTCAGACACAACAACCCAAATTGATGCGACTCTCGAAACACAAAAGAAAGAGAAGAATCAGACAGACTCTGCACACACGAAGCCACGAATTCACATTGCCAATCTGAAGTTACCATCGCACACTCAGCCAGAGATCTCGACGGCCTTGACCTCAGGCTTCTTCTGCTTTGGAACAGTAACGGTGAGCACTCCGTTCTCCATCGACGCCTTCACCTGATCCATCTTCGCATTATCGGGCAACCTGAACCTCCTCATGAACTTCCCGCTGCTACGCTCCACTCGGTGCCACTTGTCGTTCTTGTCCTCCTTCTCCGTCTTCCTCTCTCCACTAATCTGGAGCACCCGATCGTCCTCGATCTCCACTTTCACTTCCTCCTTCTTGAGCCCGGGAAGATCGGCCTTGAACACGTGGGCTTCGGGAGTTTCCCTCCAGTCGATCCTGGTGTTGACGAAGGCGGAATTTTCCCGGAAAGTAGAGGCGGAGAGGGGAGAGGAAGGGAAAGGGAAGTCCTTGAAGGGGTCCCAGAGGTCGAGCGAGAAGGGGTCGAAGGCGTCGCCGCGTCGGCCAGCGAACCAGCTGGGAATGAGCGACATGGTCTCCGAAAAAGTCGGTGGATTGAAGCTTGATGTCGGGGGACGCGAGGTATAGATTTCTGCTCGGCTTTGAAGATTCTTGGTGATTTGGTTGCTTGCTTGCTTGCTGGATCCTTGTCGGAAGGAGTGACGTGCTGGGTATTTATAGGGAGAAGGAGGGGTCTTCCTCGTACGTTCCTGACACGTCTGGAACGAGGTTTAAGCCTGAGCGAACGTTCTGGTCATAGGCTTCTAGCTCTTTCTGGAGGCTGGGCCTTGCTCAAGGACGATCGGACATAACATGTCAAACTACTTGCCTTTTTTCCCCTTACTCGTATTTCCCCCATCAATTTTACGAGATTACTCTCTTTTGATTCAGACACCTCTTTGTGATATAAGTGTTATGCAAAATACACTATCTATTTTATAAAAGTTTGAAGTTTTTTGCAAAAAATAAAAATAAAAAACAATTCTTCTAACAAAGCGAAAAAGGCATCGTTGATTCAATCTTTTAATTATTCATAGCAATGGCCCTCAAATATGAATTTTTTTTCCTAAATTTGCCATATGTGCCTACTCAAGTCAAAAGATCAATTGAACTTGTGTGTTTGACCCCTATGTTGCACATTAGTTGCATCCATGCTATTCACGCCGCCTCACATGGCCGAACTTTCGTCGAGTATCATTTGGAATTGCTTTCTTGCATCATGAACTTCACGAAGACAATTGTTTCATGAAGAAGAGAATTGTCGCTGAAAACGAATCTCTGCCATCACTTTTTTCTAGTAAAGGCTATAAGTCCAGCATCTTCCGTTTCAATCGTGTCCTCGACCAGAGAAGGAAAAATGGTGGAGGAACCTTAGGAGTTGGGACTCCCTTCTAAATGAGTTAATCTGGATTGCTTATTGGAAACATGTGACATTCCCATGCCAGTGGTGAACAACAGGTTCAGTGAAAATCTAGTTTAAAGACTTTAAAGACCCGTGTGACAAACACATGATTTAGTTTTCACCCATTTTGATAGAAGTTCAGGTTATTTGGGGTGGATTTAGATAAATTTACAAAGTCGAGGGGAACAAAGTAAAAGAAGCCAGCTCCCCACACTATGAAAAGTAATCCAAACGAGGAAAGTCCTTAAAAGACAACCAAAGGAAAGCTCATATAGTCTGTCTATTTTGCCTGATATCCGGCTTTACATCTGAAAGCGGTATGGCCACCGGTTCTCAGCAATTGAATTTCACTATGGTAGTGAATCTATGTCCCTCGCAGGCTCTGTGCCCTCCCAATTTTTTGCCATTAAATTAAAGTGCAACAGATAGCTTGGGTCGGACAAAGAGAGCTGTCAATCAAATAAGGGATCTTGTTAATATCTTACATTCGCATTCCCCCTTTCTTATAATTTCTGTTTTTTTTTGGAATTGTAATGACATTCATAGAAAATAATAGTAGGGCATGTTGATCATCTCAAATGCAAATATTGACACTACCCGTTCACTTGACACATCATTGAGTGTGCTCATGTCAACCTTATATACGTTTGTGTCATAAAAGAAACAGCTTATTTGTACACGAAAGCTAAATGTATCACAACTGAATCGACTCTTTCCATGACATGTTTAAACAAGTTTGATAATACAGTTGACAAGTTAATTAGGTGAACACAATGCACTTTGGATATATTTAGACTAGACTAGTCAAATGGTGATTTGGGTTCGAATTTGGTTCGGGTCAAAAAATTATCCAACTCAAATTAATTCATTGGGTTAATACCCTAAAAAAACCATAAACTAGTACATTTGTGACAAATTTACTCCAAACTATTTTTTTGACCACCAAAAACCCCAAACTGGTATACTTTTGACAAATTTACCCCAAACTGGTACACTTGTGACAAATTTACCCTTTGTTAGTTTTCATTAAATTTTAATTAAGTTAAATGACACATGACAATTGATTGGTATACTAATTTGAGATTTTATACTTCGTTTGTCACAGTTTACAATTTTTGTGATTTTTTATGGTATTAATCCAATTTAGCGGAGGGTATAATTGTCACAAATTTACCAATTTGGGATTTTTTTATGATCGAATAAATTAGTTTGGGGTAAATTTATCATAAATGTACAAGTTTAGAATTTTTTATGGTTAGTCGAGATAAATTTGTCACAGGTGTACCAGTTTAGGGTTTTTTATGGTAAAAAAAATAGTTTTTGGTAAATTTGTCACAGGTGTACCAGTTTAGGGTTTTTCACACATGACCTAATCAATATTGCTAAAACACTTGTATATTTAACTCAACTTAAGAAAATCCATACCTAATATAAGATAAAAGCATGGAGTGCCCGATATCGAGAGAGAATGGAGAGGGAGTTATAAAAGTTAGTCAAATCCAAGTAAGTTGTAAAACCTATTTAACAACCATATTAAATTGATTTATGACCCATAGAGTTAGGTCTAAACCCATTTATGACCATTAACTAAATGTAACTAATACATTTAACAACTCAGCTCATTAAATATGGATTAAGACAAGTATAATTTAGACACATTTGATCACACTTACATATGTCTAAACTATTTCTAATAATCTGTATTTTTTTTTTATTTAAGTGTTAGTAGTGCATATCTTAAACATGTCAAATGTGTCCTGTCATATAACAACTCATTTCATTAAATATAGATTAAGACAAGTCTAATTTAGACACATTTAAACACACTTACATATGTCTAAACATATTCTACTTTTTTTTTATGTGTTAATAGTGTGTATCTTAAACGTGTCAAATGTATTTTATCATATAACAACTCAGCCCATTAAATATGGGTTAAGATAGATCTAATTTAGACACGTTTGACCACACATCCATATGTCTAAACATATTTCCAATAACCCATACCTTTTTTTTTTTTCTTTTTTATTGAAGTGCTGATATTGCATATCTTAAACATGTCAAAAAATAAGTGTGTTCTGTTTAAATTTCAAAATTATGACAAAATGAATAACCAACATGACATGAAAGGAGAAGTGAATTTGGACCACTCAAATCAGGTCCACTGGATATGAATTTACTCATTGAATTCGTTCAATTGTTGATTCAGTCCATTGATGGATATGTTCCTTTGTTCTATAAGCTTCTATCAAGATAAAACTTACCCTTTTGGTTATTCAAACTTTACAACTAAAATATATTTATTCATTCAAATTCAAAATATACCTATTTGATTTACTAGATTTTGATATCCAAAATATGCTCGTTATTCAGACTCAGAATGTGCTCGTTTGAATGTCTAGAATTTAATAATCAGAATATGTCCGTGTATTATTTCATATGTAGTTATTTGATAAATGCATTAAATTGAGTTGAGATATATGTGTTATGCTTGTGAGTATGCATATATCATGGTTTGAATGAGATCAATGTGATTCCGTCACTCGTATAACGGTGAGTGACGATGCCTTGAGGAGTGTTTCGAGATGCCTCATGGGTCGGGATGCCTTGTGGTAGAAGTTTGCAGGATGCCTCAGAGATGAGATGTCCTCTGTGTCGGGATGCCCTAGGAGTGTTTGGGAGGATGAAGTATTAATGAATAAAACCATTGTTATAAGTAGAACCAAATTATTTGTATGAAACATGATGCGCACATGCATGAGTCGGATGGACGTTTTGTTGGTTGACAATTTACGTGGTAGATGAAAATAAAAGTAAAGTATGTTTATGTTTGTATTATACTTATTGGATGATTATGCATTCATTTTGTGTATACCGGGTGAAGTGATAATATGATTTTTCCAACTTAAAACTAGAGATTTCATTTACTAAGCTTTAGCTCATCCCTCTTATTTTTCAAATGTGTAAGATGGACACACCTTAACCCTTGCATTATGGAGTCCCTGTATATAATGAAACTTTTTATGAAAGTGTATTCGAATAAGAGTCTAGAATAATATATACCAGGTGTAGTTTTAAGATATGAGTTGATGTAGGAGGTTTCATGGAGTGGGTTCATTTCTAGCTCGTTGCCTAGTATTGAAATCTTGATGGAGAGTTAGTTGGCCTGTTAAGTAGCTTTGATCTGGACGTTGGAGACGTAGTAGGCAGAGAAGTTATTGATCCATGACTCAGTCTAGTCATTTGCATAAACAGATTTTTGGAAGTACAATGTAGTTTGGAGATAGGTCTCCCTACCCCTTACCAAACTTCTATTATTTTGCTTGTAATGTAATGAACTTATGAACTCATATGTAGTATAAATAAAAGAAGCAAAAGTATGTTGGTTATAATCGTAAAACTTTAATGGTTAAAAGAATATTTATAGATGTACGAATAGAAGCATATTGTAAACGTCTGTGGTCAAGTTTGACTCGGCATTTGCTAAATATTTAGAGAAGCTCGCTCTCCCTCCCTGTGGTCAAGTTTGACACGGCATTTAATGTCAACTTTCCATCCTCTCTATCCTTTTTTCAATCGAAGATATTCAGATGCTATGCGAAGTTATGCCCTTGAAGACGGGCTTTTGCTGATCCAGGCTGGTCATACTCTCTTTGAAAGTCTAATCATATGAGAAGTAATGGGACGGAGGATGCGAAGACCCAGTAATGAAGGACAAGCAAGCAGTTCACTCCTAACTGTCAATTTGCGTAAGCTACGAATAGAAGCATATTGTAAATGTCTGTGGTCAAGTTTGACCCGGCATTTGCTGAATATTTAGAGAAGCTCGCTCTCTCTCCCTGTAATCAAGTTGACACGGCATTTAATGAATATTTAGAGAATCTCTCTCTCTCTCTCTCTCTCTCTCTCTCTCTCTCTCTCTCTCTGTGGCTTCTGCTTCTTGGCAGCTGTCCCGGTTCACAGCATCTTGATTCAGATAATTTATTTGGATGAGTAATTAAAGGGAATATCACGTCAATCCTCTTCCCTGGCTGGTCCTCGTGAACTAGTGGATAAAATATACACTGCCGGCTAGGAAAATCCCTAATAATTCCTGAAGTGAAGCCAAACAAAAGACAAGCAAACAAAATCATGAAGTAAAGCAAAGATTCCCTCTGGCAACAAATCCCGAAGTTGAACTATGAGCGACTTCGTCTCTGAATAAGTCGGTGGAATGAAGCTTGACTTTGCACGACGCGAGGGATTGATTTCTGCTCGGGTTCGGAGTTTCTTGGGAATTTGCTTGCTTTCTGGATCCTTGTCGGAAGGAAAGGGACGTGCTGGGTATTTATGGGGAGAAGAGGAGGTCTCCTCGCGCGTTCAAGAGATTTCCGGAACGAGATGTAAGACTGAGTGAGCGTTCTGGTTATGGGCTTCAAGCTCTTTCTCGACGCTGGTAACATGTTCAACTACTTTGCCTTCTCTTACCCTTCCTCATATTTGTCTGTCAATTCTGTTCCTTTTTGCCATCGTGCATTCACATTTAAAGATCATTTTAATAATCGAAAATAATTGATTTGGTTGAGCGCCATCTCATCGTTATATCGTGTGATATACATAATGCTTTTGTTCAACTTCAATGATCCTCCGTTCAAAAAAAAAAAAAAAAAAAAAAAAACTTCAATGATCCTAGAAATAATCGAAATCATACGTTACTCATCATCGGCCCCTTTTTAATCGCTTAAGTTTTTTTTTTTTTTTTTTTTAAAAAGACACGGCTCCTCTGATGATGACAAAAGCAAGAAAGCGTTGAGAATTCAATCCCAAATTTCGTTGTTCATGGTTATGGCCCTCCTTGTCACGCCCCGATCCTCGAGCCTGTGCCCATTCCTCGGTGGTCAATAAAAATTTGCGACTTCCCAATATGAGTCGCTAAACCTTTCATTTTCTTGCACATGCGGAAGCGAATAACAAATCTCCTAACAGTAACCATCTCGGGATAGAAAAGCAGGACAATATATTCACAAATAATACATGCTTTCATAAATCAATTGAATCATGTACAAGTCTATAAACATAAGACTTCAAAAAACTAGCTCTCAAAAGGAGCTATCCTATCTGACCTACACCTCAGATCCCTTCAGCTCGGCTCCAGATCCTCCACTTTACGGTTCTGAAAAGTTAAAGCCTACAACGAGGTGAAATATAAATCTCAGCAAGTTCACGCTCTAAACCCCGATTAGAAGGGTAATACGTCTAGAATCGTTTTAACCACACAACCACACAATTAGAACAAAGGACTCATCTCACCTCAGTTTCCTCCTGCATGTTAGCACAATTCATATGTCACATAAGTGCAGTAACAACACTTGCGCATTTGGAACATCTCGTTCAATCTTAGTCAACCAATTGAATCAACAC
This sequence comes from Eucalyptus brandiana, assembly GCA_014182725.1. Taxonomy (NCBI): domain Eukaryota; kingdom Viridiplantae; phylum Streptophyta; class Magnoliopsida; order Myrtales; family Myrtaceae; genus Eucalyptus; species Eucalyptus brandiana. The sequence continues at coordinate 24,525,086 of CM024677.1, read as the reverse complement.
CATTAATCCATCATTCAATCAAACAATCCACAAGAGTCCCGATTATAAGGCTAAATCGTTATGACACATCTCATTCTATGTCACATAATTTCGTCTCATAATCAGGCGTGAGTAAATCATATCGGTGGTTCCATCTACACCCGATATTTATTCTCAACATTCCAATTCAATATTCCCACTCAAAATCAAACTCAAGGTTGTAGAGGTGACCCTACATGAAGCTTGGTTATCGTGCGGTACTTAATCCTTGACCACAAATAACAATAGTATAAGGCACTAGAGGTAAGAGGTTGGGACACCTAGAGTGCCATAACTTGGCACGGAGGGACACTTAAGTGCCATAACTTTAAAATGGTACACTTAAGTGCCATTATCGGAGTAAAATGGAACACTTAAGTGCCACTCCGGTGAAAATCTGGCCAAATAGCTGACATGGCAATTTTCCGGCGAGTTTGATCCAAAACGGCGTCGTTTTACACACTAACGTGGCAGAGAAAATGCAAAAACGATGCCGTTTCGTGTCTGACGTGTAAATAATAATATAAAAATTAATTAAATTAGATTTAAACTTAATTTTATTTAAAATATTCAAAAAATTAAAAAATTAAGAAAAATTAAAAAAAAATTAAAAACGGGCGGCCGAGGGCCGAGCCCTCGCCGCCGCCGCCTCCCGCCGTCGCCAAGAAGGGCCGGCAACGGGGGGAGGGTCGGCGAGGGCCGCGAGCCCTCGTCGCCTCCCTACCGCCGCCGGGAAGGGCCGGCGACGGAGTGGGGAGGGTCAGCCGGGGTCACCGGGCCCTGGCCAGGGGCCGGCGAGGCCGGCCGACCGACCGGTGACGAGGGCCCGCGAGCCCTCGCCGGATCTAGGGCGAGGGTCACGGCCCTCGCCGCGATCCGACAAGGGTTCGCAGCCCTTGCCGTCGGTCGGCCGGGGGCCGGCCGACCCCGGCCGACCCTCCCCCTCCGTCGCCGCCCTTCCGGCGACGGCGGGGGAGGGCGGCGGCGAGGGCTTAGCCCTAAGCCGCCCCATTCGAACTTCCTTTTTTTTTAATTTAAAATTTTTAAAATGTTTCTTAATTTTTAAAATTTTTAAAATTTTTCTTAATTTTTAAATTTTTTAAATTTTTCTTAAATTTTTAAATTTTTCTTAATTTTTTTAATTTTTTGAATATTTTAAATAAAATTAAGTTTAAATCTAATTTAATTAATTTTTATATTATTATTTACACGAAACGTCGTCGTTTTTGCATTTTCTCCACCACGTCAGCGTGCAAAACGACGCCGTTTTGGACCAAACTCGCCGGAAAGTTGCCACGTCAGCCATTTGGCCGGATTTTCACCGGAGTGGCACTTAAGTGTTCCATTTAACTTCGAAACCGGCACTTAAGTGTACCGTTTTGAAGTTATGGCACTTAAGCGTTGGAGAAATCTTCGTGAAGTGTTTTGAAGCTGACAAAACGTTTCCATCGCCCTAGTCCGAAGATTTGCGAGACTCTACTATTTAAAATCAAGACCTCCGGATGCGCAGGACTCAAGACTCAAAGTCTATTTTCATTGACAGTTTCTAATCCGTCGAAGAAGGGCTATCCAGAACTGGGTGTTTCATTAAGGATGTGACCTTATCGACTGGAGAAGATCTCTTGGCTGGATATGACATAATGGAATCCTTTATTTGATCATGATTGATTCGGAGATTAAGGATCTGATGATTGGCGAAATATACTTGGAAGGTTCTACTTATGGAAACCGAGATCCTGATTGTATGGGCAAGCAGGATTGATGGGCTATCGACATATTCCTTTAATAGCTCGAATGATCTTCCTAATTGATTCCGTCCAACGGATAAATTGGAGGAATTTCTTTGGTAAGTGCCAACGGGTATGATGGTATAAAGGAGTATATAAGGAAGACGTTCCAGTTGTTCGAGTGTGTGCGCGATAGAAGAATTCCGAAGTCTGAAGCTCCTTGTTCTTAGTCAATTCATTTGCTGAGCGAAATCTTGTACGCAAAAGAGAGTTTATATTCGTGAGAAACCTTGAGGAAGTGTGGTAGAATATCTACACTGTGGAATTAAGGGAGAGCTTTGCTGTAACATCTCTTTTGTTCATAGTGAAATCCAGCTGGTGGGCTATCAATACAAAAGAATGGACGTAGGCTTGGAATAAGCCGAACCACTATAAACCTTGTGTTCAATTTTCTCTTCCCTACTCTCTGCTTTACTTTCATCATAATTCGTTTTGTTAACCAAATGAGAACTTCCTTTCTATTGTCTGCTTAGTATTGCTCTCTTATCTTGAGAAACTTTTTTTTTCACCTATTCACCCCCCTCTAGGTGCTTATACTAGCTATCTCAATTGGTATCAGAGCCTGTGTACTCACCTTGTTTGAAGTGTTTTACTTCAGAGTTAAAGATCCATGACTAGTATGTTAGCTCCAGGGCTGGTAGAAGAGCAAAGCAATACCAGACCGCTTTACTTTGATGGAAAGGATTACAACATATGAAAAACAAGATGAAAGCGTTCCTAAGATCAAATGGTCCTATGGAATGGGACGTTGTAGACAAAGGAATCATTCCTAAAGCTGCACCTGTCTCAGAAAGAGGAAAAGAAGCTGTTGAGTCTAGTGAAATGACTCAGGAAGAGATAATCAAGAGACAAGCTCTTGATGCAAAAGCAATTTATTCTTTATATTGTGTTTTGTCACCCACTGAATATAACAGAATATCTTCTTGTGTTATAGCGAAAGAAGTCTGGGATAGATTACATATTACCTATGAAGGAATCGATCGAGTGAAAGAGACCAGAATCAACATTCTCCTTGGTCAATACAAAGCCTTTAAAATGAAATCAGGAGAATCTATAACTGACATGTTTAGTCGTTTTACAGAAATCATGAATGGTCTTGAAAATCAAGGTCAACCAATTTTTGATCCCATGAAGGTAAACAAGCTATTGCGTGGACTCTCCAAGGATTGGAATCACATAAAGACCTCAATAAGAGAGACACAAAGAATCATGCCACTATCTGTTGATGAGTTGGTTGGGACTCTTCAGTCTTATGAAGTGGAATGAATTAATGAAGATGAAGATCCTAAAGGTAAGAAATCCATTACATTAAAATCCAATGATGATTCTGATGTTACAGATTCTGAAGACGATATGGATGATGAGAAGTTTGCTCTCATGATAAGAAGATTTAGAAAGTTAAACAAAAAATGAAGAAGATTCAATCCAAAGAAACAGAGTTTTCAAAAGCAACAGACTAAGTCTGTTGAGGATGATGAGTCAAACAAAGATGTAGTCTGCTTTGAATGTAAGAAAAAAGGGACACATCGACCCAACCGTCCTCTTCGAGGAAGAAGAAAGGAAAAGTTGAAAAGTATCGAAAGGCTCTTAAAACGAAACCACGGAGTGATACGAGTGTGAAGAAAGTGATGATGATTATGTCAATATATGTTTGATGGCACAATCAGATTCAAATTCAAACTCCGAGACAGACTCAGATTCAGACAGTGAATTTGAGGTGAGTAACTTCAAAATCCCTATTAAAGTTTATAACTACATTGATGAGTTGTGTTTTAGCCTTAAGACTTCTCTTAAAAGGATTTCCGAACTCAAACATGAAAACTCTGCACTGAAACAACAGGAAAATGTTTTGAAAGAAAATGTGAAATGTTTAGACATGAATATTTCTTCTTTTAAAGAAAGTGAAGATAATCTTTTAAAAGAAAATGCATTCCTGAAAAATGATATCTCAAATATTTCTAAAAGATTTTCTATAGGATCTGAGAAATTGGAAAAAATTCTTTCTGTTCAAAGACCTTATTTCAATAAATCTGGTTTGGGAATGAATGCGGAAACTATTCATTTAATTGATTTTCCTAAAGTAAATGAAAGAATTAAGCAAAGACCCACAATAGATGCTTACAAAAATCATTTTAAAAAGATCTTTGTAAAACCAGTAGATTGCACTACTCTCAGATGTTCAAAGTGCAATAGTGCAGATCATTTTGAAAAAGAATGTCCTATGGTTTGGAAACCCGTTAAGAAAGTATGGGCAAAAACTACATATCATACTAACACCAATGGACCCAAGAAAATATGGGTACCAAAAAAAGCTTGAGTCTCTTTTTTAAATGCAGGTCACTATCAAGAAAAATGTTAAATAGTATCTGGATAGTTGATGCTCAAGACATATGATAGGAGATTCAAGTTGTTTCATAAAACTCATACAAGTAAATGGTGAAAAAGTCTCATTTGGAGGAAACGGCAAAGGAAGAATTGTGGGATTTTGAACTATAAAGATTGGAAAATTCACAATAAGCAATGTTTCTTTAGTGGAAGGATTCAACTACAATCTGCTCAGTATCAGTCAGCTGTGTGATACCGGTTTCAAAATCAATTTTCAAGAGGGAATATGTTCAGGAACTAGTAAAGATTCTACTCAGTCATTCATGGGTCGAAGACATGGAAATATCTACCTCTTGGATGTGAAACCAGATGAATCGCAATGTCTAATCTCAATTCAAGACGAAGCGAACTTATGGCATAGAAAGCTTGGGCACATCAATATGAAGCAGATAGCCAAAATTTCAGTAAAGAAGCTTGTTCGTGGATTACCCAATCTATCATACCAAAAGTCTGATCTATGTACACCATGCATATTGGGAAAGCAGGTAAGAAATTCCTTTAAACCAATAAATCAAGTTTCCACTAATCGTGTACTACAGCTTCTGCATATGGATCTCTTTGGACCAACCAGAACACAGAGCATTGGAGGTAAGAAATATTGCCTAGTAATTGTGGATGACTACTCACGATTTACTTGGATATATTTCCTGGCAAGTAAGTCTGAAACATTCTCTTACTTTAAAAAGTTTGCTAAAAAGGTTCAAAATGAAAAAGGGTATGCTATTTCAAGTATAAGAACAGACCATGAAGGTGAATTTAAAAATCAAGATTTTACAAAATTTTGTGATGAATCTGGTTTTCAGCATATGTTCTCCTCTCCATATACTCCAGAGCAAAATGGAGTTGTGGAAAGAAAGAATAGGTCACTCCAAGAAATGGCTAGAACTATTTTGATTGAAAGTAACATCTCTTCACGTTTTTGGGCTGAAACAGTTTCTACAACATGTTATATCATTAATAGAGTTTTTCTAAGGCCTATTCTGGAAAAAAAAACCCCCTATGAGTTATTCAAAGAAAAGAAGCCTATTGTTTCATATTTTCATGTGTTTGGATGCAAATGCTTTATATTCAAAAATGCAAATGATCGAATTGGCAAGTTCGAAGAAAAGTCAGATGAAGGCATCTTCCTTGGATATTCAACCTCAAGAAAAGCCTACAGAGTCTATAACAAGAAGATTCAATCTGTGGAGGAATCAATGAATGTTAAATTCCAAGATTCTATGCAAAATGAATCTATTCAGACTCATCTTAAAGAATCTGAACCTGCTCCAGACTCTACAAAGTCTAAATCTCAAGAAACTTGACTTAGACTTTGAAAGACCAAAGAACAAGCGATTATTGAAGATTCAAATGAAGGAAGTGATCATCAACCCGACAAATCAACCAGTAACTGGAAGCATAAGTCCAGTCATCCCAAAGATCTCATTATTGGCGACATTAATGAAGGAATTCGCACAAGATCCAAAAGGTACGAAGAGTCTAGTGCCGTGGCTCTTATTTCTGAAATAGAACCCAAAAGCATAGAAGAAGCTTTATCTGATGAAAGCTGGATTGAAGCTATGCAAGAAGAACTCAGGCAATTCAGCATTAATGATGTCTGGGAGTTGACTCCTAAACCGAAAGGTAAATCAATTGTTGGAGCAAAATGGGTTTTCAGGAACAAGATGGACGAGAAAGTAAAGGTCGTAAGAAACAAAGCAAGACTCGTGGCCAAGGGATATACGCAAGAAGAAGAGATAGACTATGACGAGACTTAAGCACCAGTAGCAAGGTTAGAAGCAATTCGATTATTACTTGCTTTTGCTTGTTATAAGAATTTCAAGTTATTCCAAATGGACGTCAAAAGTGCTTTCCTGAATGGATTTATCCATGAGGAAGTCTATGTGGAACAACCACCTGGGTTTGAAGACCCAAGGAAACCAGACTTAGTATTCAGACTGAAAAATGCTTTATATGGTCTAAAGCAAGCACCTCGAGCTTGGTACGATAGGTTGAGTAAGTTTTTAATTCAAAATGGCTTTGTTAAAGGTAAAGTAGACACTACTTTATTTATTAAAAGAGAAAACAAAAATTTTCTGCTTGTTCAAATATATGTAGATGATATTATTTTTGGATCCTCTAATGAAAGTTTGTGCAAGAAATTCTTTAAGTCTATGCAGAATGAATTTGAAATGAGCATGATGGGTGAACTAACCTTCTTTCTTAGACTTCAAGTGAAACAATTGAAGGAATAGACTTTTATTCATCAAGAAAAATATGCTAATGATCTTGTCAAAATGTTTGGACTGGAAAATTGCAAAAAGACTGACATACCAATGTCAAGTTCTTTGAAGATAGACAAAGATGAAGGAGGAAAGAAAATTGACCAGAAATTATACAGGAGTATAATTGGTTCACTTCTTTATCTTACTGCTTCTAGACTTGACATTTTGTTTAGTGTTTGCATTTGTGCTAGATTTCAAGCAAACCCTAAAGAATCTCATATAAGTGCTGCAAAGCGTATTATCAAATACATTGCTTCAACTTCAAGTCTTGGTTCTTTGGTATCCTAAAAAGGGAGACTTTACTCTTCTTGGATACTCAGACGCAGATCTAGCTGGTTGCAGAGTTGATAGAAAGAGCATCTCGGGTACCTGTCAACTACTTAGAAGCAGGACAGTGTCTTGGTTTTCAAGGAAGCAAAATACAGTAGCTCTTTCTACAGCAGAAGCAGAGTATGTAGCTCTTGGAAGTTGTTGTTCACAAATTCTGTGGATAAAACAATAGCTAAGAGACTTTGGAATTGAAGATTCATGCACGGAGATTAACTGTGACAACACCAGCGCAATCAATCTCACCAAAAATCCAATTCTTCACTCAAGAGCAAAGCATATAGAGATTCGACACCACTTCATTAGAGATCATGTTCAAAATGGAGAAGTTTCGATTCAGTTTGTTGACTCAAAGAACCAACTGGCGGATATATTCACAAAGCCTTTGGAGAAAAATCAATTTGAAATCATCCGTTCCAAACTCAACATTTTGAGGTTTGAAGAAGTTAAAGTCTAGAGACTTTCAGACTCAGACAAACAAGATTTTGACTGTAAGTTATTCTCTCTCATATTAAATCTCGGAAAGGTACGATCATCTATCTATAATTGATTTTTGCTAATTTCAAATTTCCGTGATAAGTGCAATCTTTCTTTTTCAAAAGGAGTTAATTTTTAAAATGGCAGTTATCTATTCCCTTTAAAAAAAAAAGGCAGTTATTTTTTAAAGGGCATCTTTTTACTTTCCATTACTACGCTTTGTATGCCTCTCTTCGACTATCTTATATACTGTCCATTCCTATTTGTTTTACTCCAAAAATCCTAAAAAGCATCGATCTTCCACTCCTATCTTCTTCTCTTGTTTAATCTTCGAAAAATTTGTCATCTTTCTTGGGAAAGTCAAGTTTAGAATCTTTCAAAGACTGTGAAAGATGTCGTCTCAAAGGAAGTCTTCGAGGATTGCAAGCAGGGGACCGCAAATGCGTGAGGGGCCTATGCATTTTGATCTCATCGAGGAAGAAGAGTCTCCCAGTCAGTAGCAGAGCCCACAACATTCCCAGTAGTGTCATTCTCCTCCATCTAGTCCACAGGATGTTGCTCATCGAGAAAATGAAGAAATCATCGAAGGTGCAGATCCTGTAAGAATTCAAAAGCCCTCTTTTATTTATAAGATTTATCGTGCTTTAAAGAGGACCGGTACTCCATTGAACTACATCGATGAGTTTCTTAAGGACAAAGGGTATGGAAATGAGTATATCTTTTTACGAAATATGGAGCGTTTGGGAATTGCCCCTGCGGGGTTGGCAGAAGAAACCCTTGCTAATATCCCAAGTGATCCGCGTGTTGGAGGGCTGAATCAGCCAGATGGGAATGATGATGATAAGATGTACAGTCTGTTTCAACCGAGAATGGGTGTTGCAGCAAAAATTCGAGGAAAAAGGACCGACTTGTTTCGATCGGAGGAACGAAAGCTTTTATACTCTAAGTTGTTGAAGCGTGGGGCCATAAACCCTAGAAGTGTGGATTTTGATTTCCTTGATGTTGTGAATGTTAATTTGAGGGAAAAATTTAGTCTTCTTCAACTTGAACAATTCTGTTCTGACTCTACAGAAGCCTATGCTGAACTCACTGCATATTTCTATTCGAATCTCAGTTTCTTGGATGCGAATAGATTCTCTTTTAGTGTCTGAGATCAGGACTATGTGGTGGATGTAGATATGTTGGCTGATGTCATTGGGGTTGAGAGAGGGAGATATCAACCTATCAATGTCTCTATTGCTCGTGCTACGTTGGAACTTGTTAAAGATAGAAAGATAGAGGAAAAGATTTCCTACTCGAGGATGAGTGCATTTAACATTCTGCTTCACAAGATTGTCATTAATTGTCTCAAACCAAAATCTACTTCAAAGACTGATGTTTCAAACTCAAAGGCAAAGCTGATGTATGCCATCATTGCTGGGAAAAAGTTTTCTCTTCCTCACACTATTATGTTCCACATGTATAGAGCAGTAGTGAAGGACAAATGTCAACTTTCTTATCTAGGTCTTGTGACAAAGTTATTCAGACATTTGAATGTTCAGCCTCCACGAATTCTTTGTACTCGATCTTGTGATCAAATGGTGGTGGGACTGAAAATAGTGTCTAAAATGCGTCTGAAGGAACTCAACAAGGCGTTGGAGAAATTCAAGGAGAAAACCCCTGTCAAAACTCATCAAGTCTCTTCGGCTGCAAAGAGAAAATGGAAGGAGCCCATGTTTGCTCCATCCAAGAAAAGAAGAGCTCTCATCGTTGAGGATGAAGATGATGAGGAAGACATCACCATTTCTATTATGGCATTGAGGAACCTGAGTCGTTCTGTTCCAGAATCAACGGAATGGCAAGAGAAAGACTCAAAATAGAGGATTGGAGAAAGAGAAGATGAAGAGAAAGAAGCAGAGGAGAAAGAAACAGAGGAGAGAGAAGAAGAAGAAAGAGATGCTGAGGAGGAAAGAATTGAAAAAGAAGAAGAAGAGAAAAGAGATCAAGAGGAAGGAGAGCATGAGGAACACTCTTCTCCACCTGAAGGCATGGAAACAGGGGGAGACCATGAGAAAAGAGGAATGTCCTCATATTCTGCTACCAGTGAAGGAGTCAGTCGCTCTCCAGTAGATCCAGATGACATCTATGCCTCTTAATTTCCTGAGGAGGGACATGATGTTTCATCACCCAATCTGCGTGACTATGCTGATTTGCCATCGTCTGCCTTTACTCCATCTGATCGTGCAGAAGCCAGTACGCAGACTGATAATTCAGCAGATTTTCGTAGAATTCTTGATGTTCTCTTGGAAATGTGGGGTCAGATATATGCTCTGGATGCGAAGTTCAGAATTTGCAGAATGCAGGTCAAGCTTCTTCAGTTTCTTTGAATGATCAGATCCAAGCCCTTACTCTTCAGATTCAAGCAAATGCTAAGGGTGAAGATGTAGCTCAACTGAAGGAAGAATTGAAAAAGCTGGAAGGCATCGTCTAGTCAATGGGAGATTTCCAGCTTGTTCGTGTTCCCAAGCAATCTTGACTCTATTCTATTTCCATCTCAACCTTTTTTATGCTGACAAAAAGAGGGAGAGATGCGAGATTTGAAAACTTTGAACCTTAAACTTTTTAAACTTTTGGATTGTTTTGATGTTTGACTTGACTTTTGTGTCTGGCTGTGGACTGATTTTGGGATTTGGATTTGACTGCTTATATAAAGTACTTTTGATATCTTATGAATGGCTTTACTCACATGAAAGACTAACCTATTTTTCGTGGTTTGATTCTAGTGTTATCATTAAGCCATTTATCTTTATGAGATATCCATTTTTGCTTGAGTAATGTTTTGCGGGTCAAAGCTATTCAAATCTGCAGGAAAGTTTTGTCACCATCAAAAAGGGGGAGATTGTTGGAGAAATTTTCGTGAAGTGTTTTGAAGCTGAGAAAACGTTTCCATCAGTCTAGTCTGAAGATTTGTAGACTTTACTATTTAAGTCTGAAGACCTCCGGACTGCCAGACTCAAGACTCAAAGTCTATTCTCATTGACAGTTTCTAATCCGTCGAAGAAGGGCTATCCAAAACTGGGTGTTTCATTAAGGATGTGACCTTATCGACTGGAGAAGATCTCTTGGCTGGATATGACATAACAGAATCCTTTATTTGATCATGATTGATTCGGAGATTAAGGATCCGATGATTGGCGAAATATACTTGGAAGGTTCTACTTATGGAAACCGAGATCCTGATTGTATGGGTGAGCAAGATTGATGGGCTATCAACATGTTCCTTTAATAGCTCGAATGATCTTCCTAATTGATTCTGTCCAACGGGTAGATTGGAGGAATTCCTTTGGTAAGTACCAACGGGTATGATGGCATAAAGGAGTATATAAGGAAGACGTTCTAATTTTTTTTAGGGTGTGCACGATAGAAGAATTCCAAAGTCTGAAACTTTTTGTTCTTAGTCAATACATTTATTGAGCGAAATCTTGTACGCAAAAGAGAGTCTATATCTTTGAGAAACATTGAGGAAGTGTGGTAGAATATCTACACTATGGAATCAAGGGAGAGCTTTGCTGTAATATCTCTTTTGTTCATAGTGAAATCCAGCCGATGGGCTGTCAGTGTAGAAGAGTGGACGTAGGCTTGGAATAAGCCGAACCACTATAAACCTTGTGTTCAATTTTCTCTTCCCTACTCTCTGTTTTACTTTGATCATAATTCGTTTTGTTAACTAAAGGAGAACTTCCTTTCTATTGTCTGCTTAGTATTGCTCTCTTATCTCAAGAAACTTTTTTTTCACTTATTCACCCCCCTCTAGGTGCTTATACTAGCTATCTTATTAAGTGTCCTCCGATGCCAAGTTATAGCACTTGAACTGTTCTTCTACCCTAGAGGTAACTCACACGAAGTCTTACTATCGTGTGATACTTAGTCCTTTATTACACTAGGCACTAGAATAAGGCATTAGAGGTGTGTGACATCCTAATTTTCAGGTTCTGATTTCGATTGGATAAATTGGGCATTTCATTGATGTGCTTATAGGGTTGTTCTCAGAGCTTATCACTCTTAAGATAACTAGACTAGCTGGGTAAGTTATTAAGGAATTTTAAAGCAATAGACTTGAGAATTTGACTAGGAATCGATTTATCGATCGTGCTCATCTTTAAAGGCCGTTACGGCATAGTATAAAACAAATTTGAGATCAGAGATAAGTCGGTTCGACGGAGATGTATAGCCGATCGTGGGTGACTCCACTAAATTAGAAAATTCTCGTCGATCGGCACTAGATTTTCTTATTGTTTTGGTACCCTGTGTTCATAATTGAATCCTCGAGATCTTCACGACAATCGAGAGTCGTCAATGTGTTAAGTGGGTTCATTGTGGCTCGAAAAAAATCGACCATAAGTCATTTGCCCTAAAAAGTTCTGAAAACTACTCGGTAGCCTAGGTCACGCTAAAAACACGCCGATTGGAAATTAACCGTCAATTTGAGTTTGATTTCATAAATTGAAGATTCCATCATATCACAATAAATTCTAGGACCTACAACTCAGTCTCAGAAGATTTTTCTAACAACTGAGACTTTTTGGGAAAAAGTCGGTTTAGGACCGTTTTTGTTCAATCAAGGCCGAGGATTATTGTTGGTCGCAAATTTGAGAAGCATGATAAATATATGGGTGAGGAAAAATGCTAAGATGATCAATGATGCATCAATTGAATTATAAATGTCAAATGAGATTGAATCAAGTGAGAAATGGTGTCCAATGGAAAGAGATTTATACCAAATTCGTAACACCCCTCAACCCACAACATTTGGACCAATTCAAGGGTCTTCTAGAAGGGAAAATGAGCTGGAAATGGCAAGTGGATGACAGTCCTTGAATGTTAGCTTTTTAGACAAGCTTTGGGGGACAATTTTTTGGAAAAACTTGGCCATGGGGCCCTTGTCTCCCCTCATCTCTATCTCTTCTCTCCCTCACCCTCTCTTGGCCGACCATACATCCTTCCCTCCCTCCATTTTGTGCAAAACCAGTAGCTGGAGAAGAAGCTGAAGCCACACGCCGCCTGGAAGCCGAATCACTGCCTCGTTGTCGCCAGTTCGCACGCCGTCACCCGTGCGTGCTCCGCCACGCATGCCGCCCCTTGCCTACCTCCCTCACGCCATTTAGCCCTCTGTCCAGCCATCCAAGCCTCTGTTTAGCTGCTGCAAGTGATCAAGGAAGCCTCCCGAGCCGCCGATTTGGACTCGAAACCACCCCGTTGTCCATCCCCGAGCCTTCCCGCACCAAACCAACTTGTTTGCTTCTGTTTTTGCAGCTCAATCAGACCAGAATTTTGTGGGTTTCCAGCAGGTATCTAGGCTCGCTTTGAGGGTGTTCCGGGCCCCGAACCCTAGGGCCGCTTTGGAGTTAAACATCCCCCGTGACATTCCCGACGTTTCAATCCGAGTGGATTGTAAAACATGTGATTTTAGCTCACTAATCCTCGTTTAGTAGACTAATGATGCTTAAGGATTGATTAGTATTAATTAAGTAGGATTATGTAGTTAGATTATAGTGATTAGTGATTATTAGTTAATTGCAATGCATGTTAGGTGGTTAGACATAGTTATTAGGGAGTAGAAATGCTCTAGTGTTTATTGAATGTCTCTCGGGAATTTTCCCAACCCGTCTCGGGCTCCAATTAGACATTACGAGCCTAAGTTGGATTTATTAGTATTTATTAATTAATTTCTGTAATTATTTAATTAATTAATTATTTTTCAGAAATAAGACCGGGATAACCGACGATCGAAATTTTATACTGATTGTCATGGTGCAGCTCATTTATTTATTTGAGTCCTACGTTGTGTTGAATTGAATTAATTGTGGAATTTTAGGAATTATTCCTAAATTGAGTAAATTTGGATAATTGATTGGTAAATGGCCGGGTATGGGTATATAGCACTAGTAATGCTTTGATAGGCTATAAAGTGGAGAAAATCGTGAGAATAAATCAAATATACTCTTGGCTAGGACCAATCAGATATGATGCTATCGCGTATACTAAAGTTGAGAAAGAATTATGAGACATATGTGGCTCAGTGATTAAGTACATCACCTTGGCGAATAGGTCGCCTAAAAGAATGCATGTGACTTTTTTTATAGACATACGTGGCTCGATGATTAAGTACATCACCTTGGCAAGTGGGTCGCTTGAGAGAATGCACATAAGTTGTTTATTATATACATCACCTGGAAAAGACACGTAGCTCAGCGATTAGTACGTCGTCTTGGCAAAAACAGCACCTTAGAGAATGCACATGATTGATGATCGGTACGTCACCTTGGCGAACTTGGCGCTTAGAGAATGCACATGACTCGGTAACTAAGTACGTCACCTTGGCGAATGCACATGGCTTGGTGACTAGTTATATACTATTTAGAATATTATATAGTATGGATGGGAATAACCAAGAGATGGTTCAGTTGACATGTAATCGATTAGGTCGATTTAATCGGTGTTTCAATATGTTGTGATTGTTTAGATGCCTATTGAACTGTACTGATTTGCAGGTTGGGATTGAGGCCAAGGTAAGTCCTTTGGCTCGTGTAGTGCATAGGCAGCCCTAAGGTGTATTGGTTTCCTAATCGGGTCTTAAGATGTAGAACTTGTTGAGACATTATCTCACTAGTTATTGAATAACCATTTTCAGGTCCTTAGACAACATTAGTGAGGGATTAGAGGCCCGAAGTGAAGGAGGGGAAACCTAAAGAATTGACGATCCTATCGGTCTAGATAGTCATAGGGTAAATCTCTTTGTATTTGTTGCAGACTTGGTTTTATGAACTTGTGATTTAAAACCTGACTTGACCATTCGTCTTGTATATATTTGTATTATGGTTTGTAATAAATATAAGTGTGGTTGTTTTTTAAAGTTTAGCATTTGGAGTCATACTTTTCTATCACATTGTTTTATTGTACGGGGTTTTATAATTGCTTCTGTATGTGCATATTTAAAATAAAAGGATCGGCGATATGTTCTGAGATATCACTAGCAATCAACCAAGGGTGAACGATGAGCTCGTACCCGAGGATCGAGGCGTTACAAGGTGACTCACACGAAGTCCTATCCTCGTGTAATACTTAGCCCTTCACTATGCATGACAATACTACAAGGTTCTAGAGGTAATTCCCATGCAACTCAGGTCATCATGTAACACTTAGCCCTTGATTACAATAAGCAATGGTATAAGGCACTAGAGGTAACTCACACGAAATCTCACACTCGTATAATACTTAGTCCTTTACCCGCTCACAACCCATCGGGTTCCCTCAACCGGACATATATCACCTCAACTTTCAATAATCAACACGCCCTAACTATAAACCACCACACAATTATTAACTCACAGCCAAGGGCAATGTGCTTCGCACTTAAATTCCTCAATTAAAATAATGTCTTGGCCTATTTTCTTCATGTTAAAAATACCTGATAAAAATAATCGTGTGTTGGTACACAGTTAGCCTAAGCAAAAAATGCAATATTTTTCTTTTAGAAAATCCCACTATTTATATAGTGTCTGAAAACCTTTTCGGCGTTAAAAATTGTTGCCCTTGCATTTTTTGGTTAAATATCGAAATTACTCCATTTTTGGAATAAATACCCAATATTAAAATTTTCACTTAATTTGCACAAATCAACACTAAATTAAATAAACCACGCATACCATTGCAATCGGCACGAAATTCCGGTCACCGGCTATCCCGGTCTAATTTCCGGGAAATAACTAATTAATTAAATAATCACGGAAAGTAATTGGATCAAAGTTCAACAAGTACATAGAACAACTTAAAAATTAATGGACGGTATTGCACATTAGACCAAAATTCATGGACGATTTATGTCATTTTCCCACCAAAAAATGAAGAAATGGCAAAGAAAACTTAGGACTCCTCTGAATTCTAGATGTTTTGAATAGTTATTTGAAACATGTAGCCTTCCCATACCAGTGGTAAAGAGGAGGTTGAGTGACTATTTAGTTTTACCTTTCTAAAGAGACTGAAAAGGCCCGTGTGAGAACACGTGATTTAGTCTCCACCTATTTTGATAGAAAGTAGGATTTTCTAGATCCTTGAGATTATGCAACTGATGGAAATCTTAAATAATCTGTCCATTTTGCCAGGTGCATGGCTTTACAATTGAAAGAAGTGTGGCCACTAGATCTCGGCATATCATCTAGAAGGCCTTCAGATGAGATAAGGCCGTCTAAGATCATTAGGTAATGTCAAACAAAGGCCTTTAGGTGCCCCAGCGAGGCGATGTGAATGAAGATGGGATGTATTAGTTAAAAGGAGTAGGGGAAATCCCAGAAAGACGTGGAAGAGCTCATAGAAAATCTAGAAAAAGATCAAGCACAACAGCATGATAGAATTCCTATCGCTAACCCCACTTAGTGGGACAAGGCTCGGTTGCTCCTGTTGTCGTTGTAGAGATAACATCCTGAGGAGGAACATTCATTTTTAAGTCAATCCCAATGAGACTGCTCATGTCATTCGACAACAGGAAGAAGCAAGAGCATTATTGGTCTTTATGAAGCTTTTAGATAAGAAATCTGATTTCATATCTCAGTCTGTCAGGCCTCCAGATGCTAGTTCTCTTTGAACTTTCTACTCAAAAAACATTAGCATTTCTCATATTGTGAAAAAAGAACATGAGAAGCCCCCCAGATCAGTTTGAATTTCATAGCAGCTGAATCATGGAGCTTTACATTTCTTTGATACACTTGATTTTGTCTCAAGAAATAGAAAGGTGTCTAAAAGGATGAAGACTTCAAAGCTCTTTTGCTTCTGAGTCCTGCTGTCTCTAGCTATCTTTGACTAAGACAAGCTCCGTCAGCTTACTTAAGGCTATGAGTTTCAGCTACAAAACATTCATCTATACCAGGTACTGCTTCCGTATGGTGACTTTTTCAAGAAAGTTTTTTTTTTTTTTTTTGGTAAGGTAAGTAATATTAAAGGGAAGGTCAAAAAGTACAAACAAACAGCTTCAAAAAACTGTCACTCAAGATGAACAGGTTCATGATAAGTGAAAGGAAGCCAAAAAAAGGCCAATCGGCCAATAGCACCAAAACAAGAGAATACGCCAAGGAAGGACACAAAGCAACACCAAGTGTCTACCTAGGCAAGGCCAACTCAGACGTCGAAGATAGCCAGGTCCACTTCCCAGGAACGTTGCACTCTTCTATTTCTTGGGGAATCCCCCACATTCTTGAAGATACAAGCCTTATCTTTAACAACCTTTAGAAGGTGTTTCTTCATAGCTGAAGTAGAAATCTGCACACCCTTAAAGAGAATATCATTTCTATTCTTCAAAATGATGTGGCAGAGTGCTCCAAAAGAGAATCGGCCAATGCATTTATAAAATTCCTTGCCCGAGAGCAAGGCCGAAACCCAACTAAGCGTATCCTCCCAAGGCTTATTACTCCAAGGAAGACCACATCTAGTTGCCCAAAAGAAGGCAACAGTCAAAGTGATGCGACAACCAAAAAAGAGGTGATCAACCGAGTCCGGTACCTCTTTGCAGAAGGGGCAAGACACAGCATCAATCCTGCCATGGGACTTAAGAAGGGACTGTGTAGGTAGCCTGCGCTTAGTGATGAGCCAAAGGTTCAGTTGGTACCGAGGTAGGATGTCATTGTGCCAGATGAGACCGTGCCAGCTAACTCTCTCCTTCTTTCGCCTTATAAGCTCCCAAGCCGAGGCCACCGAGAACACGCCCGAAGAAGCCTCCCTCCAACAAAACCGATCCATAACACTAGTCAAGGTGGGAAGTGGTGAGCCCCATGTCTGAATCACCAATCTAATAG
The DNA here is from genome assembly GCA_014182725.1 of Eucalyptus brandiana. Lineage (NCBI taxonomy): Eukaryota > Viridiplantae > Streptophyta > Magnoliopsida > Myrtales > Myrtaceae > Eucalyptus > Eucalyptus brandiana. The sequence continues at coordinate 24,508,004 of CM024677.1, read as the reverse complement.
ACTGGCCATCCTCCGAGAAGAGATCAGCCACTGAAGCCTACCTAGAAAGACCGGAGCTGTAGATGAGCGGATCTATGAAAATTAGATTCAACGAGCCCAGGGGATGCCAATTATTGAACCAAAGGGATGTGGATAGACCATCGCTTATCCTCCAGTGGAAGTGGAGCTGGAATTCTGTCATGAGTTGTAGTAATTTCTTCTAAGCCCAAGAACAACAGGTCAGCTGCTTCACCACCCAAAAGTTCCCCATTTTTAAGAAGGTTGAGTGGATCCATCTGCACCAAAGAGACTCTCTATCTGAAAATAAGATCTATATGTTTGAGCATAGCCGCTTTGTTGCATTCACGCAACCTCCAGATACCTAGACCGTCTTCTACCTTAGGAAGGCAAACATCATCCCAGGATACTTTGGCTCCCCCTCTACCCAACTGAGGTCATTTTTAGAGGAATTGCCTAAGAATCCGCTCAATCTTATCCAGTACTGCTACGGGTAGAATAAAAACACTCGCCTAGTAGGCCTGAATGACATAAAGAACTGATCTGATCAGTTGAAGACGACTAGCTACAGAAAGGAACCGATGTGTCCAAGATTTCACCCTAGAGGTGATACGCTTGACAAGAGCAACACAGTCCGCTTTCTCCAGCCTCGAGGAGATGATTGGAACGCCTAGGTACCGAACTGGAAGGAGCCCCTCATGGAATCCGAGTTCCAGTAAAATTTGATCCGAAGAGTCGGTTGGCCCCTAGAGAGGAATACCTCGCTCTTCCTCTGATTCAAAATAAGGCCACTCCATAATAAAAAAAACTCTGAAGACCTTCTTTAAGTAGCTTAATAGAAGGCAAGTGACCTTCACAGAAAAGAAACACATCGTCTGCGAAAAACAAGTGCAAAAGGCTAGTGGACTTACACCTTCAGAAGAACCTGAAGTCTGGCTAACGCTAGCATCTCCCAAGAATCCCAGAGAGTACCTCCATAACTAGCGTGAATAAGTAGGGAGATATGGGATCCTCCTGGCGCAGGCCTCTTCCGCTGGGAAAAAAAAAACCATGAAGCTCCCCATTCAACGCAATGAAAAACTGAGGAGTCCTCACACGGGTCATTATAAGGTGAACCAGCCGATCAGGGAATTGAAAAGCAAGTAGCACACTCTCAAGGAACCACCAATTTATGGTGTCATAGGCCTTCCTGAAGTCAACTTTTATAGCACATTTAGGTGTATAAGGTTCCACATGAAAACCAGCAAAAAGTTCCCGCACCAAGAAAGTTATAAGCACTAGTGTTGTTTAAAACAAGTTATAACCACCCCATTTCTTATATATAACGAGCTTCTGGTGATGTCAGTAGCAGTGGACTTCAATGCCATCTTATAGGGGGAGTCGCCTCAGCAGCAAAATAATTTGAATCCGCAAAGAGATAAGAGCAGGTTTTGGGATGGAATCAAATTAACTAGAAATCTTGCCAGAGAAAAAGAACATTCTTTCGTGAGATTAAACAAAGCCAGACATGGAGCGACAGCCAATTTCTGGTGTCCTGGGGTAGGTGTTTCCCCCACGTCTCATGGTGCGACAGCCAATTTTCAATTAGCCCGTCTCCCTTCAATGATGTAATCAATTTGTTTACCAATTTTCTATTTTTCTGTCCAGGCAATAAAAACAAATTAATGAGAGGATTTCTCTTTGTTTTCCTTAACATTTCACCGACGACCCAGTATTAAATATAAGACCATTGATATGACGAGTTCATCCAGGAACGAGGCTCTGGTTGTAGTGACATGAGAGAAATGGAGGAACGAAGGCAGAGAAGCAATCGTAGATTGGTGCTAGTCCCCTGCCTCTTTCAAGGACACATAACCCCGATGCTCAATTTGGGGTCCCTCCTGCATTCCAAGGGCTTCTCTATTGTAATAGCTCACACTCACTTCAATCATCCCCATCCATCTGGTTTCCCCAATTTTACCTTTTTGTCTATTCCTGACTGCCTACCGAAGGATGTCCTCTCCTCCGGGGATGCCGCAGCTATTTTCGCGAGTCTCAACACCAACTGTGAAGGACCTCTCCGCCAACTATTGTCAGATATGATGGCACAGGATGAAGCAACCGAGAGTAAAATCTCTTGCGTGATTTATGATACGCTCATGTACTGTGCAGAAGCCGCAGCTCATTATATGAAAGTTCCTAGCATGGCTTTGCGCACTAGTAGTATCAGCACTCAGCTGATTTTCTCCGAATTGCCTCGGCTCCAAAAGGAAGGTTATTTTCCAGCGAAAGGTATGTTCAATCCTCATATAGTAACAGACACAATAAACCATCAGATATCAGTATGCGCAATAAACTTCTAGTTACCTCTGTGATGTAGTTTGACAGTAATTTCACTAGAAATCAAGGGTAACAAGCACGTGGCACAATTGGATGTTAAGGATACACTTTCTTTGGTGGAACTTCGATAAACTGGAAGGGCTTCTGATTCAATTGTGTTTTTATCACAAAGAAATGTGACAGCAAAATTTAGGGTCTCTTCAAAATTTGAGGAGATCGTTTAGTCGAGCTAAATAGAGAGTTGTTGACGCCTAAAATTAGACTTTATTTTATTATTATTTTGTTGTTTGATTTTCGGATAATGAACCAAAAGAAAACAAGAAAAAAACAGAAAAAAGCCCTCCTCTGGGCCTCCCCGGCCCATTTCCGCCTCAGCCTAGCCCATGCGCCCCTTGTCTTCTTCCTCCTTGGCTTCTCCCTTCACGCCTCTGCAACACACGCGCAGAGAGCGGCAGCTAGGGTTTCGGCGCGCGCGTAGGCCAGCCGGCGACGGATGGGACGTGCCTTCAAAGCAAGCAAGTGGGCGGCGGAGGTGACACCGGTTCGGCCGCACCAAGGACGGTCGGCACACGGAGAATCGGCGGCCAAACCTCTTCATCGACCGGACTCCCTCGCCTATAAATAGGCCAGCACCACCTCCATTGAAGGACATGGACGGAAGGGAGAGAGGAAGCCAGCGAACTCCGAGACCTTCCCCTTGAGAGACTTCAGGGGGGAGATCGAAGAGCGAGCGAAGGAGGTGAAAGATCGGGTCGCAAGCTAAACGACCTCCCACCGAGAGACATCGGGGGAGGCCGGTGGCAAGCGAACCCAGATCTGCGAGCAGGCGAGCCCGAGGGGTCTGAGTGGGTGGAGGCTGAGTAGAGAGAGGAGAGAGATCAAAGCTACGAGCATTCAAGCTTCTCCCGAGAGACTTCGGGGGAGGCTTGGCGCTCGCAAGCCCAGATCGAAGGGAGAGAGGAGAGTTCGAGCACCCTCCACCGTCGTCATCGCCGTTTGCCGTGCTCTGTCCACCGTTCCCTCTGCATCTCCACGTCCCGCCGTTGCTACAGCCAGGTAAACGCCGACGCATCTCCACCTGAACCGCCGCACCGCGTCCTGTCGAGTAGTCGGCCGTTGCTGTCTTCCTAGTCGCCGCCGCATCGCAGTTCCGTCGCCCGTCATCGCCACCGTCGTCGCCGTCTGTCCAGTGAGGTTTCGGTCTCCATAGGCGCCGCGAGTAGAGAGAGGTGGGAGAGAGAGGTCGTGCCGCGAGCCGGGTCAACGAAACCTGCTAATCGGGTAGGGTTTGGCCAAGTCGGGTCACGGCTGTCGGCCGGGTCGGGCTGGGTTGGCATCCGGGTAGGGTTTCCCCGGGATGGGCCTTCATGCGTGGGCCGGTTTGCTGTTGGGCTGCACCCTTTTGTGAAGTAGGCCCAATTCCGTATGTATGGGCTGAATTTTTATGAAAAAAAAGCAAAAAATCCGAGTCGGGCCCTCATTCGGATCGGCCGGGTCGGGCCCAACCCGGATCCGAGGCCGGGTCAGTTTTTTATATTATTTTAATATAAAATAATATTTTTAAATAAAAATAAATATTTTATTTCAAAAAAATCAAAAAATGTTTTATTTTCAAAAAATATTTAAAAAATGTTTTATTTTCCAAAAAAATCGAGAAAAATAAAAAATAATTTATTTTCCAAAAATATTTTGAAAAATATTTAAAAAATATTTTATTTTCCGAAAAATCAAAAAATCAAAATATATTTCATATTTTCAAAAAATGCCAAAAATCCAAAAAAGTCAAAATTTCATAAAAAACAGAAAAAATCAGAAAAAGCCAAAAAGACTTGTATTTTTCCAAAAATACCAAAAAAAGTTCCAAAAAATCCCTTTCATGTCAAAAAAAAAAATAGAAAAAGACCCCAAAAATGTTTTCCTCCAAAATGCATGGAAAAACCCCTCGAACATCCAAAATGTGTGGAAAATCCTCGAGCATCCAAAAACTCGGGGTTTAAACAAGATTAGGTACCAAAAGGCATTAGTGATTAACTAGTGTAATCAAGTCCCCGATCCTAATTTCTCTGGTTGCATAGGAGTAAGTATTTCTCCCGATACTTCACTTGGGTTTCTAATCAACCCACCCCAAATCGATTAGTGGCGACTCCATTTTAAAAATTGATTTATAGGTTAAAAATTTAGACTATTAAAGTCGTGAATTGGTGGATTTGGGAGAGTCCGGGCTTAACCAATTTCAGCCGAGCCATTAGCCTCCTTAGGCGCTCGTACCCGACTGCGGGCGCCGAAAAAAAAGAGGTCGCGACAAGAGTCAACTAATCATTAATCCATGTTGACACATTTTGAGCTTGGCTCGTAATTTTCTTTTTCTTCGACTCACCAAGTAGTACTTTAACAGGGTATCTTTGTGTTTTCGTATAAAGCACTTGCTGCAAAAAGAAGGTAAGCATACTAGGTCTTCACGGCGACTCAGTTTCCAGAAGACGAACCACTCAGTAGACATTAGCCCAGCTGTCAAAACCACCTATTACCTCTTCGTTTAATCAGAGTAGACGGCTTGGAAGTGAAGTCAACGGCACCACATATGCTGAAACTGCTTGTGAAAGATCATATTCTCACCTTTACGTAGAGCAATCCGACTAGGAAGGAAGAAAGAATGTCCACTGAGTACAAAATAGGAATAAAAGGACCATCTCTTTTTTAACTTGCTGGAATATTCAAATTTCGGACTAGTTTTTATGTTTTCATCTGACTATGAAATCGTAGAAGCAATACATGCTAAGCAGCAGTATTTTTGACTTTACAGATCATTCGTCAAAAGATCCAGTTCCAGGCGCTTATCCCTTGAGATGCAAGGACTTGCCTCTTTTTACTAGTGATCCAGAACCAATGATGCAATTAATAGCTACCACGCTCGATATCAAGACATCTTCAGCCATTCTTTGGAACACAGTGGACTGCCTGGAGAAACAGTTATCCGACCAAGTCCAAAAAAAATACCATGTGCCATTTTTCTCACTAGGCCCATTGCACAAAGTTGCTCCAGCTTCACCAACCAGCATATTGTAAGAAGAAACTGATTGCCTGTCGTGGCTTGATAAGCAAGCTAATAATTCAGTCATATATGTGAGCTTAGGAAGCTTGGCTTCAATGGATGAAAGAGAGTTTGCAGAGACAGCCTGGGGGCTGGCGAAGAGCGGCCAGCCATTTTTGTGGGTGGTCCGACCTGGCTCAGTCAGAGGCTCAGAATGGATCGAGCTGCTGCCAGAAGGATTCAAAGAAGCCATCGGAGATACTGGCCACGTCGTGAGATGGGCTCCACAGAAGGATGTTTTAGCGCACCGTGCTGTGGGAGGCTTTTGGACCCATTGTGGATGGAATTCAACCTTGGAAAGCATTTCCGAAGGAGTCCCAATGATATGCCGACCCTGCTTCATGGACCAGAATGTGAACGCGAGGTACTTGTGGCACCTTTGGAGGGTGGGATTGGAGTCGGAGGGTGATCTAGACCAGAAAGAGATAGAGCAAGCTGTGAGGAGGCTGATGGCTGGTGAGGAAGGGAAAGAGATGAGGCTGAGAGCCGCAGCTTTCAAAGACCAAATCAAGTTGAGCATCGAAAAAGGTGGTTCTTCGCACGCTGCAATAGAGGAACTAGTGAATTTCATCGTCTCTCTCTGATCTGATGATTGTCACGAGGAAACAAAAGGGTAATTGCGATATTTTATCCTATTATTTGATAAATGTGATCGAATGCAGCAGAAGGAACCCAACCCCGCACCTTGGGCTGAGCTCATAGGGAGTAACATGGTTTCTAACCGGTTGTAATCCCAAAGTTATCAGCTTCTCTTTATTGCAAGTACCTCCAAACCCAATTGAAAAAACGATACCAATGTGCAAAGTGTGGCACTTGCACTTCTGATGGATCCTTCCCACAATTTGAATTAATAATCCGACAAGAACAAAACTAGTCATAACTCCCGTCCGACAAAGCAGTATGCGAATCAAAATAAGCAGTATCCCACGAACAAACCACAATCGAAAGGCTTTGAGGAACCAAGATAAACATCAAATAGAAGTTAGGAAATGGTAATCTCCAATTTCATTACAAGTAAAGAGTCGTAGTGAGGCAATACATCGCCATATCAGACACCAGGGAACCGAGCCTCCCAGCTGAGGACACACGAAACCCACACATAAGACAGCATATTTGCTCTATATATGGACATAAGTCGCAACAAGGACCATGGATTCACCAACTCTCAACCGGAGATCTCAATGGCCTTGACCTCAGGCTTCTTCTCCTCCACCTTGGGAACAGTCACGGTGAGCACCCCGTTCTCCATCGACGCCTTCACCTGATCCATCCTCGCGTTCTCCGGCAACCTGAACCTCCTCATGAACTTGCCGCTGCTCCTCTCCACCCGGTGCCAAGTGTCGTTCTTGTCCTCCTTCTCCACGTTCCTCTCGCCACTTATCTGGAGCACCCGGTCGTCTTCAATCTCCACCTTGACTTCCTCCTTCTTGAGCCCGGGGAGATCCGCCTTGAACACATGGGCTTCCGGGGTCTCCTTCCAGTCGATCCTCGTGTTCACGAAGGCAGCGTTCTCCCGGACCGTTTGAGGGAAATTAGAGGCAGAGAGGGATGAGGAAGGGAAAGGGAAGTCCTTGAAGGGGTCCCAGAGGTCGAGGGAGAAAGGGTCGAAAACGTTGCTGCGACGGCCGCCGAACCAGCTTGGGATGAGCGACATGGTTGTTGCCTTGCTGGGTTACCAATGAAAATGTGAGACTGAGTCGACAAAGCGTCTAGTATAATGCTTGAAGTAGATGATGAGAACTGCTATCGTTCGACGATGGAGGTTGGGGAGGGAAGCTGGGAGTTAAATAGGAAAGGGAGGATCATTCTGGTACCTTCGCGGTCTTTCTGAGTTTCGGCGGACGAACGTTCAAGCGAAAAGGCGAACCCGGTTGGTCCATCTGGAAACTGCGGACTGGGCCTCGCCAGTACTTTACTAGCAACACCAGATCCTGGTTGGTCAATTAAAACACATGAACGAAAGTATAATATTATATATATTTATATGTATTACTCAAGTTTAAGGATTAAATTGAATATTTACTAAAAATTCAGAAAATATATTGAATAAATTAAAAATTCGAAAATCACATTGCGTATTGAGTTAAAATTCAAAGACCACACTGTACATTGAATCAAAATTCATAAACTAATCAATTGCACCTTCAACAAAGTGAATTTGATTTTGAAATCGTCCCACCAGTTTATCAAATTAGTAGATGACCAACCAATGTTGAAACAAGAGGACTAACTCCAAAGGACAAGGGAAGTCACAACAAGACCTATGATTTTAATGCACGGAATCAACACTCTCGCTGACATTATGAAAATAAAAAGGGACTTCTATTATTCAAATTAGGCAAGAAATCAATAATTGTCTCATCAATAAATAGAAAGAGGAGATTTCCTCTTTAACCATTCCTACTCTTTCAATCTATCGGAATAAAATCAGGCTATCTATCTCTTCATTCTATTATTTTATTAATAATAGAATAATAAAATAAAATCATTTTTGCAATTGTTCATTCCTGGAAAGAGGAAGAAGCAAATAGAGCAAAAGCCTCCTCTTTCCGTCCGCTCTTCCCAAAGTGAGGGAATTGCATGTAGAAATCCATATGGGCTTATAGATTAATTGCTTGAATCATGTTTATTTTTCCACCAATCGAACGGACACTTTTACAGAAATACTATCTGTAAGGAAAATATGGTATTTTGCTATTAGGTAATGATACTGGGCCAATGATGTTATAGCAATGGTCCTTCTAACCCCAGCTATGAGATGTCATTTTCTAATAGTACTCACGGCCTTTTTCTCGGACGTTCCTTTTCTTCATTGAAAAAGCCAATAGCGAGTATAGTCATTAAAATTTTAACCAAATCTCGTTTTTATTATTTCACTTTCCACAACTCTATCTTCACTAATTTCCTTTACCAAAAAAAAAAACTCTATCTTCAATAATTTCAATTAATAATCATTACTTCTACCCAATGCCATCGTACACAATGATCACATTATCATCGATTACATTACATGACAGACAGCAAGTGGTGTAATAAGTCAGTAAAAAGTGAAAATGCAATACGCATGACGTCAACTAAGATAGGATTAATGCAACTAATGATGAAAGGTCAATTTCACCGCATCCTCACGATCATATACCGTAATCATCACATAAAATACCTTCTTTACTCTTGCATGCTGTCGTCATTTTCTACGAGCCCCCTCCCACCCACATCCACCCATCACACATATATGTGCAAGTACCCTCCTAAATTCCCTAACCATCTGATTGGACAGAGGGGGATTTTTGTAATGCTAAAAATACATTAACTATTTTTACCAAATTGAATGCACGCGAGGCCACGAGGAAAAATCACCAAATCAAAGGGTTCTGAATATTTTACTTTTGAAAATATGAAATCGTTTTTTCTGACATAATTATTAATTATACCACGAGCATTAGTTAAGTCACATATTTGAAAATCCAATGCACTATATTAAATAAATTATAAAAAGCATGTGGAACACATCAGAAAAAATATTGTCGTGTATGAAAATATGTAGCTATTCAAGCAAAGATGTATAAGTCAGTAGAATAATGATGCATAGAAATGAATATCTTAGCAAATTACCAAATACTTCAGAACTAAATTATCACAATTGAAAGGTTAAAAAGTAAATTGATAAATTGTTAAAAGGTTAGGACTAAGTAACTCGAACATAATGAGATTCAATGAGAGATTAGTCCCTCAAGAGATCGCAGAATAGGGTGTTTCTAAGGATCATTTGGAATAGATTTCGTAACGGTCAACAATCGCCGGATTCAATGAAGAGCATCTTGCCTATTATCGTGATTGCCTTCAAATTTTAGTGTATCACAACATTTTGTATAGAGGTTACACGAATGCAGGCGGCTAAGATTTGTTATGGCCTCAGAATCCGTCAATCTGATGGACCATAGAACTGCCCCCACAGAAAGATTCCATACAGGAAAATCGTGATAGTAAGAGTCCGATTTTACCATCATTGGCTTGTCAGAACGGGAAAATTCATCAGTCAGTCCTCATTCTCAAGCTATTCTTTTCATAAACTTTAAGGAAAAGAGGAGTGAATTTATGGTCCCTCGCCAGCAGCATGCACTCTTCATTTTTCACCGTTGAATGAAAGTGCAACGGAGAAATGAAAATGCCAAATGACAAGAGATCAAGGTTATCAATATTAGGGGTAAGCATGATTTCATGATGGAATCTGGAATTTGAGAACTGGATCAGTCGAGACCCATGAAAACCTATAAGTTTCAGGTTCCAAAGTATGCAGGTTCCAAAGTATGCAGAATAAGTTCCAGATTCCAAAAAATGATAAATCCGTTTCAACGAATATATTCTAGGTTCTTATGGAGAAACCTATAACCTACAACCTGAAACCTATAACCTACAACTTGAAATAAGTTTTAATATTTTTCTTGATCCATATCTCTGTGCAATCTTCTAATATTCCATGTTATTCGATAATTAGTATATAATTTGAAAACACTAATCCGAATTTTCATTTTGTGGCTAAGATTTTTACTTTATTAATGTTCATATTTTTCATATATCTAAATATAAGTTATGATTAGTGAATTGTAATCATTCATATAATAATATAAGTGGGACCTAGGTAGACCTTCAAACGTACGACAGAATAGATTCCAAGTTCTAAGATATGCAAGGTAGGTTTCTAGTTCTAAAAAAAATGAGGTACCTGTTCCAACGCGTAGGTTTCAAGTTTCAAGTAGAACTTGTACATAACTTAGATTCAATCATCCTTACTTCTATCTAGTTGAATTTCTTGCCAATAATTCCTTTTCTTCTGTTGATAGTTTTGTGTATTCTCTTTGATGAATAACAAGCTTATTTATCATTATTGCGTTCATTTTCGTTTTGTTTAATTAAAAATGAAACCAAAAAAAAAACATGTTAGATCCTGAAACCAACCTTGAAACCTGTGACAGGGTAGATTCTAAGTTCCAGAAAATGAGGAATCTGTACCTGATAGTAAGTTCTAGGTTCTAGGCAGAACCTCTAAGGAACTCGTAACCGCTCACCCTAATCGATATAGGACATTCGTAAAGATATTCCCCTTTCTTCTAACTTTTTTTTTTTTTTTCTAGACTAGAAGAACATTCATCGGACATAATATTAGGGCATGTCAATCAAAATCTCAGATGAGGCTGAGCACATATCAACATAGCCCATTTACTCAGCACGTCATTGAGCGTGCTCATGTCAAGCTTACACAGGTTTGTGTCGTCAAAGAAACAATATGCTTGTACACGACTGCTATCATCTTTGGATTGATCCTCTCTATAAAATGTTTAGACAAACAAGTTAGTCACAACACACTAAGAATATTTGTGCACATTTGAGCACACCTTTACACATCTAAACATATTTGACAAGTTTGTTCTACTAGTCCTTATCTTAAACGGATCTAATATGTCCCATCAAATTATAAGTGTCCCATATTTTTTGTTTCAAAATTGTGAGATAATGAATAATCATGTCAAGTTTATTCAACATTTTTATATACGAAAGGAGAAGTGACTTTGACCCATTCAGATCAGGTATACTGATTAGAGAGAAAAAAGGAGATTGATTCAACTCAAACTTGCATGTGACAAGCCAACAAATTTCTGTCAGCGCATCAAAGCATTATCTGTTCTGTTCTTCAATGCCAGAAGACCAAATCTTGCATATGACAAGCCAACAAATTCCTGTCGGTGCATCAAAGCATTACCTGTTTTGTTCTGTTCTTCAATGCGAGAAGACAAAATCTTTGCACTTTCTGCACTACACAAATTTCATTCCGTACGGTGCTTTAGTAGTAACAACTCTGTGCTGCTAGAATGATCTCAACAACCCAACTAGCTCGCTCAGATAATGGCAAGAAGATCCCCCATCACCTATACTAAGATCGCACTTGTGCTTCAAATCCAAGACCCTCTGCCTCATCTCTTCACCTTCCTTTTCCTTCATCAATGTTCTAACAGCTCTTTCTACTGTCCCTCTCTCTATCTTCCCCTCCAGTTCTAATCCAACCCTCCATTCATGAGTTAAGTACCTCGCATTCACCTTTCGGTCGCCAAAGCATGGTTGACATATCATCATAACTCCTTCACATATACTTTCCAGGGTAGAGTGCCATCCACAGTGGCTCCAAAACCCTCCAGGTGCCTCATGAGCCATTACTTTCTTCCGAGGTGCCCATTTCACAATGCATCCCCTGTCCTTAACACATTCTTTGAATTCTTCATCCATCGACTAGATCCATTTCGAACCTGGAATTGAGCCAGGCCTAATAACCCACAAGAAAGGCTCCCTGCTATTTGCCAAACCCCAAGCCATTTCATACAACAGGTCTTGGTTCTGATTTGCTATGCTTCCCAGACTCACATAGATGACTGAATTATGAGTTTGCTCGTCAAGCCATGGAATGCAATCAGTATCCTCTTTACAGTAAGCTAACAGCTGAGGTAGGAGTGAGTTTGTGTGGAGGGCCTATTGGAAAAATTGGAACTTGGTACTGTTGGTAAAGCTGCGCCAGAGGTGACTCTTCAAGGCAGTGAATCGTGTTGAATATAATGGCCAAAGACGACCTCATATTACTGGTCAAGACTACCAACTCCAAGAAATAGTCCAAACTTCCAAAATTGGAGAGTGGTAGGTCTTTGAACCTGAGGAGCTGACGCAGGGGCACCGGAGCCTGCAACATGGAATCTAATAGAGCACATCAAAAGGCATTTGTTAGTCAGCACGGAGACAAGTGAGCTAGAACCCACCGGCTTATATACTTAGTGGTTTGACGACTTTCAGGATAATCTGGCATAGGTGTCAAACTTGGATGATGACAGAGAAACCATTCTTAGAAAAGGTATAGGCACAGAGGAGACTCATCGGATCATAAACTATAGGGTCATGCTGAGGGTCACACACAGATTTTAAAACTGCAAAAAAAATTCGGCAATACATCCATCCTCATAAACAAAACGGAATATGAGCAAGATTCTCCGTGACCATAATATTAATTAACAGAGAAATAAGTGTAACTTAAATAAGAGAAATTCAACATGTACCTGGGATCGGAATGCCTTTAGCTGGAGAAGAATCAAGCGGACTATGGTAGTACCAGCACTGCTCGTGTGTGAAGCAATGCTAGGAATCTTCAAATCGTGGGCAACGGTTTCCAAGAAGTACACTACTGCATTGTAGATGATGCCGCAAATCTTGTCACCCGGCTCCATATGATTTGTGCCCCGAGTTAGGCACTCCCTGAAGCTTGGACTCACAGTTACATTAAGCCTCAGCATAATGGCTATCAGATCACGTTTTTGAACCTCCTCTTCAGACAAGCCGTCAGGTACGCATAAGAAGGTGAAATAGGGGAAAACAGAGGAATCTGGACTGTTGAAATGTGTGTGAGCAACTGTGATGGAGAAGCCCTTGGACTTGAGGATTGTCGCCAGCTGAAGCATGGGAGTGAGGTGGCCCTGGAATGGTCCTGGGACCAGGACCAATCTCTTACCATTTCGCCTTGATTTTCCATCTTCTTCATCTCTTTTCCAATCAAAGATATAAAATGCTATGCAGAGTTAAGCTCTCACACACAGAGGCTTTCGCTGATTCAGGCTAGTTTTACTCTCTTTGAAAATCTACGCAGAAGAGACCCAACAATTAAGGACAAATAAACAGGACACACCAAATGGTTAATTTGCGAAAGCTCGGAGTAATTGAACTTCTTAAAGAAGCACTTGGTTTTTCTCTCTCTGTCTTCTTATTGGCAGCTTTTTTGGTCCCCACTTTATTGCTTGTGCTCGTGAACAAGTGGATAATACACTACGCAAACTGCTAGCTAGGAAAAATCCAGATAATTCCTGAAGCTTTGAAGCCAAATGAAAGATACAAGCAAGATCAAGAGTAAAGCAAACATCCACTCGAGCAATCAAATTTACCAGATAAAATGGAACTGAAATTGCAACATTAACGTGAAGTTTTTTTCCAGAAAAGTATTGCTAGTTCAGATTACATCAGTGTATCAGAGACAACACCCGGTTTATACAACTCTCCAAAAACACAAGAAAGAGACGAAGCTCACAGACTCTGCACACACGAAGCCTCGAATTCACATTAGCACTCGCAAGTTACTATTACAGACTCAACCAGAAATTTGAATGGCCTTGACCTCAGGCTTCTTCTCTTCCACCTTGGGAACAGTGACGGTGAGCACTCCGTTCTCCATCGAGGCCTTCACCTGATCCATCTTCGCATTATCGGGCAACCTGAACCTCCTCATGAACTTCCCGCTGCTACGCTCCACGCGGTGCCACTTGTCGTTCTTGTCCTCCTTCTCCACCTTCCTCTCTCCACTGATCTGAAGCACCCGATCGTCCTCGATCTCGACTTTCACTTCCTCTTTCTTGAGCCCCGGAAGATCGGCCTTGAACAAGTGGGCTTCGGGAGTTTCCCTCCAGTCGATCCTGGTGTTGACGAATGCGGAATTTTCCCTTAAAGTAGAGGCGGAGAGGGAAGAGGAAGGGAAAGGGAAGTCCTTGAAGGGGTCCCAGAGGTCGAGCGAGAAGGGGTCGGAGGCGTCGCCGCGTCGGCCACCGAACCAGCTGGGAATGAGCGACATGGCCTCTGTAACAGTGGATGGATTGATGCTTGATGTCGGAGGACGCGAGGGATAGACTTCTGCTCGGGTTTGGAGTTAATTGGAAATATGCTTTCTTGCTGGATCCTTGTCGGAAGGCGAGGGACGCACCGGGTATTTATGGGAGAGAAGAGGAGGTCCTCTCGTACGTTCGTGAGATTTCTGGAACGAGGTGTCAGCGTGGGCGAACGTTCTGGTTATGGGCTTCTAGCTCTTTCTCGAAGCTGGGCCTTGCTCATGGTCATGGGCGTAGCATGTGTCATGTCCATCTGCTCGCCTTTTAATTTCCTTCTTCATGTTCTTCGTACTTCGCTTTCGGTTTTACGAGATTACTATGTTGGCATTTCATCATTTATGGACTCGAGGGTTTCCATTTTGTTCCTCTTTGTCGTCGCCTATTCAGTTTTGAATCATATTCACCTACATGTTAGGTGATGTAGGCATGACATAGAATATTTTTCTACCATTAAGTCGTATGCTATAAATACATTGTTAACTCGTTTACTAATAATTAAATTATTGGAGAAAACGGGTTCCTTTGACAGTAACAAGAGTGAAAAGGCGTCAAAGATTCAATCCTTGATTTTCGTAGTTCATGGTATGACCCTCCTATCCAAAAATTCCATCCTTAAGACACTCAAATTGCCTATTTAAGTCAAATTGTCGATAGAACTTTGTGTGTCTATCGCCTTATGTTGTCCAATACTTGCATACATGCTATTCATGTGAGTTAATGTATCCGAGGCATCAAAATGTGCGGCCCCACGTGAGGCGAACTAAACATGAACAGTTTGTTTGAAACACGTAACCTTCCATGCAAGTGGTAAAGACTAGATTGAGTGACTAATTACTTTCACCCCTTCTGGAAAGTTAAAAAGACTCGTGTGACACTACTTAAGTTAGTTTTCGCCCATTTTGATAGAAAGTCAGTTATCTAGGGCAGATTTAGATAAGTTGACAAAGTTGAGGGGGATAGAGTAAAAAAAACTTAGCCCCCTACACTAGAGGTTGCATAGTGATCTAGACAAGATTAATCCTTAAGACCATGTTGGAGATATGTGAGGATTAGACCTAAGATTGTGATCGAATCGAAGATTGTGATTGATACCAATCCAAGATTGCAGGTGATTATAATCATAGATTATATCAATCCAAGATTGGATTTGATTTAATGTATCTTCATTTATTCTTTCCATAGTTAGACATTCATTGTACTATAAATAAGAGCTTGTACAATGTAAAACATAAGATTGAATATACAAAAATTATAAGTCGTTCTCACCTTCTTGGCTTATTATTCCTCAAACTCTGACATGGTATTAGAGCGGTTCTTTTCAACCTAGCTTTCGCAAAGCCCACAAATTTCCTCTGCTTCGTTTTGTTTTGCTACTGCAACTCAAAGCTTGCAAAGCAAAACAGTCCACAGTCTACAGTAGGAATTTAACTTTATCATGGCCAAGAATACTGAAGGAAATACTTCAGTGGAGGAGAACCCGAATTCACTTTAAAATCCAGGTGAGGTTGATCTAGCAGAAGATGTGCGATCTATGACTCAAATCACCTTAGATCTGGCCCTTGCTTCGGAAAATGTTTCCGGCCCTATCTAATGGCCACCAGTCTAGTGGTTTCCGTTTCAGGGCCCGTAGGCGACTAGCTCAAGTCAACCCTAAGCTTCGTACGGCACGCCTATTGAAGGATTCCCGAACCTTGAAGCCCAGTCCACTGAAGGAGGACAAACACCTTTCAACATTGGGATAGGCTAGGTGGGTTCGGACAATGACATCCTGAATTTTCATATTTGTAATTAGTAATATTAGAAAATCCTCGTATGTGAGAATAATACTTAGGGTTTAAGCTTAGTATTATTTGCCTCGTATTCGGACGAGTACATGAAAATTTTAGTCGAATAGTTAATTTCGGAAGATGCGACGAGTAATTTTTGTAAACATACGTCATCCCAAGTTCAGTGTTCGAATTAAATTATGTGTGTGCTAATAGTAGAACGGTATTAATTAAATTATTGTTGTCTTAATAGTTAATGGGTGTTATAAATTGTGTAAACTTTAGTTAATTATTAATAATAGTGGATAACCTATGCTAGTAAATGCGTAAGAAGTGGATTACATTTCTCTTGCTACATTTCCCTTACAAAATTTATTAATTAGAATTTTAAAGTATCACTTGCCTTTATATTATGCATTGCACGGCCATATGTCTTTAGCAAACAATATTTTCATAACTAATTTTGACATCAAGGATTAAATCATTATTTCTCCCCCAAATGACTCATCCTCTTCTTGCATTTTCTTTGGCCTCATGCAAGGACCTTGTTTTGCATTACTGCCACATCAAGCTGAAAATTAACATGCAAATTTTCACCTAGCATGGTAAGAAATTAAATTATCTTAATTAATTTAAATAGAACTTCTTCTATCTTGCCAAATAACCCATTTCGCTCCCTCAAAACTCAAACAGAAGTTACATGTGTTAATTCTACTTTTTAATCCAAGTATTTGGAGAGCAAACTTCATATTCAAGAGCTACTAAGGTGGGGAAAGCATTTAGTAGCTTGTGATTTGCGGTTGTGTTGAGGTAAGTGAAATTTATAGTGTTAAGTTGACTTAAATCTACTTAGTTACTTTTATCTTGGTTGGTTGGATGAGAGGTGAAGTCTTGATGTGGGTATGGTGGTTGTTAAGTAAGTTTGTTCTGTTTCGTTTTGTGTGGTTCTGGGTACCCAAAACATGGTCACTCTGTTGTATTTGCCTTGAAAACCCATTGCATATTCGCTATGTTTCTTTCTACCTCCTTCTGGGTAGTTAAAATCTGATCATTCTGTTATACTTATCTTGATAATCTATTATATGTTAATTTTGTCTCTTTCTACCTCATTCGGGGTAGTTAAAATATGATTATTCTATTATCTTTATCTTGATGACTCATTACATATTTGTTTTGCCTCTTTCTACCTCATTATGGGTTGTTAGAATCCGGTTATTCTGTCATCTTTGTCTTGGTGATCCATTACATGTTTGTTCTGCTTTATTATATCTCATTCTGGGTAAATAGAATATGGTCATTTTGCTGTATTTGTCTTAGTAAACCATTGCCTATTCATTATGTCCCTTTCTGTCTCATTCTAGGTAGTTATAATTTGGTCACTCTACCATATTTATTTTTGATAACATATTGTGTGTTCGTTCTACTTCTTTTTGCCTCATTTTGGGTAGTTAAAGTCTAGTCATTTTGTCATCTTTGTCTCGATAATTCATTACATGTTCGTTATGCTTATTTTTGCCTTATTCTAAGTGGTTAGAATATGGCCATTCTACCATCTTTATCTTGGTGACCCATTGCATGTTCGTTCTGCTTTTTTTTTTTATCTCATTTTGGGTAATTAGAATCTAGCCGATCTGCCCATATTTAGCTTGATAATTCATTGCATGTTCATTCTGCTTCTTTCTACTTCATTCTAAGCAATTAGAATCTGGTCGTTTTGCCTTAGTTATCTCGATGACCAATTACATGTTTGTTCTATTTGGTTTTGTTAGAATTCTACCGGTCAAAATCGGTTTGTTTCACTTATTTCTGCTGGAATTTCTTATGACAGATTTTGTCTATTTGTGAATTTGCTTAAATCTATTCATTGGTGAGTTCTATTCACCTGCTGAATTTGCCAATTTGTAAATATGTTCGTTGAATGTTTGTTTATTAGTTCAAATAGACTTTACCGAATATGAATATACTCCTCATTAAATCTATTCATTTATTGATTCAGTTCATTGATGGATATGTTCCTTTGTTCTATAAGTTTCCATCAAGCTAAAATTTACCCTTCTGGTTATTCAAACTTTACGATCAGAATGTATTTATTCATTCAGATTTAAAATATACTCATTTGATTTATTAGATTTTGATGTCTAGAACCTGCTCGATATTTAGACTCAGAATGTATTTCATTTGAATATTCGAACTTCAATAACTTGAATATGTGTGTTATTTCATATATGGTTATTTGACAAATACATTAAATTGAGTTGAGATATGTGTGCTATGCTTGTGAGTATGCATATATTATAGCTTGAATGAGATTAATGTAATACTGCCGTATAACGGTGAATGACGATGTCCTGTGTGCCGAAATGCCACAAGAAGTGTTTCAGGATGCATCGGACATGAGATACCCCATGTGTCGAGACGCCTTATGCATCAGGATACCTCGAGAGTATTCAGAAGGATGAAGCATTAATGAATAAAATACATTATTATGAACAGAACTAAATCATTTGTGTGAAACATGGTGTGTACATGTATGAGTCTGGATGGACGTTTTGTTGGTTGATAATTTATGTGGTAAATGAAAATGAAAGGTAAAGTCTGTTTATGTTTGTATCATACTTATTGGATGATTATACATTCATTTTGTGTGCACCAGGTGAAGTGGTAAGATAATTTTCTTAACTTAAAACTAGAGATTTCATTTACTAGCTTTCAGCTCATCCCTCTTATTTTTTAAACATGCAAAATGGATACCCCTTAATCCTTGCATTATGGAGTCCTTATATATAATGAAGCTTTTTACAAAAGTGTGCTCCAACCAAAGTCTGAAATAATATATACTAAGTGTAGTTCTATAATATGGGTTGACGAAAGAGGTTTCGCGAAATGGGTTCCTTTCCAATTCATTGCTTGGTACCAAAATCTTGATGGAGAATTAGTTGACCCATTGAGTAGCTTCAATCGGTATATTGGAGACGCAGCAAACAGAGAAGTTATCGACTTGTAAGTCAGTCCAGTTGTTTGTATAGACAAACTTTTGGAAGTACAGTCTCCCTACTCCCTACTCAAATGTCTGTCTTTTTGCTTGTGATGTAATGAATTTGTGAACTTATATATGATATAAATAAAAGAAGTAGAAGTATGTTGGTTATAATTGTAAGGCTTTAATCATTAAAAGAATATTTGTAAATGTTTGTTTTCACTTCCGCATGCTAAAAGAGATTAGTAATATAAAATACATGTATCGGTGACGTTCCTGGATGTTAGACAGGCCTAGGACTCGAGCCCACGTTACAAGATCAGGGAGCAAATCCTTACCCAATCCTGAGACATTAATTCTTGCTGTATGTCATCCCAGCCAGCGGTGGTTGACCGGAGCCCGACAATCCACTCTATATGTTGCCGGGGGATGGCCTTGAACTAAAACCCATCTCCTTACAACTCAGTGGACCTGAAAACTACAGTACCTGGGCTTGAGATCTCCAACGAGCATTGATCACCAAAGATAAAGACAGGTTCCTTAACGGAACCGTGCCTTTTCTAACAAACGAACGCTCACGGCAGCACTGGCAAAGATGTAACCAACTTGTGTGGACGTGGATTGGTAATTGCTTGGCTCCCAAGGTGGCCGCCAAGCTTCCACCAACCAAAGACTCCAAGGCGATTTGGGATAACATCTGTGAGATGTACAGAATGCTCGATGAGAACAAAATCTTCTCCCGCACCCAAGCCATCTCGGAGCTAAAATAAGGAAATCAGTCCGTAACAACATGCGTCAACCGACTCTCAACCTTGTGGAACAAACTCGAGGCCGTCGAAGAGCAACTTGAGGGCTAGAGAAAATGCTTCAACAATATCGAGCGATTCAAGAAAGGGAGAAAGCAACACATTTTCTACTAATATTGAATGAAAGCTACTCACATTTCCAGCCCCAAATCCTTGTGATGGAGCCAGCACTGCCACTCAGGCGGATCTACCAATTAGCGGTCCAAGAGGAGAGCCAAAAGGCAACTGTAGCTGAGCATGCATGAACCGGAAAAGGGATAGCCCTTGCTGCATTCGGATCTAGACTATCTTCGATCGGGGGTGTCTCACCAAGGCTCGTCGGTTACGGATCTGGGCAACCACCGACTTGTGGGAAATCTCTTAGTCTTCACGGAGAAGGTGGCTGTCAAGCTCTTGCTGCAAGCAAAGGAGGAGAAAGAAGCCTTAATCTTTTTGGGATGAACGACTATGATAGGCTCTAAATATCCGAAGGCTATCATTTGGCTGAAGCCATCAGCTCTCAACAAGCCATGATGACACCTATTTTTAAAGCATCCCATGGCCCTCACAATGCCACATCATCCTTAAAAGGAAATATTAAAGGAAAAGGAAAATTATACTGTGATTATTGCAAATGGCCACATCACATGGTGGAAACTTGTTGGAAATTGCACGGCAAACCTGAGAAGAAAGGAAAGGAGGAATCATCAGCTAATCAAGTCATTGGGCCTAATCAGTTGATTGCGCAAAATCAATATCAACAAATCATGAGGGCACTGGGACAATTGGAAACTTCTAATAGAGGGGTAAGCTTCTCAAGTACTTCATATTGCCTCAACTCTAATTCTTATGATATACGGATTATTGATTCAGGTGCTAGTAACTACATTATTTGTGATGAAAGTCTTTTCTCTCATGCCCATAAAAATCATTTCCCTATAACTATGAAGCTTCCAAATGGAAATACCATATATGTCACAAAGATAAGGATGGTAAATTTTAGTCCTTTGATTTTCCTACGATATGTCCTTTATGTTTCTCAGGTTTCAATTCAACCTTATCTCAGTATCAAAGGCTTGTGAGGACAATTCCTATCGTATTCTCTTTAATTATGATACTTGTCTCTTTTAAGTCCTTTCGACTGGCAAACTAATGGGCTTAAGTAGTATTTCGCAAGGATTGTATTTTGGACTAGTTTTCTCAAAAATTTTGATTTATCGCAATTTTCCATGAATAAAAAATTATTGTGTAAATATTATTCCAATGATGAAGTAATCCTTTCCCATCAATATTTGGGCCATAGTGTTTCCTTTCCACATCCTTAATGCAAAATTTATCCTCTTGCTAAAGAATCACGCACCCATTTTCCTATAAACAAATCTCAAATTATAAATAATTTTGTTTAAATTCATGTAGACATTTGGGATCCCTATTACACCCCACATCATGATGGGTCTCAATTCTTCCTCACCATTGTAGATTATTATTCTCATGCTACATGGGTTTTCCTTATGTAGTCAAAGAATCAAGCTCTCTCCCATCTAAAGAATTCTTTAATCATGTCAAAAAATCAATTTGAGGAATCTATTCAACATGTTCGAACAAATAATGGGAAAGAATTTTCTAGTCATGACCGTCAATTACTTTTTTCCTCTCATGAAATTATGCATGAAAGCACGTGCACTTACATCCCTCAACAAAATGGGATTGTTGCGCGTAAGCACCGTCATCTTTTGGAACTTGCACATGCCATTAAATTCCAAGCGTCCATTCTTAAGACTTTCTGGAAAGATTTTGTGGTCACGGTAGCTTACCTAATCAATCGCATGCCAACTCGGGTTCTCAATGAATGTACTCCTTTTGAAGTGCTATATGGTAAGAAGCCTAAGGTTAATCACTTGAAGGTTTTTGGCTACCTATACTATGTTACTACCCTGGGTTCTTGTGACAAGATGGGTCCCCGAGCCAAATGATGCATCTTCATGTGAAATCCAACTCTTCAGAAAGGATATCGTGTTTTTGAGCCATCAACAGGGAACTTCTTTATAAGCAGGGATGTCATTTTCCATGAAGACATTTTTCCTTTTCAAGATGAAGCATCTTCAAATGAGTCTTCTAGCTCGAATCATCAAAATGGGCATTTTCTATTCGAAGAAGATTCATCTCCTATTTCCCACTATGTACATGCCCCACTTCTAGACGCTCCAACTTCTTCTCCAATGATCGAGACCATTGCGGATTCCCCATCTACTCCGGATCATTCAGTTGCAGAATCTGCAATGCACATCGAAGCAAGTTTTGATTCAGACCAATTATCTTCATAGTCCACTTCGAAATTATTGCCTTCTAGACCTGATCGTATTCCCCCATGATGTTCAAGATGAATCACTCGCTCTCCTACATGGACGAAGGACTATATCTATGCATCACTCAACTCAAGAGGTATCTCATATCCTATTTCCTCTTATGTTTCGTTTGATCGCCTGTCTATGGAACATATGTACTGCATTAGGTGTACTTCCAAGGAGATAGAGCCATCATCCTATAACGAAGCAATTCGTGATCCATGGTGGCAAAAGGCCATGGAAGCAGAGTTGCATGCCTTACTTAAAAATCATACATGGGATGTAGTCCCATCATGTGCTCATCGGAAACCCATTGGCTGCACATGGGTATATAAGATCAAGTATAAGGCCCACTTAGTGGCCAAAGGCTTTACACAATGTGAGGTTTTGTCTACCATGAGACATTCTCTCCAATCGCAAAGGAAGTTACCGTTCGCTCCTTTCTTTTTGTTGTTGCTTTCCGAGATTGGGACTTACATTAAATGGATGTTCCCATTACCTTCCTTCATGGTGATCATGATGAGGAAATATATATAGACCTTCCATCGGGATTACGGTTACAGGGGGAGCCTGGAGTTTGTTGTCTCCACAAGTCCCTTTATGGGCTCAAACAAGCTTCTCAACAATGGTATGCAAAGTTAACTATAGCTCTTACAACCATTGGTTTCAAGCAATCCAAGCACAACAATGCTTTCTTCACTTGGACGTCGTCAATCTACCTGAATATATATGTTGATAATATACTTATTATGGGAAACAATGGATTGGCTATTAAAAGTCTCAAAGAATACCTACCTTCTACTTTTTGCATTATGGACTAGGGACCTCCCAAGTATTTCCTTGATATTAAGATTTCTCGCTCAAACTTGGGAATCTCTCTAAGCCAACAGAAATTTGTGTTAGAAATCATATCTGAAGCAGGCTTATCAGGATGTAAATCAGCTGCCATTCCTATTGATCAAAACATCAAGTTAACTACCATTGATTATGATGCCGGATCATCCTCTAAGACTGATGACCCATTACTCGAAGACCCATCTCGCTATCAAAGGCTTGTCGGGAAGCTTATATATCTCACCATGACCAGGCTAGATATATGTTATGCAATGCAAACACTCAGTCAATTTATGCTAATTCAAAGGAATCTCATATGAATGTAGCCTTGAAAGTTGTAAAATATTTAAAGAGATGTCCGGGCTTGGAATACTCTTCTCATGAGATTACAATTTGAAAATGAACGCTTATTGTCATATAGACTATGCCACATGTCCCATGAGTCAAAGATCAATTACTAGTTTTTGTATTAAATTGGGAAAGTCATTACTATTATGGAAGACGAAGAAGCAATCGACCGTATCATTATCATCCGCTAAAGCTGAATATCGAGCGATGGCCAAAACAATTTGTGAAATAGTTTGGATACGAAGCTTGCTTTTAGACCTTGGGATACGGATCAAAGGACCAATGAACTTATTCTTTGACAATGGTGCAGCACTTAAACTCGCGGCGAATCCCATTTTTCATGAGAGAACGAAACACATTGAAGTGGATTGTCACTACACTTGAGATAAGATCCACGAAGGAGTAATCAAGACAAATGGAATTAGAACCACATAATAGCCTACAGACATTTTTACCAAGCCATTATGTCAAAGATAACACACATATCTACTAAGCAAGCTTGGTGACATGGATATATATCAGCCACCAGTTTGAAGAGGAGTGTTGGAGATATGCAAGGATCGGACCTAAGATTGTGATAGGACCAAAGATTGTGGTTGATACAAATCCAAGATTGCAGGCGATTATAATCGATAGATTATATCAATCCAAGATTGGATTTGATTTAATGTATATTCATTTATTCTTTCCACAATTAGATATTCATTGTACTATAAATAGGAGCTTGTACAATGTAAAAAATAAGATTGAATATATAGAAATTATAAGTCGTTCTCACCTTTTTGGCCTATTCCTCAAACTCTGACAGATTATGCAACAGAACCTAAACTCATATAGTCTGTACATTTTGCCTGGTATATGGCTTGAAAACATAAAGCAGAGCGGGCGCTAGATCTCGGCAATACATTTACCACCGTAAGATAACTTCTGGAAGGCATTCTGAGATGAGAGATGGCCGTCCAAGATGGTTTGGTAATGTTGATTAAGGGCCTTCAGAACCCTATTCATACGGCACCGCTTGTGTCATTGGACATATGGGGTCATCATTGTGTATTATGGGATCTAGCCCACAAGCCATTGTCTCCATTAGAATAAGTTAGAAGACACTCATATTTATATAGTGGTCCACATCCTTCCAACTTTCCTATGTAAGATAAGGAAAAAAATTACTTTGTTTGTTTCACAAACAAACAACCATCAGAATCCTTACCAAAAAAAAAAAACACAACCATCAGAATTGTCTCACAGAAAAATTCCACACAATAAAATCAAGATAGGAAGAGTCCGATCATTGGCACCGGCTTGTCAAAACGGGAAAACCATCGGTCTATACTCGTTCTCAAGCTATTCTTTTCATAAATTTAAAGAAAAGAGAAGTAAATTTATGGTCCCTCTCGAGCACTACGCATCCTCCATTTTTCACATTGAATTAAAGTGCAACAGATAAAAAAAAAAGAGGTGCCAATCGACAAGAGATTAAGGTTGTTAACATGGGATAGTTTTACTGGGCTGGAAGAACATTCATCTGACGCATGTTGATCAATCTCGAATGATATTGAGAAGATATCGACACAGACCATTTACTCGACATGTCATTGAATGTTCTCATGTCAAGTTTATAGAGATTTGTGTCATAAAAGAAACAACTTGCTTGCGCACGACTGCTATTATATTTGCCTTTTTTGCCTGGTCTCTTATCTACCTTGAGGCTAGGTGTGGGATCAATTTAAATAAAGTCTAAGATTGCCGGGTCCTCCCTTCCTTCTATCTTCCTCTAGCAATTGATTTTTTTTTATTTCTTAACTGACTAAACCACCATGAGGGTATTCTCAAGCAGTGGACTCGATAGTAATTGTAATGGATTGATCCTTTCTATGAAATGTTTAGACAAGTTTGACGACACAATTGACAAGTTAGTCGCAATGACACAATGCACTTAAGAAAATTTACGCACATTTGAACACTTTTTTACATGTCTATACATATTTGACATGTTTGTTCTAGTGGTCTATATCTTAAATAGGTCAAATGTGTCCTGTCATATTATAAGCTTGTTGTATTTAGGTTTCAAAATTGTGACATAATGAATAACCATGTTAAGTTTACTCAAACTTGAAAGGAGAAGTGAATTCAACCCATTCAGATCTGGTCCACTGGTTAGAGAGAAAAAAAAAAGGAGGTTGGTTCAACTTAAATTTGCATATGACAAGTCAGCAAATTTCTGTCAGTCCATCAAAGCATCATCTGTTCTGTTCTGTTCTGTTCTTCAATGCCTGAAGACCAAATCTTTGCACTTTCTGCACTACGCAAGCTTCATTCCGCGCGGTGCTTTAGTAGCAAACAACTCTGTGCTGCTAGAACGATCTCAACAACTCGACTAGCTCGCTCAGATAATGGCAAGAAGATCCACCATCAACTATACTAACATCGCACTTGTGCTTCAGATCCAAGACCCTCTGCCTCATCTCTTCACATTCTGTTTTCTTCATCAATGTTCTAACAGCTCTTTCTACTGTCCCTCTCTCTATCTCCCCCTCCAGTTCTAATCCAATCTTCCATTCATGAGTCAAGTACCTGGCATTCACATTTTGGTCGCCGAAGCATGGTTGACATATGATCGGAACGCCTTCACCTATACTCTCCAAGGTGGAGTTCCATCCACAGTGGCTCCAAAACCCTCCCACTGCCTCATGAGCCAGTACTTTCTTCTGAGGTGCCCATTTCACAATGCAAGCCCTGTCCTTAACACATTCTTTGAATTCTTCATCCATTGACTCGATCCATTCTGAACCTGGTATTGAGCCAGGCCTAATAACCCACAAGAAAGGCTGCTTGCTATTTGCCAGACCCCAAGCCATTTCTGACAATTGGTCTTGGTCCAGTTGTGCTATGCTTCCTAAACTCACATAAATGACTGAATTATGAGTTTGCTTGTCAAGCCATGGAATGCAACCAGCATCCTCTTGCAGTAAGCTAACAGCTGAGGTAGGAGCGAGTTTGTGCAGAGGGCCTATTGGAAAAATCGGAACCTGGTACTGTTGGTGGAGCTGCACCAGAGGTGACTCTTCAAGGCAGTGAATCGTGTTGAATATAATGGCCGAAGACAATCTGATTTTACTCGCCAAGACTACCAACTCCAAGAAATAGTCCAAACTTCCAAAATTGGAGAATGGTATGTCTTTGAACCTCAGGGGTTGATGCAGGGGCACCAGAGCCTGCAACATGGAATCTGATAGAGCACAACACAAGGCATTTGTTAGTCAGCACAACGACAAGTGAGCTAGAACCCATCGACTTTATACTTAGCGGTTTGACAACACTCAGGATAATCTGGCTTGGGTGTCAAACTTGATGATGACAAAGAAACCAGTCTTGAAAAAAGTATAGGCATGGAGGAGACTCGTCGGATCATGGATATAGGGTCATGATGAAAGTCACACACACAGATTTTAAAACTGCAATAAATTTTCGTCGATACATCCATCCTCACAAACAAAATGGAATACGAGCAAGATTCTCCGCAACCATAATATTAATTGAGAAAGAAATGAGTGTAACTTAAATAAGAGAAATTCAGCATGTACCTGGGATCGGAATGTGTCCTTGTGCCTTTAACTGGAGAAGAATCGGGCGGACTATGGTAGTAGCAGCACTGCTCGTGTGTAAAGCAATGCTAGGAACCTTCAATTCACGGGCAACAGCTTCCGAGAAGTACACGACTGCATCGTAGATGATGCAGCAAATCTTGTCAACTGGCTCCATATGGTTTGTGCCCCGAGTTAGGCACTCCCTAAAGCTGGACTCACAATTGACATTAAGCCTCAGCACAATGCCCATCAGATCGGGGTTTCGAACCTCTTCTTCAGACAAGCCGTCAGGTATGCATAAGAAGGTGAAATCGGGATGAGCAGAAGAATCTGGACTGTTGAAATGTGTGTGAGCAATTGTGATGGAGAAGCCCTTGGACTTGAGGATTGTCGCCAGCTGAAGCATGGGAGTGAGGTGGCCCTGGAATGGTCCTGGGACCAGGATCAATTTCTTGCCATTTCGCCCTTCACTTTCCATCCTCTCTATCCTTTATTCAATCGAAGATATTCAGATGCTATGCGAAGTTATGCCCTTGAAGACGGGCTTTTGCTGATCCAGGCTGGTTTTACTCTCTTTGAAAGTGTAATCAGATGAGAAGTAATGGGACGGAGGATGCGAAGACCCAGCAATGAAGGACAAGCAAGCAGGTCACTCCTAAAGTTCAATTCGCACAAGCTAGGAATGGAAGCATGTTGTAAACGTCTGTGGTCAAGTTTGACCCGGCATTTGCTGAATATTTAGAGAAGCTCTCTCTCTCTTCCTATGGTCAAGTTTGACACGGCATTTAATGAATATTTAGAGAAGCTCGCTCTCTCTCCCTATGGTCAAGTTATAACCACCCCATTTTATATAAATAACGAGCTTCTGGTGATGTCAGTAGCAGTGGACTCCAATGGCATCGGATGGTGACTTTTTCAAGAAGGTTACAAGAACCAGTGTTCAAAACAAGTTATAACCACCCCATTTCATATAAATAACGAGATTCTAGTGACGCCAGTAGTAGTGGACTTCAATGCCATCGTATAGGGGGAGTCGTCGCAGCAGCAAAATAATTCGAATCCGCAAAGAGATAAGAGCAAGTTTTGGGATGGAATCAAATTAACTTCTTCTCACATGAGATTAAACAAAGCCAGACGTGAAAGGAAACAAAATTTCTGGTGTCCAGGTGTCACACCCCAAATCCTATAGAGGTGGGGATGACACGATCGTCCTTCGGTAGAAGGACGCAACTTGTAATCATTTGAATCCAACTCCCAAAAGTCTCCATCGATATCGCTCTCATTCTATTGGTCGCTAACAAGGGACCTAAAAAGATTTGGAAATGGAAGGGGTGAGCAACCACAAGCTCGGTAAGTAGTATATACTTCTAAGTAAATCGAACAATCATTAGGTAATTTACAAAGCAATATAATAACATATCTATCTCAATTTCAGTAATAGTACACATACAAATTATAAATGAGTTATATCGCTTTAACATAATCATATCCATATCAAAAAACACGTGTTAAATCAATAAAATCATAACAAATATCAATGGTCTAATCAATTGATCAATCTCATCAATAAACACACCAATGGTTCATTCCACTAGTTAATTTTATGTCACACATCAATAGTTTATGCCATTGAGTCATCTCATATGAAACCATACGTCGATGGTCCATCCATCGTTCAATCTTTTGTTTAATGTCAAACCATGGTAACGACGTAACGCTTAGTGACAAGGTGATCAAGATTCCCTCCTTGACAAATTTTCCACCTACATAGCCGGTGGGTCGACTTAGAAGGATATTCTAAACCCAGTACGCATACCCACTAGCCCCTTCATGGGCTTAGAGACAACGATATTGAGCATTAAACCCACATTTTCTAATATCTAGAAATTCAATTCATAATCAATCTCGTAATCCACCATAAATTTAACAAACCAATCATATAACCTTTCATAACTCGGTTTCTCCGATAGATATACTTTCTTGCAAAGCATCTCATATCATTTCATAAAACAAATTCACAATCAAAACTGTGACATCCTAAATTTCAAGTTCTGTTTTCGATTGAATAAGTTGGGCTTTTCATCGACGCGCTGATAGTTCTTTTCCCTAAGTTGGCCACTCATGGGATAACTAGCCTATCATGTGAAGCCATTAAGGGATTTTAACGTAATAGACTTGAGAACTCGATCAGAAATCGACTGCTTGACCGTGCTAGTCTGCAAGGGTCACTACGGCACAGTTAAAAATTGATCAGAGACCGGAAATAGGTCGATTCGACAGAGGTATGTAATTAGTGTGTGGGTGATTCCACTTGATTACAAAATTCTCGTCGAACAACACTAGACCGATTTTTCTATCATTTTGGTACCCTGTATCCGTATTTGAAATCTCGAGATTTTTACGACAACCGAGAGTCATTAATGTGTCGAAAATGTACAATGTGACTCAAAAATAATCGACCATAGGTCAATTACGCTAAAAATTCCCAAAAACAACCCGGTAGGTTAGATCACATTAAAATCGTGTTAGATTGAAATTAATCGCAAATTTGAACCTGAATTCAGAAATTGAAAGTTATGTCAAGTCACGATTTATTTTAGGAACGTCGACTCATCCTCTAAAGAATTTTCGGCAAGCTCAGGATTTTTATGGAAAATCAATTCAAAACGATTCAGGAAAGAACGAAAATTCATATGGGCCAAATCGAAGAGATTTTTGGTCTCCTTACCGAGTTACTTGGTAAAGGGGACTTGCAAAAATTGTGTGAACTTCTTCCTTGGCAAAATTGGACATCAAATTGGGGAATTTGGTGAAGAAATGGAAGTCTAAGTGAGGAAATTCGAAGCTTGGCATGGGGGCTGCAACTTTTGGCTTCAACTTGAGTTTTTATGGAATTAAAATGCAAGAAAGTATTAAGGAACCAAGTAGATAGGCTTGTGGACTTTTGTGGGCTAAGTAATGATGAATTTTGATATATTAATTTGACTTTGGTCCCCCTCTCCTTTGGCTTCTCCAGCACGCCCGGCTGCCCGGCTACTCCCCTTCCCCTTCACTGCCTTCTCTTCTCTTTCCTTCGAAGTCCCAATTCTTCATGCTGATTTTGTTGTTCCACTTCATCTTCACCGAATCTACTCCACCGCTTCGTGTCTCCACTAAAGCCAAGCCGAACCCAGCTGCTCCACTGGCGTCTTCTTCCCCTTGGTCAACTCCAACAATGATGCTGACTTTACCAGCTGCTCCTCTGCTATCCCACCTAAGCTGTTTCTCCATCGCTGCCCCATCTTTCCACCGCCACACGCCCGCACGCCCGCCAACCCACTCCCCTAAACTTTCATCTTCACTTTCGCGTTCCAGTAGTCAACTCCAGCCTCCATCGAAGTCCCGCAGTTGACTTCAGCAGATCCAATTCCACGCCCACGTCTCCACTGAAGCACCCCTGCAGCTATCTGTGTGATAGTCTAATTTTTCCACTGCTATTTTCGATTGAATGAGTCGGGCTTTTCATCGACGCGCTTATAGTGCTATTCTCTGATCTGATCACTCATGAGATAACTAGACTATTTTTGGAAGTCATTAAGGGATTTTAACACAGTAGACTTGAGAATTCGACCACCGTGCTAATTTGCAAGAGTCATTACGGCACAATCGAAAATCTATCAAAGGCCAGAAATAGGTCGATTCGATTGAGATAAGTAATTAAGGTATGAGTGATTCCAACTGATTGCAAAATTCTCGTCGATTGGCATTAAATCAATTTTCTGTCGTTTTAGGTACCTTGTGTCCGTAATTAAAATTTCAAGATTTTCACGACAACCGAAAGTTGTCAATGTGTCAAAGATGTACGTTGTGGCTCGAAAATAATCGACTACGGGTCAATTGCACTAAAAATTTCTAAAAACTACTCGATAGGTTAAGTCACGCTAAAATCATGTCAAATTGAAATTAACCGCGAATTTGAACCCGATTTCAGAAATTGAAAGTTTTATCATGTCATGATTTATTTTAGGAACGTCTACTCATCATTCGAAGAATTTTCAGAGATTCTAAGATTTTTATGGAAAATCGATTCGGACAATTCGGAAAAAGAACGGAAATTCGGATTGACCGAATTGAAAGGATTTTTGACTTACAAACCGAACTACTTGGTAAAAGGGAATTGTAGAAATTATGTGAGCTTTTTCTTCATCAAAATTGGACATCAAATTTGGGAATTTGTCGAAGAAATGGAAGCTCAAAGTGAGAAATTTGAAGCTTTGTAGGGGACAGCATTTTGGCTTCAAAAATTTAATAATTTGGTGAATTTACTTTGCAAGAAAGTATTATGGGTAAATAGGATAAGATTGAATGTTTTTGGCGGACCAAGCATCGAAGGGATTGAATATTTTCTTTTGACTATTCTTTCCCCCTCAATCTTCTCGAGCAAGTCTTCAAGCCGCCCATCTCCTTAGCGTGAACTTCTGGCTTCGCTTTCATTTCCTCTGCAATTCTACTTCTTCATTTGAAATCCACCGAAGCAATTCTCCACTCCTTCTCTCTCCGCTGCAGCTGCTGTCCACGCCCATCACCACCACGTTTTATCCCCCTTCGCGAGTCAAACTTCCAGCAGCAGACTTCAGTTTGTTGACCGAAGCTCCACGCGGCCATCTCCACGAAGCCATCTCTCCACCCAATCTCTCTCTCGGTGTCGCTTCAACCTAAAACCCCACCGGCGGCCCAACTTTCCTCCGTGTCTTCATCCAGCTGCCGCGAGACCATTCCACCGAAGCTGCCCATCTCATGCCGTCTACGTCCGTGCGTCTCCACCGAGTTCTCACCCCACGAGATCAGCCACTCAAAGCCGAACCGAGAAGCAGAGATTTTCCATCCCTTGGCCGTGAGTTGCGAGCCATTTTTCGGGCCCGATCCGTGCCTTGTTGGCGTCATCACTTTGGAGATTATCGCTCGCCATCGCACCGCCATTGTAATGAACTCACCAGCTCACAAATCCAGTGAGTTGACTCACTAAACCTCACTTAGTAAGTTAATTATGCTTAGAGGGTAATTAGATTAGTTATTTAAATATCCAATTTTGCATTTTAGTTTGTTAAATTAAGTTAATTAAGGCCTAGATAGGGTGTATTAATTATCTAGATTGGTTCGGGAATTTTCCGAGCCCGTCTTGGTATTTAATTATGCAATTCCGGCCTAGGTTAGCAATTTTGGCATTTAATTGAATTATTTAATTAATTTTGATAATTATTTAATTATTAAATATTTTCCGAAAATTAAACTGGGATAGTCGGCGACCGGAATTTTATGCTGATTGCAATGATGTATTCAATTTATGCAATTGGATGTTAATTTGTGCAAATTGAGTGTTAATTGGATTTTTGGTAATTTATTCCAAAAAAAATTGTGAATTTCAATATTTATTCAAAAAATCTTGGGTGTCAGGTTTTAACACCGAAAATAGTTTTATATACTATATAAAACAGTGAGATTTTTATTGGAGGATATGAATTTTTTGGGTTCGATTTAACTGTGTATCCACACACGACTATTTTCACTTGGAGTTTTTAATATGAAGAAAATAGGCCAGGATCATTATTTTAATGGAGACATTTGAGTGCAATGCACAATGTCCTAGGCCGATATTGATTGGAGCTTTTAAGCTAGACATTACCCTATATGGGATATCCATTTTTTTTTATCGCAGATTGCAGTAGATTCTGAACCTACACCCCTCCGAGGAAGCCGTCTATTAAGATATAGACGTCGCCGTGCTTAATGGAGGTGAGACGATGCCTGGCTACGCTAGAAGGACACTGAACTTATGAGTAGGTGACTCAGGTCGCAGTAAATTCTGGACCTATGCCCCTTTGGGGAAGTCGTCTATTAAGATATAAACGTGATCATGCTCAATGGCGGTGAGACGATGCCTGGTTATGTTAGTAAACACAGAACTTATGAGTAGGTGGTACCCTTAAAGGGCAAATTTAACAATTGGAACGCATGATTGATTGAGTTGATGAGATGTTTCAATTGTTATGTGTATTAATTATATGCATTTATGATATAAACTGTGCTGATGTGCAGTAAGGAACTGAGGCGAGGTATATGGTTGTGTGGCTAAGGCGCCATGATGTGTATTTCCTTCATAATAAGGGTTTAGAGGGTGGACTTGCTGAGACATTATCTCACTAGTTATTGTATAACTATTTTCAAATCCT
Source organism: Eucalyptus brandiana (assembly GCA_014182725.1). Classification (NCBI taxonomy): domain Eukaryota; kingdom Viridiplantae; phylum Streptophyta; class Magnoliopsida; order Myrtales; family Myrtaceae; genus Eucalyptus; species Eucalyptus brandiana. The sequence continues at coordinate 24,475,062 of CM024677.1, read as the reverse complement.
TAGATGATTGTCGTAGAGGACCGAAGCCCCGGAGTCTGTGGAGGTGAAGTTCGAATGATCGTCGTAGGTGTCCTACTAGTATGTTGTAGGATAGCTTATTTTGAGAGTCGATCATTTTGTAGGCTTTTACCTAGACTCTTTTTGACATAAACCCAGCTGTTTATAAAAATGTGTTTTTATGAAATATTGCTCTGCTTTCCCATCCCATGTTATTTGTTGTTAGGAGTTATTGTTTCACTTCTGCGTGTGCATAAAAAAAAAAAAAATGGTCGGCGACTAATCCTAAGAAGTCACAAATTTGTATCGACCACATAGGGATGCGCGCTAGATGAGGGTCAGGGCGTGACATGTCCTGTCATATTATAAGCATGCCCTATTTTTTATTTCAAAATTGTGAGATAATGAATAACCTTATCAAGTTTATTCAACATGTTTATATACAAAAAGAGAAGTGAATTCGACCCATTTAGATCGGGTTAGAGAGAAAAAAGGGGTGCTTCAACTCAAACTTGCGTGTGACAAGCCAACAAATTTCTGTCAGCGCATCTAAGCTGTTCTGTTCTGTGCTTCAAAGCCAGAAGACCAAATCTTGCATATGACAAGCCAACAAATTCCTGTCGGTGCATCAAAGCATCATCTGTTTTGTTCAGCTCTTCAATGCGAGAAGACCAAGTCTTTGCACTTTCTGCACTACGCAAATTTCATTCCGTGCGGTGCCTTAGTAGTAACATCCCTGTGCTGCTAGAATGATCTCAACAACTCGACTAGCACGCTCAGATAATGGCAAGAAGATCCACCATCACCTGTACTAACATCGCACCTGTGCTTCAAATCCAAGACCCTCTGCCTCATCTCTTCACCTTCCTTTTCCTTCATCAATGTTCTAACAGCTCTTTCTACTGTTCCTCTCTCTATCTCACCCTCCAGTTCTATCCAACCCTCCATTCATGAGTTAAGTACCTCGCATTCACCTTTCGGTCGCCAAAGCATGGTTGACATATCATCAGAACTCCTTACACATATACTTTCCAGGGTGGAGTGCCATCCACAGTGGCTCCAAAACCCTCCCACCGCCTCATGAACCAGTACTTTCTTCTGAGATGCCCATTTCACAATGCATCCCCTCTCCTTAACACATTCTTTGAATTCTTCATCCATCGACTCGATCCATTCTGAACCTAGAATTGAGCCAGGCCAAATAACCCACAAGAAAGGCTCCCTGCTATTTGCCAGTCCCCAAGCCATTTCAGACCATTGGTCCTGGTTCAGATGTGCTATGCTTCCCAAACTCACATGGATGACTGAATTATGAGTTTGCTCATCAAGCCATGGAATGCAATCAGTATCCTCTTGCAGTAAGCTAACGGCTGAGGTAGGAGCGAGTTTGTGCAGTGGGCCTATTGGAAAAATTAAAACTTGGTACTGTTGATGGAGCTGCGCCAGAGGTGACTCTTTGAGGCAGTGAATCGTGTTGAATATAATGGCCGAAGACAATCTGAGGGGCTGATACAAGACTACCAACTCCAAGAAATAGTCCAAACTTCCAAATTGGAGAGTGGCACGTCTTTGAACATGAGGGGCTGATACATCACAAGGCATTTGTTAGTCAGCACGACAACAAGTGAGCTACAACCCACTGGCTTATATACTTAGCAGTTTGATGACACTCGGGATAATCTGGCATGGGTGTCAAACTTGGATGATGACAGAGAAACCAGTCTTAAAAAAGGTATAGGCATAGAGGAGACTCATCGGATCGTAGACTATAGGGTCATGCTGAGGGTCAAACATACAGATTTTAAAACTGCAGCAAATTTTCGGTGATACATCCGTCCTCACAAAGAAAATGGAATACGAGCAAGATCCTCCGCGACCATAATATTAATTAAGAAAGAAATAAGTGTAACTTAAATAAAAGAAATTTAGAATGTACCCGGGATCAGAATGTGTCCTTGTGCCTTTAGCTGGAGAAGAATCGGGTGGACTATGGTAGTAGCAGCACTGCTCGTGTGTGAAGCAAGGCTAGGAATCTTCAAATCGTGGGCAACGGTTTCCGAGAAGTACACTACTGCATCGTAGATGATGCCGCAAATCTTGTCACCTGGCTCCATATGATTTGTGCCCCGAGTTAGGCACTCCCTGAAGCTGGACTCACAGTTACATTAAGCCTCAGCATAATGGCTATCAGATCAGGGTTTTGAACCTCCTCTTCAGACAAGCCGTCAGGTACGCATAAGAAGGTGAAATCGGGGAAAACAGAGGAATCTGGACTGTTGAAATGTGTGTGAGCAACTGTGATGGAGAAGCCCTTGGACTTGAGGATTGTCGCCAGCTGAAGCATGGGAGTGAGGTGGCCCTGGAATGGTCCCGGGACCAGGACCAATCTCTTACCATTTCGCCTTGATTTTCCATCTTCTTCATCTCTTTTCTAATCAAAGATATAAAATGCTATGCAGAGTTAAGCTCTCACACACACAGGCTTTCGCTGATTCAGGCTAGTTTTACTCTCTTTGAAAATCTACGCAGAAGAGACCCAACAATTAAGGACAAATAAACAGGACACACCAAATGGTTAATTTGCGAAAGCTCGGAGTAATTGAACTTCTTAAAGAAGCACTTGGTTTTTCTCTCTCTGTCTTCTTATTGGCAGCTTTTTTGGTCCCCACTTTATTGCTTGTGCTCGTGAACAAGTGGATAATACACTACGCAAACTGCTATGCTAGCTAGGAAAAATCCAAATAATTCCTGAAGCTTTGAAGCCAAATGAAAGATAGGCAAGCAAGATCAAGAGTAAAGCAAACATCCACTCGAGCAATCGAATTTACCAGATAAAATGGAGCTGCAATTGCAACATTAACGTAAAGTTTTTTTTCCAGAAAAGTATTGCTAGTTCAGATTACATCAGTGTATCAGAGACAACACCCGGTTTATACAACTCTCCAAAAACACAAGAAAGAGAGGAAGCTCACAGACTCTGCACACACGAAGCCTCGAATTCACATCAGCACTCGCAAGTTACTATTACAGACTCAACCAGAAATTTGAATGGCCTTGACCTCAGGCTTCTTCTCCTCCACCTTGGGAACAGTGACGGTGAGCACTCCGTTCTCCATCGAAGCCTTGACCTTGTGAAGATGATGCATTCATACAGAAGAATCAACAATGCAGAAGCTTCTGGTACAGAAGAATTGAAGAATGCAGGAATAGGAAGATATAGATGTAGAGATCGAGATTGATCAATGAAGAACTCTGTATATTCTCTTATGTACTTGATCACAATGTACTTCAAGATCTTTACATCAATTGAAAGGAAAAATCTCTATATTGAATCCATACTCTCATCTATCTTTCTCTGTATTTTTCTGCAGTTACCGAGAGGAAGAATGAACATATCAAAAAATGACTTAAGAAGCCTTCTCTCTATCTCTGCGGAGCTATATACCTTCCTCATTTAGGAAGATGAAGACTAACAGAAAAAACTAACTTCTGTTTTGACTTTATAACTGACCGACGACTTCATATATCTTCATAGAGGTAATCCGCAATCCATGTTTATCCTCTTTGATAGATTTTCCATCGTTGATCACAAACTTCATTACTCTTTATCTTAGCCGTTCATTTCCACTGATATCAGTCACAGTTACTTCTTTTCTTCTTGCTTTATCAGCCTTCGCAGCATCCTCTGTTCTAACTTCAGTAGCCTCAGCAGCATCATCTGCTCTCTGTTGATATATGATCTTAACATTCCCCCTCAAATTGGGAGTAGGTGGAGAGCCAAGTCCCAATTTAGTGCGGAGTTGGCAATGTGTAAAGTGTGAGAGAGATTTGGTGAAAATGTCAGCAATTTGGAAATTGCTTGGGACATACCGAACAGTGAGTGATCCTGAAGAGACTTTTTCTCTAACAAAGTGAAAGTCGACTTCAATATGCTTTGTTCGAGCATGTAATATAGGATTAGCAGTGAGAGCTATAGCTGATTTATTGTCACAAAATAGATGTGCAGGAGAGTGGAGAGCACAGCCTATGTCTCGTAAGACAAAGCTGATCCAAGTGAGTTCTGCAGAAGTGGAAGCAAGTGCTCGGTACTCGGCTTCTGTAGAGGACCTGCTGACTGTGGATTGCTTCTTGGCTGCCCAAGAGATAAGATTGGAACCAATGTAAGTACAAAATCCTGTAGTTGATCTTCGTGTTTCTGTACGCCCTGCCCAATCTGCATCTGAGAAACCATACAGATGTGAAGAACTCTGTGAGTGAATGAATAAACCAAGATTGATGGTGCCTTTGATGTATCTCAGCACCCTTTTAAGTCGAGCAAGATCTCGCCACGTTGGTGTCTCTGTAATTTCGACACGGTAGGTTGGTAGCATAGGCTATGTCGTCGAGTCAAAGTTAGATATTGAAGAGCACCTACCAAGCTACGATATTCGAGTAGGATTGGTCAGAGAAACAGAGTCTTGTTGCATAATAATTGGCTTTAGGGACAGAGGAGTAGCAATTGGTTTACATTCAGACATGTAAGCTCGAGTGAGAAGATCACTAGCATATTTTGTTTGACATAGAAACAAATGATCTGAACTTTGTTTGACTTCGATGCCAAGAAAATAATGCAGAGGACCAAGATCTTTCATGTGAAATTTGAGGCTAAGAGGCGAATAAGAACAGAGTATTTGAAAAGAAGCGCAATTAAGACAATGTCATCAACATACAAAAGCAGAAGAATAGTATGCTGTTGATGATGATATATGAATAAAGATGGATCTGTCGAGCTGCAAAAGAATCCATATTCGAGTAGAAAATCACTGAACTTATCAAACCATGCTCGAGGAGCTTGTCGAAGATCATAGAGTGATTTCTTGAGTAAACACACATGATAAGGTCTCTGTGGATCTTGAAAACCAGGAGGCTACTCCATGTAGACTGTTTCATTAAGAGTGCCATGTAAAAATGCGTTTTTAACATCAAGTTGATGTATAGGCCACTGTCTCATCTTTGCTATAGACAGAACAATTCTGATTGTGGCATGCTTGATTACTGGACTAAAGGTCTCTGTGAAATCTATGCCTTCTTCTTGATGGAATCCCTTAGCAACTAAACGGGCTTTCAATCTATCAAGACTACCATCAGATGCAAGTTTTGTTTTGAAGACCCACTTGCAGCCAATTATATTCATATGTTCAGCTCGAGGAACTAAGTCCCAGGTTTTGTTTTGATATAATGCCTCCATTTCTTCTGTCATTGCTTTATGCCAACCTTCATGTGCTAATGCAGATTTAATTGTCTTTGGTTCAGAAGGTACCTTATAAACAGCAAGACATGCATACCTGGGATTCGGTTTGACAATTCCAGACTTTGATCGTGTCTGCATTGAATGATTAGAAGGAATCCCTTGAGTTGTGTGAGAAGTAGCTTGATCAGCTCTACTGCTTGTACTATTGGATAGTGTTGTATCAGCATCAGATATGTCTTGGTTCTGTACAGGTGAAGTTTCTGCATCATGTGTAACCATTGTGGAAATGACATGTCTTGATTGATCAGTATAGGGAATAAAGTTCTGTTGAGTACTTTGAGAGTTGATGACAAATTGTCTTTATCGAGTTGCAGATGGTCTGCACATGTATGAGAACTAGTATAAGGTATATTAGAGACTGTTTCTCTATTTGCTGACTCTGTTAACTGAACTTCTTCTGCCCATATCTGGTATAATGTTGTAAGAGGTGCATACTTTGTCAAGCACAACTTAGTGAATGGGAAAAACTTCTCATCAAACTTTACATTTCTACTGATATATATTCGACCTGTTGAAGGCACAAGACGTATGTAGCCTTTATGATGGTCACTATAACCAATGAATACACAGGTGAGAGATCTTGGATCAAACTTATGCTGAGCATAGGGTCGTAAACATGGATAACAGGCACAGCCAAATACTCTGAGGTGATCATAGGTTGGCTCTTGGTGATATAGTTTTCTATGTGGTGATTGCATGTCCAATCTCGGTGTTGGAAGGAGATTGATGACATAGTTAGCTGTAATGAAAGCATCAACCCAATACTTCAGTGGAACTCTGCCATGATATAACATGGCAAGACCTAATTCAACAATATGCCGATGCTTCCTCTCAGATATCCCATTCTGTGCAGGTGTATAGGGACAAGAGAGATTTTGTTTTATACCACAGTCTTGCAAATGAGCTTGAAACCTGTGGCTAAGAAATTTTCCTCCTCCATCACACTGAAAGACCTTGATGTTTGACTCAAATTGGTTTTCTACTTGCTTTTGAAACATAACAAAGATCTTATAGAAGTCTGACTTCAATTTTAATGGATATATCCAACTATATCGAGAGAAATTATCCACAAACAGAACATAGTATTTGAAACTTTGAAATGAAGTCACAGGTGATGGCCCCCATATATCACGGTGGATTTTACGTAGGGGCATGGTTGTTCTGATTCGAGAGGATGGAAATGGTAAAGCTGCATTCTTAGCGGTTTGACGGCTACTACAAACACTCAACATCTTCTTTGCTACATTGAATGAGTTTTTGATTCTGCAAATACTTCAAGATATGCAGATTGGTGTGTGCTAGTCTTTGATGCCATGTGTCCTCTTCTACTACTCTGTGTCTCTGAGCTAGAAAGGCTTGTGTTGTTTGTGAATTTACTTGATATAGTCCTTTAGTTTTCCTTCCGAGCAGCAAGGTTGTATTGGTCCAATTGTCCTTTACATATACACCAAATTTGTCAAAGACAAATGAGCATGGGTAATCATCTGTTAATTCGGACACTGATAACAGATTTTTCTTTATATCAGGGACGATTAGAACATCATTCAGAGGCAATAGACTTTCTTCAGTATGCAACAATGTGTTACCAGTATGTGTAATCGACAAGTGTGATCCATCACCAATCATAACAGTGTCATATCCAGTGTATTCAGAAGAGTTTTGAAGCATACCAGGATTAGCTGTAATGTGTGCAGTTGCACCAGTATCTGGATACCACTCGCTGCCTTTGGCATCCTCAAGATGTATAGCTGCTAAAGCTGTTGGTATCTCCTCAGCTTGATACGAGTTATCAAATCTGTACCAGCAGTGCAAAGCATCATGGCCTGGTTTCTTGCATATTTGACATTCTAATTTTATGTTGTTAATTGGCTTCTCATCCTACACATTCTTGGGAAAAGTTAGATTGGAAGGATAAGATTTTATTTCTTGGTATCTCTGTGATGGACCAGCATAGGGACGAAATCCAGAGGTGAAAGCAGGTTCAGAGGAACTGTAATAAGGTTTGGTTCTCTGATTTTCTTGCATATAGCTGACATTGTTAGACCTGTAACCTGAGTTGTCTCCAGGGTATCTGAATCCACGGCCTCTGTTATTAAGAGAGCGTCCTCTTCCATAACTGCGGCCTCCTCTGTAATTACCTCTTTGAGCAGCAAAGCTTAAGTTTTGAGGAATATACCCTCCATCAGTAGTTTCTTTGAACCGTGCTTGAGAATATCTTTGCCCAAAGTAAGCCATATTGGGGTTAAATTGCGTTCTAGAGTAGTTCGCATTCCCGACTCGAACCTTTCTAATTGTGCAATTACCTCATCATACTCGGAGTTGAGGTTTTAGACGAGTATATTGTTGTTCGAAAATTTTCATACTCAGCTCCTAACCCTTCCAATACACCAAACAGCTTGGTTATATCATCCACCGGTTTCCCGATAGCATTTAACTGATCACATATTGACTTGTATTCTCGAAGATAGACTGGAAGATCTCTATCATGTTTTTGATAGCCTTGGAGTTTCCCCCTCAACTCAAACTCTCTTGCTGCTGATTTTTGTGTGAATCGATTCAAGAGTGTCTGCCACACTTCATAAGATGTTTCTAAGCCAATTATTAAGCTTAGTATATTCTCAGATACAGCTCCGCTTATCCATGAGGATACTAGCTGATCTGTTTTTATCCAGTCAGTATATTCTGGATTTACAGCCTCAGCTTCATCTCTTTCAACTACATTCTGCAGCATTCGAGTAGGTGGTGTAATATCACCATTAACAAAGCCAAAGAGTTCTTGGCTTTTCAAAAACCTATGGATCTGAGCTTGCCATAAAAGAAAATTGTCTTCGGCAAGTTTTATGGTGACAAAGTTAGAAATATTCACATGTATAAGGAAGGGATACTTCGATGCTCTTACTGCCATTGCTGTATTCTTTCAACTATGGAAAAACTAGGATAGCAATTTCGTTTATGAGAAACTAACTGAGTTACCGTGATACAGTAATCTGTATAGCTTCAGATCCTTCTTCCTTGATCAAACAAGTAGCTACTGAATGGATCCTTTTAGCTGAAATGATCGTCCAGCTCTAATACCATGTGAAGATGATGCATTCATACAGAAGAATCAACAATGCGAAGCACAGTACGGAAGAATTGAAGAATGCGGGAATAGGAAGATATAGATGTAGAGATCGAGATTGATCAATGAAGAACTTTGTATATTCTCTTCTGTACTTGATCACAATGTACTTCAAGATCTTTACATCAATTGAAAGGAAAAATCTTTATATTGAATCCATACTCTCATCTATCTTTCTCTGTATTTTTCTGTAGTTACCGAGAGGAAGAATGAACATATCAAAAAATGACTTAAGAAGCCTTCTCTCTATCTCTGTGGAGCTATATACCTTCCTCATTTAGGAAGATGAAGACTAACAGAAAAAACTATACCTTCCTCATTTAGGAAGATGAAGACTAACAGAAAAAACTAACTTCTGTTTTGACTTTATAACTGACCGATGACTTCATATATCTTCATAGAGGTAATCCGCAATCCATGTTTATCCTCTTTGACAGATTTTCCATCGTTGATCACAAACTTCATTACTCTTTATCTTAGCCGTTCATTTCCACTGATACCAGTCACAGTTACTTCTTTTCTTCTTGCTTTATCAGCCTTCGCAGCATCCTCTGTTCTAACTTCAGCAGCCTCAGCAGCATCATCTGCTCTCTGTTGATATATGATCTTAACAGACCTGAGCCATCTTCGCATTCTCCGGCAGCCTGAACCTCCTCATGAACTTCCCGCTGCTTCTCTCTACTCGATGCCACTGGTCATTCTTGTCCTCCTTCTCCACCTTCCTCTCTCCACTAATCTGGAGCACCCGATCGTCCTCGATCTCAACTTTCACTTCCTCTTTCTTGAGCCCGGGAAGATCGGCCTCGAACACATGGGCCTTGGGAGTTTCCCGCCAGTCGATCCTGGTGTTGACAAAGGCGGAATTTTCCCGGAAAGTAGAGGCGGGGAGGGAAGACGAAGGGAAAGGGAAGTCCTTGAAGGAGTCCCAGAAGTCGAGAGAGAAGGGGTCGACGGCATCGCTGCGTCGGCCACCGAACCGGCTCGGAATGAGCGACATGGTCTCTTAATAAGTCGGTGGACTGAAGCTTGACTTTGGAGGACGCGAGATCGATTTCTGCACGGTTTTGGAGTTCCTTGGTGACTGGCTTTCTTTGCTGAATCCTTGTCGGAAGGAGAGGGACGTGGTGGGTATTTACGGGGACAAAAGGAGGTCTTCTCGTACGTTCGTGAGATTTCTGGAACGAGGTTTGAACCTGAGCGAACCTTCTGGTTATGGGCTTCTAGCTCTTTCTCGACGCTGGGCCTTGCTCATGGTCATGGGCATAACATGTGTCATATCCAACTACTCGCCTTTTCGTCTCCTTTTTCATGTTCCTCGCACTTCTCTTTCGGTTTCACCAGATTACTATGTCGACATGTTTATCATTTATGGACTCGAGGGTTTCCATTTTGTTCATTTTTGTCGTCGCTTATTGACCGACATGTCGCATGATGTAGGTGTGATACAGAAAGTTTTTCTTAAGTTTCAACTTACTTGAAATGACCGTTAAGTCATATGTTATAAATATATCATTCGTTTGTTCCATGATAGTTAAATTATTGGGGAAAACGGGCTCCTTTGATAGTGACAAGAGTGAAAAGGTGTTGAAGATTCAATTCTTGATTTTCGTAGTTCATGGTATGGCCCTACTATCCAAAAATTCCGTCTTTAATACGCTCGAATTTTTGCCTGCTTAAGTCAAAATGTTCATAGAACTTTGTGTGTCTATTACCTTATGTTGTCCAATACTTGCATGCATGCTATTCACGTGAGCGTAATGAATATGAGGCATCGAATCTGCGGCCCCATATGAGGCGAACTTTCATAATATATCATGCAGCAATCTTCAATTTCAATTCTCTCCTTGGCCAAAGGATGGGGAAATTGGTAGAGAATATAGAACTATGTAAAATTATAAACTAAACATGATCAGTTTGTTTGAAACATGTAACCTTCCATGCCAGTGGTAAAGACTAAAATTGAGTGACTAATTACTTTCATCCTTCTAAAAAGCTGAAAAGACTCGTGTGACGCTACCTAAGTTAGTTTTCACCCATTTTAATAGAAAGTCAGTTATCTAGGGCAGATTTTAGATAAGTTGACAAAGTTGAGGGGGACAGAGTAAAAAACAAAAAGATATTAGCCCCCTACGCCAGAGGTTGCACAGTAATCTAGACAAGATTAATCCTTAAGACTATGCAGCAGAAGCTAAACTCATATAGTCTGTCCATTTTGCCTGGTGTATGGCTAGAAAACAGAGAGCGCTAGACCTCAGCAATACATTCACCACTGTAGGATAACTTCTCGAAGGCATTATGAAATGAGATGGGGCCGTCTGAGGTGGTTTGGTAACGTCGATTAAAGGCCTTCAGATGCCCTATTCATATGGCACCGCTTGTGGGTTCATTGTGGGGGGGATTATGGGATCTAGCCCACAAGCCATTGTCTTCATTTGAATAATTTAGAAGACATTCATATTTATTTAGTGGCCCACGTCCTTCTAACTTTCCTATGTGGCACAAGATAAAACATTATTTTGTTTGTTTCACAAATAAACAACCAATGGAATTGCCTCACAGAAAATTTCCATACAATAAAATCAAGATAGTAAGAATCCAATCATTGGCACTGGCTTGTCAAAACGGGAAAATCATCGGTCTATCCTCGTTCTCAAGCTACTCCTCATAATTTAAAGAAAAGTGAATTTATGGTCCCTCTCGAGCACTTTGCACTCTCCATTTTTCACATTGAATTAAAGTGCAACAGATAAAAAAGAGTTGCCGATCGACAAGAGATTAAGGTTGTTAATATGGGATATTTTTACTGGGCTGGAAGAACATTCATCGGACATAATAGTAGGGCATGTTGATCAATCTCGAATGAGGTTGAGCAGATATCGACACAGCCCGTTTACTCGACATGTCATTGAGTGTGCTCATGTCAACTTTATAGAGGTTTGTGTCATAAAAGAAACAATGTCGCTTGTACAAGACTGCTATTATATTTTCTTTCTTTTGCCTGGTCTCTTATCTACCTTGAGGCTAGGTAAGATTGCCGGGTCCTCCCTTGCTTCTGTCTTCCTCTAGTAACTGATTTTTTTCTTCTTAACTCACTAAAACACCATGAGGGCATTCTCAAGCAGTGGACACGATAGTATTTGTCCTGGGTTGATCCTTTCTATGAAATGTTTAGACAAGTTTGATGACATAGTTGATAAGTTAGTTGCAACGAGACAATGCACTTAAGAAAATTTACGCACATTTGAACACACTTTTACACATCTGTACGTATTTGACATGGTTGTTCTAGTGGTCCGTATCTTAAACAAGTCAAATGTGTCCTATCATTTTATAAGCTTGTCGTGTTTAGGTTTCAAAATTGTGACATAATGAATAACCATGTTAAGTTTACTCAAACTTGAAAGGAGAAGTGAATTCGACCCATTCAGATCTGGTCCACTGGTTTGAGAGAAAAAAAGGAGATTGGTTCAACTTAAATTTGCATATGGCAAGTCAGCAAATTTCTGTCAGTCCATCAAAGCATCATCTGTTCTGTTCCGTTCTGTTCTTCAATGCCTGAAGACCAAATCTTTGCACTTTCTGCACTACACAAGCTTCATTCCGCGCGGTACTTTAGTAGCAAACAACTCTGTGCTGCTAGAACGATCTCAACAACTCGACTAGCTTGCTCAGATAATGGCAAGAAGATCCACCATCAACTATACTAACATCGCACTTGTGCTTCAAATCCAAGACCCTCTGCCTCATCTCTTCACCTTCCTTTTTCTTCATCAATGTTCTAACAGCTCTTTCTACTGTCCCTCTCTCTATCTCCCCCTCCAGTTCTAATCCAACCTTCCATTCATGAGTCAAGTACCTCGCGTTCACATTTTGGTCGCCGAAGCATGGTTGACATATGATCGGAACGCCTTCACCTATACTCTCCAAGGTGGAGTTCCATCCACAGTGGCTCCAAAACCCTCCCACTGCCTCATGAGCCAGTACTTTCTTCTGAGGTGCCCATTTCACAATGCAAGCCCTGTCCTTAACACATTCTTTGAATTCTTCATCCATTGACTCGATCCATTCCGAACCTGGTATTGAGCCAGGCCTAATAACCCACAAGAAAGGCTGCTTGCTATTTGCCAGACCCCAAGCCATTTCTGACAATTGGTCTTGGTCCAGATGTGCTATACTTCCTAAACTCACATAAATGACTGAATTATGAGTTTGCTTGTCAAGCCATGGAATGCAACCAGTATCCTCTTGCAGTAAGCTAACAGCTGAAGTAGGAGCAAGTTTGTGCAGAGGACCTATTGGAAAAATCGGAACCTGGTACTGTTGGTGAAGCTGCGCCAGAGGTGACTCTTCAAGGCAGTGAATCGTGTTGAATATAATGGCCGAAGACGATCTGATATTACTCGCCAAGACTACCAACTCCAAGAAATAGTCCAAACTTCCAAAATTGGAGAGTGGTAGGTCTTTGAACCTCAGGGGTTGATGCAGAGGCACCAGAGTCTGCAACATGGAATCTAATAGAGCACAACACAAGGCATTTGTTAGTCAGCACAATGACTAGTGAGCTAGAACCCATCGACTTTATACTTGGCGGTTTGACAACATTCAGGATAATCTGGCTTGGGTGTCAAACTTGGATGATGACAAAGAAACCAGTCTTGAAAAAAGTATAGGCATAGAGGAGACTCGTCGGATCATGGACTATAGGGCCATGATGAAGGTCACACATACAGATTTTAAAACTGCAATAAATTTTCGTCGATACATCCATCCTCACAAACAAAATGGAATACGAGCAAGATTCTCCGCAACCATAATATTAATTGAGAAAGAAATGAGTGTAACTTAAATAATAGAAATTCAGCATGTACCTGGGATCGGAATGTGTCCTTGTGCCTTTAACTGGAGAAGAATCGGGCGGACTATGGTGGTAGCAGCACTGCTCGTGTGTAAAGCGATGCTAGGAATCTTCAAATCACGGGCAACAGCTTCCGAGAAGTACACGACTGCATCGTAGATGATGCAGCAAATCTTGTCAACTGGCTCCATATGGTTTGTGCCCCGAGTTAGGCACTCCCTAAAGCTGGACTCACAATTGACATTAAGCCTCAGCACAATGCCCATCAGATCGGGGTTTCGAACCTCTTCTTCAGACAAGCCGTCAGGTATGCATAAGAAGGTGAAATCGGGATAAGCAGAAGAATCTGGACTGTTGAAATGTGTGTGAGCAATTGTGATGGAGAAGCCCTTGGACTTGAGGATTGTCGCCAGCTGAAGCATGGGAGTGAGGTGGCCCTGGAATGGTCCTGGGACCAGGATCAATTTCTTGCCATTTCGCCCTTCACTTTCCATCCTCTCTATCCTTTATGCAATCGAAGATATTCAGATGCTATGTGAAGTTATGCACTTGAAGACGGGCTTTTGCTGATCCAGGCTGGTTTTACTCTCTTTGAAAGTCTAATCAGATGAGAAGTAATGGGACGGAGGATGCGAAGACCCAGCAATGAAGGACAAGCAAGCAGGTCACTCCTAACGTTCAATTTGCGCAAGCTAGGCATGTTGTAAACTGTGTCAAGTTTGACCCGGCATTTGCTGAATATTTAGAGAAGCTCGCTCTCTCTACCTGTGGTCAAGTTTGACACGGCATTTAATGAATATTTAGAGAATCTCTTTCTCTCTCTCTCTCTCTCCATCTCTACGGCTTGTGCTTCTTGGCAGCTGTCCTGGTTCACAGCATCTTGATTCAGATAATTTATTTGGATGAGTAATTAAAGGGAACATCACGTCAATCCTCTTCCCTGGCTGGTCCTCGTGAACTAATGAATAAAATATACACTGCCGGCTAGGAAAATCCCTAATAATTCCTGAAGTGAAGCCAAACAAAAGACAAGGAACAAAATCAAGAAGTAAAGCAAAGATTCCCTCTGGCAACAAATCCCGAAGTTAAACTATGAGCGACTTTGTCTCTGAATAAGTCGTTGGAATGAAGCTTGACTTTGCTGGACGTGAGGGATTGATTTCTGTTTGGGTTTTGTCACGCCTCGATCCTTGGGCACGCACCCATTCCTCACCTTAGTCGATTAAATAGCAACGTCTCAGGACGCATCGCCGACCCATTCATTTTTAATACGCATGCAGAAGATAATAAAATCTCCAGACAATAAAATAATGGGATAGGAAAGCAGAGCTATATTTTTTGAACCTGAAAAACCACAACCACGCTTTTATACAAAGCAAATCTCATAGTATATATTATAATACTATTAACAAAGTCAGGTCTATCACACATGGGTTCTCAACTCAAGGTTTGCAAAACAGGGTGGGGTCTCAATCTTCGTTGGGGTCATACTCTGAATCCTCCTCCGACTCATCTTCAGGTTCTTCTTCAAGGTCCTCCTCAGGTTCCTCCTCTGGGTTCTCCTCCGGGTACTCCTCCTCCTCAACGACCACTCCTTCTTTCATACTCCAACTAGATCCACTGCTAATTGCTCTAAAGAGTCGGGATCATCCCCCCAACTTGGGATCCTTCGCATCAATCACCGATCCATCCTTAGGATCTGTTGTGCCCTTCCCGAGCGCAACCTCCAAAAGATGCTGAGGCACATCAAACTCCAACACAGGACCCTTCCTTCGCCCATCATGATAGTGACGATACCATGACCGATACTTATGAGACACCCCTTCAGGTTCACTCATGTCGACCCAAATGATGGATTTTATCATTACATACTCCAATCCTTCAGGGTGAGGATGTATCGGAACATGATAACCTACTTCTGTGACTTCCTCCGGTATACCAAAATGCACGGGAGGAGTGGGAGGTGCTGCCATCTAGGAACCTGAAATGCTGTCCCACAACGGGGTGAAACTACGTCTCGGCAAGTTCTACCCCCTAAGACCCGATTAGGGAGTCAATACGCCCTAAGGGCTGCCTAAGCACAACACGAGTCAGAGGACTTACCTTGACCTTAGTTCCACCCTACAAGTTAATATCATTTACAGGTATCGCAAATCACATCAATTCCCAACATCAGATCAAATCATTGATTAATCGACCTAGTCAATTACATGTCATCTCAACCCTTTCTTGGTCGGCTCATCCCATACTATCTATAAAGTCCATTCATATCAAAATTGTTCACTGCTAAGCTGATAGATAGATAGTATAGCTCACTTCTGAGATGATCGAATATACTGCTCTCTACTAAGCTACCATATCGCCCGTAGGCTAATATAGTATACCGACAATACTCAGTCTAAGTCGATAAGGTATACTGCTCTCTACTAAGCTGCCATATCGCCTGTAGGTTGATATAGTATTCCGACATATTCCATCAAAACTAATAAGGAATACTGTTCTTTGCTAAGCTGACATATCGCCCGTAGACTAATATAGTATATCGGTATACCGCTCTCTGCTAAGCTGACATATCGCCTGTTGGCCGATATAGTATATCATCCCCATCATATAATCAATTCCATCTTTTTATCATTCTCGATAAAATAGTCGATTGGGTACACGGTCGGTCTTAGCCAAAATATAATAATTTCACTTTCAATCTCTCACTTCCTTTAACAATCCAAAAATAGATTTTTGGCGCTGTAGACCAACGCCCAGTTATTACCAAAATTAATTAATTTATGAATAAAATCCTAAAATCACAGTTAATTCAATTCAGTACAATTTAGAGCTCAAATAAAAAAAAATAGACTGCACCATAATAACCAGCATAAAATTCCGATCATTGATTATCCCAGCCTAATTTTCGGAAAATAATTAA
This sequence comes from Eucalyptus brandiana, assembly GCA_014182725.1. Lineage (NCBI taxonomy): Eukaryota > Viridiplantae > Streptophyta > Magnoliopsida > Myrtales > Myrtaceae > Eucalyptus > Eucalyptus brandiana. The sequence continues at coordinate 24,458,876 of CM024677.1, read as the reverse complement.
TTAATTAGATAATTACGGAAATTATTAAATAAATGTAATAAATCCAACTTAGGCCCGTAATGCCTAATTGGACGCCGAAACGGACCCGGAAAAATTTCGAGGTTCATTAGATAAATACTAGAATTTATTTACTCGCTAATTGCTACAACTAACCACCTAACATGCATCGGTAAATCATTAATTTAATTACTCTAATCTAATCTATCAATCTAATCACACTTAATTAAATATAATCAACTCATAAGCATCATTAGTCTACTAAGCGAGGATTAGTGAGTTAAACTCACTTGTTTATCGAACCGTTCGATTCAATTTGACAAGGACGCAACGGGGGACGATTGTCTCCAAAGCGAGCATAGGATTCGAGGCTCGGAACCACCTCAAAACGGGCCTAAAAGCTTGCTAGAAACCCACTTCCTCAGCCTCTGTTTTATGCTGAAACAGAAGGGAAACAAGCTCGGTTTAGGCAGGAATTAATCGGGGAAAGTTGAAAGGGCCAAACCAAGTCTTGGCGGGGACTTACGATGGTTGGAGGCGAGCTAGACAACTCCGGCTGAGCTCCACCAGATCCGAAATAGCAATTGGAACGAAGGAGTAGGTGAGGTGGGGCGGAGGCAGGCGCGGCAAGGCGCGATGGCACGCGCAAGGAGGAGCGGCGAACGGCAACAGCGTGCAGTCCCGGCGATGTGCTGGCTGCTCCGACGATGCTGCTGGCTTGTCTCTCCGGTTGCTAGCGTGCGAAATTGAAGGAGATGGAGGGGAGAGGAGGCTAGTCAATCGATCAAGGAGGAGAGAGAGAGAGATGGAGACAAGAGGAACCTACCATGGCCAAATCTTCCAACCCTTAGTCCCCTTGACCCTTCCCATCCACCAGCTGCTCCCTGGCTCTCAATGAGCCACCAATGCTCCACCTTGCAACTTTGAAATGGTCCAAAAACCATAGGGAATGAGGGGGCATACAAATTTCATGGGCTTTGGCTTCAATGGACACTTAATCTTGCTTTAATCAATCCAATTTAGCCTCAATAAATTCAATTAGCACCTCAACGATCCAATTGGCATTTTTCCTCACCAATTGGTCCCACTTGCTTCCCAATTTCGTGATTAAAAACAGTCTTTACCTTTTTTCTAAACAAAAACGGCCCTATGCCAACTTTTTCCCAAAAAGTCTCGAGTTGCAAAAAAATCTCCTAAAATTGAGTCAACACTCGTAGAATTTATTGTGATATAACAGAACCTTCAATTTCTGAAATCGGATTCAAATTCGCGGTTAATTTCACTCTGGCGCATTTTTAACTTGACCTAGGCTACCATATAGATTTCAGAATTTTTTAGTACAAATGACCAGTGGTCGATTTTCTTCAAGCCATAATGAACCCACTTGACACATTGACGACTCTCGGTTGTCATGAAAATCTCAAGAATTCAAATATTGATACAGGGTACCAAGACGATAGAAAAATCAGTCTAGTGCCGGCTGACGAGAATTTTCTAATTTAGTGGTGTCACCAACGATTAACTACACATCTCATTCGAGTCAACCTATCTCTGATCGTAAATCGATTTTTAACTGTGGCGTAATGGCCTCTAAAGATGAGCACGGTCGAATAGCCAATTCCTGATTGAATTCTCAAATCAATTGCATTAAAATTCCGTAATGGCTTCCCTGGATAGTATAGTTATCTCGGGAGTGATTAGCTCTGAGAACAGCCCTATAGACGAGTCTATGAAATGCCCGATTTATTCAATAGAAAACATGATTGAAAATCTGGGATGTCACAGGTTTGGAGTTTCTTAGGAATTTGCTTGCTTTCTGGATCCTTGTCGGAAGGAAAGGGATGCGCTGGGTATTTATGGGGAGAAGAGGAGGTCTTCTTGCGCGTTCATGAGATTTCCAAAACGAGGTGTAAGACTAAGCGAGCGTTCTGGTTATGGGCTTCTGGCTCTTTCTCGACGCTGTGTAACATGTTCAACCACTTCGCCTTCTCTTACCCTTCCTCATATTTGTCTATCAATTGTGTTCCTTTTTGCCATCGCGCATTCACATTTGAAGATCATTTTAATAATCGAAAATAATTGATTTGGTTGAGCGCCATCTCATCGTTATGCCGTGTGATATAGTTGTTATATAGAATGTTTTTGTTCAACTTCAATGATCCTAGAAATAACAGAAATCATACGTTACTCATGGTTGGCCCCTTTTTAATCGCTTTAGCGTTTAAAAAAAAGACACGGCTCCTCTAATGATGACAAAAGCAAGAAAGTGTCGAGAATTCAATCCCAGATTTCGTTGTTCATGGTTATGGCCCTCCTATCCAAAAATTCTGTCTTAGGCTCGCCTAGACTGCCTACTCAAGTTAAAATATCAATTCAACATGTGTGTTTGTGACCTTATTTGTGCAATAATTACATGCATGCTATTTATGTGAGAATAATGCAGTGAAGCATCAATTCATACTGCGCTACGTAACCATATATTGTCTGGAATAGCTTCCTTACATCACAATGTGAAGAAGAGAAAGTTATTGTTGAAAAGAAAACAAATGTCTCTGCCACTATCCTTTTCCTAAAAAGTGTCTTAAGTTTGGGATCTTATTTTTGTTATCGTTTCTCAACCAAAGAGGGGATTATAGTTCAAATAGTCCATGAACTTTGGTCCAATTACAATATCGGCTCTAAACTTTTAGTTTATACAGTGTAGTCCTTAAACTTTGGCTGAATATGCATCGCCATCCTCAAACTTTTAATTAGTTTAATAATCTCTAAACTACTGATGAACGTTCAATATAGTCATTCCGTTTATGTCAATTTGAAATAATCTAAGAGATTAAATAGAACATCTATTAATAGTTCAGAGAACATATTAAACAAATTAAAAGTTGAAGAATGACATTCCACATTGGACCAAAGTTCAATAGGTACATAGAACAACTTAAAAGTTATGGACGATATTGCACATTAGACTAAAATTCATGAACGATTTATGTCATTTTGACACCAAAAAACAAATAAACGGCAGAGAAAACATAGGACTCCTCGGAATTTTAGATGTTTTGCACACTTATTTGAAACATGCAGCGTTCCCATGCCAGTGGTAAAGAGGACGTTGAGTGACTATTTAGTTTTACCTTTCTAAAGAAACTGAAAAGACCCCTGTGAGAACACGTGATTTAGTCTCCACCTATTTAGATAGAAAGTAGGTTTTCTAGATCCTTGAGATCATACAACCAATGGAAATCTCAAATAGTCTGTCCATTTTTCCTGGCACATGGCTTTACAATTGAAAGAAGTGTGGCCACTAGATCTCAGCATAACATCTGTCAGCTTACTTAAGGCTGTGAGTTTCAGCCACAAAACATTCATATATATCCTGGGACATTCATATATATTCTGGGATAGGTGTTTCCTCCACGTCTCATGCTGCGACAGCCAATTTTCTGTTGGCCCGTCACCCTTCAATGATGTAATCAACGGGCAAGAAAAACAAATTAATTAGAGGATTTCTCTTTGTTTTCCTTAACATTTCGCCGACGACCCAGTATTGAATATAGGACCATTCATATGACGAGTTCATCCAGGAACGAGGCTCTGGTCGTAGTCACATGAGAGAAATGGAGGAACGAGGGCAGAGAAGCAATCGTAGATTGGTGCTAGTCCCCTGCGCCCCTCAAGGACACATAACCCCGATGCTCAATTTGGGGTCCCTCCTGCATTCCAAGGGCTTCTCTATTGTAATAGCTCACACTCACTTCAGTCATCCCCATCCATCTGGTTTCCCCAATTTTACCTTTGCTTCTATTCCCGACTGCTTACCGAAGGATGTCCTCTCCTCGGGGGATGCTGCAGCTATTACAGCAAATCTCAACACCAACTGTGAAGGACCTCTCCGCCAAGTATTGTCAGATATGATGGCACAGGATGGAGCAACCGAGAGTAAAATCTCTTGCGTGATTTATGATTCGCTGATGTATTGTGCAGAAGCCGCAGCTCATTATGTGAAACTTCCTAGCATGGCTTTGCGCACTAGTAGTATCAGCACACAGCTGATTTTCTCTGAATTGCCTCGGCTCCAAAAGGAAGGTTATTTTCCCCCGAAAGGTACGTTCAATCCTCATATAGTAACAGACAATAAACTATCAGATATCAGAATGCGCAATAACCTTCTAGTCACCTCTGTGATGTAGTTTGACAGTAATTTCACTAGAAATCAAGAGTAACAAGCATGCGGCATCAATTGGATGTTAAGAATGCACTTTCTTTGGTGGAAATCCGATAAACTGGAAGGGCTTCTGATTTGATTGTGTTTGTATCACAAAGAAATGCGACAGCAAAATTTAGGGTCTCTTCAAAATTCGAAGAGATTGTTTAGCCAAGCTAAATAGAGAGTGAACTAATCAATGTGGCTCAAATATAATTTGCCCTTGACAGATCGCACCATTAGTCCATGTTGACACATTTTGAGTTCGGCTCATAATTTTCTTTTTCTTCGACAAAGTAGTACTTTAACAGGGTACCTTTGTGTCTTCGTAAAAAGCACTTGCTGCAAAGAGGAGGTAAGCATACTAGGTCTTCACAGCGACTCGGTTTCCGGAAGATGAAACACTCACTAGATGTTAGCCCAGCTGTCCAAACCACCTATTACCTCTTCGTTTAATCAGAGTAGACAGCATGGAAATGAAGTCAACAGCACCACACATGCTGAAACTGCTTGTGAAAGATCATAGTCTGGCCTTAATGCAGAGCAATCTGACTACGGAGGAAGAAAGAATGTCCACTAAATACAAAATAGGAATAAAAGGACCACCGCTTTTTTATCTTGCTGGAATATTCAAATCTCGGACTAGTTTTTATGTTTTTATCAGACTATGAAATCGTATAAGCAATACATGCCAAGCAGCAGTTTTTATGACTTTACAGATCGTTCGTCGAAAGATCCAGTTCCAGGCGCTTATCCCTTGAGATGCAAGGACTTGCCTCTTTTTACAAGCGATCCAGAACCAATGATGCAGGTAATAGCTACGGCACTCAATATAATGACATCTTCAGCCATTCTTTGGAACACAGTGGACTGCCTGGAGGAACAGTTATCAGACCAAGTCCAGAAACAATACCATGTGCCATTTTTCTCACTAGGCCCGTTGCACAAAGTTGCTCCAAGTTTACCAACCAGCATATTGGAGGAAGAAACCGATTGCCTGTTGTGGCTTGATAAGCAAGCTAATGATTCAGTCATATATGTGAGCTTAGGAAGCTTGGCTTCGATGGATGAAAGAGAGTTTGCAGAGACAGCTTGGGGGCTGGCAAACAGCGGCCAGCCATTTTTGTGGGTGGTCCGACCTGGCTCAGTCAGAGGCTCAGAGTGGATCGAGCTGTTGCCAGAAGGGTTCGAAGAAGCCATCCAAGAAACAGGCTGTGTCATAAGATGGGCTCCGCAGAAGGATGTTTTAGCACACTGTGCCGTGGGAGACTTTTGGACCCATTGTGGATGGAACTCAACCTTGGAAAGCATTTCCGAAGGAGTCCCGATGATATGCCAACCGTGCTTCATCGACCAGAATGTGAACGCGAGGTACCTGTGCCACGTTTGGAGGGTGGGATTGGAGTTGGAGGGTGATCTAGACCAGAAAGAGATAGAGCAAGCTGTGAGGAGGCTGATGGTTGGTGAGGAAGGGAAAGAGATGAGGCTGAGAGCTGCGGCTCTCAAAGACCAAATCAAGTTGAGCATCAGAAAAGGTGGTTCTTCGCACACCGCAATAGAGGAACCAGTGAATTTGATCATTTCTCTCTGATCTGATGATGATCACTAGAAATAAAAGGCTAATCGAGATATTTTATCCTGTTATTTGACAAATGTGATCGAATGCAGCAGAAGGAACCCAACCCTGCACCTTGGGCTGAGCTCAAAAGGAGTAACATGGTTTCTACCCTGTTGTAATCCCAAAGTTATCAGCTTCTCTATATTCCAGGTACCTCCAAACCCAATTGAAAAAACGATGCCAATGTGCAAAGTGTGGCACTTGCACTTCTGATGGATCCTTCCCAGAATTTGAATTAATCCGACACGAGTGAAACTAATTAAACTCCCCATCCGCCGAAGCAGTATGCGAAACAAAATAAGCGGCATCCCACGAACAAAACATAATCAAATCGAAAGACTGTCGAGGAACCAAGATAACATCAAACAGAAGTTAGGGAATGACAACCTCGAATTTCATTACAATTGAAGAGTCGTAGTAGGAAAATATATCTAGCCATATCAGACACCAGGGGACCGAGCCTCCCAACTCAGGACACACGAAACCCGCATAAAACACAGCATACACACAGACGCTCCTCTATGTAGAATCGTCACTCTCAACCAGAGATCCCGATGGCCTTGACCTCAGGCCTCTTCTCCTCCACCTTGGGAACACTGACGGTGAGCACCCCGTTCTCCATCGAGGCCTTCACCTGATCCATCCTCGCGTTCTCCGGCAGCCTGAACCTCCTCATGAACTTCCCGCTGCTTCTCTCCACCCGATGCCACGTGTCGTTCTTGTCCTCCTTCTCCACGTTCCTCTCGCCGCTTATCTGGAGCACTCGATCGTCCTCAATCTCCACCTTGACTTCTTCCTTCTTGAGCCCGGGGAGATCCGCCTTGAACACGTGGGCTTCCGGGGTCTCCTTCCAGTCGATTCTCGTGTTCACGAAAGCAGTGTTCTCCCGGAACGTCCGGGGGAAATTAGAGGCAGAGAGGGAGGAGGAAGGGAAAGGCAAGTCCTTGAAGGGGTCCCAGAGGTCAAGGGAGAAAGGGTCAAAGACGTTGCTGCGGCGGCCGCCGAACCAGCTTGGGATGAGCGACATGGTTGTGGAATTACCAGCGAATAATTAAGAAGTGTTTGACAGAATGCTTGGACTAGGACAGGAGTTGCAATCGTCAGGCGATGTGGTCTGGAAGAGGATGCGTTCGGTTGCTAAATAGGGAACGGAGGAGCATTCTAGTACATTCGCGGTCTTTCGAGGCTCGACGGACGAACGTTCGAGTGAAAAGGCGAATCCGGTCGGTCATCTGGAAACCTCGGACTGGGCCTCGTCAGGATCTTTTCCGTAAGAAAACAAAGAAAACTCAAAACTCGCCTCGCGGGACGATAAAACGAACTCTGTTTCTATTATTGATTAAATAAAATTTTGTCCAACCAATTAAATTAGATTGGATCCCAAATCATGAATACGACTCGTGTTTATTTCCCACTAATCAAAAGATACGGTTTGAGGAACTCCTCCCGTAACAAAAATATAGTCATTCTGACTAGGAAGATACTAGGCCATTATAGCAACGGGGTTTTTAGGGTGATTTCGGAAAGAGTTTTGAGAGTCCCCAACAGTCTTTGAGATGCAAAGTGCCATTATTTGCTTTGAGCAAAGAAGGTTTGGTTCGAGTGACTTTTGGGATGTTTTTGCAAAGCGCTGAATCAAACACATACTTAACCCCTATTGTGGGATGTCATTCTCTATTTTACGGTAGTTTCGATGGCATTTTCCTCTCCTAATTATCCTTTTACTTATGGAAAGAGTTTGATAATGATTATATTGTAGTTATCAAATTTAAACCTAACCTCATTTGCCGCTACACTATCCGCAATTCCATTTTTATCAATTATTTGAATCAATTATCATTACTTCTTCCCATTCCACACACGTGGAGAAGATGTTTTATGTGACGGTCATGTCATTATTGGTTACTGTGGTAATGACACGTGGTAGAATAAGTCAATTAAAAATGAAAGCACGACATATTTTACGTCAATTAGGATGGTATTCATAATACATGAATAAAGATAATAAATTGTTTTCACTATGTCATCACAGCCACAGTAGCAATGACATCTCGAAGGCATTTTGAGATAAGAGAATGCATCTTAGATGAAATGGTAATGTTGAATTAAAGCCTTCAAATGCCCCACTGAAAACGATGTTTGAATAAAGATTGGCTACATTCATTTTATTTTTATTTTTTTATAAATCTTATGTCACACTTTTACCCAACCTCTTCGCAAAGTACAAAAGTCGAACTCCACATTTGAAGCTAAATGTCCCCGCCCCGATCAATTTCCTTACCATTGGGCCGCATGCCCAATGGGTGGTGTTCGTAAAATTCTAAACGCAAGTGCACATATCGAACAAGTAATATAATGATGAGAAAAAGTATCGTCCCACGGAGATCGATGATTAATAAACTAATTAAATACTAAAATAGATTAATTCTAAAATTTATCTAACAAATCAAAATATAATTTAGAATAAATTAAAAACAAAACTTGAAGACTAAATGCAGTAAAATCAATCAGATAAATATGTTAGAGCATCCGATTTCACCATAACCACTAGATATGAATTTCAGATTGTTGTGAATACAAGAACGATATCAAACATGTGATAGCGGAATTTCCTAATCTATTTACTATCCTATCTCTAGGTATAGCAAACCTACTCAGCTTATTAATCCACTATATCTCTATGTGAATTAAAATAAACATGAGTGCATTAAAAACTATGAATATTCCCGGTTTACAATGAGTCTTTTGGATCACTTTATCACCGAAAGCTACACAAATAACGCAATATATTTCTATCCACGTTTAATTCATGGTTATATATTATAATGAGCAATTGCATATTATCACCTCTCAGTCTCAAACACGCACATCTGATCATTCAAGTGGTGGCCAGTCACTCAAAAGCAGTAAACGCAATAATATATAACTCACATGAATAAAATCAATTGTAAAACATAAAAATCATGAAATTCATATCATCATGGTTAGGCTATATCGTAGCCCTAACAAAAGAAAATTAGAACATAGTAGAATAAGAAATAAAAATATAAATATAAATCAAACCCAAAGATCTTGAATCAAAGAACAAGAATTCTGTCACCACTTTTGTCTTCTCTTCAAAATACTTGAAAAAACTCGAAGAATGAAAAACGATCTAACAATGGAAAACGATCTAACTCCTCCTCTAAAAAAAAACCCTAGCTGCTCTCTCTATCTCTATTTATAGGATATATCCAAGATATCTATCTTCCAACGCTTGCAGATAACATTAGGGAACAAAATCAATAATTTCCTGATTTGATATCTATCTTCCACTGCTTCGCTTTTATTTGAATTCCCGATAATTGCCATTCTTTTCCTTATCTTCTCGATATCTCATTATTCTGCATAAACAAGGAAAATTCAAATAATCAGAAGGAAATCCAAATATTTTCTCATAGATAATGCATTAATTGTTGCCTAAAATAGGTAAAATAACTCTATTTTTATAGAGTTATCAAACCCCAAACTTAACATTTTGCTAGTCCTCGAGCAAAATCAAGACATAACACATACTCAACCTAACAACCTTCTCCATGACATCTTTCCATAATTGCTCAAATTCACAATTCAAAGAAAAACATAAATTTCATCCGAACATTGAAATCAATTTATAAGTTAAGACCAATTCTAACTATATGATCCAAGTGTGTGTGAAAGTCCTCATCTTTTTCAAATTATATGCAATCCAAATAAATTCACATTAACATGCAACCTCTCAAAAATTCTCAATAATTATAACCAAATCTCATAATTTTGCTTTTCATTCCTCTCTCCACTAATGTAAGCTAATTATCCAATCAAAAATCAATAGGACTTTTCTCAGGTTGTAATGCAAGGCTGGGCTAAAGGTGAGATAACGGGAATTTTAAGCTCAAATCACCCATCAACACGTTGATTTCTAGGATCTAATTAGAGCCAATATCACAATCCAATTTCACTCCTTCAAGATAATTTTTCTGCCGCCATATATCATCATTTCCTCTCTTTTTTTCTTTCCTTTTCTCTCTCTCTTTTCTCTTCTTTTTTTTTTTTTTTGAATTACTTTATGGTGGAGTTTCTCCCAAAGTCCCTCATAATATAACATGAAAATTTCCAACCCATTGAGTATCCAAAAGGCTCACTCAATTGAAAGTTGGATGGGGAACCATAAAAGCAATTTTTTTTTTTTTTGACAATACACCCCCAAACAACCATAGCAATCACTTCCCTTTTTTTCATACTCCATCATTCCTCCCAAATTTCTATCAAGCTCAAATAATTTTTTTTTTTTTTATCCCAAAAGAAAATCAACGTGTTCATAGGGCATGGGATAAGGATATAATTTGATCACGGCTAGGCTAAACATATATGGGTGCCACTGAAAAATTGGGTAATAATTAAGGCTCAACGGGGTGACTAAGGATAAATAAATAAGGTTGGCTTGAAAGGCTCAATCGATCCAAAAACTGCCTATATCATTTTCTCAATTAGATTTAGCTTAGGATTTCGCCTCAAGAGAAAATCAAACAAATTCTAAGATTTGGATGAAATTTAAGAAAATCACATATTTCACATGAATGTTCTCTAGATTTACACATAATTCAAAAAGTAAGGACTTTTAGTGCTCAATAAGTGGATCAACATAATCGAATTAAGATTAACTCACACATCAATTGCAAGTTTAAATAAAATTTAAATTTTCCTAAGAATCATAAAAATTTACAACTAGGAAAGCAATCATGATAAGAAAATTATCCAAAAACTTGTCGCATAACCCCCAAACTTGAATGAAGCAAAGTGTCCTCAATGCGAAAAATAGAAATAGGAAGAAGAAAACTCCCCGGTTGTAGGATAAGTCCATAGATGACCTTGATGATTAAACTCTTGAAAGGTGCTCCCTAAAAATTAACCTGGATAAAATAGAGAAAAGTTAATCTTTTTTTTTTTTTTTTTTTTTGCAAAACGTAAACTTAAAAATAAATAAAAACATAATTAAAATGCTTGGGTTGCCTCCCAAGAAGCGCTTGCTTTATAGTTTTCAGCCAAACTATCTCGGATGTCGCTATTCGGGAGGATGAAGTTCAATGGTGGTCTTCGCTTGTTGTAACCACCTTCAAAGTAGGGCTTCAAACGTTGACCGTTCACCTTAAATGTGCCCTCAGTGTCATGCGCAACTTCAACTGTTCCATATGGGAATACCTGTGTAACTGTAAAAGGACCAGACCATCTAGATCGCAACTTTCCTGGAAAAAGTTTAAGACGAGAGTTATAAAGTAAAACTTTTTGACCAATTTTAAACTCTCTTCGAATATGTGCTTGTCATGCCATCTTTTTGTACGCTCCTTATACAACTTAGAATTTTCATAGGCCTCATTGCGAAATTCCTCCAATTCATTTAGTTGCAATAATCTTTCTTCACTGCATCGCATATCAAAATTCAGAAATTTCAATGCCCAATATGCTTTATGTTCTAATTCCACCGGTAAGTGACAAGCCTTTCCAAACACTAGCCTAAAAGGAGACATCCCAATTGGAGTCTTGAACGCTGTCCTATAGGCCCAAAGTGCATCATCAAGTTTTATTGACCAATCTTTCCTAGATGCATTCACTGTTTTTTCTAAAATTCTCTTGATTTCCCTATTTGAAATCTCTACTTGACCACTAGTCTCGAGGATGATAAGCGGTTGCAACCTTATGTGTGACTCCATACTTACTCAAAAGTGCTTCAAATTGCTTGTTGTAAAAATGTGTCCCCCTATCACTTATGATTGCCTTAGGAGTGCCGAATCGGGTAAAAATATTTTTCTTCAAAAATTTCACAACAACTTTAGCATTATTTGTTGGTAAGGCTACAGCTTCTACCCACTTAGACACATATTCCACAGCCACTAAAATGTATAAATTTCCATAAGAAGGTGTAAAGGGTCCCATGAAATCAATACCCCAAACATCAAATAATTCACACACAATAATGTTGTTTAAAGGCATCTCATTTTTCTTGAAATATTTCCAGTTCTTTGACACCTATCACATGAAGCTACATAGGAGTATGCATCTTTAAAAAGTGTAGGCCAATAAAATCCAGATTGTAAAATCTTAGCTGCAGTTTTGGTGGAACCAAAATGGCCACCTGTCTCTCCATCATGACAATGATGTAGAATATTTGCCTTCTCTTCATCTGGAACACATCTCCTTATAACCCGATCTCGCACATACTTTAAACAAGAAAGGTTCTTCCCAAAAATAATTTTTAACATCAGAAAAGAATTTTTTCTTCTGTTGATATGATAATTCAAGAGGAAGAACATTACTTACCAAATAATTTACAAAGTCAGCATACCAAGGAATTGACTTGATGGAAAAAATTTTCTCATCAGGGAACTCTTCCAAAATTGGTCTTACCTCTTCCTTTGAATTTGGAATTCTTGATAAGTGATCTCGCAATTAGATTTTCAGTCCCCTTCTTATCTTTGATTTCCAAATCAAATTCTTGTAGCAATAGAATCCACCGATCAACCCGGGTTTTGATTCTTTCTTTTCAAGCGATACTTAAGAGCGAGTGGTCGAATAAACTATAACTTTTGAGCCAATTAAATAAGAACGAAATTTATCAAAAGCAAATACTACCGCCAAAAGTTCCTTTTCTGTTGTTGAATAATTCAATTGTGCACCCGACAAGGTTCGACGGCATAATATATGGTTTGAAAAATTTTATTCTTCCTTTGTCCCAAAACAGCTCCTACTGCACAATCGCTAGCATCACACATCAGCTCAAAAGGTAAATCCCAATTTGGTGCTGTCATAATTGGTGCTGATATTAACTTCTCCTTTAAAGTGTTAAAAGCCTGCATGCATTCAACGGAAAAATTAAAAGGAACATCTTTTTCCAAAAGATTAGAAAGAGGTTTAGCAATTTTTGAAAAATCTTTTATAAATCGCCTGTAAAATCCTGCATGCCCCAAAAATCCTCTAACAAGTTTCACAGATGTTGGCGGAGGTAATTTTGCAATGACTTCCACTTTGGCTCGATCGACTTCTATTCCGTTTCGAGAAATTTTATGCCCGAGCACTATTCCTTCCCGCACCATAAAGTGACACTTCTCCCAATTCAAAACAAGGTTAGTCTCCTCACATCTTTGTAAGACCAAAGCCAAATTATTTAAACAAGAATCAAATGATAGGCCAAAAACGGAAAAATCATCCATGAAAATCTCAATATATTTTTCAACCATATCGAGAAAATAGCCATCATGCATCTTTGAAAAGTAGCTGGTGCATTACAAAGACCAAAGGGCATTCTTCTAAAAGCAAAAGTACCATAGGGACAAGTGAAAGTAGTTTTCTCTTGATCTTCCGGTGCAATAGGAATCGATTATACCCCGAATATCCATCCAAAAAGCAATAAAATTCATGCCCCGCAAGTCTTTCTAACATCGATCAATAAATGGTAAAGGAAAGTGATCTTTTCTAGTGGCATCATTTAATTTTCTGTAATCCATACACACACGCCACCCAGTAACTGTTCTAGTTGGAATCAATTCATTATTGTCGTTTTTCTGAACAGTCATACCACCTTTCTTTGGTACAACTTGTACAGGACTTACCCAAGAACTATCAGAGATAGGATAGATGATACCGCATCAAGTAGCTTAATTACCTCGGCTTTCACTACTTCTTGCATCTTCGGGTTCAAACGCCCGAGGTTGGATAGTGGGTTTATATTGCTCTTCCATCAAAATTTTGTGCATGCAAATTGAAGGACTAATTCCTTTGATATCAGCTATTTTTCATCCAATTGCACATTTATGCTCTCTTAATACTCTAAGCAATTTCTCCTCCATCAAATCTGTCAAAGAAGAAGATATAATTACCGGTAAAGAAGAAACTCCATCTAAATAAGCATATTTTAAATGAGAATGTAAGGGTTTGAGTTCAAGAATTGGAGGCTCTTCAATTGATGGTTTAGGCTTTGTAATGTGTTGTCCTAACTCTTCAAATTTAATTGCCTTTTGCCTTGAATATGGTGGAATTGCCTCCATGAAATTTGCGTACTCCTTTATCTCCTCATTCTGAATATCTTTCTCCCTTAGTTGAATCAGACATGCTTCAAGTGGATCTTCAAAAATATTTTCCTGAAAAACCTTACTCACCAACTTGTCAACTGTCTCAATTCTAAAACAAGAATTATCATCAGATGGATATTTCATTGCTTTAAAAACATTAAATGAAACAAGATCATCTTGAACTCTAAGGATCAACTTCCCCTGTTGTACATCAATAAGAGCTCTTCCTGTTGCTAGAAAAGGTCGACCTAAGATAAGTGGTACCTCAAAATCTTCCTCCATGTCAAGAACTATGAAATCTGCAGGAAAGATAAATTTGTCAACTTTTACTAAAACATCTTCCACAATACCTCTTGGATATTTAATTGATCGATCAGCCGTTGAAGTGACACCGTGGTTGTTTTTACCTCGCCCAATCCTAATTTTTGAAAACAGAATAAGGCATTAGATTAATACTTGCACCTAAATCACATAATACTTTTTCAAAGTAAGAATCCCCAATAGTGCAAGGAATAGTAAAACTCCCCTGGATCTTTTAATTTCGGAGGCAATTTGTTTTGTAGGATGGCTGAACACTCCTCGTTTAACTTCACAGTCTCATAATCCTCCAGTTTCCTTTTGTTTGCCAAAATCTCCTTCAAAAATTTTGCATAACTAGGCATTTGCGCTAAAGCATTTGTCTCCTTCGATTGTTTATTGATCACCTCTTCTTTATCTCTGACAATCTCTTTTTCTCCCACTTGTTTACCACTTCTCAGGGTAATAGCCTTTATGTTTTCAATTGGATTTTTTCTCGTGTTGCTCGGCAAAGAACCCTGTTGTCTTCCTGACATCATGCTTGCTAACTGACCCACTTGCATCTCCAAATTTCTGATTGAAGCCTCTTGGTTTTGAAATCTCACATCCGTGCTTTTGATGAAGTCATGAGTTGTGTTAGCAAGTTTGGTGACTATGTCTTCCAAATTTGACTTTGTCTCTTCGATTGTTTGAATCCCGGTGGTCTCATCACATTTCGATTGTTCCATGAAAAATTTGGATGATTGCGCCATCCAGCATTGTATGTGTTGGAGTAGGGATTATTCTGCGACCTATTAAAATTCCCAACAAAGTTAGAATTTTCATGAGATTGTTTGAAAGTATTACCTACCCGACACTCGTGCTAACATGTCCCCCACCACAAAAATCACATGTCAAAGCGTGAATTTTCATGGCTGAAACACTCATATTATCAAGCTTTTTGTTGATTGTTTCAAATTGTGCAGCAATTGCAGCAAAAGCATCAACTTCATGAACTCCGCTAACTTTTCGCATTGGTAATCTCTCGCAGGCCACCGATAACTATTGGACGCCATCTCTTCTAATAAATTGTAGGCTTCTTCTGGTGTTTTATTATTTAAAGTCCCCCCGCAGCTGCATCAATCATAGAACGAAGATTTGCACTAGAGCCATTATAAATAGTTTGTACCGCATCCATACGGGTAGTCCGTGATGTGGGCATCTCCTAAGAAATTCTTTGAATCTTTCCCATGCTTCATATAATGATTCATTATCCATCTGCATAAAATTAGTAATATCGTTACGCATCTTCGCAGACTTTGCAGGTGGAAAGAACTTACCAAGAAATTTCTGAGCCATATCATTCCATGTAGTAATTGATCCTGCAGGAAGAGAAGAAAGCCAACTCTTAGCTTTATCTCTAAGAGAGAATGGAAATAATCTTAATTTAATAGCATCATCTGTAACTCCATTATATTTAATGATGTCACAGATTTCAAGAAAAGCATCGATGTGAGCATTTGGATCATCGCTTGGTAGCCCACTGAATTGCACCGATTGTTGAAGCATCTGAATAAGTGACGGCTTAATCTCAAAGTTGTTTGCTTGAATTGCAGGCCTTCTGATACTTGATGTGGCGCCTTGAACTGTTGGCGCAGCATAATCTCTTAAGAGTCTACGTGGATTTTCATTCTCACCGTCTGCCATCTTAGCGTGATTTCTCTCGTTCTCTTAGTCGTCTTTTGAATGTACGCTCGATTTTGGATCAAGCTCAACAAGTTCCCCTTGTTGGCTACGTGTCATAAACCGATGTACACCCTGAAAAATAAAAACAAAACGAAAGCTAGATTAAATTTAGAATTATCTGGTATCAATATTAATTAGTATTAAACAAACGATCCCCGGCAACGGCGCCAAAAACTTGTTCGTAAAATTCTAAACGCAAGTGCACATATCGAACAAGTAATATAATGATGAGAAAAAGTATCGTCCCACGGAGATCGATGATTAATAAACTAATTAAATACTAAAATAGATTAATTCTAAAATTTATCTAACAAATCAAAATATAATTTAGAATAAATTAAAAACAAAACTTGAAGACTAAATGCAGTAAAATCAATCAGATAAATATGTTAGAGCATCCGATTTCACCATAACCACTAGATATGAATTTCAGATTGTTGTGAATACAAGAACGATATCAAACATGTAATAGCGGAATTTCCTAATCTATTTACTATCCTATCTCTAGGTATAGCAAACCTACTCAGCTTATTAATCCACTATATCTCTATGTGAATTAAAATAAACATGAGTGCATTAAAAACTATGAATATTCCCGGTTTACAATGAGTCTTTTGGATCACTTTATCACCGAAAGCTACACAAATAACGCAATATATTTCTATCCACGTTTAATTCATGGTTATATATTATAATGAGCAATTGCATATTATCACCTCTCAGTCTCAAACACGCACATCGATCATTCAAGTGGTGGCTAGTCACTCAAAAGCGAAGTAAACGCAATAATATATAACTCACATGAATAAAATCAATTGTAAAACATAAAAATCATGAAATTCATATCATCATGGTTAAGCTACATCGTAGCCCTAACAAAAGAAAATTAGAACATAGTAGAATAAGAAATAAAAATATAAATATAAATCAAACCCAAAGATCTTGAATCAAAGAACAAGAATTCTGTCACCACTTTTGTCTTCTCTTCAAAATACTTGAAAAAAAACTCGAAGAATGAAAAACGATCTAACAATGGAAAACGATCTAACTCCTCCTCTAAAAAAAAACCCTAGCTGCTCTCTCTATCTCTATTTATAGGATATATCCAAGATATCTATCTTCCAACGCTTGCGAGATAACATTAGGGAACAAAATCAATAATTTCCTGATTTGATATCTATCTTCCACCGCTTTTATTTGAATTCCGATAATTGCCATTCTTTTCCTTATCTTCTCCATATCTCATTATTCTGCATAAACAAGGAAAATTCAAATAATCAGAAGGAAATCCAAATATTTTCTCATAGATAATGCATTAATTGTTGCCTAAAATAGGTAAAATAACTCTATTTTTATAGAGTTATCAGGTGGATACATTCGTTAAAAGGGGTAAGGGAAGCCCCAAAAAGATGCGAAAGGAAATGACAATGAAAGATATGGCCAACCCAACTTAGTGGGATAAGTAGGGTAATATCCATATTTGGAAGAGAATCAACAAAGGATCAAGTGCAAAGCCATAATAAGATTCATGACCGACCTCACTTAGCAGAATAAGACTCCATTGTTTTTGTTGCTGAAGCAGGGACGTTTGAGGACGAATGTTCTTTATTAAGTCAACCACGAAAGATCACTCGCATCATTTGACAAAACAAAGAAGCAGTAGCATATATGGACACCCAGACCCTAGAGTGCCAAAAATTGACATAAAATGACACTTAAGTGTCAAAAGTTACAAAAATGACACTTAAGTGCTAAAAAATGGCACTTAAATACTAAAATCGAAATAAAATGGATCACTTAAGTGTCAATCTAGCCAAAATACAGCCAAAATGCTAATGTTGCAATTTTCTGGTGAAGTAAGTGCAAAACGGCGTTGTTTTGATGTTGACGTGGTAAAAAATTAATATAAAAATTAATTAAATTTAATTTAAAACTAAATTTATTTAAAAATTTAAAAAAATACAAAAATTTTAAAAAAATTAAAAAGAGGAGAGAGGCAGCTGAGTGCTTTGAGCCCTCGCCGTCGCAGCCTCCTTTTTTTTAATTTTTATTTAATTTTTGTTAATATTTGTATTTTTATTTTTAAATGTTTTAAATAAATTTAGTTATAAATTTAATTTAATTAATTTTTTACCACATCGGCATCAAAACAATGTCGTTTTTTTGCATTGTCTAGCCACGTCAACGTGCAAAACGACGCCGTTTTGCACTTACTTCGTCGAAAATTGCGCATGTCAGCATTTTGACCGGATTTTAGCCGAATTGGCACTTAAGTAATTCATTTTGCTCCGATTTTGGCAAAATGTCACTTTCGTAACTTTTGACACTTAACTATCCCTTTATACCAACTTTTGGCACTTGAAGCGATCTTTTGCCGCATATATGTTGGTCATTGCTAAGCTTTTTCTCGAGGACAAGGATTTTCATCTCATATCTCTATCTATCAAGCCTTACGATGCTAGTCCTTTTAGAACTTTCCATATGAAAAAGATTGGCATTCTTTATATCGCCAAAAGAGAGAGAGAGAACCCTCCTGATCAATTCGACTTTCATGGCAACTGTTTTATGGAGCTTTATTATTCTTAGATACCCTTGAGTTGTCTCAGGATATTGCTAGGTGTCTGAAATGATGCAGACTTTGAAGCTCCAGTGCTTATGAGTCCTGCTTTCTCTAGCTGTCTTTGAGTTAGACAAGCTCTATCAGCTTCCTCAAGGTTGTGACCGTCGGCTACAAAACATAGTGTATGTGATTCTGCTCCAGAGACAATTGTTCTGTAAGGTCAATATGGTGATTTTCTTGAGAAGGTTACGAGCACTCTCATGTTGAAACCAGGTCATAATCACTTCATTTCGGATCAAGGACGAGCTTCTGATGATGCCAGTAGCAGTGGACTTCAATGCCATTAGAAAGGAGGAGTCACCTTCGGCAGAATATATAAAATCTGCAAAGAGATAAGACCAAGTTTTGGGACGGAATTCAACTTAACTAGAAGCCCTGGGTGAAGGAAGGTAGCTGGGACAGGAGAAATATTCTCTGCTGGCTTTAACATAAGATTGAGCAAAGCCAGACATGAAATGAAACAAAATTTCAGGTATCATCATGTAGTTTTGCTCCCTCCACATGTCCATAGTAACAAAGCTGCTCTCCTGTAATCCTGTCACCCTTCAATAATGTAATCAATTCGTTTGCCACTTTTTATGTTACCGTCCAGGCATCATGTCATTGATGCAGTACTGAATATAGGACTTTTCAAATGATCAATTGATCCAGGACCGAGAGAAATGGAGGAACAAGGACAGAGATGCAATCGTAGCTTGGTGCTAGTCTCGGTATCCCTTTCAAGGACACATAACCCCGATACTCGATGGGGGTCAGTCCTGCATTCCAAGGGCTCCTCCACTGGAATGGCACGCACTCAATTTGATCATCCGATCCGTCCGGTTTTCCCCAAATTTATCTTCCTGTCTATTCCCTACTGCTTACCGAAGGAAGTCCTTTCCTCTGGGATCCCATAGCTCTTGTAGCAAATCTCAACACCTGTGAAGGCACTCTCCAACAATAATTGTCAGATAGAATGGCAAAGGAAGGAGCGACCAAGAATAAAATCCCTTGCACGATACATGATTCCTTGATGTACTTTGCAGGAGCCGCAGCTCAACAAATGAAACTTCCCAGCATGGCTTTGCACACTAGCAGTATCGATACTCTGCTGGTTTTCTCTGAATATCCTCCACTCCAAAAGAGAGATCACTTTCCCTTGGAAGGGGATCTTCAATCTGAGTAATATACACAATATATACACACAATAAATTCTCCGTTACCTCAGTGACCTAGCTTGATGGTTTTTTCACTAGAAATCAAGAGTAACAATCACACGGTATTGGTTGGATGATAGGAATGTTCTTTCTTTGGTTGTACCATGCTAAGCTGGAAAGGCTCCTGATTTGATTATGTTTGCTATCCCAAAGCACTGCGAGGTCTCTTCAAGATTTGAAGAAAACTGTTTGGCCAAGCTAAAGAGAGAGTCAACCAATCAATGTGGCTCGAACATGAATTGCTCTCAACAGCTCGTGTCCTTAGTCCATGATGACATATTTTGAGTTTGGCTTGTAATTTTCTTCTTCTGCTACTCATTAAGCGTAACTTTTTTTTTTTAGTAAAATGCTCTTGCTGCAAAGTAAAAAATGAGCATACTAGGTCTTTAGGGTGACTCAATTTCCAGAAGGTAAAACAGTGATAGCCGTCGCCCTAACTGTCAATACCAATCATCACCTCTTCCTTTTGTCAGAGGAGGCACGTATTTGAAGTCAACAATAGCACACATGCTGAAACTGCATATAAGATCATCTCATATTCATGTCGAGCAATCCGACTAGGAAGAAAGTAGTCTACAGTGTATAAAATTGGAATAAAAGGAGTATCTCTCTTTTGACTTGCTGGAATATTCTAATGTCGGTTTAGTTTTTATGTTTTTTGTCGGACTATGATGTCGTAAAACCAATACATGCTAAGCTGCAAGACCTTGACTCTGTAGATCCAATGTTGATTGATACTGCTCCAGGCGCCTATCCCACGAGATGCAAGGACTTGCCTCTCCTACCTGGCTATTTAGAACCACGATGAAGTTAGCAGCTATGGCGATCGATATCAAGGCATCTTCAGGCATTTCTTGGATAACAGTCGACTGCCTTGAGAAACAGTTACTGGACCAACTTGAGGGACCGGAATGCTAATGTAAGGTACTCGCACCACGTTTGGATGGTGGAATTCGAGTTAAGAGCGTGGTCTAGACCAGAAAGAGATGGAGCAAGCTGTGAGGAGGCTGACGGTTGGCGAGGAAGGGACAGAGATGAGGCTGAGAGCCACAGCTTTCAAAGACCAAATCAACATGAGCATCGGAAAAGGCGGTCCTTCGCATGCCGCAATATAGGAACCAGTGAATTTGATCATTTCTCTCTAATCTGATGATGATCGAACAGAAATCGAAGGCCACATGAAATATTTTATTCTGTTACCTGACAAATTTTATACAATGCAGCAGAAGGAACCCCAAACCTTGCTCTGAGCTCAAAAGGAGTAACGTGGTTTCTAGTTTGTTTTCATCCCAAACTTATCCGCTTCTCCATATTGCAGGTACCTCCAAACCCAACTGAAAAAACGATCGCAACGTGCAAAGTACGTCCCTTCCACTTTGGAGGGATCCTCCCCAGAAATTGGATTAATCATCCAAACATAATGAAACTAATTGAACTCCCGGAAGCAGTATGGAAATCAAAATAAGCAGCGTCCCACGAACAAAACACAATCAAAAGACTTTTGAGGAACCAATATCACCTCAAACAGAAGTTAGGAAATAGTAACTTCGAATTTTATTACAAGTAAAGAGTCATCGTCGGACAACATATCGCTATATCAGAGACCATGGGACCGAGCCTCCCAATCCACACATAACACAGCATACTTGCTCTATATATAGACACAAGTCGCAACGAGGACCATAGATTCACCGACTCTCAACCGGAGATCTCGATGGCCTTGACCTCAGGCTTCTTCTCCTCCACCTTGGGAACGGTGATGGTGAGCACCCCGTTCTCCATCGACGCCTTCACCCGATCCATCCTCGCGTTCTCCGGCAGCCTGAACCTCCTCATGAATTTCCCGCTGCTCCTCTCCGCCCGGTGCCACGTGTCGTTCTTGTCTTCCTTCTCCACGTTCCTCTCGCCGCTTATCTGGAGCACCCGATCGTCCTCGATCTCCACCTTGACTTCCTCCTTCTTGAGCCCGGGGAGATCCGCCTTGAACACGTGGGCCTCCGGGGTCTCCCTCCAGTCGATCCTCGTGTTCACAAAAGCAGTATTTTCCCGGACAGTTTGAGGGAAATTAGAGGCGGAGAGGGAGGAGGAAGGGAAAGGGAAGTCCTTGAAGGGGTCCCAGAGGTCGAGGGAGAAAGGGTCGAAGACGTTGCTGCGGCGGCCGCCGAACCAGCTTGGGATGAGCGACATGGTTGTTGGGTTTACCGGTGAAAATGCGAGACTGAGCGGAGAAAGTGTTCGATAGAATGCTTGAGATAGATGATGAGAATTGCTACCGTTTGACGATGGAGCCTGGAAGACAAGTTGGGAGTTAAATAGGAAAGAGAGGATCATTCTCGTACCTTCGCGGTCTTTCCGAGTGTCGGTGGACGAACGTTCGAGCGAAATGGCGAATCCCGTAGGTCCATCTGGAAACGCTTGGTCCGTCACATTACGATGATGACGAATTCTATTTCTATTTTGCTATCGCCCTTAATTTCCTCTATTCTTGATTAAATAAGATTTTGTCCAATTAAATTCGTTGGATCCTAAATCATGAATATAAATCAAGTTTATTTGCCACTAGTCAAAAGATGCGATTCAAGGGGTTCCTCTTGCTAAGAAAATATAATCATCTCATACTAGGTGGATACTGGGCCGATGACGTTACAACACTAGGGTTTTTACGACACTGGGGTTTGTTAGTAAGGCTCCGCTTTCAGGCCAGTTCTATTCGAGAACCGGATCATTGGTCGTTGGAACCAATCTTGTTTGCAATTTTGACTGAAGAACCATATGTCATCAAATCAAATTTGGTACGAGTTTCATAAAGTTTAGAAACATATTTTTCTCCCTCTCTCTTTTTATGTTCTCTTCAACCTAACTCAAACATTTCGCAATTCGCTCTCACTTGCTAACGACTCACCCTCCTCCTCGCCCACTCACAACTCACCCTCACTCGTTCCTAATCACCTTTGCTCCTTCACTCTCAGTCATCTTTTACTTTAAACCATTTTATTATTTACATCATTTTGCTATAAAAAGTGAACCTAAAAAAAAAAAAAAAAAAAGAACAAAAGAATGACAGGTTCCAAGACATACGAGATAGGTTTTAGGTTCCAAAAACTAGGAATCAGTTCTAATAGATTAGATTTCAGATTCTAGGTCTAAAATCTACCCACCTTGAAACCAACCACTTTAACTCAAAATGCGTGTTTGGGAGAGTGTTGAGAGATCATTGCCCCATGAATCTTTGACTCAAAGTAAATATTGTTTGGTTAAGTGACTTTCATGATATTTTTGCAATGCACCTTTGAAGGTAGAAAAAAGAACGAAAAAAAAAAAAAAGTACATAACTACTGGAGAGTAGAGATATCTCATCTTGGGAGCATACTTGGGAAGCAAATTGAATGCCAGCAACAATTGAATCGTCAAAGAGGTCATGCAAGGTGACACCGAGGTGAAGCAACCTCGGGTAGCCTAAGCTAGGAGACCCTGAGGGTCGCATGACCTTGACGACCTAGACTACGCGATCGTCAACCCAGATCCTTGGAGACCCTTGGCCACCCTTGATGACCCTCGGTAAAGCATCAGATAGGCGACCTAAACACACAATCGTTGACCCAAACAAGCAAACCCAAACCATCGGACAACCTTAGCCACCGTCAACAAACCTTGCGCAACATTCAGTGGAGCATTAGACTAGCAACCTAGACCCATGCCAACCTAGACCTCAGTGACCTAGACGTGCTCTTCTAGATCCTCAACCGCCCCTAGCAACCCTCGAGGGAGCATTAGACGAGCGACCCAGATTTAGATCTAGACTTCAGAGAGGGATGTTAGACACTAAAACGCGTAACTCCTGATTTCCATAACTAGAATAAGAACACATATAATTTAGTATAAAGATTAATGCACTTGTTTTGAAATTCATCATTGTTGATGCAAAAGCAAGTCATTCTCCTCTATTGCCCTCTATATCACTGATTCATTGAGACGGCTCCCTCACCCTTTTTCATTAGGTAAATGCTCATTTATGAGAATAATTATGAAAATTAGGGTTAAAAGAGAGACTTGAGCACTATTTATAATGTTTCCAACTAGGTCATCTCATTACTGGTCAAGTTCAACTTGACCCACACTAACTAGTCCCATAATAGATTAATTAAGAAACTTTATATCTCACTTTAGACCAATCCCGTAAAACGATAAATTATAATATTAATTAATGTAACCACATTAGGAAAACTTTTATATTCTTCCACTTGAGTTATATTAATTGAAATTTTATAGATAATTCTTAATAGTCAATCACATCCTATAAAGTCTCAAACACTAAATCATGATAGAAACTGCATGTATACACACAAAACATTTCATGATCACGAGTGCTTTCAACTTTATTGATATGGATTTAATATAGTAGTGTGGTAAATGGATAACATCTCGAGAGATCCCATTTGCCAATCACCATTCTCTTACCTTAAGTGTCACAAAAACCTATGCCATTAGAAAATATTTTTATGGTTCTAGTGAACCCACATATGTCTTGTCTTTACGGTTAATATTTCTTTATGTGTAATAAAACATATGCTCAAGGCTAATAACCGGATGCCCTTAACATTCACTTAAGGTTTATACAATACATTGAGATTTTTATCAATATATATTCAACATAATAATAATTCATTTAAAAATATTTTATTAAATGTAAATATTGATATATATCAAAACGCTACTAAATGTAATAAACACAAATATAAATATTATTAAAAGAAAAATAAAAATAACTCTCACTAAATAACAGCATCCCAAAATACTCATAAGCCCATGCTAATGACGTGCCGCTCAAACACACAAAGGCATAGGCCTTTAGTTAATAGATTTACAATCATATCATCTGTAGGAATATGATCTACTGTAACGTCACTATTCTGTACTAATTCCTTTATGGTCATAAACTTGACCTCCATGTCCTTAAACTTCTTGAGACTTCTATTGTTATTAATAAACAACACTGCAGATTTATTGTTACAATATAACTAAAAAGCATGCTACAAACTCTATTTGTATGGTAGAAGAATATATAAATTTATGCACCTCCTACCAACATAAATATGTATTTTGTCGTCGATTTCATATCATCTTGATAACCAGCAAAATCTGCATCCGAATAACTTATTAGTTGTAAGTTCAGAACATGTCTATAAATCAGCATTTAATCTATTGTCCTCTTTAAGTACCTTAAAATGTTCTTGACAACGACCCAGTAATCACATCCTAGATTTGACTAATATTTGCCTAGAAGTCCTGTCGCAAAAGTAATATCTAGTCTAATGCAAACTTAAGCATACATAATACTCTCAAACACACTAACATAAGGTATATCATTTATTTGACATTTCTCAAAATTTGAATTAGAATATTGTAAAAGACTAAATTTATCACCTTTGATTGCAATGCTGCATATTGAATATTTCTAAAATACGATCAACATATGCCATCTAAGATAAATCCAATGAACAGCGAGAACGATCCATATGGACCTTAATGCCAAGAACAAAAAACACCTTACCAAGGTCTTTCACATTAAAATTTTTTGATAACATCCACTTTGTCTCATTCATGCAGTAATCTAATATCATTATTCGCAAGTAAAGTACGAGAAAAATGTATACATTATATACACTAATCTACCTTAAATCTAACAACACTATGAAACTTTAAATATCATTATCTAGAAGCTTGCTTAAAGTCATAAATAGACTTTTTTTAATTTACATACAAATTTACCTGAGTTATTCATGTGAGCTTAGGAAGCTTGGCTTCAATGAATCAGGGAAAGTTTGTAAAATTGGCTTGGGGGTTGGCGAACAGCAGCGTTCTTGTGGCTGGTCTGGCCTGGCTCAAACAGAGGCTCAGAGTGGATCGAGCTAATACCAGAAGGGTTCGAAGAAGCCAACGAAGAAACTGGCCATGTTGCGAGATGGGCTCTGCAGGAGGAAGTTTTAGCACACCGTGCCACGGGAAGCTTTTGGACCCACTGCAGATGGAATTCGACCTTGGAAATCATTTCCGAAGGAGTCCCAATGATATGCCCACCGCACCTCAGGGACCGGAATGCTAAGGTAAGGTACTCGCACCATGTTTGGATGGTGGGATTCGAGTTAAGAGCGTGGTCTAGACCAGAAAGAGATGGAGCAAGCTGTGAGGAGGCTGACGGTTGGCGAGGAAGGGACAGAGATAAGGCTGAGAGCCGCAGCTTTCAAAGACCAAATCAACATGAGCATCGGAAAAGGCGATACTCGCACGCCTCAATATAGGAACCAGTGAATCTGATCATTTCTCTCTGATCTGATGATGATGGAACAGAAATTGAAGGCCACATGAAATATTTTATCCTGTTACCTGACAAATTTGATACAATGCAGCAGAAGGAACCCCAAACCTTGCACTGAGTCAAAAGGAGTAACGTGGTTTCTAGCTTGTTTTCATCCCAAACTTATCCGCTTCTCCATATTGCAGGTACCTCCAAACCCAACTGAAAAAATGATCACAACGTGCAAAGTACGTCCCTTCCACTTTGGAGGTATCCTTCCCAGAAATTGAATTAATCATCCAAACATAATGAAACTAATTGAATTCCCGGAAGCAGTATGTAAATCACAATAAGGAGCGTCCCACGAACAAAACACAATCAAAAGACTTTTGAGGAACCAATATCACCTCAAACAGAAGTTAGGAAATAGTGACTTCGAATTTTATTACAAGTAAAGAGTCATCGTCGGACAACACATCGCTATATCAGAGACCATGGGACCGAGCCTCCCAATCCACACATAACACAGCATACTTGCTCTATATATAGACACAAGTCGCAACGAGGACCATAGATTCACCGACTCTCAACCGGAGATCTCGATGGCCTTGACCTCAGGCTTCTTCTCCTCCACCTTGGGAACAGTGACGGTGAGCACCCCATTCTCCATCGACGCCTTCACCTGATCCATCCTCGCGTTCTCCGGCAGCCTGAACCTCCTCATGAATTTCCCGCTGCTCCTCTCCACCCGGTGCCACGTGTCGTTCTTGTCCTCCTCCTCCACGTTCCTCTCGCCGCTTATCTGGAGCACCCGATCGTCCTCGATCTCCACCTTGACTTCCTCCTTCTTGAGCCCGGGGAGATCCGCCTTGAACACGTGGGCCTCCGGGGTCTCCCTCCAGTCGATCCTCGTGTTCACAAAAGCAGTATTTTCTCGGATGGTTTGAGGGAAATTAGAGGCGGAGAGGGAGGAGGAAGGGAAAGGGAAGTCCTTGAAGGGGTCCCAGAGGTCGAGGGAGAAAGGGTCGAAGACGTTGCTGCGGCGGCCGCCGAACCAGCTTGGGATGAGCGACATGGTTGTTGGGTTTACCGGTGTTAATGCGACTGAGCGGAGAAAGTGTTCGATAGAATGCTTGAAGAAGATGATGAGAATTGCTACCGTTCTGACGATGGAGCTTAGATGACAAGTTGGGAGTTAAATAGGAAAGAGAGGATCATTCTAGTACCTTCGCGGTCTTTCCAGTCTCGCTCGAACAGACGGACGGACGAACGTTCAAGTGAAATGTTGAATCCCGTAGGTCCATCTGGAAACACCTGGTCCGTCACATTACGATAATGACGATTTCTATTTCTATTTCTATTTTGCCATCGCCCTTAATTTCTTCTATTCTTGATTAAATAAGATTTTGTCCAATTAATTTCAATGAATCCTAAATCATGAATATAAATCAAGTTTATTTGGGGAAAAGTGTCCAAGAATTTTAAATATTTTACATTTATGTATTTAATCCCAAACATTTTATAAATACTAATTTACTCCTAAATATTTTCACTTTTTGTGTCATTCAATCATTTCCGCTTATTTTGGCCGGATTTTTTACTGATTAAGCATCGATCGGCTGACATAACACGATCGGGTTGACATTAACAACTTTTAATAATTTTTTAATAAATTTTTTATTTTTTTCTTTTTTTCTTTTTTTCCTTCTCTTTTTTTTTTTTTTTTTTTTTTTTTTTTTTTCTTTTTGCCCCTCCTTCTTCCTCAACCTCGCCGACTGTCGTCTCTGGCCGATTGTCAATCGCCCTCACAGCCTCTAGCGAGGGCTCGAGCCTTGCCAATGGCCAGTTGCCAAAGGTTCGACGACCGACTAGAGGAAGGAGAAGAAGAAAGAAAAAAAGAAGAAAAAAGAAAAAGAAAAATTAAATAAAATTAAAATTCAAAAAAATTAAAATATTATTAAAAGTTATTCATGTTAGCGGCGATCGTGTCACGTCAACCAATCAATGCTTAGTCAGCAAAATCTAGCCAAAATTAACCGGAAAAGACTGAATTGATGTACTTTGCTGAGGCGGCAGCTCATCATATAGAACTTCCTAGCATTGCTTTGCACTCTTGTAGTATGGCACTCTGCTGGTTTTCTCTGAACCCCTTGGCTCCAAAAAGAAAAGTTATTTTCCGTATCTTTAACCCTCGGATATCAACATACACAACAAACTCTAAAGAATGATACTTGCAGTAAACTCTTCTTTACCTCAGTGATGGAGCTTGATAGGAATTTCACTAGAAATCAAGAGTAACAATCACACAGTACTGATTGGATGTTAGGAATGCGCTCTCTTTGGTCGTACTATACTAAACTGGAAATGCTCCTGACTTGATTATGTTTGCTATCCTAAAGCACTGCGAGGGTCTCTTCAAGATTTAAAGAAACTGCTTGGCCAATCTAAAGAGAGAGTCAATTAATCAGCGTGACTCAAATAGGAATTGCACGCAACAGCTTGCATCCATGTTGACATATTTTGAGTTTGGCTTGCAATTTTCATCGTCTACTACTCATTAAGCAGTACTTTAACGGGGTTCTCTGTGTTTTCGTAAAATGCTCTTGCTGCAAAGAAAAGGTACTTTAGGGCGACTCAGTTTCCAGAAGGTAAAACGCTCCAATAGCCGTTGCCCCACCGTCTAAACCAGTCATTACCTCTTCCTTTAGTCAGAGGACAGAGGAGGCATGTAACTGAAGTCAACGGTACCACACGTGTTGAAACTGCATATAAGATCATATTCTCTCGTATTCATGT
The DNA here is from genome assembly GCA_014182725.1 of Eucalyptus brandiana. Lineage (NCBI taxonomy): Eukaryota > Viridiplantae > Streptophyta > Magnoliopsida > Myrtales > Myrtaceae > Eucalyptus > Eucalyptus brandiana. The sequence continues at coordinate 24,430,047 of CM024677.1, read as the reverse complement.
CGAGCAATCCAACTAGGAAGGAAGAAAGCAGCCTACAGTGTATAAAATTCGAATAAAAGTTGTATCTCTCTTTTGACTTGCTGGAATATTCAAATCTTGGACAAGTTTTCATAATTTCTATCAGACTATGAAGTCGTAGAACCAATACATGCTAAGCTGCATCACCTTGACTCTTTAGATCCAACGTCGATTGATACTATTCCAGGCACTTATCCCATGAGATGCAAGGACTTGTATAACCAGGTGATTTAGAACCCATGATGAAGTTAGCAGCCATCCTGATTAACATCAAGGCATCTTCAGGCATTTTCTGGAACAGTGAACTCCCTGGAGAAACAGTTACCGGACCAACTCCATAAACAATAACAAGCGCCATTTTTTTTCGCCAGGCTCGCTGCACAAAGTTGCTCCGGCTTCGCCAACCAGTAAAATAGAGGGAAGAAACCGGTTGCCTCTTGTGGCTTGATAAGCAAGCATAAAATTCAGTTATACTTGTGAGCTTAGGAAAACTTAGCTTCAAAATAGATCGGGAAGAGTTTGCAGAAACGGCTTGGGGGCTGGCAAAGAGCGGCATTCTTCCGGCTGGTCCGACCTGGCTCAGTCAGAGGCTCGGAGTGGATTAAGCTGTTAACGCAAGAGTCCAAAAAAGCCAACAAAAAATTGGCCGTGTTGTGAGATGGGCTCCGGAGGTGGAAGTTTTAGCACACCGTAACACGGGAGGCTTTTGGACCCATTGCAGATGGAACTCGTCCTTGGAAATTATTTCGTAAGGAGTCCTAACGATACACCAATCGTAGGGACCAGAATGTGAAGGCAGGGTACCCGTGCCATCTTTGGATGGTGGGATTGGAGTTGGAGGGTGGTCTAAACCAGAGAGAGATGGAGCAAGCGGTGAGGAGACTCATGGTTGATGGGGAAGAGATGAGGATGAAACCCGGAGCTTTCAAAGACGAAATCGAGCTAAGCATCAGGAAAGGATATCTGATCTTGTTATCTCTGATTTGATGACGATCAAGCGGAAATAAAAAACTTCTTGGGATATCTAGTCATGTTATCTGACAAACCCAATACAATGCAGCATAAGAAACCCTGCAGCTCGCGCTGAGCTCAAAAGGAGCATCATGGTTTTAAGCCTCGTTTCATCCCGAAAGTTGTCAGCTTCTCTCAATGCAATTTGCAGGTATCCCAAACCCAATTGAAAAAAAAAAAAAAAAAAAAAAAAACAAATGATCACAACCTGCGAGGTACAACACTTGCACTTCACAGGAATCCTTCCAAGAGAATGAATTAAACATCCCAAAAAAGAACTAAATTAAGTCCCTTGGGACAAGACCGTAATTCGGTGCTGAATGGGGAAGTGAAAGGCGAGAAAACCGAAAGATTTTGAGGAACCGATATCACATAAAACAGAAGTTACTATAGTTATGTTACATCGCCATATTACCAACCTATTACACCGCCATATCAGAGACGAGGACCGAGACTCCCAACTCAGGCCAACTCAGGACATGCGAAAGCCACACAGCAGACAGCACACGCAGACACTCACTCTGTGTACATGTATACGCAACTCGCCGCGCCAACCGTAGACTCACCATCTCTCAACCAGCGATGTCGATGGCCTTGACCTCAGGCTTCTTCTCCTCCGCCTTGGGGACAGTGACGGTGAGCACCCCGTTCTCCATCGACGCCTTCACCTGATCCATCCTCGCGTTCTCGGGCAACCTGAACTTCCTCATGAATTTCCCGCTGCTCCTCTCCACCCGGTGCCACGTGTCGTTCTTGTCCTCCTTCTCCACGTTCCTCTCGCCGCTTATCTGGAGCACCCGATCGTCCTCGATCTCCACCTTGACCTCCTCCTTCTTGAGCCCCGGGAGATCCGCCTTGAACACGTGGGCTTCCGGGGTCTCCTTCCAGTCGATCCTCGTGTTCACGAAAGCAGTGTTCTCCCGGAACGCCTGGGGGAAATCAGAGGCGGAGAGGGAGGAGGAAGGGAAAGGGAAGTCCTTGAAGGGTTCCCAGAGGTCGAGGGAGAAAGGGTCGAAGACGTCGCTGCGGCGGCCGCCGAACCAGCTTGGGATGAGCGACATGGCTGTGGGATTACCAGCGAATATATGAAATTGAGCCGACGAAACGTTTGACAGAATGCTCGGACTAAGACAGGAATTGCTATTGTCAGACGATATGGTTTGGAAGTGGTGGCATCGGGTGTTAAATAGGAAGGGCGGAGCATTCTCGTACCTCCGCGGTCTTTCGGACGAACGTTCCAGTGATTTGGCGAATCCGGTCGGTCCATCTGGAAACTTCGGACTGGGCCTCGTCAGAGGATCTTTTCAGTAAGGGAAAGAAAAAACTCGAACTCGTCCCACAAGGCGATAAAACGAATTCTGAATTTCTATTTTGTTATCGCCCTTAATTTCCTCTACTATTGATTAAATAAAATTTCGTCCAGCCAATAAATTTAATTGGATCCCAAATCATGATTACAGCTGGCGTTTGTTTTCCGCTAATCAAAAGATACGGTTCGAGGAGCTTCTCCCAAAGCAAAAATATAGCCATTCTGCTAATAGGGAGATACTGGGCCAATGACTTCATAGCAATGGGGTTTTTAGGGTTCATTTGGAAGATTCTCGAGAGAGTGTCTTTAAGACGCAAAGCCCATTATTTGCTTTGAGCAGATAAGGTTTGGTTGGGGCATTTTTCAAAGTGGCTTTGAAGGTAAGAAAACGAAAAACTATGGGGTATGGCCACTGGAGAATGGAAATATATTATCTTGGAAGCAGGCCGGAAAGCGAATCGTTTGGCAGCCTCGAAGAGGTCGAGCAAGTGATGCCGGGATCATGGAACCTCTTGCGGCTCAGGGAACAATCTTGTCCCAAAGGCTTTGGAGGCTCAAAACCTTTTGAAATATTGAATCAAACGCACACACTTAGCATCTGTTATTAGATGTCATTCTTTATATTATGGTAGTTCCGACGATTCTTTTCCTCTCCTAAATAATCTTTTACGAATGGAAAGAGTTTAATAATGATTGTTATTGATATTAAACTTTACCTGAACCTCATTTTTCCCATCGCACTATCTCACAATTTCATTCTTATCAATCATTTCAATTGATTATCATTACTTCTTCCCATCCCTTACATGTGGAGAAGATGTTTTATGTGACGGTTGTGACATCATTGGTCACATAACGTGGTAATAACACGTGGTAAAACAAGTCAATCAAAATTGAAAGCATAACACATTTGACGTTAGATAGGATAATAGGCAGATAAAAGTAATAAGTCAATTTCACCATGTCATCATAACCATTCTAGAGATAACATCTCAAAGACATTTGGATATGAGGAAGGCCATCTAAGATGGTTTGGTAATGTTGAAGGAAAGTTTTCAAATGCCCTAGTGATGCTATGTGAGAATAAAGATTGGATCCATTTGTTAAAAGGGACAAGAGAAACCTGAAAAGATGTGGAAGGAAATGACAATGAAAGATATCACTAACCCAACTGAGTATGATGAGTAGGGTACTATCTATATTTCACAGATAATCTAACAAAGGATAAAATGCAATGGCATAATAGGATTCATACGATGGACCTCACTTAGCAGAATAAGACTCGGTTGTTGTTGTTGCTGTTGCAGGGACAACATTTTGAGGACGAACGTTCTTTCTTAAGTCAATCACGAGAGACCACTCACGTCATTTGACAAAAGAAAGAAGCAGTAGCATAAATATTGGTCTTTATCTTAAAGACAAGGTTTTTCATTTCATATCTGTATCTGTCAGGCCTCAAGATGCTAGTCCATTCAGAACTTCCCATATGAAAAAAGATTGGTTTTCTTTATATCACAAAAAAAGAACATGAGAATCCTCATGATCAATTCGACTTTCAGAGCAACTGAATCATGGAGCTTTATATTTCTTTGATACACTTGAGTTGTCTCAAGAAATAGCTAGGTATCTGAAATGATGCAGACTTTGAAGCTCTGGTGCTTCTAAGTCATGCTTTCTCTAGCTTTCTTGGATAGACAAGCTCTATCAGCTCGCCTAAGGTTGTGCCTGTCGGCTACAATACATGTGTACGTGACTCTGCTCTAAGACGATTTTTCTGTTAGGTTAATATGGTTGTAGGATTCCCAAAAAATTCTTTGATTTGAATTTTTTTAAGAAGGTTACAAGCACTCTCGTGTTAAAACAGAGTTATAATCACTTCATTTCGGATCAATAACGAGCTTAAGGTGACGTTGGTAGCAGTGGATTTCAATGCCATCAGATAGGAGGAGTCGCCTCCAGTGGAATAGTGAAAATCTGCAAATTAACCAGAAGTCCTCGGTGAAAGAAGCTAGCTGCCAGAGGAGGAATTATCTCTGCTGGCTTTAACATAAGAATGAGCAAATCCAGATATGAAAGGTAACAAAATTTCAGGTATTCTCAAGTAGTTTTGTTTCCTCCACATGTCTCATAGTATGAAAGCCGCTCTCCCGTAATCCCGTCACCTTTCAATGATGCAATCGATTTGTATGCCCCTTTCAATTTTACCATCCAGGCAAGAAACACAAAATAACGAGAGAAGTCTCCTTTGTTTTTCTTAACATGCCATTGACGCAGTACCGAATATAAGACTTTTCGTATGCTCAAATGATCCAGGACCCAGGCTCTGGTTGTGGTCAGATGAGAGCAATGGAGGAACGAGGACAGAGACGCAATCGTAGATAGGTGCGAGTCCCGATGTTCCTTTCAAGGGCACATAATCCCGATGCTCAATTGGGGTCAGTCCTGCATTCCAAGTGCTTCCCCATTGGAATAGCTCACACTCAATTCGATCATCCCGATCCGTCCAGTTTCCCCTATTATATCTTCCTGTCTATTTCCCTACTGCTTACCAAAGGATGACCTCCCCTCTGAGTTCCCTTAGCTCTTGCAGCGAGACTCAACACCAACTGTGAAGGACCTCTCCACCAAGTATTGTCAGATATGATGGCAAAGGAAGGAGCAACAATAAAATCTCTTGCATGATTCATGATTCACTGATGTACTTTGCAGAAGCGGCAGCTCATCATATGAAACTTGCTAGCATCGCTTTGCGTACTAGTAGTATCGGCACTCTGCTGGTTTTCTCTGAATTCCCTCAGCTACAAAAAAGAGATCATTTTCCCTTGAAAGGCATATTAAATACACAACAAACTCTGAGATAAAAATACGGGCAATAAATTCATCGTTACCTCTGTGATGTACACAAAAAAAAAAACCTCAACGACGTAGGTTGACAGTAATTTCACTGGAAATCAAGTGGTGCAGTGTCACAATATCGATTGAATGTTAAGGAATGTGCTTGCTTTGGTCGTACAATGCTAAACTGGAAAGGCTCCTGATTTGAATATGTTTGTTATCGCAAAGCACTGCGAGGGTTCTTCAAGATTTGAAGAGATTGTTTAGCCAAGCAAAAGAGAGAGTGAACTAATCAACGTGACTCCAATATGAATTGCACTCAACAGTTCGCATCATTAGTTGGTGTAGACAAATTTTGAGTTTCACCTGTAATTTTCTTCTTCTTCTACCCATTAGCAGTACTTTAACAGGGATCTTTGTGTTTTCGTAAAATGCTCTTGCTGCAAAGAAAAAGTAAGCATGCTAGGTCTTTAGGTTAACTCAGATTCCAGAAGGAGAAACACTCTGATAGCCGTTGCCCTAAGTGTCTAAACGAGTCATCACCTCTTCCCTTAGTCAGAGGAGGTATGTAATTGAAGTCAACAATACCCCACATGCTGAAACTGCATATAAGATCAAATTCTCGTATACATGTCAAGCAATCCGACTAGGAAGGAAGAAAATAGTCGACAGTATCTCTTTTGACTTGCTAGAATATTCAAATCTCGGACTAGTTTATATGTTTTCTATCGGACTATGATGTTGTACAACTGACACATGCTAAAGCTGCAACAGATTGATACTGTTCCAGGCACTTATCCCACGAGACGCAAGGACTGGTCTCTTTTACCGGGCAATGTAGAACCCATGATGAAGTAAGCAGCTATGGTGATCAATATTTAAGGCATCTTCAGGCGTCTTTTGGAACACAGTCGACTGCCTTGAGAAACAGTTATCGGACCAACTCCAGAAACAATCACGAGCGCCGTTTTTCTCACTAAGCTCGCTGTGCAAAGTTGCTTCGGCTTCACCAACCTGTAAGGTATGCAACCCTTTGCTCTGATACTAATTGTAGAGTGCGCAGCCTTTGCCATTATACCCCTTTCAAGGATATGCGGAAGCGTTGTGTGGTTACTTGAGAAAATGGTAATAGATAACTCAAGACACTAGTTATACTAAATTGTGGTCCAAGTATAACACTCAAAATAAACATTCTGACACAACTATTATAATATATCTTCTCTCACCACGCACTCAAAATACTCAAACCCAAACTAGCTAGCTGATACAAGCACACACTCAAACTAACTAGCTGGTCATGTACATACACAGCTATGACCAGAAAAAAAAAATGTACATACACAGCTATTCTATTTCCCCTTCCCGATCATGGAGGGATAACTCACTTACACAGAGTTGCCGAGGCTGTGGTGCCTCTCTTTTTGAAGTTCACCACCTTTGCACATGGTGACTTGAGGCCCTCTCTGGTGTGAAGCTCACACCTTGCTTTCTCTCTGACAAGACTCTCTTTCTCTCTTAGTCTCTTCTTCTCTCGACTTGTGTGGCCTACCTTACGTTGGCACTCCCAAGCCTTACTTGAAGGCTCAAACTTCGCCGCCTCACGTCCAGACTTCACGCATGATGGACTTTCATTTTCTTCTTGGCTAAGGAGTCAACAATTGTGGGCTGCAACTTTTCTTTTGACTTTCTTCTCTAGCAACTTGTGGCTTCTGGAGGACAAGAGACAAATCTAGACAGAGAGAGAGACAGAGGCGGTTCCTCTGCTTTTTGACCAAGAGTTCTTCACTTTTGGTTTCACTCACCGCTTTTGAATATCCAGCATTCTCACTGGAATAAGTCGGCACATCAGAGGCAAAGTCCAACTAGAACTTATCTTATTTTCATATTAGGCGTTGACTCCAACACAACCAGCATATTGGGGGAAGAAACCGGTTGCCTCTTGGGGATTGATAAGCAAGCAAATATTCAGTTACACATGTGAGCTTAGGAATCTTGGCTTCAAAATGGCTCAGGTAGAGTTTGCAGAAACGGCTGGGGGCTGGCGAACAGCAACGTTCTTGTGGATGGTCGGACCTGGCATGGTCAGAGGCTCAGAGTGGATTCGAGCTGTTACTGGAAGGGTTCAAAGAGACAATCAGAGAAACTGGTCGCGTAGTGAGATGGGCTCTGCAGGAGGAAGTTTCCAGGCTTTTGGACTCATTGCAGGTGGAATCTAAGAAGTAGCGACACTTTCCGGAAGCCTTTGTGTGGTGTCCTATGCTCCAACATGCGATCAATGAGTTTGGAAAAATTCGACTGTGCTCAACTCTCCCCGACAAGCTCCAACATGCAAATCCGGAATTCTGACACGCATGGGGTCAATTTTAAAAATTTTCAATACTTAAAAGGTTAAATAATAAATATATAAAAAAAGAAAAAAAGGGGTAGGCTGGCGCCGCTACCACCATCGAAGTGCCAGCCCTAAGAGGCGGGGGGGGGCCGCCTCGCCAGCCCAAGCGAAGCCATCACCAATCAAGCAAGGGCCAACAAGGCTCGCCTAGATCGAAGCAATGCCTCAGAGGCCCGAGTGAGGCTCGCCCAAATCTAGGCGATGCCATACCCTCGCTCAAGGCCGGCGAGGCCTTGCAAGGCCCCCCCAACTCCACCACAAGCTGCCACCCACCGTCGCCTAGGGCCAGCGATCTCGCCAACCCCCTCCGACGGTGGCAGTTGCTTGTCCAACCAAGCAGCCAACCTACCTTTTTTTTTTTTTCAGGTTAAGAATTATTTTAGCTTTTTTTCAAGATTTTTTGTTAAACAAATTGACAATATCAACGAAAAGATTTAATTGTACCAATTTGATTGATTTTAAAATTTAATTATACTTTCACAACAAATTTTAAAACTTACACCGCATATATCCCTAAATTTAATACTAAAACTTGAATTACTTTTTGGGAAAATCTCAATTAAGGACCTGAAATGACTGTTATTACAAATGATGACCTGAAGTGGCTAACAAGTCTCAAATAAAAACCTGAACCTACCAACCGGCCAAAATGTTCACTGGCCGACGAGCGTATGACATTTCTGGGCAATTTTGTCCAAAAAAAATATAGATAAAAATTAACAAACCCTAAAAACAAAACCCCCAAACTCTTTATATGTTCTTCTTCTTCTACTCCTTATCCTTTACGTTACGTTCTTTGTCCCCTCTCGTTTGGAGAAGCCAAATTCTCTGTTAATGGAGCAAGATCCTTGGCTTACTCGAGATTTGTCTTTTTCGTTGGAAAGAAATGAAGACGAAAAACAAAAGAAAAAGATGTAAAGAAACAAAGGTAGGGGTTTTTTTGTTGTGTTTCAATTCGTGTTCCATTCGGTGCTCCAAGCGAGAGAAGACAAAGAACGGAGAAGATGAAGAGCAAAAGAAGAAAAACATGAGAACGTGAAGAGTTTTTTTTATGTCAAAAGAACGTGAAGAGTTTGTGGAGTTTTGTTTTTATGATTTATTAATTTCTATCTATATATTTTTTTGGGACAAAATTGCCCATATTCCGGCCACCAGAAATATCACACGCTCGCTAACCAGTGAATATTTTAACCTACTGACAAGTTCAGATCCTTATTTTGACTTATTACCACTTTAAATCTTTATATAAAACAACGGCCACTTTGAGGTTTTATTTGAGAAAATGAGCTCATTTTTTGTTCTTATTTGAGATTTTCCTTTACTTTTTTTTTCCTTCCAAATTTTATGGATTATTGCAATAGAATATAATTGAATTTATTAAATTAAAATAATGAATGATATTGAATTAATATTTTTAATATAAAATAATTTTATGTTATTTTTATTATTATTATTTATTCATTTATGTATTTATATATAAAAATATTTTTAATATATAATATGTCGAAAGCAGCAAGGAAGACTGATGGTTGATGGGGGAGGAAGGGAAAGAGAGATGAGGCTAAGAGACACAGCTTTCAAAGACAGTAAGTCGAGCTTGAGCATCAAGAAAGGTGCTTGTTCACACACTACAATAGAAGAACTAGAGAACTCGATCTCTGATCTGATGATGATCATGCAGAATTTGAAAAAGCTTGTTGGGATAACTGCTCTTGTTATCCGACGCCCTGCAGCTCGCGCCGAGCTCATGAGTACAATGTTTTGTGGGTACCCCAAACCCAATTCTAAAAATGATCGCAACGAGTACAGCACTTGCACATCCGAGGAATTCTTCCAACAAATTGAATTAATCGTCGCAAAAGGAACGAACCAATTGAACTCCCTTGGAACAAAGCCGCGGGCGAATTCAGTGCAATAGGAAAATGGAAAGGTTAAAAAACGGAAAGAATTTGAGGAACCGATATCACAAAAGGTAGAAGTTACTATATATTACATCATATCTCAGATCTCATTACCAGTAGATAGTCACTATAGTTATTTTACATTTCCATATCAGACATCGCCATAGACCGCTACTCCCAACTCAGGACACGCAAAAGCCACACAGCAGACGGCACACACAGGCACTCTATATGCATATGTATACACAGGTCGCAGCGCCGACCGTAGATTCACCACCTCTCAACCGGAGATCTCGATGGCCTTGACCTCGGGCTTCTTCTCCTCCACCTTGGGAACAGTGACAGTCAGCACCCCGTTCTCCATCGAGGCCTTCACCTGATCCATCCTCGCGTTCTCCGGCAGCCTGAACCTCCTCATGAACTTGCCGCTGCTCCTCTCCATCCGGTGCCAGGTGTCGTTCTTGTCCTCCTTCTCCATGTTCCGCTCGCCGCTGATCTGGAGCACCCGATCCTCCTCGATCTCCACCTTGACCTCCTCCTTCTTGAGCCCGGGGAGATCCGCCCGGAACACGTGGGCCTCCGGGGTCTCCTTCCAGTCGATCCTCGTGTTCACGAAGGCGGCGTTCTCGCGGAACGTCTGGGGGAAGTTAGCGTTGGTGAGGGAGGAGGAAGGGAAGGGAAAGTCCCTGAAGGGGTCCCAGACGTCGAGGGAGAAAGGGTCGAAGACGTTGCTGCGGCGGCCGCCGAACCAGCTCGGGATGAGCGACATGGCCGTCGGAGATGCTCACCGGCGAACGCGCGAGACTGAAGCCGAGAAAGTGCTGGAGAGAATGCTTGAACTACACTAGAACCGCTATCGTCAGACGATGATGAGGATTGGGAAAGGAGAAGTCGGGGTTAAATAGGAAAGACAGGAGCATTCTCGCACCTTCGCGGTCTTTCCTGTCTCGACCGTAAATAGCGAACCCGGTCGGATCGATCTGGAAAGTGCGGACCGGGCCTCGTCCAGGAATTCGTCGGTCAATTGAAATGGGCCGGACCACGATTGGTCATGTCCGTCGCATCATCGACAGAATAAATCCTCTTTCACCATGGTCCTTGTTTTACCCCATTTTTTTATTAAAAAGAATTCACCCAATCGGTTTTTTCGAATTAATTGATTCCACGATAAATCTCGGCTCATGTTTATCGTCCGACCAATTAAATTAGGCGATTAAAGGAATTTTTCCTAAAAGAAAAATATAGTCATTCTGCTAACAGGAGTAATGCTAGTGGGCCAATGACAGTATAGTAATGGGCTTTTTAATCCCTGTTGTGAGAGGCCATTTTCTACTAAATCGTGATGCTAATTTCCTGTTCGAATTATCCTTTTATTAATCTGAAACAGTTGCTAGCAATTATTTTTCTTAGATTTTAACTAAACCTCAGTTTTCCCATTGCACCATCGTGGCAACTCATTTTCATTGATAATTTCGATTGGTTATCATTACTTCTTCCCATGCCATGCATATGGGAGGGATGTTTTTGGTGTCAATCACGCCATTATTTATCAACTCAAGTGACGGCAGTACGTGATATAACAAGTCCGTCCAAAGTGAAAAAATATTAGATTCATAACACATAAATAATAATGATTGGTCAATTTTACCACACTATCACAATCTCGTACTGTCATTGTTGCGTAAGATGATTTCTCCTGCATTCTATTATCACTTTCTCATGTTTCTTTCCTCGCAAGTATCCTCCTAAATTCCTAATCATGTGAGTGGACAAAATATGAATGCACAGGCAATCAAGAGGAAAAATCACAAAATTAAAGGTGTTCTAAACATTTTATCCTCTCGAGATATGAACGACTTGTCTCACACGATTAATACACGAAAAATGAGCATTAGTCAAGTCATATATTTGAAATTGAATACAATATGTATTATTTAAAAAATTAAACAAAGCACGAAAAAATTTAAGAATGATAACACAAATGATCATTGAACTTTGATCCAGTGTGTAATGTAATATTGAACTAAATTACACATATACCAAAAATTTATGAACCATATTGAATAAATTAAAATTTCGAGAATTACATTGTATATTGAGTTAAAGTTGATAAATTATATTAAACAAATTAGAAGTTCATAAACCGCACCACACATTGGGCTAAGCTCAATGATCGTTTATGTTATTTTCCTCAAATATTAAAGTGTTCTATTTTGTCCTTCCAGTAAATAGAAATTATGAAATTTTTATGTCCATTGAATAGTCACGATACTTTCGACCCAAAAAAATAAAACAGTCTCAGTACTCTATTCTGGCCGGAAAGTTGTTTTTTTTTTTTTTTTTTTTTTTGTCAGATTTAGCCGTAAAAGACAAATTGATATGTCCCTGTATTCCCCTCCTCCCCACCCCCCTTCTCCCTCTCTCTCTCTCGGAAAAATGATAACGAAGGCGAATCACGTAAAACGAAGAAAATACACGCCGAGACATTCTCCTCGCAAGAGTCTGCTTTTTTAAGTAATTAAATTAAAAAGGATTAACTTTGAATGTGTTCATTATCTGTGTTAGATAAGATCATTACTTTAAAATTGAGAATTATAAAATATGCTTAACAATATGCCTAGAGACAATTATCGAAAAGGTCATGTTTTGTATATGTACACGTGACAAAAAATAATTACTTTAATGAGCAAATTCCGACTTCATGATATATGCTTTATTAATTTTGCAAATGAATTAAAGTGCAAGTCAAAACGCCCTTGGATTGAACGGAGGATGAGTAATAATTAGAATAAAAGATTGCTGGTAATGAATATGTTCTTATTTATAAAAGTCATATACTTGTACTAAAATTGCCATCGCTATCAATCCAAAAGATCTTAACTTATGAGGCTAATGACGACAACGTGACACGTTGATGTGACACTTTTTATCATTAGAAATTTTAAAGCATGATAAATTATTTTAAAGTAAAAGAAATTATTTTCATTAAGAAAAATGGTTAAACAATCTTCTTTCCCATCCATGGATATATAATTTGAAGAGACACTAAACTTATATCATGATCCAATGAGGGCAAGAAATGATCATTACGGTAAGAGAAAGTTTAAATAAGATGCGGCTCCTTATAGGTTTTTAGAATGGTTAAAAGGATATAAATAAATTGGGTCACATGTTGAATAGGGAGAGTAATGCCTGCAATACCAATAAGTATGTTAATTTCTTGAGTAGGGGAATTTTGTGATATTTGAAGTCTCGCATTAGAAGGAAAAAGTCATTTTAAGTGATTCATAAACCGATATCCACCTTTAAAATAATCACCACTTTTTGCAACCGCTCGAATTACTCTTTTTGAAGTTTGGCCCACGTGGAACAAGCCGAATCGTGATGTTAGGTCTCTTGCCGGCACAGCGATGCCGATAGTGATCATTGGAGGGCAGATCATGGATGATGATCCGATGGTCTCAATTATTGTACTCCTTGCATAATTGACCCTATCATGAACGGTGCACCAATAATATCTTTACATAAGAGTTATATCTTGCTGTTCACATTCTGTACATGTCCGAATCAACAAAGACAAATGAGGACGACGATACCTCTTTATTATCCTTTTTTTTTTTTTTTTTTTCTTGGGTACCTCCAAAAGAGAAGGATCATTTTTTCTTCTGTCATCTCGTCTTTTCTTTATCTTTTGGAATCAAAAGCAAATGCTTTTGCCTCCTAACTACAGGTTTTTTTTCTTTCTCCAATTGCGAACGCGCCACGTTCCTGCAGATTCAACTTTTTTTTTTTTTTGCTATACTTCTACTCTAATTTTGCTTTGAATGACGCGACTATAGTATTCATTTCAACATTTTATCGAAAAGGCACCGTGTCATAAAGAGTGCTCGTTGACCGTTAGGTAGATCGAGCTCTCAAAATGAGTATTCTAAATAACTATATAAAGTAAAGATGATTTGAAAGAGCTCTTAACCTATTATAATATTACAAGACTTATCCTATCCGATATGGGTCTTAGTTCCACCCTCATTCAAAGCATTGCAGGCAATACTCCCTCTATTCGGCGTGTGACTTGGTCTTTTCTTGCCCCTCGCCATTCTAGAAGTATGTTAGAAATCACATATTGTTCGAGCCATCTCGCTTTCTAGTAATCACCTTCCACCCACTTCATATCAGATGTGAGTCTAATCTTTCCACGAGCCATGCATTTTCTAGAGGTGGTCGGTGGTCTTGCCCTAATGCAATTTGTAACCACCTAGTCCGTTCTATGTGGTCAAGACCCTAAAATAAATTTTCCTGAATGATCACGTGAGATGGTGACGAGACACGGACCTTACTTGTGGATAGCATCATAAGGCTTCATCCATTCAATGTGGGATTTAAAGTTTCACAAAAACAGCCATTGTTGCAAGTTTGAAGTTAGTAGTACACTCATGAGACGATCTTTATGCATGATAACACACCAACAGGCTACCGTGAAGTGCTTGTCTTTTCCCGAAATCTCAACTTTTGAAACTTCTCTAAATCGAGGTTTCAGAGTACTAATTATGGCTCAGATAGAAATTTAATAACTGTTGTGTCACTCCTATGCTAACCTCTAACTCATAAACGGGATGGTTGTGATTGAACCTTCCCTTTCTTTTCCTAGGACAATGTTTCCCAGAGAGAGAGAGAGAGAGAGAGAGAGAGAGAGAGAGAGAGAGAGAGGATGAGCCAAACACCTCATCGCTATGTACTCTTCACATGTATAAATGTGTCGGCGACAACTCAATATTGCAGCAATGTGATGATTCAAACGTGATGGAGGCGGCGGCTTAGACGCGGTGGCGATGCAATTTCAGGAGGGTGTATAGAGAGAGGGCAGAGGAGGATGAGGATGTGGGCTGTGTGAGAGAGAGGAGAGAGGTTTTTCTTATCCTCAAAAAAATTAAAAGACGTGTATCGAAAATCTTAAGACTTGTCGTAAATATATAATTGTTTCTGAAAGCTTATAAAATGTTTATATTTACTTTCAAAACTTGTCAAATTAATGCAATCGAGTTCTTCAATTAACTCAATTCAACTTGGTTAACGGAAAATGCTAGTATAGTCTTTTAATATTTCCTCTCTCCTACATGGTAATAATGTGACTAAAATGTGAACTATAATATATAAAGATGTCGTTTTGGTGGGTTCCCAATGATGGTGGGGCGATGGCAACAACGAGGCTTGCAGCCCTCAGTCACCTAGTAACTAACCCCCTTTTTTTAATTTAGCTTATTTTTTAATTTGATATAAATCAGATTTGTACCAAAACAATGTTATTTTATCCACGTAGGATAGAGAAAATAATAAAAAAGAACCATGTTGGCATTTTTTGTTAGCTAAGTTGAACGGAATTCATGAAATGACTTGATTATACTAATTTGACAAGTTTTATGACTTAATTATAGTTTTAGCAAATTTTAAATCTCAAGTGCACTTTTGTGACAAGTTTTGAGATATTAAGTGTATTTATTCCAAAATTAAATTGGGATTACCTAGATGTAAAATTTATTTAGAAATTCCACCAATTAAAGGTCATGATTGAGCGGGTCGAATTAGGCTAGGCCATAGGGTTGGGCCTAAACTTCGGTGATGAAATTGTGATACACAAATCTTTTAGACTAGGCTAGACTTGACCGACCTCACTCGGGTGATGCCAAGCTTTCTTACTAATGTCATTATCCAAACTTGTACAAAAAATCTTTGAGCCTTAATGACTGGATTCGGACCTAGACAAGTGTCACGGGCCGAGAGTTCCCTTGGCCTCGGAAACGACCCGCGGGCGCCTAGCGAGCGGAATTCGCCAGGCCAGCCCTTTCTTTAGCTGTTCCACGAACGATACGGTGAATGATTCTTCGTGCGAGATCCTACCACGCCCGGCTTCGCTCGGGCGTCCGGTCCATCGAGTAAGGCGCGGTTCTCTTTTAGGGACGACAACCGGTTTCGGCCGCCATGGCCTCGTCGGGAGAGCGGCATCGGCTCCCCCCGGCCGGTTTGTGCACGGGAGGCCTACCCCGTCTTGAGCTCCTAAGTAATGTAATCCTTCTATCCTAGAACTCCTAAAGACCAACCGTCCCGACGCCACTCCCACGGGACCGGTTGTGTTCTACCCTTCCGCCTCACACTCTTTACTGAGATAACCCCAAGCGCCACTCACAAGTGTCACGAGTACGGGAGGATTCACGGACCGTGACATTCTCCCCACTCACCCGCAACGCCCTCGTTGCGATCTCTCGCTCTGTCGCTTCCTAGCGTAAATTAACCATTGATGTGCCACTTTTGGGAATTCACATCGAACGGTCACGCTCGCCCAACAAAACGGGTTCTTCTCCATTGGTGGCTTCTTTTGATCTCCGCCGTTCGGCCATTTCGTCACCCGCGCTTTCCGGCAAGTGTGGCATTTTTCGCCAACCGCATCTTTTGGCAAAGCACTATTCCAAACTTAAACAAAGCATCTTTGACCCCAAACAGACCAATGGAGGTTCTTTTCTTGTTGAAAACGCAGCAGTAGATCTCTTCTTCAAATTCACCGATCGATCCAGAACGTTATCCCCATTCGGCAAGGGTTCGGTTCTTCTCTAACTCGCATTCCGCTCGACGAGAAGTCGACTCGTCCCAAGACCCATCCACTAGGACTTATCTACTTGACCCGCACATAAGCGAGGAGTCCGATTCTCCGACTTGCTCAACTTGCTTACCTTCTTTGGAGGGATTCCGCTCCGATACCACTTGTCACGGGCCGAGAGTTCCCTTGGCCTCGGAACGACCCGCGGGCGCCTAGCGAGCGGAATTCGCCGAGCCGCCCTTTCTTTAGTCTGTTCCACGAACGATACGGTGAATGATTCTTCGTGCGAGATCCTACCACGCCCAGCTTCGCTCGGGCGTCTGGTCCATCGAGTAAGGCGGCGGTTCTCTTTTAGGGACGACAACCGGTTTCGGCTCGCCATGGCCTCGTCGGGAGAGCGGCATCGGCTCCCGACCGGTTTGTGCACGGGAGGCCTACCCCGTCTTGAGCTCCTAAGTAATGTAATCCTTCTATCCTAGAACTCCTAAGCACCAACCGTCCCGACGCCACTCCCACGGACCGGTTGTGTTCTACCCTTCGCCTCACACTCTTTACTGAGATAACCCCAAGCGCCACTCACAAGTGTCACGAGTACGGGAGGATTCACGGACCGTGACACAAGCCTATGGGCAGCCAGATCAATGATAAGAGAAAATTTCCTCAAATTAGAAATGGAGGAAAATACAACCTTTCTATTTACCAAAAGACCTTATTTGTGATCTCAATGAGAGGTTTCCTGATGAACCAAGTGAAAAGTGCAACCAATGTATTGATAAGCCCTCTCAAACTCCACCTAATGACAAATTCTGGTGAACCTAATTTGTTCATTTTAATTTTCAGGACTTGCACAGTACACTGTTAGAGTTGCTTTCTTATTTTGTTATTGTTCGTTTTGAAGGCTGAAAACAATCTATTTAGTAAGTTTCTGATATTTATTCTTCGATAATGGAAATGAAAAAGATAATTTCTAATTTGAAAATATGTCAATATTTTTTTTATATTTTTGAAAAGCGTCAAATGTTTTTCTCGAACTAACACCCGAATTTGAAGGGCCGCTAAATTTGCAAAACAATAATAGCATGCAGCCCTCCCAAATGTTAGGGAAGGTATATTTACCCCCAATTAAAAATAAAAGGGAGGAAAGTACCAAGGAAAAAAAATATCTGAATTAAAAACACTTTTTTGCCACCGACCAAGTTAAGGGGGGGAAAGGTAAATAATAACTCACTTATACAAATAAAATACCAATATCATGTGACAAGGTCAACTTTTTATGTGAATCTGTGGATGAATCATTCATTAGCAAATAATAAAACTCGGGTGCTACTTTGATCCGCCGAGTAATGATGACATGCTCGTGCTCGAGCCCCCTTTCCCCCCATTGCCCTCCCCTTTTTGAGGCTTTTCGAACACTGAAAGTGAAGATCGGTAGCTTTTTTATGTCATGATGTACTCGTGGGCGCGTTTCAAAAGCTTGCATCTTTTTATATTTCCTTTTTAATCTTTTTCATAGGATTCATGGCAATCCCTCAAAGAGTCTTCAAACATTTATTTTGTGGGGGAAGCTCTTGGGTTATTTTATGAGGCTATTATGACACTTTGGACTAGAATAAACGATGTTTGGTAGAGATGATTGCTAGAAATGATTGTAGAAAATGGTTTCTTATATGAATAGTTGGCAAGGGAAAGAAGGGGTTAGAAGAGATCAGCATGGATCTATGTAAGTATGTCGTATTCGAATCCCTTTTCATGTTACATGTGATATCCGACCTTTTTATATCGATTATCTCCACAATTGCACGCAAACTGTCATATCCATATTCATCAGCTTAAACTCCATCCATGTTCTACATGGCCCTAAGCAAGGGATGTTGTGATCTGAACATGTTATCTTGCCTTCCTATTTTCAATTCAATTTAGGTCGCCGCTTTTGAAACACATTTTGCATGCTTCTACTTTTCACAGGTCTAAAAGAGGAAATTAACACCTTATAGACCTAGCAAAGGGCTATTAATCCAAAAGAAAATGGGTGTGCTCTTTTCAGGACTCACTTTAGACTCTTTTATTTGCTTTAATTTCATATAATTTGTGCCCATGGAATCCGATGTCCCTTAGTGAAACTTTCATAAGCTAGATCATATGATTAGGCTTTCCCTATATCAGCAAGTCAATAATTGGACTAAAGACCCTGCCAAAAAGCAAATAGTTGACTGTGCATTCGCAAATTATTGAGCCTACCACAACATTCACAAAAGAGACAAGTTGGCACACTAAAAACTGCCTACCATCCGAATAAACTTTATCCTTTTTGCTTAATATAAATTCATTTCGCATTTTGATTTTTTCAACCTCAAACATCTAATAAATTTATAATATAAATTTTTACACATGGATTTTAATATATTTTTTTTATAAAAAAATTGATCCTACAAATAATGATTCCAAATTATTCAATTGACCCATCGAAGAAGCATGTCTTGCTCACCCTATTTTTTTTTTTTTTTTGGGGGGGCCGTGAACCATACCAACACGGACAATCCGAAAGGCCCGGGGTAATAAAAAAACACGCGTCAACCACTACACACGCGTGGGTTTACTCACCCTATTTGTCACGGACAAACTCAATAAAAAAAAATCATCTATTCATTTCATGGAACGCATAATTTTAAAAGATCATGTCATTTTTTAAAGTAAATACACGAAAAAAATTCGTTCACGATAATATTTAAATTTTTATATTGATATCTATAATAACCATAATATATGTTTTATTAATTAATCATGCGATGCTTCATGTTTCGCGGAAAAAGAGAGGCAGACAACCAAAAAAGACAAAAGGATCACCTGATAACGCTGGGCTACATAATTACATCATTCTTTTATCTCACAAACTCAGCAGCTCAACTCCCCCATCATCACCACACGGACCAAATTGGGCAAGAAAGTCACATGAAATCTCCTCCCTCAAGTGGGGCCCCCATCCCACCACCGTCACGACCACCACCACCTTAGCCCTCATCAAATCAAAAGAACCTTCGACCCCACCACCACATTATTAAAATTACTGATAAAACCTTTTCATGTCAAAGTCTTTCTTGATAACAACCCGCCCCATCCCATCCCATAAAAAGAACGCTGCAAATTAGGTTGGCTACGTGGGCCCCCCGAAACATACTCCCCCGCGCCTCCATGATGTGACGTTCTGATATGATATTAATTCTGATCTTTTTCCTTCTTTTTTAACTTTTCGATTGGATCTTGAATATTCCTAAAATGCCCTTGGGTTTAATTAAATAAAGGGTTTGCACCTATTGAATCTAAAAAAATCTTATTTTTTATCACAAGAAACCTTTAAAGCGTGTCTACAGAGATATATTTACCTAAAATTTTCCTTGCATTGATGCGTTACCCTACGTTAACATTTCGTTATGTGATTTTTCAGCCAAAATAATGTCATTATCACGTGAGTACTGGATGAATACTATTTACTTTCCGATGTTTATATAGACATATTTTTAATGATTTTTATTGACAAAACTTTGACAAAAGGTAATATGCGTTACGTGAGTGTAAGTTTGGAACTTTTAGTGTCATAGAAAAAGTTTAAGCTAAATGTATCATGGTGGATATAATTTAGAGTTTTTTTTAAATATTTTTTCCCTTTAAATAAACCCAACTTAGGCACTCCTTGTTTATGGAAAAATCTTATGTGTGAATACAAATCTGTGTGTGACAAGCTAATTGCCGTTTATTTAACTTTTTATTTAAATACAAAAAAAAAGTATGGTAGTAATTTATTTATTCACTTACCTATCATTGATTTCACAAAATGTCTTTATGTACAAAACAAGCTATGCCGGCACAAAAGAATAAAAACAAATCATGATATAAGTTTATTTTTTGAGAATGCTATACAATAGTACACGAGTATTGCATATAACGCCAACTTACAAATTTGTTGTCTATCCTCACGTCGTCACCTCCATAAGTTAGTTAGTGAAGCAGTTGATGGGCGATATCAACTTTTCACCATTTCGTGGCAATACGCTAATGCGAAAAAATCGTTTTAGAGTTCGAGAAAAAAAAGAAAAAGAAAATCGAGCGAGCTAAAAATGACTAATCATGTAGAGAGAAAATAGGACAAAATATCAGGGATTCTCACCTCGCCAGAAAGGGAGGAAAATAATTATTATCGACCTGTATTGAGGAGCCATCCATTTCTTTCATTTTATTTTGTTAATCATCATTGTTTTTTTTGGGTTCACGCGTGCGTTTGCCTCTGATTTTTCCTAAAGAAGAAATTGTCACGGGCGCTAAAATATTTTCGTAGCGAGCGATTCACGACAGAAAAATAGGGCGAAACAAAACAAAACTTTTTTTTCTTTTTTTTTTCCTTTTTCTGGGGGTCGAATAAGAACAAAACAAAGGTACAGAGGGTTCAGTCTCAGCTGAAAGAGCTCCGCCACACGAGTACACGGGAGCTCTCTCTATCTCTCTCTCGCACAGTCGCGCCCGAAAAGGCAGTGCGCCTGTGTGAACTTTTTCTAGGTCATTTTTGACATTCCATCGGGATCCTGCTTTGGAGTTTGGGAGGGCAGAAAAGGCGTAGGCGATTACGAGGACTGCTGCTGCTGCTGCTGCTGCTGCTGCTGTTGCTACCCCCCTGTTCTCACCGCCCCATCCCTCTCTCTCTCGCTTCTGGGTGTCTGCGAGCTTTGCAGTTGGCGCGGTTGTTCGGCCACCGACACGCCCCGCTCCGTCTCCGGGACGGCGTGGCCGTCGCTAACGGCGGCATTCGGCACCGGGAGCTCCGAATCTCTGACGGGCGGGTGCTGCTTCCCTTTCTCGAGCGGGGAATGTCGAGTTTAGCTTCCGTTCGTTTCCTGGGAAATGGTACTTTCCTTCTTTTTTTCCTCTTCTTACCGTGGAATGCATTTTCAGTCATCCGCAAATGCCTCTTTGTCTCGTGATCTTTGGAGCTGTGTGCGGTCCTGTCAGTGCATACTGCTTGCCCTTTTTTTTTCCCTTTCTTCCTTTCTTTCTTTCTTTCTTTCCCTTTTTCTTGAATTTCCGATAAAACTACAACTCTGCTTCGGGACTCGAGATTGAGAATTTCTGCAGGGCACTTCGTTGTTTCTCCTTATCTGCTTTCTCTAGTTTCTCTTGTTCTTTTCACGATGACTTCGAATTTCGAAATGGGTCATTTCTGTTTTCGATGGGTGTGGATCTTGTCCTTTTTCTACCATCCTCCTCCGTGCTTCGATTGCGACGGCTCGTTTCCTCCTTATCTCAAGCTCTTCAAGTGTCGGTGTTCTTGGACCACCCGATTTCTGCTCATGCTGTTCCAACTTGGCTCATTGGTTGCATTTTCTTGTATATGCTCTGTCGCTAATTGTCATCTTGCGCCTATCCCATTCGTCTCCCCATACCGACGTCTGATTGAGACTTCCAGTCTCCATGTCCACGATTGCGAGGTCGGGTAGGGTGTGTGCAAAGTGATGATTTGATATATAAATGAAGCAGAGAGAAAGTCATGGTGATTCCTTGAGTTCTGGTGCTCGATGATGCCGTTATCTGTGATTATGGTTGTTTCGCGAATGTCGTCGAAAGTCAAGGTTTAGATATTTGCAGTCTCCGGGCGGTGTTCTGTTGTGTGACAAACCATTTAAGGTACGGAGTGTCTAACGTTGTGGATTTTGTTTGAAGAACAAGCGCCACTTTAGGATTTGCAATCTGATTTTCAAATAATTAAGAAAGTCATAACAGACTGAGGAATTCGATCTCCAAAAGAGATGCCTGTTTTCTGCAATTTATTCTGCGTACCCTCTGTCAAGCTGTCCAGTTTCTCCTAGTCAAAATCTGTTTGTGAGTAGGTTGAAATCGATGAAGCAACTTTGGGTTGAGCGAAAATTGGCAAAGTCTCTATTTCCACCCCAATATATTGGGAAGTTTGGTCAAAGTTGGAGATAGAAAATTCGGTCAGTCTGGAGAAATTAACTAGCTATGCACCAGCGCATCTCCTTGTGGTTTCGAGGAAAAAGTTCCTGAACTATTCTTATTTGGAATTCATTGCATGCTTGTACTTGCATCTACTTTGTTTGTGGAATGGCTGCTCCGTTGCCTTAATAATGTCTGGATATGCCCCTTATCTCTCCCTCGAACACTTGTTTGTTATCTTGTCAGATATCTTCTTTGCCACTTTCTGTTGTTTGTTTCATGCATGGAATGCCATATCTTTTACGAAACAATAAACTTGCATAGCCATGCGCCTTGTCTCACATAATATGCTAGCTGCTGATCTGTTCTATTACTGTTATCATTTATCAGATTGTAGACTCCCAGTTTACTGAGTTTAATCTACCTATGGTTTGCAGTTAATGTCACCGGAGACATTTGTGAGTTACGTTGTTCTGGGCATTGAGGTTTAAAAGATTGAAAAATACAGTGGTGGTTTGGTGAAAGGGATAGGTAGCATGCGACTGAGGCGCTAAAATATCATGCTGTCTTAGATAAGTAAATCCTTAAAAGTATGGAATGCTTAGAGCTCAACAAGAGTTTAGGAGTTGAGAAAGCACCCAAGAAAGAAAATGGGAAGACTCATGCTTATCGCGGTATGAACCTGCACGAAAGGTTCCGAGTAGATGCTAATTTGTCATATGCTGATTTTGATCATGAAATCACGAATGCTGTAGAAGATGAACCAACTTATCCTTTGGAGGATAAACAGAACGCCAGAACCGGAAGAAATACAACCGAGGATGATGAGCTGGTTAAGTACATGTCGAAGTTGCCAGCTTTTCTTGAGAGGGGGAAAAATGTCCCGGAGAAAGCTTTTAGTGTTGGAGTTCTTGACTGGCGACGTCTTGAAAAATGGCAGCATAGCCACAAACAGACTACACCCAGAAATGGCAGGTATTCCACCTCTAGTAGCAGCACCTCCTCTTCGTTCTCAGTGGAGGGATCATCCAGCCATTCCAGCAGAGGTCGTAGTTGCTCCCCTATACACCAGAGAATACCCCACTCCACACTTCAATCTCAGCCGCTATCTTCTCCCAAAGATATGGATGTGCAATCTGGGAGGCCTTCAAGAGAGAATCTCAGTAAGTGTAAAGATCTGAAAGATGTCCAGGAGAACGAGTACCGGCAGGTGCAGCATGAAGTCAACAGAACAGTTCAGATCCATTTAGGGGAAAAGATGAAGGATAAAAAGGGCAGGCTGGAGCCTGAGCCCATTCAGAAAGCTAAAACTCTGCCATGCTTCAAAAGCGCTGAGGTGGGATCTTGTTCCACTGAGAAGGCAGAAGTTAAAGAATGTGATTTTGTGAAGAGATTTGAGAAGACCCAAGAGTCGAACTCTGGTGTCTTTGAGCCAGAATTAACAGAAAGACCCAATAGAGTGGTTCTCCTTGTGCCCAAAGATGTGCCAAATCATGCTAATTCTGAAGTATCCAAGCTTGCGAAGTCAAGAACACACTCCGACAAGAAATTATCAGAGGTAAGTAGAAGAGGTATTCTGGACAGATCCAAGGAAACTCATCATGCAAGACTCCATTCGGACGTGCAACATTCTTGCACTTGCGCCTCACCTCTTGAATTTGACTGTAACACCCAATTACGAATGAAAGGGCCTACCTCCATGGATGCGGGCAGTTCAAAGTTTCCGCCGGATGTGTCTCATCAGACTGAACAGTCTGCTGGAGTTTCTTGTACATCTAGAGTAGGAAATTCAGAGAAGAAAATTCCAAGTATCATGCCTATGCTTTCAGATGCATTGAGGGGATCAGAACCAAAAGTGGGCAATGTGACAACTGAGAAGGTAAGAAGCACTTCACCTTTTCGTCGATTGAGCATTGGTATGGGCAAAATAGTGAAAAATTCCGGGTCAAAAGAGGGTTTGACCTCAAGGAAATTGGATGCCAAACATGCTTCTGCGAAATTCATACCAGAAAATGCTGAATTCTCTGCTTGCTCAGACAATTCACACACTGACAGGTCTAATTCTGCTGGAAGATCCAGGTCCAGCCCTTTGAGAAGGTTGCTGGACCCAATACTGAAACCAAAGTCGTCAATTATCCATCACTGCAGTGATCCATTGCAGGAACATTCAGTTTCCAAGGATAAATTCACATCATTAAATGGTCAATCAGATTCTCTGACTGGACAACCAGCAAAATTGAAGTTGGATTTATCTAGTTGCAAAACAATTGATGTCCGTAATTCCCATTCAAACAAGAGGCAAGGATCATTGCCAGTGCAAGCTCTTCTTCGGGTTGCATATAAAAATGGCCTTCCTTTGCTCTCATTTGCTGTCAACAATGCCAGTGATATTCTTGCAGCCACAATGAAGGAATGCAGTTCCCTGCAAGCTGATAAATCCAGCTGGATGTATACGTTTTTCACAATTCGTGAAGCCAGAAAAAAGAGTGGGACTTGGATTAGTCAAGGAAATAAGGGCAAAGGTCAGGGTTACATACCTAATGTCGTTGCTCAGATGAAGGTTTCTGGGTTCTGCTTCTTAAAGTCGAAATCAGGCATTTCTACAGATCGGTATGGATCTCTGGAGTATGTATTGCTTGCTGTGGACACTAGACAGCAAGATCAACAAACAGCAGAATTCCAACCGAAGGATGAGCTTGCAGCTATTGTTGCACAGATCCCATGGCCTATGAAAAAAGGTTCAGCCCATGATGGGCCTGAAAATAATACCTGTGATGGCTTATCAGAGCTCGAATCAATGGTTTCCTTCAAGAATCGGCTATCTAATTCTACTAACGGAGAAAATCCAGACGATCAGAATCCCCTCATGAATGAAGTGCCTATGGGCGCAACGGTGATACTTCCAAGCGGTGTCCATAGTCTACCAAGTAACGGAGGACCTTCATCACTCATTGAAAGGTGGAAGTCAGGTGGCTCTTGTGATTGTGGAGGTTGGGACATGGGTTGTGAACTTAAGATATTGGGCACTCATGGTCATCTTTGTAAGAACTCGAGTTCATCAAACTCGTCTGACCAATTTGCCCTTTTCTCTCAGTCTCAGGTACTCTTTCTGCATAGGCCTTTGCTGATCATATTCATCCGTCTTGCTTGTAAAATCAAATTATTGACTTTGCTTTATGATCAATCCCTATTTGCAGGTGGATACACAGGAAAACCAGCCTGCCTTTATTTTGGCTCCGTTCAAGGATAACATATTCTCGGTCGAGTTTAGTTCGTCTCTCTCGGTGTTACAAGCTTTCTCCATATGCATTGCGGTCTTAGACAGTAGAAAACTGATTGAGCACTCAGAAATGCATAATGCAGCCGAAGAAAAGCCGCTTGGCAAAACTACGTCGACCTGCGAGGACGGCACTCGGCCTCCTAATCACATCGTACGAGACGCTTCCGCAAAGTATGTCACTTATCCTCCTCTTTCTCCTGCCGGGAGAGTTTAGCGCGATCCTCGCAGACGACGTCGCAGCTACAGAATATACGGGAGTATAGTGGGCCTTCTAAGCCTGGTCGGGACTTCTTTATATAGGCAAAAACCTTAAGCAAAGATAAATCCTGGAAATGTTTGTTTCAGGGGCAATAACAGGGACCTTCTTCGAAGAATTCTTCTCTCGCCTTCTTCTAGCAATAGTATCGATGTCATATGTAGTCATAGAACTGTTCCTATTTTACTTCACTCCATAACGTAAGTGTGCATATTTCCTGGTGTATCTCTTCGTTACATCGGCATACTTTGGGGGTCTGTCCGCCGGTATCTGCGGTTGAAAGATGATATGAAATGTGCAGTGTGCTCGACGGTCACAACAGCGGGTGCTTTCGAATCTCACATCAATTGTATGTTTGACAAGTAATTCTCGTGAATAAGTATGTGGTAAATTGAAATGAGGGGTGATTGGGTCCAGGGTGGATAGGGTCTAGACCTAGACCTTATACCAAACTCTGTTATAACCGGTTCCCCTTTTTTGGATCATGTACCCGACCATATTTGTATTGGATCATATATCCGACCCATCCTATTTTTCCGATCCGGTTCTAAGGTCCATCCTATTTTCACTAGAACGTATTTTGCAATCTCCCGATATTTTATATGATTTCGAATTTTATATTAATACTCGAAAAAATAGCGTAATAATCTTAATTTGTATTGAAATATTAAGCACTTATAATAAATAAATATATAAATTTTTTAACTAAACGAAAAATTAATGATCCACAGGGCTAATTATAATAAATAAAATCATAAGGTAAAGAATTAACGACAAACATAAATCTAATATTAATCTTATTTTCACAACTACTACATGAAACTATTCATTTATGCAAGTATAACTTCTCCTATAAAAGAGAAATTATGCTAGCCAATCCACATGGTACGCAATAATTTTGCAGCAATGAACACCGTCAATCTATCGGATGGTGTGAGAGGAAGCCGATGAGAGAGAGAAGCAAGTGAGAAAGAGGAACAACGAAGGATAAGCTCCACGCATATTTGAGAGAGCCGAGAGAAAAAAGCAGTACGATTGCAGTAAGAATAGAAATAAGGAGAAAAAAATAGAGTTTTGGACCTATACTTAAAACCGGTCCGGGAATCAGTTCCTTGGTGGGTAATCAATTGAACCCAATTCTCGGACCAGTTTAAACTAGTTCTGAATCTTGGGAACCGGTTCCTAGACCGATTTCAATGGAAACTGGTTTCCAACCCTATTTTCCGGGTGGGTTGGTCCGGTTTTCAAGTATACCCGGTCTGGTTGCACATCCCTAACTAAAATAGCTTATCTTTGATGAAGATACTTAAAAAAAATTTTGTTGCCTTCCTAATTGTGGGTGAGCATTGATTCAAGGTAGATTTTGGAATCGAACCGGATCAATCCTATTTGATCAATTTTGGTCCGGTTCAAGCCTTCGAGGTCCCTACAGGGTTGGTTTAGGTTTCAGATTTTAAAATCCGGAACCTGACTTTTAAGCGGCTAGACCCTAATTCTTAATTCTCCCGAAAGTCAGCTGATCTCAACATCCGTTCCCACTTCGAATATATTAAGGTTTGGATTAACAAAAACTAATGTGCGGTGCACAGCTCTCGCGGTCTCTCTCGTGGCGGGTGGCCCACCAAACACATCAGAACCCAAAAAAATCCGAGCGATGCCGACCCCACGCAAGGGGCCCACTCGGAACTTTCGAGGGGGCTTACGATTCCCCGAGGAAGATGCGCGAAACAACCCGGCCGAAACAGACGGCATCCAATCTCGCGGCTGATAAACGGCGACGTCAAGTGCCGATCGGGGGGGTCGCGAAGCATCGGATGATCGCCCCTCGCGCGTCGCCGTCGTCGTCGTCTTGAGAAGTCAAGCCGCATCGTGAAAATGATAATAACTGCTCCCTCTTTCTCTCTCTTCCTCTCGCTTTCTTCTCTTCGTCGCGTCATCTTCGTCCGGCGACGTTTTCAGCTCTTTTCAAAAGCAGCTTTCCGCGCAACCGAAAGCAGAAAAAAAAAAATATCGCTCTCTGGAATCTCCTCCGCCCTTCCGGTCAAACCCCCTACCGCCCACCCCACACTCTTCCCTCTCGGCCGGCGCTTCCCTTCGATCGCGAATCCGGGGTTTTTGATCGGAAACCGAAGGCGTCCGGGCGGCTCCGACTCGATCCTCGATCGCGATCCGCCGGTCTGCGATGTCCCGGCGGTTTCCGAGAGCGCTCGGGGATCTCGACGACGGATCGAGGTTTTGACGATGATCGATGTCGAGCTCTAGCCTCGCCGCCGCTGAAGAATGCCGCTCTATGTGCGCCGTGGGGCTTCTAAGGTACCTGCCTGGCTTCTCGATTTTCGATTCCCGTAGGATACACTTTTTCCTTAGGTCTGCTCTGCTCAGTGTTTTTGAGCGTTCTTCGTTTTCTCGGCGTAAAGTTGTGGAGGAAGATTTGCGGGGAGGTGACGGTAGAGATTCCGCTGCTTGCCGAGAGCTGGAAGTACCTTCTTGGTGGAGTTGTTTTCCAGGTTTTGCCTCCTGTCCTTTGTCCTGAGAGAGTCCTGGTTATGTCTTGTTCGAAAATCAACGTCGACTTAAGTGCGACGTACTGATAAATGAGGTTCGAATAAATGATGGTTTGATGTTTTTGCTTTTGCTCCTTCCTTTGATTATTCGACTGCTGCTTTGCGGGTGTTTTGTGCTGCTATGCTTATTTACTAAATTAAAGCTTGATAGGTCTGTGCTTACAGGTTCAAACAGTTATATTGGTTTTAGGTGATCAGGAAAATGAAAAGTTTTTGGTAATTCGTTGTGATGCACCCGATTGTATATATCAATATCAGCCAAATTTGTTCGTTTGTGTCTAAGATGAGTCACTGGCATCCACTGTCGATATCTCTGTTCTCCAGTCCGCTGTATTTTGGTGATTTGTCGGTTCTGGTATGCTCAGAAAGTGATGGACTAAAATGAAGCGTAAGGGGTATGACTCGTTAATAGCTGCTTTGGTAATATTTCTACGTCCTCTGCTATTCATTTGGGAAACTATATTTCCTTGATTGTTTCACGAAGTATTTTTGTGTATGGAATAAGAGAGTGTCTTAAGTGACTGTATGCACTTGTATCTTTTTATTAAAAAAATGGTTTTTTGGGAATCGCATGAATGATGCTGGATTGCTGTGCCATAATCGACAGTACATTCATGGATTGGCTGCCAGAGGGGTCCACTACTTGCATCGTCCAGCCCCAATACTTCAGGACATTGGTTTTCTTCTTATTCCTGTAAGCATACTTTTTCCATTCGGATCTAGACTGCAGTCTTTGGAAAAAGTTGATTAGTTCTGATTGTTTCTCATTTCATGATACTGTAGGAACTTGGTCGAGAAAAAGGTTCTATCAGTGAGGCTTTGTTTGCCTCCGTCTTCTGTTCGTTTGCTTTGGTGAGATTTTAAAGTTTTTTAAGCTTGGAGAAATCATATCCTCCTGATTGCAGTTCTATCATTCTATATCATCTAGAAGTTAGAAATAAGTTCCCCTCTCTTTTGGTGATCAGAAAACTATCGTAATCCTACTTTAAATATACTTTTACAAGTGCATACTATGATTTGACACGGTGATCCTGTTATAGGTGGCATCTGTGGCTTTTTAATTAACCCAAGAAGTTATTGTGCATCTGGGCTTTAACAAACTTAATTTAGACGGATGTTCTTTTTTCCTTGAATCAAATGTAGATCTGTGCAAAGTAATCAATGAGCTCCTGAGAATTCTTTTAAAAAAAAATTCATTGGTTGACAAATAAATCTGAAATTGCAACTTAAGATTTTCCTGTATCTACCTTCACTTATATCCTTGAGGATGTGTTTTAATGTCACTTTAATTTTCTGGTACTAATTCTACATTTATTGCAGAATCTCTTTTTCATAATTTAAGTTAGATAATGTCCCAAAGGCTGGCTTTTTATTTGTATGAGGAAATGAAAGGCATCATTTATAGGTAAACTCCATTGGATGTAGTGATGGGCGAAAGAATAAGACACTCTGAGGTCACACATGGCAGCATAAGTTCCTCCCTTGTCTAAGGCTTTGGTAGAAAACTTATATGTTTCCCTTACTCAACCATCATGGTCATATACCATTATTTGTTACATGACATTATTATAAAACTTCACTATTGTTGTGACTATTTTCTGTTATATGACATGATTATACTCAACTGTTGTTGTTGTTACTTATTTTCCAAGCATTAAGTGCGACAACTTATGTCATTTCTATTTCATGTTAATAATCCTTTTTTCTCTAGCAGTTTCTTTACTCTAGTTTTTGACTAACAGAAACCTTTTTCTGTTGCAGTGGACTTTTCACCCATTCATATTCCAGAACAAAAAAATTTATACAGTCCTGATATGGTGCAGGGTTCTTGCTTATTTAGTTGTAAGTGAACTCTATGTTTCTGAAACTTATGTAGCTTCATTTTGTTTTAATAGTTATGCAAGTTTGTGAATGAATCCCCAGGCTTCAGGGTTTCTATTGCAACTTTTGATACTGATTCTTCTGGGGAACAGTCACTTAATGGAAAATTGCTGTAGGCAAGAAATTTTACATGCTGAATCTTGTTATTCCAATTTTCAGTGAACCTTTCCATGCATAGCCAACTTTTTTCTTTCCAGCATATAAAAAGACAAAGGAAAAAGTTGATCACTTAATCTATGGGGATATATTTTGGCCAAAAAAAAAGTTATGGCAATATCTGATCTGAAATTGCACAACTACATTCAATTTTTCTTTTTCTTTTTTATATTGATGAGTTGATTCACCACTTTTAAGTCTTCTTTGCTTTCATACATTTTTTTCCTACTGATACCCTCATGCTTAGCAAGTGTACCTCATTCAAGGGGACTTGCTTCTGCTTGTTTGAGTGCTGATGTCTGTCGGGTTGATTAGGAATATGTTTGGAAAAGCATTAGCTGCTTCTTTCATCTTCCAAAGTGCCATTTTAAGTGACTTGGACATGAAGAATGGACTTTCTAGTGAAGTTACTCTTAGGTAGGTTTTACTCATTAATTATTTCCTTGTCATCATTCGCATTGTAATAAATTTCTTGGGATGCTGTAAAATGGCAATTAGTGAAAGGGGGATAGTTTAGACTTTAGTGTGTCGCACGCTTCCTCTTTGATGGTCCGTGCCTATATTCAGCCATCCTGATAATATACCTTAGAATGGCATAGTGGCAAGTGCCTCATCGCCATGTCATTGTGTAAATCCACTCATCCCCTGCTTATGACCTATGAATAGAATGATCCAATCAGGTTCATAGTAGACAGTTGCCTATGATACCTCTGTTGCATGTTGAGTCGCTGTCTTATTTGTATATATTTTAACTTGCATCCTTGCATTGCTGATGGTATGATTCAAGGATAATATAGTATCCTTCTATATCTGCTTAACAATTTCTTTAGGTTCACCTTGATTTTCTAGGCTTCTCAAGTTCTCCGGATTGTTACATTCTATTCAACTCAGTTACCTGGTCCAAACTACCATTGCCGTGAGGTAGGATACAGTAATATTCTCTGATCTTTCTATTTGATACTTGGAATTGTCACTACTGGTTCCTAGCGATTTCTTTCCTCGTGATTGCAATAAAATGGATTCGTTTCTTCAGGGTTCAGAACTTGCCACGTTACCACCTCCAAAAAGTGTGCTTGAAGTTGTATTTATAAACTGTGAGTGTTAAAAAGTAATATATAAATATACTTCCTCACATTGACATTATATGCTTTGGTGCTGATGTGATTCTTTTTTGCCTGCAGTTCCACGAGGGATTCTCTATGGTTGCGGTGACTTGATTTTTTCATCACACATGATCTTTACATTAGTGTTTGTCAACACATATCAGAAGCATGGCACAAAGAGGTAGTCCATTGCAAAATGCATGTGATTTCTCAAGCAAAATAGTCCTTTTCCCTGGCCACTAATTGCTGTAGTTGGAAAAAGACTAGTCATCAGGCTTAACGGGTGGTCTTATTTTCATGACTGCTCCTTTCTTTGTTGTTGATGTGTTTATGTTTGCTTGTAGGTTTATCAAGCAGTTTGCTTGGTTACTTGCGGTGGTTCAGAGCCTGCTAATTATAGCATCTCGCAAGCATTATACGGTGGACATTGTTGTTGCATGGTAATAACAATTCTATGTGGATTTTTTTCCGGAAACTAGCCCAAATATGGACTGAGAGTTGTCTATTTGCAATGCAGGTATACTGTGAATCTGGTTGTGTTTTGTATTGACAGGAAATTGCCAGGTAGGTTATTGATTATACATGCAATTTTCACTGTAAGCATGGATCTATTACTGATTGGTGATACTTATCCATGGAGTTGATGAATATGGATCACATGCTAGTCTTTCTGAAACTTGCATAACAAACGTGGCTACCTTTTATGGAATGCTCTAGTAATCTGTTGTGGTTTCTTTGTCACAGAAATGCCCGATAGATCAATGGCAGCTACATATTCACCATCCCTACCATTGAGTACTAAAGACAAGGAAAGCAAGGGCAGGGGAGAGCAATACAATCTCTTAAACGGGGTTACCATGAGCTCTGCAGTCTGAGCATGGATGCCTACAGAATTGCCACATACTCAGCTTCCGTTGCTTCATAAGATAAGATTTTTCCGATGCTTGTAGAGGTGTAATATACCTAATACTTCTGGTACTGAAGATGGGAAAGGCTGAAAGATAGTATATCAATAATAACACGGGCTGAAGATAGCTGTGATGCCGATCCTCATTATTTCCCTTCAGTGTAACTCCAAAAACCGCAGAGTATGCTCTTCGTAAATCCGTTATTGATGGTGGGAAATTCATTTGGAATGGTGCTTTAAAAATTATAGAACGAGTCTCTCCATATGGTGGATCTATCGCTGTTCTTCAATAATGCCATATAATGGCTTTGTCTATTTTCCCTCGAGCAAGTATTTTGTGCAATGATCATAACACTTGATGTTGTTTGCTAATGGTATGACATTAACACCATACATGAAATAGTACTCAAACTAATACCTCGTACCATCATGGAGCTTTACATTCCAAGCTCCAAACTTTAACCATTGAGGCCTTGTGATCTGTATTTATGTGTTAAATTTGAATATATCGTAAAACGTTATTATATTTGCTCAACATGCTAAGCGCTTGATCTATTTTGAATCTGTGCCGGTTCATGTCACCTATAAATATATCTAATATCTATGTTCGTGATCGTGTCAGATTGTGTTGAACATAGATAATCCTACATTTCAGGTGTTGACACGATGCCACACCTAGCATGACACGAAAATCCATCAGAAGGCAATAAACTCATGGACCCTAGCTTCCATCCATCAATTCGTCTTGTTCCTTTTACGTTCGGTGAAGAAAAACACAGTTATTCACTACGGTTATACATTGGTCATCTCCATTGATTTTCGTGAAGTTTTCCCTGGTTTCGTGATGGTTTTTACCTTATGGTAATTCTCTCAATTTTGCCGGGACACTGATTGAACCGTCAGGCTCTTCTCTTGTTAGGAATCATTGTATTTCGGCAGTTCCACTTGCTTACAATGAGGGTAATCAGTGCGGTGCTGACCGTTGAAGGGAATCTCGTCTCATGAGTGAACTCCAATCAGGCATGTCACGCGATTAGATTCGTTGACAGACAGGCCTTCGGTATGAGTGCCGTTCGTGTTCATCTCCTACCCAAAAAACGTTCACAGAATTCGTTGCAGGACTCCATAATAAAGTAGGTAAGTCCGTTTTTGTCAAAACAGCATTCATGTTCAGCACATCACGCATCGGAGCTCTCATAGACCGCCATCCAGATATTTGGTAGGGGCACTGAGGTTCATGCCGGAACCAGATCCTGAATATTTTTATATAAGCAGATACCATGTCAGATTTCTCACGTTCCGGCAGACAAATATGGTGCAGCTCATAAAGTGCGAACGATATGAGTAACTATCTATAGCTTCCACATTGTTCTCTACCTCGAACACTATCTTTAAGAACCTCAGGTGCTATGGCTTAGTAATCCCCTTCTTCAAACGAGGAGACTTAAAGAAAGATGATCTAACATTTTGGATCTCGAGACTTCACGACAGGAAGTTATTCCTCTGCAAATCACCATGCCGTTGTATAGCCCACCTATGGAGCGAAAAAACCTCACATATGTTACCAGCGGCGATGGCAGCACTAACTCACATGTGCACTGGAGTGGCCATAACTCTCCTTAGTAGGCAGTCAAATTATTATCTAAATGGAATGTTTTCATCTGCATTTGTTAACACCCACCTACTTCTCCAATTCAAGGCCCACACCAAATGGGATGTGAGAAAAATCATCACATAATTGGTGAAAGTTCTTGGCAGGAATAGAGGTGCTAATCTCGACTATCGTCACCAAGAACTCATCAAATACACTAAAGTTCGAAGCCCAAAGACTCCTCCAAGCTTCATTTCAGTGAAATCTAAACAAACAAATGTCAAGCAGCTTGAGCTTCAGCTTGTGGAGTTTCCGTTGGCTTTGTCGAACTTGGTAGGCTACTAGATGCACTTCCCAGATTAGGAATATACCTCCAACAGCGCTTGTGAACGCCACCTATTTTCTTCGGAGCATCGGCAGGTGGCAACCCTGAGTGAAGCAACGAGAATGTTAAGTAAACCCTAAACATCAAATAAGACAAAAAAAAGGTTTTAAGAGAAGGAGGAATCGCGAGAGAAGCTTTCAGTAGTTATCGTTGCCTCGGCAAGTACACTAAATGAGAGAAGCGAATTTCTAGCAAGTTTCCAGTACATAGAGATCACATACGGGAAGATTCTTTCAGGGATCAACCAACCCTAACAGAACACGTGCATATAACAACAGCAAAAAATGCAAACTCCATTCAAGGAGCAACCTCAATAGTGGAAACCCCGCATCTTTCTTTCCTCTCCCAGAACCTCCCCCTCCTTACACTGGGGATAAGTTAATTACTTACACAATGCCCACGTTCTACGTCTCCGAATTCAATCATGTGGTTCCTTCATAAACTCAATGAAGTCGATAAGATTACATGAAAGAACTCCACAATATAGCATAATCTTGCTGACAACTTTTCAAGTGCCATTGGAAATTGCTAATGATTTGCATTAGCTCGTCACTTCAGAAGTCAAAGAAGAAGCTCTCCTTGAACAAAAAATGGTCTTAGACAGGTTTTTTCCTTCAAAAACTAGGCCAATGAAGGTATTAGGAGATTCAAAGGTTTCCTATCAAAATACAGCAAAGCAGCTCCTAGGTGGAAATGTCAAACTATGATGGGCATCATAGCAATTCTGTCTAAGGCACCACTGATAGATATTTTCTTTGGTCGACAGAGTAAATTAGATTCCCCCAGCCTCGTGATTTATGATAAATCCTGTCACCGATAAGCCATAGAAACTAATAGAAGCTGTGGAAAAATGTCACCTCTGCAGATGCTTAAACAATCACAGAGAGGAACACGAAAGCAAACAGAGAAAATGCGCAAGAAAAAGGGTTCAAGGCTGCTCGGAATTTCAAACCAACAGGCCTGTGCTGCACCGAAGTTATTCCACATTGCATTTTCTGCTCGAGTCAAATCACTCCTTCCCATATAGCTTCTAGAGTATTCAATCATCATCCACCCAGTGAAGTATATATCGCAAATCGCAAGGATGTAATTCAGAACTGACCTTCTTTGTGAACGACGCCCCATGCCTTGCCATGCCTCCCATCCTGCGCAAAACACATAACATAAACCCTAAACCCTCAGAATCCGGAACCATCAAAACCCGACCCGATAAAGACGGATCAATCACCAACTGAGCAATATATCCAAAATTCTAAACCCCCCCAAAAGCAAATCGAAGAGCCCCACCTTGTAGAGATTGATCTTGGTGATCTGGTAGGAGACGCCGGCCCAGTGAGTCTTGGCCATGTGGTACCCGATGCCCCAGTTGGGAAGGAACTGAGCCACCTCGAACAGGTTCTTCTTCTTCTTCCGCTTCGGCTTCTTCGAAGAAGCGGGAGGAGAAGCGCCGCCCGCCGGAGAAGGCGGCGGCGGCGAAGCGGCGGCGCTGAAGTTCCTGAGGAAGCCGAACGATTGCCGCAGCAGGTCTAGGGTTCGGTGGGTCGGGTTCTTGCCGACGAGAGCGGCCGCCATTGTTCTTCCCCCCTTTTCCTTGAATCGCGAGAGCTGCCGTCACTTATTGCGGCGGCTGCTTTGGGACATCAGAGCTCTTACGTTCTTGATCCTCCGGCGGTTTTCTGAGCGTCCAAGGTTAGGGAAAGCCCAAGGCACGAGGGAGTGCTCATAGGAATTATTTTTATACCTTAAGAAAAGGAAAAATGAAATGGTAAATTTTTACAGGGAAAAAAAGAGTGTAATTTCTGCCCTTTTTTTTTTCTCTCTCTTTGGGAGGAAATAGAATAAGACCGTTGAGAATTCTAACACTTCTGGCGAAAATCCATTGTAAATTTTAAAACTTTCGCATAAGTGCAATAAATTCATTTGTTCAAAACTGTAGTTTCAGATGCTTTTTATCAATTTGGTGTAATTTAAGTAACGGAAAAATCTGAAGTGATGATTTTTAATTACTTCGGAAGATAAGAGACTAAGTTAATTAAGATCAATTAAAACAGATAAATGTATTTCGTCACAATCTTAACTTCGTCTTTATGGAAGTCTTAATTAAAATTCTACAGGATTAAGTTCCTTTTTAGGGATTGCCCGCAATTAAGGTGGAAGTCAAGCTTAGTCAACCTCTTAAATCCAATTAAAGATAATTTACCATCATCTAAGTGGCATCGACACCATCACAACACGCCAATACATTGTTTCTCAAAAAATAAAAAATTTCAATACGTTATGATAGTTGTATATTAAATATACATTTTTATATATACATGATAAATTATCATTTTTATAATTATTTTAATCAAATTAATTTAATTCAAATTCATAAATAAATAAATAATAAAAAAATAATCAATAATGAATTTACACTGAAAACATCGATCAACCATTTGTTAATATAATTAATTATTTCAATTTGATAAATTCAACTCCATTTCAATAATCGATCCAATTTGGAGGGAAAAAAAATAAGTAATCCACATTTTGGACTTGTGCATTAGAACGGAAGAGAATAGAAAAAATAAACATTGGGGGTGAATTGTGTGTCAGGAGAAGGTGAGAGCTAAAAGAGAAGAGAAGATTAGGTTTTTCTTCTTTTCATTTTTATTATTTTTATTATTTTTCATTTTTTTACATATTTACATTTGATTCCTCATTTATTGAAATTTTTAAAATTATTAAGTGTGTGTCGGAATCATATTTCGAAATTTCAAACTTGCATATCAAAATTTCAGATTCACATGTGAGAGTGTTTGGAGAGTTGATCATGTGTTAAATTTTTTAAGATCTATTAATCAAATAGTGGAGAGTGTCGAACACGTATTAAAATGTCCGACATAACAATAAGGCTCCCGAAATGTATCGGGGCTTCATAGATCATCATTAATAAGGACATTATTATATGATAAGGAAAATTCCTAGCCCAACTATAACTAGCATAACATGATCGTGCAAGAAAAGAAAACACGAATAACTAAAATCCAACTCATCAAACATCCTGAATCTATTAGAGTTTACACGTTGACACACACATCTCATCTTAGAATTCAATAAAAAAATCAAGTCAACAAAATATCTATTATATTATTAATTTCAAGGTGACATGGTAAATATTAAATTAGACAAAATTTTGGGATTACCTCAAAACACTTATAAACCAAACTTGTAAGGGAGAATGACAGTTGGAGTACCATGACTTTCATACGATACTCACTTAAATATCGCAATTTTTTTTTCACTCACCTAAATGTGATATTGGAATAAAATTGATAATTTGACTGCTAACTCCAGTAAATCATCCTACGTTGATTTTTTGAATTTATTTTGAATTTTTTATTTTCTTTTGCTTTTTTTGTCTTCTTCTTTTTAATGGCATGTAGGGTCATTCGCGATTCTCATCAGCCGCCAAACCCTCCCCCAATCTGGGTGTGGCCGCAAAGTTCTGAGCGAGGGCATCATGACCTCGCTGGCCATGGGGGAGGCTACCTCGCCTAGGGCTAGTAGCCTTCTTGGCCTTGCCCGGCCCCCAAAAAAGGAAGTACAAAATTCAAAAAATTTAAAATATTAAAAAAAATTATCCACATTAGTCTTAAGAAAGTCACATGATATGACTGGCGTCCATGTCATATTTTTCAGCGAGACAAATTGCTAATGGCACTCAAATAATCGATTTTTCAAAATTATAACCATCAAGCAAGCGAAAAATAAGTTATGGGACACCCTTATTGTTATTACCCCAACTTGTAAATACACAAATGGACTCACAAAAATTTATTGATTGCAGCTGGTAATTATACGTATAGAAAAATAATCCAATTACAGAACTGTTGGCCATTTTCATGTAATGATACGTACTTAAATACGTACAAGTTGATATACGTGGATATGTCCAGTGGTAATCTACGATCCATGCGCAATCTCAGGATTCTCTTGAAAAATTGGTGATCTCAGATTGCGTGTCTTCCGGGCTATGACAACGGAGTGCGAATGGCACCCCATGCTCCACAACATGTTTGGTCGTACCACGGAAACCCATCCAAGGTGAAAATAGATCATTTAGAAAATATAATCCTAAAAATAATCACTTATATCATTTAAAATAACTAACTTAACAGAAATTGTAAACTAATACATCTATAACAAAATGAGTATAAATCCCCAAATTAATGGACGTAAATTTAACATAGGTATACCGGACCGGTATTGAGTGTTTTGTAATATGAAACCATACTTCTATTAACCTTGTCTAAGTTGAGCAACAAAAAAAAAACGTGACGATTACTTTGGAATATAATGGAAACAAGTTAATTGAGTGATTATTAAAAACAATAGATGTATTCCATCTTAATCTTAACTTTCTTTTTATGGAAGTCTTAGTTATAATTCTACACAATTGTGTTCCTATTTTGGTATTGCCCTCGATTAAGGTGAGCTATTGTCTAAGTTTAGTCAACCTAATCCAATCAAAGATACTTCTATTAACCATGTCTAATTAAAGATATGGATAAGTGCTGCGGATGTCCTAAAACTTGTCACAAAAATGCATTTAAATTATAAAACTTGCAAAAACTGCAAAGAAGTCCTAAAACTTGTAAAAATGTTTCATTTGAGTCATAAAATCGACGTCGTTAGCCTTTTCCGTTAAAAATGCTAATGTGGCATTTAAAATTAATTTTTAATTTCCACGTGGTTTTTAAAAATGATATTTTATTGATTTTTAAAAAATAAATTTAAAAACTAAAAAAGTAGATTTATTGATTTTATCTTATTTTCAACCAAAAAAAAAGAAAAGTGAAAATTTATTTAAAAAAGAAAACAGTTCAAAAAAAAAAAAGAAGGCATCCTCGCCGAGGGGCCGGCAACCCTCACCAAGTTCGGGCAAGGGTGCCCGGATCGGGTGGGCGACGCCTCATTGGCCCTCGCTCGGGCGGCGAGGCTCACCAAATCTTTGCGAGCTCACCCAGATTTGGTGAGCCTCGCCGCCCCGAGCGAGGGCCGATGAGGCATCGCCTAGGCTAAGTGATGGTCGCCGGCCCCCCGTGAGGGCTGGTGACGACTTGCCCAAGCCGGGCGACGGTCGGCCGGCCCTCGCCAAGATCTCACCTAGATCTGGCGAGCCTCGTCGGCCCCGAGCGAGGGCGGAAGAGGCGTCGGCCAAGGTGGGCGACGCCTCGCCCAGGCCGGGTGACGGCTGCTGGCCCCCCGTGAGGGCCGGCGTGCCTAGGTTTGGGCACCCTCACTCGAGCTTGGTGAGGGTCACCAGCCCTCGCCTGGGGCCGAGCGAGGGTTGGCCACCCGCGCCCAAGGCCGGCGATCGTTGTCGGCCCCTCCGGTGAGGCCGCCATTTTTTTTTTTTTTTTTTTTTTTTGAAATGTTTTCTTTTTTAAATAAATTTTCACTTTTTAAAAAATTTAAATCTAATTTAATATAAACTAATTTTAAAAAAGCCATGTGAAAAATAAAAATTAATTTTAAAT
Source organism: Eucalyptus brandiana (assembly GCA_014182725.1). Classification (NCBI taxonomy): domain Eukaryota; kingdom Viridiplantae; phylum Streptophyta; class Magnoliopsida; order Myrtales; family Myrtaceae; genus Eucalyptus; species Eucalyptus brandiana. The sequence continues at coordinate 24,390,413 of CM024677.1, read as the reverse complement.
GCCACGTCAGCATTTTTAACGGAAAAGGTTAACGGCGTCGATTTTAGGACTCAAATGAAGCATTTTAACAAGTTTTAGGACTTATTTGCACTTTTTGCAAGTTTTATGACTTAAATGCATTGTCGTAACAAGTTTTAGGACTTCCGCAGTATTTATCCCTTAAAGATATAACGTGATGGTTACTTTGGAAGATGATGGAAACAAGTTAGTCGAGCAATTATTAAAAACAATAAATGTATTTTGTCCCAACCTCAACTTTATTTCTATGGAAGTCTTAGTTATAATTCTACGCAATAGTGCTCCTATTTTGGCATTGCCCACAATTAAGGTGAGTTGTCGTCCAAGTTTAGTCAACCTCTTAGAGTCCAATCAAAGATACTTCTATTAACCGTGTCTAATTAAAGTATCAGAAAAATCCGATGTGACAATTTTTAAATACTTTGGAAAATAATAGACTAAGTTAGTTGAGTTCGTTTGTTAAAAAAGACAAATGTATTTCATCACCATCTTAACTTTATTTTTATGGAAGTCTTAGTTATAATTCTACAAAATTATGTCCTTTTCTTGGCCATCGCCCGAAATTAAGGTGAGTTGTCATCTAAGTTCAGTCAACCTCTGAGCTCCAATCAAAGATTAGCCACCCTCATTAGCGAAGACACTTGAATTCGATAAGAAAGACTTTCGGGCCAATTAGAGCCAGCTTGACACGGCTGTCCATGAAAACACGAATAATTAGAATTGAACTTTGTCGAAATGCACGACCCTATTAAAAGTCTACACGTCACTGAGCCCATGCCGGCTTATATTTCAATACACGAATCGACTAAACAAAATAATTATTATGTTTTAAAATTCACGTTGACATGCCAAATATTAGAACTAGACAAACATTTGGGAATACAGAGGAACACGTATAAGCCAACCTCATAATTTTTCCGACAAAAAATAAAAAAACCTCATAATTTCAAGGATGGACTCACAAGAGTTTCGTGATTGAACTTTAATCCCGTTCGTAATTATACGTATAGAGATATGGTCCGATTACAGAACTTTTGGCCCTTTCCATGTAGTTATGCGTACTTAGATACGTACAAATCGGTATACGCGGGCGTGTCCAGTTTGTAATCTACGGTACATGCGCAATCATGGGACTGTGGAAAAATTGGTGATCTCGGATGGCGTGTCTTCGGGGCTATGACAACGGAGTGGGAATGGCACTCCATGTTCTTGGGAATTCTTTTGTACACCACGTGATCGCGGTGGGAAGAAAAAGAAACCCACCCAGCGCATCAATTTCGTAATCTAGTGCCTTTGTTTCACAAAACATTATTTTTTTTTTTAAAATGATTATTTATAACACTTGAAATCATTATTTGATGAATTCCATCATCAACAACAAATTATATCTAAATATCCTCGTGGATGGCCAATCTATTTTTCATAAATTCATTTTTTGGAAAAGATTTAAGATATATATATTTTTAAAAAATTTAAAATAATTCATTTTTTACGAAATAAACACACCATTAATCCTTTCTCTTTTTCTTTGCTTTCGGAAAAATTACAAATGCACACATATCACATGTTGCATATGTTAGCTCTACCGATTAAGCATCTTATAATTCCAAAGTCCATGCCAATTACATGAGGACTCATCGATATAATGCTCGCTCCGTGATTGCGATCATGAAAGAAGTTCCGGCACTCAAATGCAACATTGATATGGAATTTTTCCTTTAGTTACATCATAATGATTACGAGATGGCAATTATAAGTGGAAAACTTCATCGTGATATGATTACTTGGGTTCCCGATAGTACACAACATTGATATGTAATACGGAGTGTATCTTTGGGTCAGTGATATTACACACTTCTGTTTACATAATAGTGGAGACAAAACAAGAAATATGGAGAGAAAATCAAAAGCTGGTATGACTGAATATGCGTGATTTCGATATCTCTATGAATGAATATGATTATGTCCAAAGTTGCAAAGTTTAACAAAAAAAAAATAATAATAAAGAGACAAAACCAACATGGAATAGAGAAGAAACAAAGGATTGGAGAAATCAGTAAAAAGCGTATCACTTTCCCATACAGACTTGTACTTATAAGTCTCTATTTATTATACAATGTATCTGCATAATAAAGAAAAGAAAAGAAAAAAAAAAAAGCATACAGGAGAGGAGACACATTCATAATTGCACATGATTTAATCCTCAATTAAATCGATTCACTCGATCGCGTCAAGAAAAGGAACCGTATCTCCAACAAAAGCCCCGCCGTCGCTATCGACGAGGGGGCGGAGGATAAGATAGCGACGGAAGAGCGTTCCCTCCCGCTCCAACAATATGTCGCGGTCGCGGCTTGCGTGCACCCGCCGGTCAATACTTAAAATTCCACATCAAGAAAAATCAAAAGAAGGAAAATATTTAATTCGATTAATTCAAAAAAAATAAAAAATCAAGAGGGGGAAGGAAAAAAACGGAAAAGTCCGAAGCTACGATTACCAACCGGGCCGGCATTTGCCTTCGCTTCTCAGCTTCGCCCTCCCTCCCTCTGACTCCATCCACTACTCCCACGTACTCTCTCTCTCTCTCTCTCTCATTCTCTCTGGGTAATTTCTTCTTCGTCTTCTCCGAGGATCCACTGAACCAGCCGGGAGCATCGCCTTCTGCACCGTCCGCCGTCGATCTCGCGGGCCCCTACCTTCCGCCGCCGGCCGTTCGGAAGGTACGAGTTCCGTTCCCTGCGCCATCGCCCTCGCGCTTCCTCGCGCGAGAGTTCCGCTGACCGGTCGCTTTAGCTGTGAGCTCCGGTGACCCGGCGGTGTAGGCGAGGTCGATCGTCAGTCGATTGTTGCTTCTCTTTTAGCTAGCTACTGAGTTATGTTGCCGAACAGGTGCGGTCGACGTCCCTACGCCTATCATGTGTAGGCGTTGATCGGTAGTGCGTGAGAATACGGTGAATGGTCGGTGATCGTCGTTTGTTGCTCTCGTTTGGTACCGTCGCATTGGATAACTCGTGTGGCTAGTGCTTTGTTTTCGCTCGCCCTAATCTGCTGAGTGTTCTGTTTTGCTGAAGTTTTTGCTTGGAAGAGTAGCTGGATTATATCCTCTTTGCGATTTTTATTTTTATTTTTCACGTAGAGATGATGAATTGTGGTTTTTCTTCCGATTCCTTTATAGGAAATGAGAGCGAATTGAATAGCGGAAACGTTTTATCCGCTGGAGCTGCGATGGGATTCCTTCGTCACTTTGATCTCCCCATCCGGAGACCACAGATGGCTGCTTGGCTGTGGATTTCTCTGTTGCTTCTGCAGGGGAGCGTGGGAGTGCGCTCCGATTCCAATTATTTGATTGGTCTCGGGAGCTACGACATCACTGGCCCTGCTGCTGATGTCAACATGATGGGTTACGCAGATATGGAACAGGTCGCGGCGGGAGTTCACTTCAGGCTCCGAGCAAGGGCGTTCATCGTGGCGGAACCGCAAGGGAAGCGTGTTGCATTCGTGAATCTCGATGCTTGCATGGCATCTCAGTTGGTGACGATCAAAGTGCTCGAGAGATTGAAGGCGAGGTAGCGCTCGCGTTATGCCAATTTTTGTTGTGATTTTACTTCTGCTGGTACAGTCTTGATTAAATCGCGACACTAATTTTGTGAAGATAGAAACATTCCTTAATATATGCAAAAAGGGGTTATCTAATGAGGGCTTTCCAAACGGATGTTGTCATGTTGGCAGGTATGGTGACTTGTATACTGAAAGTAATGTAGCTATCAGTGGAATCCATACGCATGCTGGTCCCGGTGGCTTCCTCCAATATGTTGTTTATATTGTCACATCCCTTGGCTTTGTGCGCCAGTCATTTGATGTCATTGTTGATGGTATCGAAAAGAGCATCATGAAAGCTCATGAAAATCTCAGGCCAGGATCAGTTTTTGTGAATAAAGGTAATAGACACAATCTCGACATCTTATTCGTTATGTTTCTTCCTAAGCCTGAGGTTCGCAGTCTGCGTCAATTCAAACACTTTTTGAGAATTTGTTGTGGTTTTGTACCATATGGGCAAGAATAGTGTGTTCTTGGTCCTGCTCTTAGATTTCTTCAGTTGGAACATGTTGTCTTTGTGCTTGCAGGCCTGCCCCTAAAGATCTGTTAATTTTCCTGCTGGATCATGTCATGTGCATATGTAACTAGGAATGATGATTCTGTTTCTCTGGCTGTGAGGTTTATCATGTTAATGAAACCAAAAGCTTCAACTATAAATCTTCGATCTTTTCAGTTTTGTGTAACCACTTTTGAATGAAGGGCCTGCCTTATACCTGGACATGGTAATCTCTACTTCATGAAGCAACCTACTAAGTGAAACATGCCTCTTCTTGGAAATTGCCAATCTGCCATCATCCAGAAATCCAATTTCTTCTATCAGGTCTTCATCTTTACTTCTAATCTTACCAAGTTTTTGCAAATGGCTAAACAGGGGAACTTTTGGATGCGGGAGTAAATCGCAGTCCCAGTGGTTACCTCAATAACCCCGCGGCGGAACGCAGCAAATATAAGTATGACGTTGACAAAGAAATGACACTTTTGAAGTTTGTGGATAGCGAGTGGGGGCCAGTGGGTAGCTTCAATTGGTTTGCTACGCATGGAACTTCTATGAGTCGTACAAACTCGTTGATTAGTGGGGATAACAAAGGTGCAGCTGCTCGTTTTATGGAAGATTGGTTTAACAAGAATGGTGTCGAAATGTCATATTCCAATGATCTTGAAGATGGTGGAAATCCACGAAGAGTCTCAAACATTGTACCTGAAGTTCATAATAATCGTAAGCAATTTGTTCCCCACTGCTTTGTATGATATAGCTGAGCTGTTTATTCATTGTTGCTTTGCAAAGGTATGCAGTAGTTTTCTACTGGAGGTAGAATGATATAAACAGGATTGTCAGTAATAATCTATTTTATTTTAGCCATTCAAGTAACTATTCCAAACGTAGAGTTTTTCTCGATACATTACCATCTTCAGATAGTATCGAACTCTGAGGATGGCTTGTTACAATCATTATGCTGATTAATTCTGGGTTGTCTGATTCACTACTTTTTATGGTATGCAGATCATGAATTATTGGAGCTTGCTGCATCTTTCCAGTCTCCCCCTGGTAAACCAGCGACTAAGACTCTGAGTGTTGCTAGACGTGTCAGGAGTGCTCTAAGGCAGACTGAGAAACCTGGATTTGTAGCTGCTTTTTGTCAAACAAACTGTGGCGATGTTAGCCCAAACGTGCTTGGAGCATTCTGCATAGACACTGGCCTACCTTGTGACTTTAATCACAGTACCTGTGGTGGGAAGAATGAGCTGTGCTATGGCCGTGGACCAGGGTATTAATACCAATTTCCTGTATCTGGTATAAAGTATAAAAACCAGCAACTGTTTGAACATTAACCGTAAGAATCTTTTCCTTAATGTGGCAGTTACCCAGATGAATTTGAAAGCACACGTATAATTGGGGAGAGGCAATTTAAAAAAGCTTTGGATCTTTTCAACAAAGCATCTGAACAGTTGCGGGGGAAGGTTGACTCCCGTCATGTATATTTGGATTTTTCCAACCTTGGGGTGACAATACCTAAACGGGGAGGAGGTTCAGAAGTGGTAAAAACATGTCCTGCTTCAATGGGATTTGCATTTGCTGCTGGAACAACGGATGGACCTGGAGCTTTTGATTTTAAGCAAGGGGATGACCATGTAATGACTATTGGCAATTCTCTAGCCCCTAAACTGGTATTCCTACACATGTACAGTGTATATCCTTTAAGTTGATTGTCTATTCTATGATCTATGTCAGGGAAATCCTTTTTGGAAGCTGGTCCGCAACTTACTTAAAACTCCAAACCAGACACAAGTTGATTGTCAGCAACCAAAGCCCATCTTGCTCGATACCGGTGAAATGAAGCAGCCATATGAATGGGCGGTAAGTTGCTACATCCTAATTTTGGTTGCTTGCAGTATACTATGCATGCATCATGAACTTTTCAATCATACCTTTCTTATGTCAACAGAAATATTAGGCAACCATTTGTCATGAATCTGAAGTTGTCAGTACATAGACATGATGCATATCGCACCATGATTTTTTAAAATGTGCCTCTGAAGCACTTGTTAAGCAGCTACATAAGGCAATTTTGCAATTTTTAATGCATTGATTTTCCTTGTGATATGCATAAATACTACTTTGAAAGTAAATATTTCCTCATTTAGCATGTTTAACAAAACCTTAATATTAACTCTAGCATACAAGCTGGACCTTACTAAAAAATGGTGTTCTTAGACATTACCACATTAAGGAAATAATTGAGAAACAATCTACAGGAAAAATAAACATAAGAGGTAGTGCTTGGATTTGTGCTCGTGACTTATGTTTTGATATATTGTTAGATAATTATTTTTCTCAAAAACTTAGGTTGTCAGGTGTTAGAATTTTCCACAAATAAATTAAGTTAATAGTGGAAGAAGAGTACATGCATATAAGCCCATGTGCAAATCTGATTGAGACCATATGGTCCTAGGACAAACAAGAGCCGCATACAAAATAATTTTAAAGACCACATGCAAAATAAACTTAACTGAGGCATGACGGATTGAAACCTGACCCCAATACCATCTGAAATGATCTAGCCCATTCCACACGGACAAAGCCCTTGGATAGTACTCATGTGGTGATCATTTGGAGATGAGCTTTTCTTTATGGATTATTTTGTGTGCTCTCTCTCCATCTAATGATCTGGGGTCTTATAGACTTTCAGCACTTACCCATCGCCTGGCAATACTCCCTCCATACGACGTTTGATTTTGTTTTTAAAATACCCTTCACCTTCCTGGAAGCTTGTCAGTAACTGCAGCTTGTCTGAATCTTTTTGCCTCTTTGATCACTCCTTGCCCTTGTCAGATTGGCTAGGGACCTAGTCCATCCCAAACGAGATGAGATCTGGTAAAAGTGAAGTGAGATCTGTTAAGCTGTCTACATGTGGGTACTGCCTCTGGTTGTTTCTGACACTTGCGCTGTTGTCGGATGGGCATTTTACACAAAATCGACTCTCTTTCTTTTCTAGTTAGAATGTCAAGGAGATGGGGAATTTTCAGCTGTACATCATTTTTGTAAATGGAAAGATATCTTGGTTTTCAAATTTCTGCCCCATCCATTTATATCAGATGAATATAGATGCCTGGAGAACCTGAGTGATAGCTTCAATTGTTTCACACTGCAATAATGATTTTATTGCCTTCATGGTTTTTGCAGCCTTCAATTCTTCCAATTCAAATGTTCAGGATAGGACAGCTAGTCATTCTCAGCGTACCTGGAGGTATTCTTCTCCCTTCTCTATTCCTATGAAAGTATGACATTTTGACACGGATTAAGGTTGCGTTTGTAATTGAGTGATTGTCAAATGCATTGAAATTATAGCCCAAGTATTCCTGGACGTATTGGTAGAGTTTCTTGAAAAACACGTTAATTTGGATCTATCAGTCTTGTCCACTCTGGACAAATTTTCTAGAAATAGAAGTGATTTATTTCCTGTAATTATTTACTGATTTCACTATCATCATGAAATATTTTTTAGAAATGTATTTTTTTAGTGTTCACCAAAATAATAAGCCAATTAATGCATTTTAGTGTACTGTTGGAGATAAGTCTATAATTCAATTTTAACTTCATGGAAGCCAGTCATAATATGGCACAATTTACCCAGCTCATGCCCAGTCAAGAGTCAATTTTGTTTTTTTCTTTTTTGTTGAAGTACCACTTCTATTTGGAGTACCCAACTAATGCTTTCGAGAGTCATCTTGAGTGACCAAAACCCATTTTCAATCAATCTATATCAGCTTACAAATTAAATGGAAGATGGACATGAACTTAGTCAAAAGTGTTTAGACTCAAAAGTGTAAAAGGTCAAATTTAATATTTTCTTTTCAGGTAGTGTATTAAAACTGTGAGATCTGAAAAAATTTTGGGCCGCCACTATTGGCTATCATCTGAACCAGCTTCCTTGCATCATTAATGCATGGTATCTTGGTATCTTTTGTATCTTATAAAATCATTTCGGCCTATGGCAACTCTCTTGTAGAGTTCACAACTATGGCTGGGAGGCGTCTCCGTGAGGCTGTAAGGACAGTGCTTACAAGTGGAGGTGAAGGACATTTCAACGGCAATGTCCATGTTGTTATAGCAGGGTTGACCAATACCTATTCTCAGTATGTGACTACTTTTGAAGAGTATCAGGTCCAGCGATATGAGGTATTATTTCCATTCCAAGACGAAAAATTACACTTGCATTCTTTGAAGAGAACAGAACATCATGCAGACATGATTTTGTTATAGCAAAATAAACGAAGTTCAGGGAAGGGAAATTTTATTACAAGAAAGATCATTTGAGTTTGCGAAAGGTATGCTCATTGACTGACTGAATTGCTGAACTAAAAGATTTTTTTTGGGGGGAATGAAATTCCTTGCATGGTGGCTACCAAAAAAGGCATGGTTTCCACATCCGGAGGTTGTTTCCCTAAGTTTATACAAGTGACTGGCAATATTAAAGCAGCCTACCAAAGTAACTGAGATGTTTCAGCTTACAAAATATGTGCTTAATGGTGCTTTCAGGGTGCATCCACACTGTATGGTCCCCACACCCTCAGTGCATATATCCAAGAGTTCAAGAAACTTGCAAGCGCAATGTTAAGCAGCCAACCTGTTCAACCTGGTCCGCAGCCCCCGGATCTTCTAGCTAAACAGATAAGCTTACTCACACCAGTTGTGATGGATGCAACACCAGCTGGAGTGAACTTTGGGGATGTCAAAACTGATGTGCCCGCGAACTCTACTTTCAAGAGAGGTGACATGGTGTCGGTGGTCTTCTGGTCTGCTTGTCCAAGGAATGACCTGATGACCGATGGTACATTTGCCCTTGTGGAGGCTCTCCAAGGAAAAGATACTTGGGTTCCAGCTTATGATGATGACGATTTCTGCCTTCGGTTCAAATGGTCTAGACCTTCAAAACTGAGCACTCGAAGCATGGCCACCATAGAATGGAGGATACCTGAATCAGCTACTCCAGGTGTGTATAGGATTCGACACTTTGGTGCCTCGAAGGGTCTTATGGGATCAATACGCCACTTTGCCGGATCCTCTAGTGCTTTTGTTGTATCTTAAAGAGGGGGAAAAAGAGGAAAAACCACGAACATGAACATATACACATGCAACCGAGTGTGGGTATGTTGTTGTACTTAATATGCTTTATCGAGGTATAGCTTGGGCATCTTATCATCTGGTTTAAATAGGACCATTGGTGGCACGAAGCTTGTCTCGTGCATCTCAGAGGGCCTTTCGAGTTGTCTTGATCGGAGCCTCGGAGGCTTCGAGCACTAATCTGGTTTCTATAGATGAATGTGCTTAGTCATGTGCCTGTGTGTCGGCCTGATTTACATCAAGTTTCTTAATTGATGGCATCGAGTTCTCCACCAAAGAACATTCAGTACAGAAATGAAGCTATCATAGAACCAATGCCTGACGATTGAATGTGTATCCAGCGTGCTGTGAAGGGAAGTATCCCGAGTGTTAAACATAGAAAGAAAAGGGCAAGCACAAAAAAAACATTCCTTCTCGCAAGGTCCCCCCAAGAACGGAGGGAAAAGAATCATGTAAACATGCCCTTTCTAGCCAGTGAACCGAAACGTAGGAAAAGCTTTCTTTCCAGACAGACGAACTAATGGCACTTATCCTCAAAACCCAATTTCCAAAACATCGAATCATGTAAGGTGCTTTAGTTGTTGTACACATCTTGAGAAGACACTTTAGGAACTCACGATACGACTGGCCAGAGTCTCTTCATAGGCATCCTATAAAATTGGAATAACCAAGAACAAGCAAAAAGAAGGTGAAAGATTAAAATATTTTACAATACATGCTCATTGTGACATTCTCTTGAATTCTCAAGACTTCTGTTGCTTCACTCCGCAGGGGCAGAGAACTTGTCAATATCTCGGTCGTGCTATCAGAAACTCTGGAAAGTCAGAACATGAGAACTTTTATTTTGTTCTTACTAAATGACTGTGATTGAATCAAAAGAGCTCCAATTGCATCATATGAATTACAAAAAATAAGAAAGGAGTAAGAATTATTGAAGCATCACTTATTCAATTAATGTATACAAGAACCATTGAAGCGTCACTTATTCAATTAATGTATACAATGACCAACCACAGAAAGTTCAGTGACGATGTTGATTGTGACCTCGATGAGGAGCTTCCTGAAAAGAAATTCTCCCTATCGAGATGGGGAACAATATCACTTCGTTTGGGCCTAGTAGACGGATCCAATTTTCCGGACTCTCTCGGGCCTTTGACGATCCGACCCGACCCGACCCATTTCCCGAGCAAAGCGAGGAAGAAATGAGAAACAGAGGAGTTCGCTCCTGAAGGTCGACTCCCTCTCCTCGATCGTGCTTCCGGAGAGCATCGATCCGCCGCGAGCGAGCGAGCGAGCGAGAAAGAGAGAGAAAGCTCAGGGACGATGTCGGTGCAGGAGTATCTGGACAAGCACATGCTCTCGCGCAAAATCGAAGACGCCGTCAATGCCGCGGTTAGGGCCAAGACTCCCGATCCCGTCCTCTTCATCGTAAGACCTCTTCCTCAATCGTCTCCTTCTCCTCCTCCTTCCTTGAAGATCTTTTCCCGCTCGTTTTCCCGAGAAAGAAATGCCGGGGGAAAAAAGCGCTCCGCCGGCTTCGATTTCGAGAGCCGCGCGTCCTTCGAGTTCGAGCTAGCCGAACGGCCTCGCGCCGCCGCGAGAGGTGGCCCCTCGGCTGATGCGCTGCCGTCGTTGCTCAACCGGATGATTTCGTTTCGCAGTCGAATCACATGCGGAAGGCGGTCCCGTCGGTCATAACGAAGATCAAGGCCAGGCAGATACTGGACAGCAGGGGCGTTCCTACTGTCGAGGTCGACTTGTACACCCACAAAGGGATGTTCCGCGCCTCGTCTCCGAGCGGCGACCAGACCGGAATGTGAGGTTTCTCCGTCTTTCTTCGTTTTCTTCCTCTCGCGTTATATGCTGGCGGATTGGTGTGTGTGAATTTGAAGTAGCGGTAGAATTGCTGGTACTTTCACAAGTTGGCTCATGTAGTCGATATGAAGTACCGACGCCACCTGAGGCGTGATGGCTTGTCTGGCGATGGCTGCAGGTACGAGGCTGTGGAATTGCGGGACGGGGACAAGGGAGTGTATCTTGGAAATAGCGTACAGAGAGCTGTTAGGAATATCAACGAGAAAATCTCCGAAGCGCTGATAGGGATGGATCCTATTCTTCAGGCTCAGATTGATCAGGCCATGATAGACCTGGACAAAACGGAGAAGAAGGTACCTGTTTTTTGATAAAGGGATTGATTGTTTGCTTGGAGTTGCCTGAAGGAGAACACGTTTTGCGAACAAATTGTCTAGGATATTTATGATGCTGGAGTTTTGTACATGGTTCGCCAGCCTTCGCGTTGGTGTGTAAGAAATTTGTCTTTTAAGAACCTTGTCATATGTCAGTAAGACATTGAACTTGTCCAATTCTTCCATTATGAATAGTCGTGCATAGTTGATTTGTATGATGAGTTCTAAGACAGCACCTGTTTGGACCAACGTAAATGCTAGCTGGTTATGTTACTTCTTAAAAGTGATTTGGGCGCATACTTTGGAAAATGTATGATTTGTAAGTAACCTTTCTACTGTCACAGACAGCCAAACAGTGTCTTAATTATATAATACAAGACTATCCATCCTAATTTTGCCCTTGGTGGATTATAATGGTTCTTTGGAGTTGTTGCCTTATGGTTCATGTGAAAAATTGGGGATGCTCTTCACATCCTTGAATACAACATGGTCTGAGAGAAATCATCTTGTAGAGTGAGCTGGGAGCTAATGCAATATTGGCTGTGTCAATTGCTGCTTGCAAAGCTGGTGCTGCTGAAAAGGAGGCATGTGTATTTTCATATTGAATTTAAGAAGGTTTTTATCCATTTCTATCGGCTTAAAAATCTTCATTCTACTTCCCTTCTGTGCAGGTTCCCCTTTATAAGCACATTGCTGATCTTGCTTGTAAGCCCGACCTGACTCTTCCAGTACCTTCCTTCACTGTTATAAGTGGTGGAAAACACGCTGGAAACAACCTTGCCATTCAGGTATGCTCTGTCTTTCTCCTTGGCGTGTCTGTGTTTCTGTGGCTATAATGTATATCAGCTTGTTTGTGTGCCCGTGGATTGTTTAGCTTTTTATGTACCTATGAATAATCTGTTGAATTTACTCATTGTTGGCTGTAAATGTTGACAGGAAATCATGATCCTACCAATTGGAGCCTCCACATTTGAGGAGGCTTTACAAATGGGTTCTGAAACCTATCATCACTTAAAGGTGTACTTTGAATTTGATCATTCAGTTTCTGCATTGTACTTAAACATCTATGACTCATTAATTTTATTTTATTTTTTTCCATCTAAGCACATAAAGATTATACCGTTTCTGAACTTTATCTGATGATGTTCTAAACACTTCCTTCTATCATTCTCAAAAATTGATCATTAGCTATTCTACTGTGGTTTATTCTGTATGTCCATCCTGTTTTACTATCTTGTGTCTAGTTAGCCTTCTTGATCCACGGAAACACTATTTTATACTAATGTCCATGTGTGTGTATAGACTGTCACTGATGTTAATGTTTTGTTAACAAAAAGGCAGGCTGTTATTATGGAGAAACATGGTGCACAGGGATGCAATGTGGGTGAAGATGGTGGCTTTGCTCCGAATGTGTCCAGGTTGCATACTTATCTTTGTCACACATTTTACATGCAAAAATAGACGAGCAAAACTACATGAATGATAGAGGATCAATATTGTTCAAGCTGTGTCTAGTTGTTGCTCATTTCTTATTTGAAGAACGATTTTAACAATGATACAGCAGCATATTCAATAGGTAGGGGTTCCATCCGACCAACATCAAGCCAAAAAAGAATAGATAAAAAAATTTCATTTTGATTTACTGATTGACATCTTATGGTACTTGGCAGCCTTAGAGAAGCCCTGGATCTGGTTAAAGAGGCTATCAGCAGAACGGGCTATAACGAGAGAATAAAGATAGCAATCGATGTCGCTGCTACTAATTTTTGCATAGGTAACAATTTCAATGTTTTGAATTACTTTTGTCGAAGTGTGGCATCAAATTTCGAAAGGCAATGTGCTGTGTGATTTTTTTGGAGCTGTGTTTGGAATTCTTGCATGATGTCTTAATGATGGTTCCCACGGAATCTGTGTCAGCGCATTTAATTGGAGTACTCTGTTATCATATAATGGGATATATAAAACGTGTCATGTCCAAGAAAGCTAGGAAAAATTTGACAATGTCTCTTTTGTGTGTTATGCAGCTTATGCTCTGTAGGAATTTCCTGTTACAAAACTGATATCTCTACTTACTTTATACAGGCACAAAATATGATCTGGACTTCAAGTTTCCAAATAAGTCAGGGCAGAATTTCAAATCTGGGGAGGATATGATAGATATGTATAAGGAGCTCTGTTCTGGTACGTAGTCTAGTTCAAATTTACCTATTTGATTTCATGAGCCTCTGACATGCATAAAACATGATGAGTTCCACTCTTTTTTTCTTTTTTTTTCTCCCAATCTTAGACTATCCGATTGTATCAATCGAAGATCCATTTGACAAGGAGGACTGGGAACATGTCAAGTATTTCTCTAGCCTTGGAGTTTGCCAGGTACACCTCTGTTTTCATCTCTTCATCCTATGGGTAGTCTATCCATGACCGGTTTTTGCCATGGAAGAAAAATTCTGCAGTCTTATGCTTTTTCCTTTTTGTCGCTGTAGTGCATAGTACACTTTAGATGCTACTGTTCTCTTGCCCTTCCCAAACCAATTCCTTAATACCTAGAGCAAAGACAGCAAAAGAGCAGCTACCAGATTGGTTAAGTTAGATCCTTTGTAAATGATGATTAACTATGGAGTGCTCTCTGATTGCCTTTTTCCTTAGCAGAGCTTTTTGATCTAGCAATAATCATGGTAGATATTAACTCTTCATTGCATTAGTTAATCTAATTTGAAGTTTCTATTCCTCAGTTCTTTTTGCGGTGATTGTAAAATGAATGATATCTCACACTTATTTCTCAGGTTGTTGGGGATGACTTGCTAATGTCAAATCCCAAACGTGTTGAGAGAGCAATCAACGAGTCCGCTTGTAATGCTTTTCTTCTCAAGGTATCAGACTCTCGCTTTAGTTAACTGCCTTATTTGGCATTGAGATTCGCATGAAACCTTTATATATCACAGTTTACCCTAAGAGAGAGCAGCAGAAAAGGTAATAGGGCCTGCTTGTAAAGCGAAGAAGCTATTGTTCAGTGATAGCAAATGTCCCCATCACAAGTACCCCAATTTTTTCTTCTGTATGAATTTTTTGGGTAAGACTCACCACATGTATGAAATGCCCAATAGGTAAACCAGATTGGAACGGTGACAGAGGCCATTGAGGTGGTCAAGCTAGCAAAGGATGCTCATTGGGGAATTGTAACATCACATAGATGTGGTGAAACTGAAGATACTTTCATAGCCGACCTATCTGTGGGACTAGGTACTGGTCACATCAAAGCAGGTGCTCCTTGTCGAGGAGAACGACTGGCAAAGTACAACCAGGTCTGCCTTCATACTGACAAATATAATCTTAACTGTCATGATTGATAATATCCTGATCTGAATCAACTATGACCGTATGAAACCTTAAGAATGGTCCAAATTTCAAGGAGGATCTTAATAGGTCTCCAACCCTAATTGATAGCATCATAAGTCTGACATGATCCTACCAATAGTACCAATTCAAATTTCATGTGAATATATTCTGAACTTTGCATATGTAGAAAATGACAATAAGCTTCATGTACACCACTGTTTTTTGTAAAGATATATGCCTCCAAAATGATACTTCTATGAAGTTGTGATCTTAAGAAATATTATAGTCTATATCAACTAGTTATTTATGTCTTACATATTCTTTCAGAATTTTGAGTATATTATGATCTCGATATGGTCTTATGATGTGATCACTCAGATGTCCCATCCATCCTAAGTCAGCTCTTGATTTTAACAACCTTGCCAACCATCAATTCTTAAACATTTACACCTGGGAAGGAGGTAGCGGGATTTGTGAAGCAAAGTCTTTAAACATGTAGCCTCATATTGTGTTATTAAAACTATAAAAGATAGGCTCTTTCAAACTGTTAAGAGGGAGCTCCTGAGAACATCTTTGAACTCCTCTTATTGCAGTTCATATCCTACTTGAATAGATTCTATTAAGGATTTTACAGGACATTTTAGAAGTTGAGATCCTTTCTCATTTCTTGATAATTTCAATATAAGCACCATTGAAGTACTCGCGGCCATTGATAATTACCTTGTTTGGATAATGAATGTAAAATAGAGTTGAATGCAGTCATATGGGTATTGGCAATTTTGACAAGATTTTACTCAATTTAACACTTTTATGAAAGCTGATATTGGAAAGTTTGAAAGTGATGTTCAAAATTCAACAATTTTTATTTTGTTTGGCAAAAATATGATTTTCTATGACATGACTAGACACTAATTTACAACCTAAATTTGACACGTGAACACGAATTGCCGGCCCCTAGATTCCAAAGATCTTAGCTGTTGATTCAGCCTCTAGATAAGTATCGGTCTTTAGAGAGCATTCCTGACAATTTAACATCAAAAGGGTCCCAAAGACTACAAAATGTAAAAAGGTTTAACCATTGTGTGAAATTTCTCTGTTAGACTGCATGAGAAGGAAAGCTATGTATGACTAAACTCTGAAATGTTTCTTGCAGTTGCTTCGCATTGAGGAAGAGCTTGGTGATCAAGCTGGTTATGTCGGTGAAGATTGGAAGCTGTCATAGTGGTTGATGTTTCTAATGGGGAGTTAAGACCATCTAATTACGGTCAGGTACTGAGCGGGACTGGATACTGTTTTCCCTTATTTGGTTCAACCCCTTGAGAAAAATCGTTATGATTGGAAGACCAACTTTTTTTGATTGAGTATGTCTTGTGAGAGATGTGTATTATTCTTTGTGATGCTTTTCGTTTGATCATTAGAGATCATTGTTTTCAGATGAAGGAAATAGATGTAATTGAGTAGGCAGAATTCGGGCATAATGGAAGGAACATGGGTTGAGCTTGTTTAAAAAAGGCTATTGCCATCATTCTTTCAATCAATCGGCTCCCGTCTTGGTTATTGCACTGACATACCGAGGACATGTAACGGCTGTATTACTGAAGGTTTACTTTGTAAGGCATTCCATATCCTATCGTACTCTTTGTTGGGTGTAAAAGTATTGGCGTTGCCCCTGGAAGGTGCTGCAAATTCCAGGCAAAGATGATTATATTGGTTCTACAATCTCTCTTGCCAACCGGTCATGAAACCATAAACGATGACTTTAGGGTAAGTTGTAAGAGATGCCACTCTTTGAAGAGGTGATCATATGTAATACCTTGAAGCAATTGCCACAGTGAACGATGGTGCGGGTACTAAATGTAAGGTGCGGACGTTTGCAATCCTCATATACAGGATCGAACTGTCCTGCCATTTGTATGTTGGTTCTATTCTGTTGGCTTGGGCACAAAGAGCCTGCAAATAGCCCCATTTATGGTAAACTACTGGTCCTAAAACTTTCATGGAACGTGGTAATTGGATATCACGGACCTAGCTTAAGCTAGAGGTGTGCAACCAGACCTGGTATACCCGGTTCCCGGACCGACCCACTCGGAAAATAGGGTCGGGAATCGGTTCCCGTTGAAACTAGTCTGGGAACTGATTCCCAAAATTCGGAATTGGTTTAAATCGGTTCGGGAATAGGTTTCGAGTGATTACCCACCCAGAAATTGGTTTCTAGACCGGTTTTGGAATCGGTTTTGTAAGTAGAGGTCCAAAATCTTTTTTTTTCCCCTCGATTTCTATTCTTACTTCCATAATCACACAACATTTTTCCTCTTAGGCTGTGTATGACAATACTTCTTGGCTAGGGAGGAGTTTTTTTTTTTTTTTTTTTTTTTTTAAATGGTCTTTTCTATTTCTATTCCAAGGAACAATTTCTGAGTAAAAAAATATATTTTATAATTATACAAAAATTTTACTCTTGGAATAAAAAAAGAATAGAAATGTGTTTGATAACGCAATAGTTTCATTTTTGTATTTATTCGTTTTTTATTCTTACTCATGGATTGCTGATCGCCAATTGTCGGCCGACGCCGCCGCACAGCCCATTGGCTACCGACGGGTGGCAGCAGCGGTGGCCGGCAACCGATGGCTAGCATCGGCAATAGCTGGCAGTCAGTGGTGACTCCGAGCGGTTGGAGGTGGCCGTGGCAAGAGAAATGAATAAGAGAAAAATAAAAAAGAAAATTAGCTTATTTCTAGAAATTATTTTTGGAAACAAGAAGCAATTTCTTTTTTTT
This sequence comes from Eucalyptus brandiana, assembly GCA_014182725.1. Classification (NCBI taxonomy): domain Eukaryota; kingdom Viridiplantae; phylum Streptophyta; class Magnoliopsida; order Myrtales; family Myrtaceae; genus Eucalyptus; species Eucalyptus brandiana. Next base: position 24,372,879 of record CM024677.1, on the reverse strand, counting down.
TTTTTTGATGACCTAGGGAACCCGCTCACCGTACCAACACGGACAGCTCGACAGGCCCGGGATAATGGGGGTAAACCCTGGGTCGATAATAAAGGAGGACCCACCACCCCGACGTTGCACTTAAGTTCCTGTGTGATCGGCGGGATTCGAACACCTCTCCTCTGGCAAAGAATCATAGGAGCACTTATCCAACTGGGCCACCGCAGGCGATAGTTAAAAAACTAACTTTTTTTTTCTTTTGCTTCTTGTTTCTGCTCTAAATCTATTCCCAAGCTAACTTTCTATTCCGGAGAATAGAAAAACAACTTAGCGTTACCAAACGGGTTTCTGTTCTTTTTTTGTTCCGGGAAACAAAAGAATAGAAATTCTGAGGAACAAAAACATTGTTATGCGCTGCTTTAGCTTTCTCAAACACACACGGCACTTCTCTTTTGTCATTCCTCTTCCTCACTTATTTCCCTCCCTCACCGACTCCCTCTTGCACCGTCCAATGGATGGACGGTGCACCAAATTCTTATGTGTCATATAAATTGGCTTGCCTAGTTTCTCTTTTGGATGAGGGGTTATGTTTGCATAATGTTTGCATAAATGAGTAGCTTCATATAGTAGTTGTGAGAATAAGACTAATATTAGATTCATGTTTGTTGCTAATTATTTGTCTTATGATTTTATTTATTATAATTAGCCTTATGAATCCTTAATTTTTCGTTTAGTCAAAAAATTCATGTATTTATTTATTACAAGTACTTAATGTTTCAATATAAATTATGAGAATTATGTTATTTTCTCGTGTATTAATATAAAATTCGAAATCGAATAGGATATCGGGAGATTGCAAAACAAGTTCTAGCGGAAACGGGATTGACCCTAGAACTGGATCGGAAAAAGGGGATGGGTTGGGTACAGGGTTAAATACAAACATGGTCGGGTATAGAGTCCAAAAAAGATGAACCGATTATAACAAAGTCAGGTACAGAGTCTAAGTCTAAACCCTACCCACCCTGAACCTAATCACCACCACTAGCTTAAACTGTCTGAATTGTCTTTGTTTTGCTGTTCATGTGGGTACAATGTCATGGGCGTAAGAGGAACCACAAAATACTATTATGAACGAGCACGTATTGCATTGTCTTCTGATTACAAGAAACCTCGTCTCACTCAAGACAAGAATAAAAACCGTAAGGAGTTGATAGAAGCAAATTTCGAGCGTATGGATACACTACGGCAGCCCTAATGTATAGGGAGCTCTACGTGAAAATAGTCAGGATCCAAAGTTAAACACGATAACAAAATTCCAGATTTGCTCTTAAGCGGTCGCTAGGCAAAAAAGGGGTGCGTTTCAGCTTCTCTCCTCTCATCCTCATAAAAACTACTGCAATTTCCTCGTATTACTCAAATTTTCATTCCTATCACTTTTGTTTTCCAGATATAGCTGGTTCAGAAACAAGACGAGTTCCACCGGCATCTGATCCAGTATCAAGGGCAGTTGGAGGTCAACCAAGATCAATTCCCAGGACGGCAACGGAAATTGCCCAGCCCTTCCCTTGACTCCACGCTTTCATCAACTTAATGAAACGGTCTAGGGGAGACTATATTATGCCCAGAACAACTTCAACAGTTTTATGACCCTAGTTGTGCTGCATACATAGCAATCAATGATTCGAGAACATATTCAATGACAAGAATATTACTCAATGTACACATTAATTTAAAGAGAGATGAACATGCCCTAATTGTTTGATATCCATTCAGTACCGATCAAATCGCTCTTTAAACTAACTTTGTGATCGCATGACTCCCTTGATAAAAATAAAAGTGGATAGTCAAGATTAAAAATAAATGACAATCCTACAGACATTGCTCCATCCGCATACCGTGTAAAGCTCCATTCATTAGATAGTTGATGGTGAAGATGACCCCCAAAATTTTTCTATGAGAATACTGATGCATATGGAATATCGAAGCATCATTGCATAAACTCAGTGTAATGCTACCAGACTTGTGTTAAGTCGATTAATCATCATTTGATCCCACCAAAAAACCCAATTGCAATACAGTTTCCACGCATTGATTTTATCCACAACCTCAAGTCACGAAACCAGGACTACAACCTCATGAACTTCCTCTCAGTAGCACAGATGATGTGATGTAAGCACCATCTTCAACATTTCCCAAAATTGGACGGTTCTCTTGCACCCATGATTCTCTTTTAAAAAAAAAAAAAAAGCCACAAAGATCGTAAAAGTTGCAAGTAATTGAAACTTCATGCCACAAGTTGGAAGAAAGACCTAAAATCCATTAGGGTTCCCTGAAGTCAGAAGCACGAGTAAACCATACACTGGGGAAGACACAACAATGATTCAAAGCTACAAACATTTTCCAACCTGGGCAAGAACCTGTATAGAGTAGAAAAAATTTCCTGAGACAGGAACATGAATTACTGCAGTCTGCAAAACAGGTTTAACTAATTCAGGACTCCAGCAACTTATGGCTTTGTCTCATCCTCATCCTCTTCTATCTTCGGAGCCAGGTAAAACCTGATATAACCCATCTCGGCAATCTTGTACTCGACAACAACAGGAAGATCTGAAGACAAACTGATAGTCACAGTGTTGGATAAAGGGGATGCCTTCGTGAAGGAGTTCAGGTACCTCAGTGCAAAAGTCAAAGTCACTGGCTCATTCATTTCGACAACTGTAGCTTCCTCTGGCTGCAATCATTCACCCAAAACAATTAACAAATAGACTAAATCAGAACCAGTGTACTCTAGAGAAAGAGCGGCCTCAAATTGTGAAAGGCATGCAAATGTTTCCCAGAATCATTATATGAATAATGTAATGGACCATTAGAAAACAGGACACACCTTGTCGACAGTTGTATTTTGCCTGCAAACAATATTTGCAGTTCCTATATCACCTCTAGTAGAGAATTTCACACCCTCCTTTGTCACGGATATAACAACTGCAGGAATGAATCAAGAAAAATTTCCAATCTTATAAACATGCCAAAAAATTTCAGATAACTCAGTTTCAGAAGCCATTGAGTAGATAATGGAAAAAAATACCAGTATCACCAATGCTGCTGAGATCTTTACAAATCCTAGCAAACTCAGATGATGGCATTCTAACAATTGCATGGTACTCTGCCTCCGGTATTCCAAGGTGCTCACTGTCAATGTCCATCAATTTCATCTCAAAATCGGCAATTTTATCCTGCGCTGTAACATGCACTAAATTGTGAACACAAGATCCAAGAGAATAACAAAAGAGATGAACAAACTAAATTGACTGGGGATATAGACTCCTCCCTCAACAATACGCATATAGGGATAATCCGCTGATAAATAGAGGTTTGCAGGCAGCAGTTTCAACTAATTTATTGAAAGGGCTATTACAGAATATCCAAGGATCATACCTCCTTTTCATTGCCTAATGATTTACAAAAGGAATGAAAAGGAGGACATCTTTGGTCAAGGTATGTTTGTCTTTCTTCTCTTTTATACCTCCTTGGAATGAAGTGGAATACATAAGGACAGCGATTGAATTATTTCATAAGGGAGTGGACACCAGACGGGGGCTTCTATCGCTTATCCACTGCCAACTACTTCTTTGACTACATACTAAGCTGAGACTGCTACAAGGACCGTTACAGATCAGACACATAACCTTCCGCAAACTTCAAGTGCCGCATCAAGCCAACATAAAGCTCAAACGATTCAACAATTCGCTGACATCGCCATTTTCCGTTAGAAACCCCAGCGAAGAACGTATACTTCGCGCTGACCCTACTTAACCACGCCATAGTCACGAACGATCAGCACAACGAACGTCTCAAAGACCAGAATCAACCAACGAAACAAGCCAAAGCAACAGATCCGGATCTCACTCAGCAAAAGAAACAAACAGATTCCAGGCATCACGCGGGAGCATCGTCGTCGAAACTAAAATACAGCACCAAAAATCGCCCCCATCCATCCACTTCCCTAAAAGAAAACCGAAAGCAGAGAGAGGCGGAACGTACTCGGGCTCTCGAACATGAAGGTGACCGTGTCGCTCCCGTCGTCGGCCTTGATGGTGATGATGTCGTCGTTCCCGGCGCACTTGAGCATCTTCGACATGTTGTTGAGGTTCATCCCCATGGAGATGTTGCGGTCGCACCGGTAGTGCTCGAACCCCTCCGACCGGAGGAGGAGGGCCACCAGGGCCACGTGGCTCGAGTCCATGGCCTGGAGGGAGAACCCGGTCGCGGAGCAGTCGAAGTTGGCGTCGTTCACGAGGTCCTTGAGCGACTCCATGACCTTCTTCAGGAGCGAGCCCTGCACTAGCCGGAGCTCCAGCATCGTTCCCGGTGCGGCGACGGACGGCGCTAGGGTTTCGGCGGGAAAGTGACGAGAAAGTGAGGGAAAATTTGAGAGGGAGTTTCTCGCTCTCTCTCTTTTCCGGTTCTTCGGTTCCGGTTCCGCGGCCCCGAACCGACGGAACCGAGATTTATTGACATTTTTTAAAAAAAGTTCTTTTAAAAAATTAATTTGCAAAGGGCGCGAGGTTTTCTTTGTTGGCGGGACTGAGGCCTAAAGCGTTCCCGCCACGATTTCGACGAGGGCTATGTTAGCCTGCGGGCATGTGCAAATAGGGATTCCTTGCGCCTGCCCTTTTTTTTGCTCTGGGCCTTGGGCCTTGGGCCTTATTTGCGGGCTTCGACTTTGAGGCCCGGTACGTAGGGCGTAGGTTGATTTCCAAAATGCCCCCTCGAGCGCGCTAGGAATTTCGGAGCGACCCTTCTGTAATATCAGATTTTATCTCGATTTAAGCACGAAGAAAAAAAAAAAAACTCCCTAAGCTTGCTGGAGAGGGTATCGAATATCGATTGGTCGCATCGCAGGATCGTTATGCTATACTCATTGTCATTGCATGTGATTATTTGGTGCCAAAAGGGGAAATTTTATTTAATATTAAAACCACCACCTACAAATTTCAAGCACAAAACTGCTCTTTCATCGGAAATTACGATAGTTTGTACATCGTCACGAATCAGGCACCATTCCTTCGAAACAATAGAAGGGGCTGACAGATTGCACCAGGAAACTCATTTTAGGGGTTTCAATTTGGGAGCGTTGTGGCCTGGCCATGATTCTTATAGTCTCATAGTAGGGATATTCTCAAACGGTGCTCCGGTGCAACGAGTGGGATGCTTCGCTGAATCCACCCACGAACGTGAAAGGTCAAAATACTGAAGTCCACAGGGTCAATACACGCTCATGTGAAGAATTCCGCACGACAAAATTCTAATTACTCACTTGCCTCAAATCGGCTTGGTGCTAGGTTAAGCGAACTAGGGGTGAGCATCGAGTCCAATTCAACCTGGAAACTGAACCACCAATTCCCAGTTGAACAAGCTTTAAAGGAACAAAAAGTTTTGCATCCACCGAGAATAGAACCTTGATCTTTAACACAAAGAAGCAACATCTTGACTAATATATACATGGTAGTGAAACGGTACAACTTTTATACTTTATTATAAGAATTGAAATTAAAAAAAGAAAAAGAAATGGGGTTCGATTCACGGTTCCAAACAAAAATATTTGGAACAGGAGTCACAAGGTCCGCCAGAAACCGACGAACGGATGGCCCCTAGATTTTGAAGTGACTCCCGGCGGGACGGAGTCAACGATTTGCTTTGGCCTTGCATCTCCCAGGCCCGCAGTAATGCTCGGTCGAAACCACTCCCGTTACCGATCATTTTCAAACAGCTTCTGGTTGCCCGTAATAAATGGCGGATCAGCCATCCAGCTCTGCGAATTGCCCAGCTCTGCGAATTGGTCTGTAGCAATAAAGTCCCACAGCGAAATGTCGTACGACACATGCGTCGACCACGACCAGCACGTGATTTAACCGCGGAAGAGCCCCACCGCCACCTATCGATATTTATCCAAAACCAGATGCAGGCATCTAGATATTTTGTAGAAAACTTCTACTCCGGTGGTCCCAACGTACGCGACTATGCATCCTGGACCTGGAACGGCAAAGCAGAAATATCTGCATTCCTAATATCTGCTCCATAAACGGTCCGCCTATAAATTCCCCCCAGATCAGGCTATTCTCTTGAACTTACACACACACAGAATCCAGGCAAATCGGGGAAAGAGAAATGGAGTGCTGCGGGAGGCCTAACAGGAGCGACGTTCACTTGTCCAAGGAGGAAGAGGCCATGATCGAGGAGAAAACCAAGGAGTACTTCGACGGTGTTGCTCCCAAGCGGCATACGAAGCCCCAGCGGAGCGAGTACTCCTCCAATTATGTCGACGTCCTGTCCACCGATGGCAATATCCCGGAATTCGTGCAGTTCCAGCGCCTCGAGAATGATCCTCAGGTTTCGGTTCCTCCTCCCTCTGCCTTCATTTGTATCAGACTTATTACTGTGGAACATACAAAGTAAACTTGTATTGTGTTTGAATGATCATATTGCCCTCTGGCTTCGTAAGCAACCACGACTTGCGGTGAAAGCATAGGGAAACAAGGCAGTCGAGAAATTACAGCATCATAGTACAAGGGTCATTTGAGATACATTTTCTCTCTTGTTCCTTTCTTGTTTCAGGTAGCAAAACATAATTCTTTCATCTGACTGTACTTAAGCAGCAAAATGGTTCCAGTCGGTCCACTTGGATTGCCTTTTCGAACTGCATCAAGTGTTGAGATCTAACCGACTTCATTACTTTTAAAGTACCAACAAAGAAAGAATGCTTCAAAAGAAAGGGAAATAGTTATGTGCAAGCGAAAAACCACAGTCACGTGCTTCATTGTCTGCTCAAATTAAAGGCAACAAAGTGACAGATTAGGCTATTACATTTATGCTATCTTCTAGTAGATATGGAGAATAAGGACATAAGAGCACATCCAACAAATTTGCACCATTACTTTTAATAACTGTGCCTTGGGTTTGATCTTCTTCAACAAATAAACGCATTTTGCCTCTCTTCCAAAAACAGAAACTTGTCTACAGTGCATGCGAAGCGAAGGAGGACTTCATGGAGACTGAATATTACAAGGATCTCAACTGCGTTGACAAGCAACACCACAGGGTATGAACATTTGTCAAAGCACATATCAAATTAAGCTCTGCAATATTTTAATTTATGCCCTTATATTTACCTTGTCAAAATGATATTTCACTAAGCCTACAAATATCTTTTAATGGTTTTTCACAAATTAATAGATTGGCAAATATCTTTTAATGGTTCTCTAGGGTATTATTAGTTGAGAAGTAGACTGGTAGTGCGAGATGATCAGTGAGTACCTTCTAACTATCTGAGCACATGCCAGACTGGGACAGGCTTTATAACGGTGGAGAACACCAAAGGCGAGGGCTTCAATCTTGACTCGGAAACCTCCACCATACATCATGCCTCTTGCAAGGGGAACCCAGCAACAAATGAGTGGATTCCAGCTGCTTCTGACAGTGTAGGCGAGCATATCTGCATGAAATTCGATAAATACCAACAGTAGCTTTTGACATTATTTCTGACTCAGATCATGCCTTTTGTTTCAGGTGACATTTCACTCCGATAAACCAAAAAGAAGTGATAATTGAGAAGAGAGCAACGATGTTGTTATGACTTCAAACAAGCCCAGTGCTTTATGCAGTTATTTCAACTTGCTTATGAGCTTTTACTATTCTGAAAATGTACTGCAAATTATGTTCTTCGAGGTGTTTCAGTGTTTAAATGTAAGTTTCTGAATGTTATGCATCATTTAAAAAGTGAAATGAAGAGTTAATCTTGTTGCTTACTACTCAGAGTATGGAGGACCGGATAATTAGTAGAAAAATACTACAAATGGAACGTGACGTTGGCTCTTCCCATAACACTTCAAGTGAATCCACAAATTGTGATTCCGGTAGATCATTTCTGGTGTATTGGAGAACGATACCAGGTCTTAAATTGATATCAAATTGGTAGAGCCAAGTGGAGCACCCTATATCTCTGCTTGCCAATTTCCAGACTCCTGACACCTGAGGGCTTGAGAGAGAGCTCTCAAAGCCAGCATACAGAAGGAAATTCGTCATTATGGCACAATGAACAACCATATTTCAATTTTATATATCCTGACAATCCGTTACTTTCAACTCTTTACAGAAAAAATTGATTTTAATGCAATAACTGAAATCCACTAACAAGAGCAGATTAGAGAGTCGTAGACCATAAAAAAGACCATTAAGACAGACATTTTAACTCTCCTGTTGCCTACTACCGTCCGAGAAAACATCTCGTTTACCAACTTTAATTCACCAAATTTCTGCAGCATCAAATGGTAACTGCACAAGAATTTGCCTACCTCAACAATAGAACAGTTCGCATTTTTTTTCTGTCACTTTAGGGTACTATCCACATGGAACCTAACATTGTTTATGAAATTCCTATATGTGAATGATAGACCTTTACATCAAAATATATACCAATTAACGAACGGCATAGCCCTATCGGACACATACGGGACATATGGTCAGATTTTCTTTCCAACCTGGAAAATCCATTCTCCAAGTTACACGGACCTGAAACAAGTTTCTGCATTATGGTATTGATTGACCCCTCCACACACAAGAAAATTTTCTGCTGGGCACATATGTGTCAAGACATATCAATGAACTTTTTACCAATAATAGGCAAATCAGGGCCAAATAAGGTAATTATGCAAGCTATGCTGCATGAAACCATCTCCCCCCCCCCCTTTCAAATATATATATAATAAAATTCAGTTTCAAAGAGTTAAAACACTGCAGTGGCTAATTTTTCAATGTTTTACTCCCTGTTACTGGATACACTCAATTTTCCAGAGAGAAATTGACTGATATATTTGCGAATAATGACCTCCCACGGTGCGTGGCATTGGAGGGAAAGGGAAAGAGTGCTTCAAAGGAGCCATGAATGTTAGTGCCCCAACCAAAAAATCTAACCCCATGCTCCTGCCAAATTGAAGATTCATCATCTTCACGCAAAGAACATCCCAAAAATGAAAATAGACAAACGATTGCTGTGAAACAAGTAGAAATGAATGCTGATGCGTTTAGAAAATGTTGAGTTAATATTATGAGAAATGAGAATATACCTTAAAGTAAATTCTTCGTCAAAAGGAATCTCCAGCGTACCATGTTTCTGTGTACTACATTCGGAAACTCTGTAAACGGAGGATCTTTTTCTCATGTTAACGACCAGAATGCTGAAACGAGTGTTTCTTCTAGCACTTGAAACGGATATTATTCTTCAGCTTCCAGTGCTTCCAAAGGTATATTCTTTATAAGCTGCAAAAAAGTGTTGTAGTTGGAAAGAATGCTCTGGGCACATGCATAAAAACTTCTCTTTCTGGATCAAATAATATCCCTCTCAAATACCATCTCTCTTATCTTTATTTTGATATAGTCTTTTCAATCATTTATATTCAGCAACTAGTTAAAATTAAATGGCAGCAAAAGAGTATAAGCTATAATTCCCAATCAGTGGTGAGGGAATGACCAAACAAGAAAGCCACTTTCAGATGGAAACTGGGTGTCAACAGTTCACTACGCCAATTAGACAAGTCAAACCTGACGTTACAGAAGATCTTCTTTTTTTGCAGAAAATATTTTTTTCGAACAACGGAATTGTAATGTAGCTCTCGTGTAACTGCTATCCAAGCACAAGCAAAATTTTGAGGAAGTTATAATTGACAACTTGGTGAGAAAACATGTACAGCATGTGTTAAACTTATTTACATTAACAAGGCAGGCTTTCAAACCAGAAGCAAGCTTCACAGCATGCAAGCTAGCAAGAGTGTCCCATCACTTTCGTACGGTAGATAGAAGCAATCTCGACTCCAGAAAGAGGAAACAACAAAAAACCAAAACATGGAGACCAGAAATTTTGAATAGTCACATTCTATGTGGAGATTCCTTTTCCACAAGCATATTACCACATAAGTTATCCATCAACTGAACAACAAAGATATTATGAGCGTCTTTGATAGCACGAAACACTACAACACCTAGAATGGACAAGAAATAAAGAAGTTCCTGGTTCACATCTAGGTCCATTTCCTCCTCAATATCAGCGCTCCTGACTCAAAAACATGAAGGTTCTGGATTCCTACTCCCCGCTAACAATTAAGCAGGATGATATCAACCCTTACCCTTCATGGAGTTTCATAGATGTGGAAAAAAGCAGACCTCTTAACAGATGGCGAGACAAATTGCTATTAAAAAAATAAAAGACAAGACAATTGATTCGCTAGAACATTTAGCAATCTTCGGAGTTTTGTCTACTAATTGAACATTGACCAGCTTTATGAAAAGAGAGAGAAATGCCACTGGCATGTCAACAACGGCCCAGACTGAATTGGAAGAAACTATAAATACAGAGAGCCACCTCCCTCCATAAAAAAATTAGATGAATTCAACTATGAAGTGTTCTTAGGAGGAACCCCACTTCTAATTAAGGTATTTGAATAAGACAAAAGCATACAAATGTCCTCTTAAATGAAATTAGAATCTTGAATCGCAGTCTACGAGACAATTGCTGAGCTCTTCTCCACCTTTCCCTTTCAAGCTTCGGCAAAGCTTGCTCCGATCGAGAGCAATTGAACAAGCTACATAGTTCATATTTCAGAATTAAAGGCATAAGATCAGGTGGGCAGTAATAGAAGAAAATAGATTAGGATTCCTGCATTTTTCCTAAGCTGACGTTATTTTACTTGCTTTTCTTCCTTCATTGGTTTAGCCAAGAAACTACAAAAATTTTCAAAATTAGTTGTCATATGACGTTTCTAAACCAATGATTTTTTGTACTTCTGTCCAGTATTTTCTTTAAAGAAAAGTGTCACAAACCACAAAAATAGCAAAGAGTAGCTCAAGTAATTGTCTTGATATAGTGCCGGGAAAAGAAGACCAGACGATTTATCCTCATTATGGTTTGAGGCCCCCAAAATGCAAAAACCCGAGTGAAACGAGGAGGGAAGAACTTATGCTGCATTAAGTCGAGAAGAAATAGCAGCAAGTTCTGTAACTTCAGACATGGTAGCCTACCAGAATAGGGAAGCAACTCTTTTGAGAGTGATCTGCTTCAATCACAATATTCCTGGTTGGAGAAAAAGAAAGCACAAAATGAAAGTTCTAGCTTGGAGATAAAAGGGTCATTCCAACTTCCTGGAATCCCCATCACTGCCAACTTTTAAAGGAAGTGCAGAAGTAGTCAGAATTAGCATTTAATCCCACCACTGCCTCTCCTGTCAATTTTTTTTTCCTTCTTAAGTGGCAGAAAGAAGTGAGATTTAATTATATCCAATCACTGATTTGCTTTACCTAATTTTTGTCATCGCATCACAAATTAAAGCAAATTAAAGGACAACCTCCAGAAAAAGCCACTGTGCACATAAGCAAAAAACAAAACATGTCTATTTTATATAAGATAAACCAAGCACAGCTTGAGTAACTTCACAAACTTCAGATGGCAGCATAAGCAACTCTTTCAGCATATGAGGAAAATATTAACCAGCCATGAACTTGAATGTATGTCCTACTGGTTCCATCTTGATTCAAGGACTTACAATATCTGCAACCAGATTGCCAAAATCAAACCTAAAGCACACAATAATATGTTGCTGCAGATGCATGTTACTGCAAGAATTGGTAAGTTCCTATAAGAAAGGTGAAACTTGAGCATGAGCTTATATGTTAGACTGCCCTATGGATTTGTTATACTAGAATTAGTCAAAATATAACTGCTTTAGCATTTGTTACAAAAACGACTCATTTATCAGGTGCATAAGATACGAATCCCCCAAGCTATATAGATAGAGGAGGGTGACTGAGAAAGAGCATATTCATATCAGCAACAACTCACGCAAAATTTTTACTGCTATCGACATATTCCATTTAAGGAAACTAGTTACTAAAAAGGATATACATGTAAGAAAAACTACGTCACAATGAAGAGAAGAGAACAATGAAGGGGGACTCAACTAATGCACAACAGGAGGTTTATCTATAGACACATTGACTTGCATGCCCGAGCACGCAAGTATACCAAGAGCAGTTGCTTCCAACTACAACTCTTTACCTTTGGATGCATCCGAAGCTGAAGAACATTTTTTTGAGGCGCTAGAAGAAATATTTGCTTCACCATTTATATCATTAACATCAGAAGAATTTGCTTCAGCACTCATATCAGAAGGATTGTCTACAGTATTTTCTGAATGTAGTAAAAAGAACCCTGGCATGTCGGAGTTTCCTTCTGATGAAGCTTTTCTCTTTTTGCTGCTCTGCTCACAAGAAAAAATACCTTCAGGACAATTTACCAAAAATCAATCAATGCCTTCTCCACATCACTAATTAGTTCCCATTTTAAGCAGCTCGTGATGGTCACTACACATAGATTTGAGATTCCTAAGAAGTATGAGGTACTGGTGAAACGAAGCCATATAATTATTAAAAGAGTTTGGCTCATTCTTTGAAGTAACCCCATTCTATATTTAAGATGTCACTGCAAGGAACTCAAATACTCCATAAGAATGATGAAATTCACCAAAATCATGGTTTCTACAGAAAATACCATGACCACATCTGCTCCAGCTATCTAAGTATGTGACGGTGCAATGACCATCAGCACTTGATTAGTAACATGTAACGTGATCAAACTCGAATAATCCAAATGATCAGATTTAGTCATATTACTTTTCACCATAAGTCAGATGCCCAGGCAGCAGTAATGCCAGAGGAATGCACAAGATCTCACATAAAATAATGCCGGTATCTTCCTTCTCTGCCAAAAGAAGGAGACAGCCCCTATTCTATGCAAGCATCAGAAATTGTTAAAGGCTCTTGCAAAGAAGCTAAAAGACCCTTCTCACATAAAATAATGCTCGTCATATTTGTCTTGATTGTTAACAGACTTCTAGAGTCCAATATAATAGGATGAAATGTGCGCATGTGCCATGTAAGGAAATAGGGTCTACTGGCAAAGTGGATCGTCGATACAGTAGAGCTTTTCAGAAAACTAAATTGGGAGAGAAGAATGGAGGTGCATTGCCAAACTGGAATCCCTTCCAGTTAATATAGCACAAGTATGGAAACAACAGTAAGACAACTCTGGAGGCACATCAACAGACGCTTTCTTAGGTCATGATGTTTGACTCTGAATATGTAGAATAACTCTGCATGTACACCTTTGAAAAGGTAGTAAACCAATGAACCTCCACATTTGATTTTTACCAGAAAGATAAACTCCACTAGACCATGACATATCCACAATAATCCACATTTTGCACATCCTTTTTGATGTAATCAGTCATTCTCTGGTTCTAGTGTGGATGTCTTTCTCGACAACTAAAGAGCATGAGAGGCCACTAGATAGGAAAAGTATTGCTAATACCAGAACAATGACATTTGAGAAGTTATCTGGATGAGTCCCCTCCCAAAGTTTGCCTGTTCATATACAAATACTGCCTGTGAAGACAAACGACAGATAGTTACCTCTGCTAATCGTGAAAGTACTATGATTTTCTTATGATCTTCACTTTTCCGAGAACTTAAGATATGATTCTCCAATCCTGGAGGCATGAGATGTGGTCCCTGTCAATAGACAACCAGCTCAGGACCATCATAACAGCTATGTTACAGGTGCAAGAAGAAACGTCACTTTCAGCAAGCTAGTTCTATTGAGATTTTGAAGCCGCTATTGCTAGTGTTAGAAACTCTACCCCCATTTAGTGAGTAAATATTGAGTATATTAATGTGAGACACCTGCCAGTGATGAACCAAGGCAGAGTTGCCTAAAGAAACTGCTTCTTCTACAAAACCACTTTCAAAGGCCGGTATTCAATTTTCTATTTTCTAATCCCAGTGTTCGTGAGCTGAAGAACTTACTCCTTGTGGGATTAGATCATCAGTCACAACCACAGGATTCAAAGTTGAGGAAAAGGTCGACGGATTCTGTTGATAGGTCAAAGGCATGAGATTTTGGGGGAGATGATCAGCTTTCTGCAGGAAGATCATGGTAAGATGTTCATACAAAGGTCAAGAGTTGGTTGCGCTGATTATTGGCAAAAAGGGATCTGGTGATATTGCTTACCGTTGAAGGCCATTCTTTTGACCACATAAAACTGTTGCCGAAGATCAATCCTGCATGCACAAATGCACACCAAAGTTTCTTACTGGAATTGGATTATTTAAATCAGAAAATTCCAAAAGTTATACAAGCTTAATAAGATCACAGAACTACTACTTGTAATCCTAGCATTTTTAAAGTGAAAAATTAACAACAAGAAGTACGTTCTCGTAAGATTTAGGAATCATCCTTTTGACACTTATTGATACAAACCTTTCTTTCCTCTCCTTTTTTTTCCCAGGGAAATAGATAACCCCATAAAGAATCCTCCACATATAATCTGAAGAATATAATTATGATAAATTTGGATGATTCGTGCACCTGAGATTATGTCAATTATATAAATAGATCTAAATTATCCAATATTTTTTTAGATTGGCCATCTATTGAGTCATGCAGAATTGAGCAGATGATTACTGACCAATTTAACTGTCACCACCAACTTTGAGAGGATTATGCAATATCCATTGCTTGATTCTACTAAAAACCCCATGACAGAAGGATGTTCAAGAAGAATACCAGTATTAGTATCAATTGCTGAGTCCCTTGTCATTTCCTCATTCATCATAGGCTGTCTGGTCAGAGAAGCAGTTGTCTCCTGGGGAAAGGTCATCATCTGCAGACATTTTCACAAGACAATCGATGGTGCAAATAAGAAAATATCTTGAGGGATACAAATTATCTGACCGAGCTAAGAAACGGGATGAAGGATTACCATTGTGGGAGAACTTCCCGAGAAACTCCTGTCATTTGGCTGGCTTGCCATGAACGCCTCATAGAATATCAACCACCATTCATACAGAAGACCCTCCGGGACATCTATTCCTGGGAATATACGATACCAATCCACTCATGATCTCCATCAATGAAGCAGTAAATAATGGATTCGGTGGCAAACGGGAAACTAAGATCGAGATTTCCACACACACTTAGCAAAAAATTCTAACGATGTTTCAAAGCGAGAGTTTACTGTATTGTATAGCTTTGCTACGAACCAAGTTACCAAACACTATGCAATCATCAACAGGAGCAACAGCGAAAAAGCATGACCGATTACGACCATACGGAAGCAAAGGTCTTGTTATCTACAGGATCACATTACAATTCTAAAGCCTGTGTGAAAGTGTATTATGGCTAAGTCGACGCCCCGAGTTCCTTTTCTCCGACTAGAATATAATGAAAAAGACTTCAGTCGAAGTGCAGACCATAATATTTAAAACGTTCGAAAAAAAAAAAAAATTGCCTCCAGGAGGGGCGGTCTCAAAAGTCCGAGCAGCCTCCCTTTTGAAAATCTCCAGCGTCTCGTGCATTTGATTCTTGATCATATAATCGTAAATACAGCGCTCGAGCCTACAAGAAGAGGAATCCCAAAGGCAAAAAAAAAAAAAAAAGGAATCCAAGTCAGATACTCGAGCAACACACGCTCGGAATCACCGATGCATCGCAGCACGGGCCGAGACGATTGAACCACGACTCACATCGAGCGGCTGTCCCAGCCATTCATGGCGCTGGCGGACGAAGGAATCGAGACGGCCGAGCCGCGCAGCGAGACGCACGGAGGCGAGAGGAATCGAACAGGAAGAAGCGAGAGAGGAGGAGGAGAACCGCGAACCGACGCGAGCCTTAGCGAGCAGGGGGAGAGAGATCGGTGCGATGTGGAGAGGCTATGGAGCATCCTCATGCAGGGGGGAAGCGAGCGCTAGAGGAGCGAAGACGGAGTCAGTAAAACCAACGAACCGACCTGGACGTCGCGAAATCTGCGGGGGCGTTCGTCAGCAATGGAAGAATGACCGACAGGTGTAGGGACCGCGAGAGCGAAAGGAAACGGCTAAAACCGCGTCGCCTTCTCCTCGGCTTTCGTCTCGCCGCGATGCGGAAGGGAGGCGTTTTGGTCGGGCACGGGGCGCGCGCGGCTCGCTGACATTGCAGCAGCTGCGACGAGAGGACGACGGCGAGTGCAGAGAGAACAGAAGAGAAAGAGCGGCAGAGGCTCGCTGGCGCGAAGAGGAGTCGCGACTCGCGAGCGACGGGCCGTCGCTGTAGAGCGAGTCACACGTGGAGAAACGGGACGCGGGTGGTAGGGTGGGATTTTCTGTGGCGCGAAGATTTGCGCTCTTTTCACAGGAGCCGTTGATGCAGTGGCATCGTAAGGGACCCGCAATTTTTAAACGGCTGGTGCTAGACAGGTTAGCACGGAGCGTGCGTGTATCCGGCACGCACAGTAATTACTCGAGTAATGAAGCGAGCGGAGATGGATGGAAAACAGAAAAGAAATGAAACGGAAAATTAGAAAAGTATATGGACGTTATGAATTCCTTATGCGGTTTTGGAAAAATAGAGTGAGTAAAATAAATTGAAGTGGATGGAAAAGGAAAGAGTGAAATGAAATAAATCAGAAAATGAAAACCAAATGGACGTTCTAATCTTCTTTGGAAAATTTTTGCAAAAAGTCCTATATTTATTATATGACAGTTTATTTAGCCTTAAACATTTTAATTGTGTCAATTTAATTTTAAATATTTTGATAATTTACTAATTAAATTGAGTCGTAAACATTTTTAAAATTATCAATAAATTACCAATATAGTCCTTCGGCTAAGTTTGGGCATAAACTGTCAATATGATAGTCTAGTTAGCATTGGTTGTTTTACATAACACGATCGATGTTAATGTTGACGACTTTTAAAAACTTTATAAAACTTTTTCAAGTTTTTTTTTTCTTTTATTCAAAGGGCTGATGGGGCTAGCAACCATTGATCGAGGGCTGCCCACCCTTAGATAAGGTCCATGAAGGTTTTGTTGGCTATGAGTAAGGGTCATAATGCCTTCGTGTGGGTGTGACCCTCGTTGTAGCGCTGGCCCCTAGGACCAAAAAAGAAAAGAAAGGGAAAAATAAAAAGAAAAATAATCCGAAAGCTTTTATAAAAATTTAACAAATAGTCATATGTCAACAGCAATCATGCCACTAGAATGGTCGGCACTAGTTGGATGGTTATGGCAATAATTTTTAGCCCGAATTAGCTAGAAATGCTATATTAGTAATTCATTCAAAGGTTTGGTAAATATGCAAGAGGTTTATGATTAAATTAGCATAATTAAATTATTTATGATTAAACTAGCAATTTGTCAAAGTGTTTATGATTAGATTGACATGATTAAAAGATTTATGACTGAATCAATTGTAGTATAATAGGTTTACAATTTTGTAGACAATTTTTCCAAATTCCTTCTTCTTGTTCTTTTAGCCATATTCAATTGGATATGAACGTGGAGAAAACTACAATAAGTAAGGCTCATTTTTTCCATGAAAATGAATAATCTGAATAATATTTTCCTAAAAACGATTGCTTATATCACTTGAAATAATTAGTTAATGGAAACGAATTTTATTATAAAAAAAATTATATCTACATTCATTCATTTTTGCAAGAGATACAAGTGGTCATTTTTTTTTATTTATAAAAAATACCTTTTAAATCATTCGTTTCCCGTGAAAAACAGAGCCTACGAAATTAAAATACATTTCATTTCATTTATATGTACATAATAAGGTAAATACTAAACACTAACATCTGGTGCCAAAGAAATAGCTTTTGTTTATTCACCTCGCGTCCCTATCGTATTGGGTTTTAAATGATGAATGGCCGGTGTGACGTGGTGGTTGACGGGTCATGGCGGTGGCCTACAATGACGGCTGAATAGTGCCGCCGATGATGGAGGCCTGATGAATGAGCTGTGTCGATTGACTTGGAAGTGTGTAGATGCATGTTCTAATTCGTCGGTGTTTTAAGTTTTGATTGAAGTTTTTTCGTCCTCGGTTGGTTTGAAGGGGACCAAGGGGCTGAGTAGAAAGGGGATGAAATAAAATAATAACAAAAAAAAAACAGATAAAGAAATAGAAAGGGGGCTTGAGTTGGGTTTTACTAAAAGTGGGTTCAATTCGATTCGGTGAAGATAAACTAGAGTTTGGTTATGAACGGATTGGACTCGAATAAAGAAGCCCATTTCGTATATCCGGTCCTTTGTTTCTTCCTAAGCCCAGACCTGGGAGGCCCGAGTTCAACAGTCATTCGGACCGGGCCTATAAATTCGGACCCAAACCTACGGAGGTCCAAGAGAAGTCCACATTCGGACAGGGCCCAAAGGCCAGCCCGAGTCCCATTTTCCAAATTTTTTATATTAAAAAAATAAAAGTAAAGAGAAGATTCAAATTTTTTTTTTTTTTTTAAAGTTAGAAATAGCTTAAAACCAGGTCTCGATAGTTTGCTTTTGTTTTGGTACTAAATGTAGCCTAGTTTTATTTATCTAATATATCTTTTAGTTTAGTAATTACGTCTCATATAGCTCGGGTTTAGATTGGTTGATCTTTTAGGTAAGAAATTTGTCTCATTTACAAACTAGCTCAAGGGATTGTTGTTTTGAAGCATAATAATAAAGTCACGTTATATTTTTCTGACCCGCTTTTATTTGATTAATGTAGCGCACTTTATCTTTTATTATTGTTTTGATGAATTAGTTTTGGTTCTTTTATATTATTTTTGTGCTGCAATTTGCTTATTCTATTTAAACGGTGAAGCTATGTTTTAGGATCATAATAAATACCGAGAAACATTGCATAGACACTTGGCGAAGAAAACTTTATAAGTTATAATTTGGTAAAAAAATTACATAGTTAATTAGTTAACAAGTCAATCAAGTTAAGGTACTAAAGAGCATCTCTTCATCGTCGCGCTCCTTGAGAAGGGTCACAATAATTAAATTCAAACATGTCCACTCACTCGAACTTCATAACTTCAGATTTATCATTATTTATATCAAATATATATTGTAATTGTAAGCATATATATGCATTGTTTGAAATATTGGATGATATGAGATGAAAATTAATTTTGAGCGAATACATGCTAAAGTACCATTTTAATATCTTTTATTTGGAGCAAACGCGTCAAGATACCAAGATATTTTTTCGCGAGGCTTTTTTAAATGGTATTATCCTTTTGAAGCCAAAGGAGAGAGAGGAAAAAAATTAAAAAAAAGAAGGAGCTAAACTCGACGTATCAAAGTTCGATCCTTATTTCACAATCATATAATCCCCATTCCCTCCCTTTCCCCTCGCCATTGCAGCCTCTGCACTGCGCTGGGTTCCACTTCCGATCAAACCCTAATCCTAATCCACAGAGCAATCAATCCGAAAATCTAGAGAGGCGGAGCGAGAGAGCGAGACGAAGCAGCGCGAGCAAGCGCCGAATCCACGCTCGGACGACGGAACCCTAGACCATCTCCGGCTCCGATGGCGCACCGGCTGCTGAGGGATGCGGAGGCCGACGGATGGGAGCGCGCCGATTTCCCCATCATCTGCGAATCCTGCCTCGGCGACAACCCTTACGTTCGCATGGTAACGATCTTCTCCTCCTCCTCCTCCTTCTTCTCTCCTCCAATCTCACCTCTTCACTTGTTTGCTCCGCGTCTCTTGGTTTTGTGTTCGCCGCCTCTGGATCCGTTCTTTTGTTTTATTGCGTAGGTCGGCCCTAGTTTCTCGTTTATCTGTCTGTTTTTTTTTTTTCCCTTCCCGAACGAGGGTTTCTTGTTCGATGGATTGCGATTGTAGTTGTCAATTTGAGGTTTCGCCCCCTTTTGGGTTCTGGTTTTCTCGACACGGCGTTGGCTTGGATCACTGATCATGAATACATACGTCTCATGGCTTGTAGCATCTCTTTGCGAGCTCAAAACTGTCAGCCATATTCTTGACTTTATATTCTACCTCATTAACCGTCGGTCATCGGCAGCTCGTCCTGCAATTTTCCCTTTTCAAGGTTCCTTATCTGCTGGGTCGACGTGTCTCTAATGCCCATGCTCTGATTTGTTATCATCTGATCTATCTTTCTCTCTGTGCTGTTGGGCGTATGTACTTGAATGAAGACAAAGGCACAGTATGATAAGGAGTGCAAAATCTGCCAGCGTCCGTTTACGGTTTTCAGGTGGAGACCAGGTCGCGATGCAAGATACAAGAAAACCGAGATTTGCCAGACTTGTTGTAAGTTGAAAAATGTCTGTCAAGTCTGCCTTTTGGATCTTGAATATGGGTTGCCGGTTCAGGTTCGAGATACTGCCTTATCCATCAGCTCACATGACGCCATTCCCAAGAGTGATGTTAATAGAGAGTACTTTGCAGAGGAGCATGATCGAAAGGTACTCTCTCTCCCCCTCTGCACTGATTCCACATTTTTACTTGCTGGCACAGTTGCACGTTATGTTTTCACGCGCATCCATCTGCAATCAAATAATAATTAGGAGAATATTGGAAACAGCGAGACTGTTAAGAGCAGTAGGTACAAATTTATCGCACTATGTGATGATTATTGCTGACATCCCTAGGTTCGTGAAAATATCCTGCTAAAGGGAGGTTCTTAGGCTAGATGTAGCTGATATAATATGGTGCTGATGAGAGATTTCATGCTTGAACATGTCATATTTTTTATAAAATGGGTTTGAGTTGCATTAGAGATGGCGCAGTATACACTTGCTCTGACTGATACAGAGATATATTTGGATAAGAGTTATTTTCTGGTAATTGCAGTTTTTTATGATTGGCAAAGAACCTTGACTATCATGTCCATCTTTAATTAGTTAGAGCTTTGCTGAGTAGCTTCATAGGTTAAGTATGATCCTGGTGCCAGGGGTGAGAAGTTTCATTCCTAAATGTTATGTTTCATATTGTTCATTAATAGGATTGCACTACCCCATGGCTTGCATGGATAGCGCTACATTCACAGGCTTCAACCCATACTGAAAAGGTCTTTGGATGATAATATTTTGCTAGTGGGTGCACTTGTCTGTGATAAGTACAAAAACCTTAATATGATTCCGATCTTTAGTATGTAGGTTGTACTAATGTATTTTTGCATATGCTTACTGTTCTTTTTTATCATTTGGGGTGGACCTTTGCGTTTTATGCTTAACCATGAAGTAATTTGATTTGGAGATTGATAGTAAGTCTTCCCAGCAGTTTAATATTATCACGAAACTTGTTACCATTTCTGTGCAGACTAGGGCTGGATTAGATTATGAATCCTCATATGGAAAGGTTCGGGCTAATGATACTATTCTGAAACTTCAAAGAACAACGCCATATTACAAAAGAAACAGAGCACATGTTTGCAGCTTCTACATTAGAGGGGAGTGTACCAGAGGTGCTGAGTGTCCATATAGGCATGAAATGCCAGTAACTGGGGAGTTGTCTCAGCAAAATATAAAAGATCGTTACTATGGGTATGTCTCTTGCCTTGCATTGCATTTATTGTGCAAAACTTCCTCGGTTAGTCACTTTCCATCCATATCCATGTTCTTGCCCTTGGACGAACATTTTTCATGGTTTCCTGGTTTCTTGACCTCGAGCTGTATGGGTGCAAAATAGAAAGCCTCTTTGCAAGTTAAATATGTCACCAAAAGTATGTTCATGATTTGAGACTTTAATGATTTGTTTGGGAAGGAGGGAGAGGTGAGGAATGTGGGTAGTGGGTGAAGAAAATTGGAATCATTTAAAAAAAAAAAAATGAGAACAAAAGAGGGGGAATTTTGAAAACTTTCACTCCCTCCCTCATTTTCACTTCTCACAAACATACGATATCCTTCATTGTTTGATATCACTTTGATATTTTCTTCTTGTTTTTTGTCTTTTCATCTTCTTGGGCGTGTGGTATGTTGTTATCTCCCTTAGCAAGGCTACATAACTTAATGCCTTTTTCTGTCAAAATCTTATGCATTTTGGTTTTAAGTTTTGACCTAGCTTTTAGTTGAGAATTTATATGTTATTCCACCAAAGTTTTCTTCTGTTTTTGCATCTTTGAAAGAGTTCATTGTATGAAAATTGGGTTAGTTCATCTCATGGTTTATGCTTAAATTGTTTTATCTTTTGCAATTAGTTCTATGCTCTTTTGAAACTGAAGTGAAGATTGTTCTGTCTTTTCTTCTTCTTTTTTGTGAGTCATTTTTTGAGAGGGTTTTAAAAACATAAATTGATGCTATTGTGTTGAGTTATGGTCCTCAAGAATCTTGTACTGCAATATTATGGGTATTTCTCTTTAATGTGTTAGTTTTACGTGGCAATAAAGAGAGAGGATGCAAGGGGGCTGTAGATACTGATTCCTAGCATAGTCCCATTAGATAGGTCCGCTAGAAGAGAGATATTGACAAGGTTTCAGTAGCTCCGGGTGAAGTTTGTCATCCCTTGCATTTATCGATGTTAAACATGTCAGCTAGAATTGTCTGTTAAATTGAAATTTTCATTTCCCTTGCAGTTTGGTAAAAATGGGGTAATGTTTGACATGACCATCTAGTTGATTACGTAGTCTACTCAAACTTCTTGATGAGCGTAAGCGAAGGTTGATAAGAATAATGAAGGTATTTTGATAGTTGAACCTTAATAGGGTGCACCACAATTTGCTTGATATTGTCTTTATGTATACAACACCTATTACCCTTTCCTCTGTCAATGTCATCTCCATCTAGTAGAATCTCTTCCCTAATTTCTTTCTTTTTTTGTTCACATGGTTAGCGTATAAACTCATTAAAAACTGCATATATGTCAGAATTTGGTTGCTTAACTTAATGGATTTTTGCATAAATATGTCCAGAGTAAATGATCCGGTGGCTCTAAAGCTGCTCAACAAGGCTGGGGAGATGCCCTCATTGGAGCCCCCCGAGGATGAGAGCATCAGAACCCTGTATGTGGGTGGCCTTGATGCAAGGGTATCCGAGCAGGATTTGAAGGATAATTTCTACGCCCATGGCGAAATTGAGTCTATAAGGATGGTGCTACAACGAGCATGCGCTTTTGTGACATACACGACCAGGGAAGGTGCAGAAAAAGCTGCGGAGGAGCTTTCAAATAAACTGGTGATAAAGGGATTAAGGCTGAAGCTGATGTGGGGTAGACCTCAAGCCCCAAAACCAGAAACTGAAGGTTCGGAAGCTGCACGGCAGCAGGCAGCTGTTGCTCATAGTGGGCTGCTACCAAGGGCAGTTATATCTCAGCAACAGAGCCAAATGCAAGCGCCTGGCTCCCAGGACCAAGGCCCTGCAATGCAATACTACAACATGCTACCGCCACCTCAACCAGAGAGAACCTATTACCCTTCCATGGACCCCCAAAGGATGGGTGCGATTGTTCCTTCCCAGGAAGGGTCTTCCAGTGGGCCCTCAGGGTCAAGTGAGAGCAGGCCACCTTTGGAGCAGCAGCAACAGGGGCAGCATTATGCTTACCCCGCGATGGCCCCACCTCAAGGGCAATATTATTCCCATTATTACCCTCCTTATGGTTATATGATGCCCCCGCCTCCTTATCAGCAATACCAACCGCCGAACCAATCAGCGGTGCCTCCTCCGCATCCCCCTCAGGCAACTCAGCAGTATCAGCAGCATCCTGTGCAATCTGGATCCGCACCCTCAAGTTCTGCACCTGTTCCACCACCTGCACCACCATCAGCTTCGGGATCTACACCTGGGGGCTCTGCTCCACCAGTGCCTTCTTAGTAATTTATTGTTGATCTTCGGCTGGAATTGTATAACATGCTTTTTGTTTCTCCTCTGCTAAGGTATGGTTGACATTTGTTTTGGTTGTAAGGCCTTTTGCAATCTGGCCCTTAGAAGGCTAATAATTGTAGTTTGCCTAATTCTTGAGCTTTTCGATTATTAAGACCGGGTTATTTTGTGACTTCATGCTATCTGAACTTTGAATGTGACGTAGCACCACTCTGGTCATCGATTGCTTTATTAGTGCTCTTCATAGCTGGGTTAGTCAGCACAGTGATGGGAGGGAGAGTCTTGGGAAGGCAGAAGAGGCAGAAGCTGGATTTATTTTGCTCCCTCGAGGTTTCGGTTTTGGCTCTGCTATGGGCAAAATTATTTCATGTGTCAGTCACGAAAATGCCTCTTCTGCCTTCCCAAGACTCTCACTCCCATCACTGAACCGACTAATCCAGCTTTGAAGAGCGAACGTTGCTGCTTGTGTACCAAACTCGTTTCGAGAAAATTGCTGATGTATCATCGGGGCTTTTGGTGGAAAAGAGAATGTTTTCCTGGTGGAGTAATTTTTGCGACCTTGTATATGTAGTTGGCAGTAATCAACTCGATCAGATCGATGCTCAATTTCTGTCGTCTGATTCCAAACAAATGGCGATGGACTGTTTAATATAGGTGGAGAAACACTGTTGAATTGTCGCGATTTTAACACTTTCAATCTCTGGCTTCGAACTCCGTCAGACGTTTCATTGTTCTGATGGAGAGCCTGGGATAGTCCTAGAGACTTCGATATCCTCTCGTGGATGGTCCTGATGCAACCTATCGTTTTCTGCGGTTCTCCACGATGTGGTCCATGGGGGAGTTCACCGAAAATAGGGTGAGGGGTTAGGTACTGATCCATCTTCTCACCTAAACAGACCACGATGAGCTCCCACGGCATTTCAATTTGTGGAGCATGATGCGCGCAATGAGGGAGGATGAAAGCGAGATGCCGATTAGGAAGCTCGGCGATCTCGCTCCTTCCCATTTTGGCCAGCATGTGGGGATCGATGGAGGAGGTGCCGCCCCGGCGGATGAGAGGAGAAGAATGCTTGAGAAGTAATTATTATCCGGAGTCACGTTCAATCAAATTGGCCCTAAAAATGGAATTCAGACAACCTTACGGGCAACTCGTGTCAATGGTGTCTCGTCCACAAAAATCTTCTTTGAAGGGAAGGATGAGATTGCGATTGGATATTAAGGGAAGTGGGATTGAGAAGGAGTGGTGGTGGTACAGGAAGTTGGCAAATGTCGGAATGCTAGGAATAACTTTAGTAAAAAGGGGGAAATAAAATGTTTGAAAATATATTATCTTTTGAACATAATACGGATTTTTTAAAGCAAATATCGAATTACAAATTTATTCTTTCAATAATTGTAATTAAATATTTATTCAAAATTAAAAAAGAGAGAATCAGAAAACGATGGAGTCGGTTGTTGCACTCCAACGACGACCCAAGAATTTCACCAAGCGTAAGTTTTCGTCGAGAAGTAGATAGCTATGTTTTTCACCTTTTTTATTGCTTTCTTTGGCCAATTGTACTTTTTTTTTCCTTTAAAGTTTGATTGCATTACAACTACAATAATTAAGCAATGTATAGACGATACTATAATGGAAAAGCTGACTTTGGCTTATATACTATGCACGCGCTACGCACATGGAATTATTTCCATTTTTTGTATGAATTATCCATTTTAAATTTGATTTATAGCTTTTTGTATGTAATTGAGTGTGGAAGTAAAGCAGCTTTTTTTAAAAAAAAAATTGCTATTCAGTGGATGGAAAATTGAAGGAGGAAAAATATACAATTTAAAATGTAGAAGCAATGGAGCAAATGACTATTAATGTAACTGCAAAAGAACCGCTATAACTAGCATATATTTTTACCATAAAACTAATGAAAAAATGTCACATATTTGCTTTGAGACCGTCCATATCTACGTCAACGATAATCCATCTAAATTGGCAAGATGGACTCAAGTAGTACATATATGAAAATATTTATAATTAAATTGATTTGATTGAAATGTTTAAGATTCAATTGATACAATTGTAATAGATTTAAAAAAATTTGATACTTTTTTTTTCTTGATTTTTTTGCATCTACTATAGTCGTAAAATGGGATGTTTTGACTTTTCGAGACATTTATTAAAAATCTTGAGACTACTACACTCTTGAGGTCGAAGTACTTTCACAATGATTTCCCCAAAGGTGCCTCAAAGGACGCGTTAGGTAATCATTTTGTTTTTAAGAATAATTTTTTATCAGAAATAATTTTTTTTATTCTATTCGTGAAAATAATTTATAAGCATTTAAAAGTATTTAATAATTGTCCAAAATTTTTATTCTCACGAATAGAATTGTGTTTGGTATTGTTTTAAATATTTATAATTCAAACCATTTTCTTTTAATTTTTAAATAATTTTATTACTTTTTTTATTATTTTCTTTTATTTCTCTTCTTTTTCAAGTTTTTTAGGTTTGTTGCCAACCTTAGGATGACTGGCAACTAGCTAGATGAGGGTTAACGATCTTGCCGAAGAGTTGCTAGCCCTTGGTGAGGCTACGTCTAGTTGGCCAAGCCTCACCAAGCCATCATGAGGTTGACTTTGCCTTGGTCGGGTGATACTAACCTTACAATGACTTGGTGAGGTTAAGCCCCGCCGGCAGCCAGGCGAGGTCAAGGTAAGGTGAGGCTCGCTCAATCGGTCGCTGGCAAGCGATGGTAGTGGACAATAGAAGAAGAATAGAGAAAGAAAAAAAACAAGAAGACAAAAAATAAATAAGAAATTTGAATTGGCTTGATTATGGAATTATTCCCTAAACAAAGAATTGACTTTTTTTTTATTCATTAATTCTATTCCAAATCTATTTTCGATAACAAAATAACATAATCAAACATTATTTTGCAAGTTGCCAAAACATGTCCTTAGATGAGTAGCCATTCAAAATTTTTAAAGATCTTATTTTATCTGGACAAAATTATCTATACAAACAATTTTACTTTTTCTTCTAGTACTTTTTTTTTTTCCAACCCCAGACCATACAAGATAAGTTGATAATGGCTACAACCACAAAAATAAAAACATATAAAATAACAATAACAACAACATTTTTTTATTATTTTTGCTATTACTATTGTTATCATCACTGTTCTTATTCTTCTTATATTGTACGGTGAAAAGAGGAAACTAGAAAACACGACGGACCACGGCTACGAGAAAAAAAGGCGAAAAAAAAGAATAAAAAAAAAGAAATAAAAAAAGAAGAAGAAGATTGAAATGGATTTAAAAGGGGATTTCGCGTCCGCAGCTCTAGAAGCTTCCCGACCCTCCCGCCTATAAAAACCGCTCGCGTCGTTTCCGCTGTTGTATTTCGTATTCGCCATATCTGCATTAGCAATCTTCCTGCAGAGAGATTGGCTAGAGTTCGAATCGAGCGGGTAGAAACTGCTGGCCGATCGATCGTGCTTTCTGCGCGAGCTTCGATTCGATTCTGCGGGTCGCCATCATCGCTGAAACGGTGAGCCTCTCGATTTTGCGTCTTTCCCATGCATGTTGTCCATCGCGGAGCGGGATGGATTGGTTTTCGATGAGTTCGTGGTTTAGTTTTTGGATTCTGGGCAATCCGCGACGGCGTAATCGGGAGTTTCTTTCTGGCCTGCTTTGTCGGTTTTTTTTGGCCCCGGGGTTATGTAATTTAGCGTGCATCGCGTTTTTACTTTGATGAACAATTTCTTTTAAATACGAAAATTTTATTTTCGAAATTAAAAAAAATGAAAATGCGTTTACTACAATTCGTAAATTTTTGTATTTATTCGTTTTTTTTTTTTTTTTTCCTCTCACGGATTGCCAAACTCCGACAGCCTTCTGTCGCTCGCCTCCGGCCGGCCGCGGGAGGGGGCGGCGGCCGGCCTGCGGCGGCGTCGGCGGCGGCGACGGTCGGTGGTTGGGTGGCGGTGACGATTGTTGCCTATAGTCGGCGGGCGGTTGGCTGGCGGCGGTCGTTGCTAGGGAGAAGAACAAAAGAAAAATAGAAAAAAATTGCTACTACTTATTTATTTATTATTTTTGTTTCAAATTTATTACCCGTATACTTTTTTATTTTTATTCGGGGAATAAACCGGACGGATTTATTTTCTTTTTTTTATTCCGGAGAATAAAAGAACAAAAATGGAGAGAAAGTTACCATGCACAGCCCTTAGTGTTTTGGTGGACCTTCTCTGAATTTGCTCGGACCTTGCGCTTTTTGAGCTAATTTTGCCGGATGTCGTTTCTGGATATTTGGATTAGTGGGTTTGAGAATTACTGTGTTTTTGCCACTAGTAGCTGGATCGGTTCAACCTTTTTATTGTCGGAGGCCTGCTGTCTGTAAAAAGTCTCCTTCCTCTGGCCCTTTTTTTAAATGATTCGGGTGAGAATATCTTGTGATTCTTATTTTGGTAGGCATATTAAATACGAGGATTGAAAGGATTATAGGTTCATTAGAGGGCATGAGAGGCTGCCTGCCCTTGTGAAATTCAATAGGAAAGAAAGGCAATCTCCGGTTGTTGCTTGGAGCTAAGGGAAGGGTCTTTGTAGCTTTGCTTGTTTCTCGTGTGGAATTACTCATGTCCGATGGAAGGTTTAGGCGCTTGATGTCCAGAAGGGTGGTTTTTCAGCTTTGTTTTGGATTTTACTTTGTTGAACAGGCTTATGAAATCTTATCTGTCATGTGATCAATTATTTGCGGACTATGGTCTAGAGAATAAACATCGATTGTTCAGAAATCATTGTTCTAAGGGATTTGAGATAAATTGCTGTACTGGTTGTCTGCTCTGATCTTCTCAAGCTTTTCTTCATCTTATCTGGAGGGTGTAATGAAATATTTACACTTATAACATGGTTGATGGCATTGTGGATACGAAATTTACCATGCGGGTCTTTTTTTTTTTCCTCTTACCAGATGTCTTACTCCAGAAGGTACGACTATTCTTGTTCTCCTTCACCTCGCCGGAGGTATGGTAGGTCAATCTCTAGGTCGAGGTCGGTTTCTAGGAGCAGATCAAGGTAAAGTGTAATGATAATCTTTCCTTTCTGATACCATTTTGCGTGTTGTTTTTTGAATGCTGATGTAATCCTCCCATTTTGGATATCAGGAGTGCTTCAAGGGATGTTGAGAACCCTGGCAACAATTTGTATGTTACGGGACTGTCCCCTCGGATTACAAAGAGGGAACTGGAAAAGCATTTCGCAAGCGAGGGAAAGGTGGACTTAAGTTCAATCTTGATCTGTGTCTCGTATTAATATTGTTTAGGAGCTTCTGCGAACCTCTCTTACTGTTAGTTCGTTGATGTGTAGGTGGTGGATGTGCATCTCGTGGTTGACCCGTGGACTAGGGAATCTCGTGGTTTTGGGTTTGTAACTATGTCAACTATTGAGGAGGCTGAGCGGTGCATCAAGTATTTAGATAGATCTGTGCTTGAAGGCCGCGTAATCACTGTTGAAAGGGTATGTGTTTAGCAATTGTTTTCTTTTGAAAGTTATCCTTTTCTTTTTCCTGATGGAGGTCTTGTTGCTTAAGATTGTGCATATATTACATTGCTATAAGTTTATTTGAAAGTTGTTTCTTTCCACTTGAAGTTTTTGTGGCAGCAGGTTAGCTGTGTGTAGCAGCTCTTCATCAAATTCCAAAAACAACTAAACAAACAAATCAAACACACGAAGTATCAGATCACTGGGGTTGTATGCCCTGCATATCTCTTTTCTTTCTGCCTATTGAATTTAGATATCTTGCTTGTGTCATTTACTTATTGCTACATCAGGAACGCATGACACTGTATACTTACTTTATTGCCTTTATTTCCTTGTTTGTTCAGGTAACTGACGATTTATATTTGTGATGACAGGCTAGGAGGAGGAGGGGAAGAACTCCTACTCCAGGAAGGTATCTGGGGTTGAAGACTATTCGAGGTTAGATGGCTTGCATTGTTATTTGATTTGGACTGTTTGCTGTTGATTGCCCACTAACTAATGCTCCTAATGTTTTATTAGCGCGCCGGCGCTCTCCTAGTTATTCTCCCCGTCGGACTCCAAGCCATTCTCCCTATAGTAGGAGCAGGTCTCCTCGTTATTCATCTGACCGCAGCAGGAGTAGGTCCTACTCCCCTTACCACAGGAGGCGCAGATCCTACTCTCCTTACTATGGTCGGCGAAGGGCTTATTCTCCTTATTCTAGTCGACGAAGATCATACTCTAGATCCCGCTCCCCTTACAGCAGGTCGCCAGTGTATTGGCGTGATCGGTCCTACTCTCCATATGATTCAAGGGACTACTCTCCAGATGATCGCTATCACAGAAGGAGCCGCTATCGATCTATTTCTAGAAGCGTCTCACCAGGAAGAGGGAGATACTCTAGGAGCAGCTATTCCCCGAGGCCAAGGAGAAGGAGATACTCCCCCAGCGAATCTCCAGAACCTAGGAGAAGGTCAAGGAAGAATTCTAAGCGGTGCTACTCATCCAGGCGCGGGCATTCGAGGGATAGCTATTCTTCTAGGAGTGTGTCTCCAAGCCATAGTGTTAGTGCAAGTTCCAGAGCGGTCACAAGGTCTAACACGCCAAGGTCATTGTCATCTTCAGCTTAAGCAATGTTCCTGTGGAGGGGGATATGTGGTTTGCTTGTGTAAGTCGTTTGGTTTGTCCATTCTGGGATTAGTCCTCGGCATTTCGAACTGTGAGTTCAGGATTTTGTGTAGCCCTCCTCTCGGGGAGGCAAACTCTTCTTTGGTTACTGCGTGCAGTTTATCAAGTAGTTAGAATTATCTAATATGCGTCGGACTACGACTTTACTGTTACATGGTCATATGTTTTTGAGAACTTGTTACTATTATATGGATCCGATTCTCGATTCTTCTGGGAAAGGCCATATTTATGGTTAGTCTGAATTTTTCGTTCTAGGACAGTGACTACATGACCATGCTGTGTCGGCATGGTATCCATCCTGTCCTGGCAGTGATTCGAGAGGGTCAAGTGGGCCTCGTCAGAACCGGATGTATGAATATTCGATAATGAGAAAGAACCTTGTCGCATTAGCAATTTGATGTTTAAAACATCATGATCTTTCCAAATCTCATAGGATCGGGTGAATTTTCCGTTGCCGAATAGGAAATCGGATCTCCAAAGTCCTCGGATCCATACCCAGTTTGAGAAGGCTCTTTGCTAGTGCGTTGATTTGCGAAATCATTTCGTGTCAACTACTGAGCACATCGACGGCCATGTAAGACTATATCATGCATATAACCAAAAGAATAAGATAAAAGATTGTAATAGACGAGGAGATTCAGCAGTATCCTCCCGAGGATTATTTTTCATGGTTTTGGGTTCCCTTTCTTGAAAACTTCGGCTTTTAAAGTCTCAGGTGCCGCCCGATTCCAACGGCCTTCCTCGCACTCAAGCAACTTTTAGATAAAGCCTCAGGATGAAACCAGGAGTAGCAGCTGCCATCCTTGCTGTGCTCGGGATTTACTCGCTTCTTCACATCCGGAATCCAGAAATCGCTAGTCCTCTGAGACGAATCGAAAAGAAGTTGAACAAAACATGCGAAGGGAGTGGCCAGTGGTCCCTCTGCTTTACGAGTTCTGTGAAATGAAGCTTTACTCATCCATCGGTATAAAAGAAGGGAAGTCGGGCAAAACCAAGGCATTCCTTCCCAATATATAACACATTTGAGCAAAAGAATATGTATGGAAGCTCGGTTATGCAGACACAAATTTATGGCTTTCACCCTCTTCAATGCCAAATGACGTCTGGCGATGATTTTTCGCATCCCTAACAGGATAATTTGCAGAATGAGGGATAGAAGAAGGCAAAGAGGAGGAAGTTGTTTCCCTGAATTCTTTTCGAACTTCCCATAGCACCTCGGCGCACTTCCGCATGGATGGCCTCAACTCTCTCTTGGGAGCAATGCAATGTCGAGCCAGTTTAAGGACGTTCTCCAGAGCCGAGACGGATGCTGGACTTCTCCGCAGTCGCTGGTCCATGACAAGAACTGCTTCTCCCTCTTTTAGTTTCTGAATTGCCTGCATATATGTACACCAGATGCGACCAGATCAGGCATACAAGCTTCTCTTTCAACTGAATAAAACTGATCTTTTTTTCCCTTGGATGTTCATCTCCTATATTGATAAGTCATAGACTCTTGGTCCTCCTCATATCATCAGATCGTCTTTCCAACAAAAGTTCGAATGACCAGAGCGATGCTCTCCCAAAGTCTGCCTACACGTCATGGTCCCTTGACTTCCTTTAAAGGGGATTGTTGAGTTTTCACTTCATTGATGAAGAATACGAAACAATGTATCTCTACTTGAGTCTCATGAAGGTGTGAAAGTGAAAAAATATTCTCCCACTTACTAAACTCATAAGTCATAAGTGACTTAGTTGCCTTGATTTCATTCGCGTTTAAACATAGGAACTGGTTATGGTTTTTGTACAGTGTATGGATTATTATACCATGATGCAAACTTCTCAAGAAGGCTAGATCATTCTGTGTCTTCTGAAATAAATTTGAGCTACCAGTGCTACTTGATCAACATATTCCAGATGCCTATGGATCTATTTATCCAGGATGCAATTATGCTAAAGTGCCGACGGACATTTGGGCAGATTTCTACTGGTCACAATTTTGAGGTTCCTACGATCTGCCTCTCTGTCCAAGGTTCCTGCCATAGAATTATTTGTTTACGGGCAATCCGATGACTTGGGTTAAATTTTCTAATCCTACATTAATAGACTCTAGTATTCTCTTGTCTACCAAAAAGTTAGAAATAAAACAAAACAAAATATTTTCATCCCTCGCCTCCCTCTCTTTCAAGAATCAAGACAATAAGAGTTCTTTTCTTGGATTCAGAATGCATACCCATTTTATGGTTACTCTCTCCTTGGGTGGTCTCTTCGTTTCAATTGGGTGTCTTCCTGTCATCATTTCCATAAGCAATACACCGAATGAATACACATCACTCTTTTCAGTAAGCTGGTATGTCCTCAGGTACTCTGGATCCAAGTAGCCTGTTGATCCCTTGACTTGAGTGGAGATGTGTGTTGCATTAGGGTCTTCAGAAGCCAATCGCGCAAATCCAAAGTCCGTCACTTTGGCCCTTAGTTTCTCTGTGATCAGTATATTTGATGCTTTAATATCTCTGTGTATAATTGGAGGATCTGCAACAAAATTGCTTGTGTTAAGACACATCACTTTTCAATAAAGGCGGCACAGGAAATTATGATCCGGTAATTGACCAACATTCAAGATTCTCCTATTTGCAGTTGAGAAGTATCTGCATCAAAGCTGAAAGGATCAATTTTTTTTTTCTCGACCAGCTCTCTCTGCTAATATATGAGAACACAAAAGGGCACATCCATGACATTTGAGATGCATTAAGGCCTACTCAATTTGAAAGCTAAATTGTTTGGTATTAATCCCATTAACCGATAGGACCAGTGCACGTACCAGAGTATGTGTGAAGATAGGCAACTGCATGAGCAATGTCAATTGCAATATCCAGACGCTCAGTCATTTCGAGTCCATTTCCCCCTGTGCATGATATGAAAAATGACCTGGTGAACTACCCAAAATAATAAGATCAAATCCTGCTCACGGAACAGTATCATGCTAGAAAATCAATGTCTGATGAACAACTGAAACTAATTCATGATTATAACCCGCCAAAGTCCAACATGTGTTTTGTGAATAAGAACAGATTATCTCTGGTTGAAGATGTCGACCCAATAAATACTAGCACTGACAGCAAGCAAATAAAATAAACAATAACATCTGAGAAGGGCCAATTTTATGGCTTGTGTGATCATATGAAATCTGAAGCAAAGAGCTGGTTACACTTGAGTCTCTCTCTATCACCTTCTATTTCATCTCCGTCGGGATCGAGTTACAAATAAATTTATTATTCTGGTTCAGAAGATAAAAAGGACATAAGAGGTAAGTTATCGATAACATTGTTGAACACGTCACTGTATTAACTCACCTATATCGACTTAAAGCTCACCAATTACAAGGTCTTTTCAATGCATACTTAAATACCAAGCTTCGGGAATGAAAGATGCAGCTAGCTTACCATCGAGGTGCTCCCGCAGCGTTCCACCGCCAATGTACTCTTCCACAATGATCTTCTCATCTCCATGTTCCAAAAATCCGTACAACCTTACCAAATTAAGATGCTCTATCTTCGACATGGTAAGGACTTCGTTCTTGAACTCAGATGATGCGCGCAGATTGAGTATGGTCTGTCAAAGGCCATTCGAACCGAGTAAGCAAAATCCACCGCAGAAGGTCAAGGTCCTATAATCTCTTCCTACAACTGCTGTTACATGACTGAAATTAATCCAAACACTTTCTCCCTATTTCTCCCCTCTTAGACACCAATTCCAGAAGCACTGCAAATAAATTCGAGCCATGCCTTTTCATGATGACTTATCATGAAGCTTACCTTCTTGGCGCGCTTAATGGCGACCAGCGATCCGTCCCTGAGTTTGCCCTTGTAGACCGTCCCGAACCCGCCTTCCCCGAGCACGTTCGACGCGGAGAAGTTCCCCGTGGCCTTGGCGATCTCCTCCATCGTGAAACACGGCGGCGCGACGAGCCCGCCGCTCGGAGCAATCGAGGAGACAGAAGAGGAGGCGTACGAGAAAGACGACCTCGCCGCCTTCGACGATCCCGTCCTAGCGGTACCTGTAGAAGCTGCAGAACGTCGTCAATCCTTCCTTTCGGGGGCGGGGACACGATTCGGCCAATCAGCCGAGGACTAGAGAGTGGAAAGCGGACTTACAGGAGGCGGCGCTGACCTGCCCGCCGCTTCCGGGAGCGTCGGGGACGGCGGGCGGCGAGGAGGCCGTCCGCTTGCGGCGGAGGTGGAGGAGGGCGGCGAGAGCTCCGGAGGTTCTCCTGGCGGCGGCTTTGAAGAAGTCCGCGAAGGAGCGGCGCCGGCGGTCGCCGCCGCTGCTCATGGCTGTCGTTCGGCTTTCAGCAGCAGGATCGACTCGAGCCTTCGTCTTTGTCTACTTCGCTCTTCATGTCCGGACGAACGGGGAGATTCACGTGCGATGAAATGACGTTGTTGTCCTGCGGGAGGACGACGACGACGACGACGACGACCGATTCAAGCGACGGGTCGAGCTCGAATGACGGCTACTGGGTTTGAACGAGACAAAGTTTTACCTGACCGGTTTTCCAATTTTATCTTGATAACGAACCGAGTCAACGGACTGACTCGGGGATGCAGGCTCCAGTCCAGGAGATCGGATTGCACCCCCGGTGAGCGACAAGGATTTTGACTTGGGGATTCTTCTGCGGACACGGTTCCAGCCGGACCAGACCGGATCGGAGCGCCGCCGTGACGAAAGGGTCTCAAATTGGCCAAATTCCAAAAATGGAAGAATCCGGACTACAAATGATTACATCGCTTCTCCAATAATCTCAAAAGAAAATCAATGCTGCCAGCATTGTGTTTGAGGTTTGTTTGTAAAAACAAATTAAGTGCATTTTCCTTGTCCTACTAGGAAAAATGGGAGAAATGGGCCAATTAATAAGTGTGGAATTTTCTTTGTGTAATTAAAACAATGATTGGGTGGGGTTAGACCCCACCATACTCGCGTGCGGGTGTGCAAATAATTGCGCGATTTTGGTGTACCCGCGATTTGCGGTTTAATTAGCACTAACCCTTTTTGTTAGTTTATTTTTTATTTTTATGTTATTCATTTTTAATCAATTCAAAGGTTCTCTTTTGTTTTTGAGAATTTTCGAAAATTAAAATATATAAATGAAAATTTGAATTTTATATATATATTCCGAATTTTTGTTTGTGTCTTTTCGAGACAACCTTTAAAAAATATACTTATTCAATTTGCAACTTTTCTCGAAGGGTTATAATTGTTTGTTTTTCAACTTCTTCTGAATGGATGCATTTGTTCAATTAGGCAATTTTCGAAAGGACACGTTTGTTCATTTTTTAAAATTTTCTCAAAGAGTTGCCTGTGTTTTAAGAGTATTATATAAATATATATGTCAGTTTTCGAAAAAACTAGAGTGATCATTTGAGATTTTATTGTATCTTGAAGGATTTTTGTCGGTGACAATTAGCAATGTTGTAGGGCAAATAAATCCTTAAAGAAAGTAATATCACGCCTTAAAGTTCGACTTGAGTATTCTAAAAATCCATCTTTATTGTTCTATCCAATTCGAAGCCATATTTTACTAACACATTGAGCATTATTAAAAAAAAAATGGAAGAAGTGAAGTGAAAGTCATAATGAAACTTGTCGTGAAAGCCATAATGAAATTTCTCATGGAAGTATAATTGAGTTTTAGAACTTCAAAAAATGATCAAATTCTAAAACTCAAAACTTGTTACAACAGTGCAATTGAATTCTAAAATTTTCAAAGAATGCAATTAATACCAATTTAACAAAGTTTTATAATATGATTGTACTTTCTTGATAAGTCTATAACCTTCGGTGCACTCAATTACTCAATTGACTTGAGCCAAGAAGAGCTAGTTGACTCCATTTCTCTAAAACGTCTAGTTCCCAATTCCTTTCGAGTGAGACTTATGCGCGTTGCCTCCATTTGAAAAAAAATCAATTTTCTTAGATCAAAAATTTAAACTGCCATGGTTTCTTATATTAATGTGAAAATTCTCCGACTTTCGTTGATTATTTGAAAGATGAGGTAATTTTCATTTTGCGTAGATTTTTTTTTGTAATTTTATATTTAGGGCAGATTTGGCCGTTTCGAAATGAATCGTGCGGTAAGGAATGAAGATATTGCCGTTCCATAAAAGCCCTAGTCACTTCAGATGCAGCTGTGATACAGACCGGTCCTTCAATCTCCAGACACTTCTAATATCATTCGCCCCTTCCTAGTGGTGCTTGTAACCTTTCGCTGTCTTCCTTAATTTACTGGGTCCTTGTCTCTTCGATCAGTGCTTTTCTCACCTCGCCGCGTTCCCTTGACATTTGTGTGCTCCTCCGTTTCGGTCTTCCTTCATTCCTCTTCGTTCTAGAAAGTATACTAAACCCCCATTAGAGCTTCCGTCCATGATCGTTGGTGTCCTCCCTATAGATTCCACGGTTGCGTGCTGGACGAACTGACCATGGACGTGCAAGGGCCTCGTGCGTTGTTACCAGTATTTATGTAGAACTCTTGAGAATTTAATCGTAAGGAATGGAATTAGCGCGTTCCCATTTTGACCGAACCCGAATTCAGTGCTCGATGTGGGGGACTAACCTCTCCCTGGGATTTCATCCTCAGAAGTACAAAACGCGTCAGGACCTACTTCCCACGCACGGCAAGTGATGGATGCGACAAGACGTGCTCTACCCAGCCAACAGCCAACAGACCCTCAACTGATGGAAAATGTTGGCAACTTGCTGGTTCCCATCTTTCGCGATGGTCTTGATTATAGGAAAAGTACAAATATTTATCTCATCGTGTCAACGCGATAAGAAATTGTGTGAAAACAAAATCTGTGGCGTAGCGTAGAGTGTATCAAACTCCCATCCATTGTCATAGCAGGCCAACCTAATTGACGGTTGTGGCTTCATCACTCATAAAAGATAAATTGCTATCCAATGGTTACTGCAGACCCAAAAGAGGACAATGGCCATCAAGCAGTTTGAACCAAGCTAAGAACAAACCATATTCATCTGTGTGCTTGAGATGGTATTATACATTGAAAGGAGAATGACAGTAAAGCCCACCTTTAGTGGACAACTGCTTAACCATCTCAAAGAACTAAGATATCTACTTCAAGGAAACCCCTAAATCAAACTGATCTCACACACATCAACCTGAGAAATCAAAACAGTTAGAAAGATGCCTATACTTTATATTTCTTTAATGCCAGATTTTTTCTTTTGATCGAATAATGCCAGATTCTTTACATGGATTTACCAGAGGGGAGAAAAATCTTCACATGGGAAGAAGATGTTGGTACTTGATACCTCTTGATATGAATGATTGAAGGTTTCGCTGACAGGCATTATCTACCATTCTTCCACGATGAAGATGTGCAGAATTGACCTCTGCTGCCTGGGGCTGTGTATCCAGCCAATGCAAAGGCACTTCTCATGAAACTGTTGACCCAGAATGCGGTGACAGATCTGTTAAAAAAAAACTGTGAG
This sequence comes from Eucalyptus brandiana, assembly GCA_014182725.1. Taxonomy (NCBI): domain Eukaryota; kingdom Viridiplantae; phylum Streptophyta; class Magnoliopsida; order Myrtales; family Myrtaceae; genus Eucalyptus; species Eucalyptus brandiana. Next base: position 24,335,027 of record CM024677.1, on the reverse strand, counting down.
ATCATAGAACTGCTCTCCTAGGAAAGAACGATAGCAATCCTGGCACATTCCGCAGACTAGAATGTTTAGGTAATTTATTGAAGTTGCCGAAGAAATAAGCTACCCTTATATGTGTTCATTTTCTGGTACTTTTATCTGAAAATAGTAGAGTGACCTAAGCACAAAATTAGTAGGAAAGAATGGGCAAAGATACAAAGAGGAATGGGTGATACTGACCTGTCTCATCAAAATTTATCCTCTCTCCAGTAGAAAAGATATCCCAAAAAATGGCAGCAAAAATATAAAGTATTGATGTAAGCAACAGAAATCCTCTGAACGAACCAACTAATTCAACAAAGAAACCAGCTCCAACTGTTCCCACAATAGCTGCCAATGTTCCTGCTGTATTGGACAATCCTAGAAGCACAGATAGGTATTTCTTTCAGAAGATATCATAAGTCCTAGAGGCGATTAGTGCAACTAAAGAGACTGCAGCAGAGCACATATCAAAGAATGAAATTCAGACCTGGAGGATGTACAGATTGCAGTACAACAATTTAAAAAAAAAAAAAAAGAAGATGAAAACCTTGCTAATGCTAGCGTTAGTTACAAATTATGCACGAAACGCCTCCCCCCTCATCAATAGAAGCCTTAAAGCAGCGAAAGAAGTGCATGCACTATTAAATATTAAAAAGCATGAGCTTTTCCTTCAAGAGGAGAGTGATAGAATGAGCCTTGAATACTTTCACTTTTGTAAATCCAAGTCATGAGAGCCCCCGATGACTGGGTAATTACTAATTACTGAAGAAGATGCATGGAAGCGATTTGAGTCAATATTCCAAACATACCATGTAGAACGCCCGAATACTTTGGAGAGATCTCCTGTTGATAGCAAGTGAAAATACACGGTTAGATACAAGAAAGAAAGATTATAGGTGATGACTGTAGATTTTGCTTGGAAAGCAACCTGTAAGTTCACGAGAAAGCCAGAGTGACTGAAAGACTTCAGCCCGATTGCTAAGGTAAGCCAGGCAGATGCAATAGATGGTTGCTTGGCTGTAGTTAAGCCAATAAGAGCAATCCCAGGACCAATGAATCCAATTGACTGTAAAACGAATATACAGAAGATTCTTAGTGGATAATAGTGTTTGTAAGAATGAAAGGAAGGATTGGACAGAAAAACCATGTGTCCAGTATTACATAATCGTACACAATCAATATAAACATCTACTATGATACTATTGCCAATTCCTAATGGTGTTTAACAACGAAGCATAAATTCATCAGCAAAGATATATCGTTGATGTGCAATGCCTAACAAATCTCATGACTTTCGTTAAAAAGAACCTTTGAAAGGAAAAAAAAAAAAAACCCCACAAATATCATTGATAGTTTGCTTCAATATCCACCGAACAAGTCCAAAGCCAAAACCACAGCCACCATAAAATTCCCAAGTTGATGAATAAGAGACATTTATGCAGTGAGAGCAAGTAAAGCAGTTTCCAGAATTGTCAGATGTTAATTATGACAGCAAAGGAACATTGGCCAAGTCAAGAGGAAATGCACAGGAAAAAATAAGTTCACAGGAAAACCCACCTGCATAAGCTTGCGAGTCAAAGAGATGCTTGTGCCTCCTTGTATCAACAAGTCTGACCACATACCACCTAAGTACCCAACAAATGCCATCACACTCCATGGAACAGCACTATACCATGCTGCTTGTCTAAGGTCAACGTGATAGACCTGTCACAGGAACATATTCAATTGAAAGTAACTAGATGCACCAGCATACAATTGATCTACAGCTAAAAGCAAAATGGTCCCATACCGAGTAAAAGTAGATTGGCATCCACGAGAGAATGACAAAGAAACCCTACAGCAACAATAGGAGGAAAGCACTTGCAATTAGCATAAAGAATTCACTGTATCGATATGAAGATATCTTCTTTTATTTTCCATTTTGCGCCCCCTAAAAAAGGGATATACTGGTGATATTATCCGCATGACATTAGGGGTGATGCTCTACGTGGAGTCAAGACGTGCATTACCCAGCTGTGCATGGCATTAGCAACAATTAGGCACCATGTAGGCATCTTGGATAGCAGGCGCTTAAAAGGAGGGATCATGCTACTTCTCTTGCTTTTAGTATCTGGCTCTGAGGGTTCATGCCTCCCACTCCTTATGTAATTTAGCTCATATTTTGATATCTGAGGATGCTGGTCAGGAGTGCTTGTTATTGCAGACAACCATACCAAAACCCAGAGAAACCCAGACAATCCGAAAATAAAGAAAGGCCCATATATTCCACCTTGTGACATAAGAATTGGAGAAAGGGTGAGTCCTATGGCATTTCCTAGTGTAAAGCCACCCATTGCAATACTGACGGCTCTGGCTCGTTCTGCTGCTGGAAACCATCTAAGATATCCAAACATCACTTCATTGTCACAACATATTCAAGCAGCAATAAAAAAGCACAAGTAACAAATAAGAGATTACTTTCTACTAAGATAGAAGATGAACAGATTCGTATTTTATTACCTTGCTACCATTTTGTTCATGCAAGGAAGAGCCACACCTTCTGCTATGCCAAGTAAAACACGCATCGCGAGGAGAGCGAACAAAGAAGCTTCAGCAGCCCAAGGGGTAAGAAATGTTGCTAGGGACCACAAAGCCACACCCCATGCCATGACAATTTTACCCCCATAGTAATCCACAAGAGCTCCTCCAGCTATTGGTGATATCAAGTATCCCCAAAGGAAAGACGACTGGGGCAAGTATTGACACAGGAATCAATTTTAACTTAAGAATCAAGAATGTATCAAATGTCAAACAGATAAAAAGAAAAGAAAGACCTGTTGTAATCAGTTGTGGCTAAACACATTGATAAGTCACATTGGTACTTAACTAACAGTCCACTTTTCTACCATTAATAACTCATGGTTGAGAATTCACTTAATACTGCCAGACGCAGAAAAATGAACTCAACAGAAAGGTTTCCAATCCCCGCTGAAAGCAGAAAAAAGATTTGATATTTATTTTAATCCAAATGAATAAACCAAAACCCTTTGCTCATCCAACCAATCACCACCCCTTTTCCTCCAAAATTCAATCATACAACACCTAGTTTTAGATCAATGCTTTGCAACCGCAGGCGCAATCTTCTTCTTTTAGGTGGAACAAGGAACTAATAGGCTCACAGCTAAACGCAGATACTGAGCCAAGTAGCATTCAGTCAACGAAGTGAAGTGTCTGATGCATTCGATTCGGATCGCGACAAAACAACTGAAGCAAGCATCGTCCAAAGCAGCATTAACAAAGAGAAGCGGAAACCCAACCTGAACGATGCCGGCGAACGATCGGCTCCAACCGTGCGAAAGCGACAAAGGCACGATAACCACGGACATCACCACCCGGTCCGCATTACAGAGCGCCAACGCCAAGGCGAGCATAGCGACCACCTTGACCCTCTCCGAAGTGATGAACTCGACAAAACCCGGAGCTTCCGCTGCTTCCCCGTCGGATAACGGACCGGACGGAGCGCCGCTCGGAGAAACCCTAACCCCCCGAGCCGCGAACTCCGGCGTCGGCTCCACCGGCCCGAGCCCGCGCGGGGCTCTCGGGGAATCCGGCGACGGCACGGGCCAGAAGCATTTCCGCCTCGAGGTGGCGCCGGCGCGCGAAGAGACCCTGAACGCGGCTGATCCGACGGAGATGGCGGGCCTCCGGAAGTAGCTCGGAGGAGGAGGAGGAGGAGGATGGGGAGAGGGGAGCGGCGGCCGCCGGAGAGGAGAGAGGAGGGAATCCATCCCGAGAGAAGCGACGGCGACGGCGACGGCGACGGCGACGGCGAAGGCGAAGGAGGGAGCTTAGATGAAGTCCATGGCGGCGAACCGAACCGATGGATTTTCAGTGCGCGTGCTTGTTGTGGCGTTGGGTTCTTTTTCAACGTCGTCTTCTTCTTCCTGTAGCGAATTGCCGGGGAGAGATTGTTTCGCCGCTTCACTGTACAGAGAAACTCCCAAAATCTGCGAAGGGATTCATGTCGCAGCTCCTCCTCCTTTTTTAGTATTTTAGGATTTGGCTATGATGAGGTGGAAATGTCTATCCTCTATTAAACATTAATATATTTTATTTAATAACTTTGGTTACTTATGGTTTATATGTTAGTGAAATTTATTGTGTTAATATCTGTTAACTAATGAAATAAGATGACCACATCTAAATAAGTCGATATCTATTTCGACTATTAGTTTGAGTTTGTGATTTTGCTAATTAGAAGTTAGAATATTGTTTGAATATTTTATCTGTTAGCTGGAAGAAATAAAATATATATGTGTATATATGTAAATAGAAAAGCTGATTAATAGTATAAATGAGAGTTTCATAATTCAAATATAATAATTAATTGAAATGCGTGGTAACATAATTGATTAAATTATATTACACTTTCGTCCTTGTAAATGATACATGGACCACATGTTAGGGTTTATTACAAATATCGAGGAACCAACGATTAAACTAATTAAAATCTAAATATTGGGTGTACTGGTTTATTACTTTATCAATAATTTTATTTCTATTGGAGAATTCTTTAACTAAAACCATCGCCAACTTGTTACATGATATTAACATACCTTATCATGCACGTGCTAAGGCTTGTCGATTTGTGAGAAAAGAAGTTTGTGATTTAATGACATATTAGGTCTGAGTGGAAGTATTTATCATAAAGTAAAGTTGTCTAATTATGAAAAGAAATCTGCAATTTGATAAGAATGGACACCGGATAGCAACCATTCCTTTATGCGCAATATAAGGACGCGTTTGGTAACGATTACGTTCTTAACCGATTCGACGAGAAATGATTATTTTGATTTTGTTAGGAAATTGATTCGAGTAAAAGAACGTGTTTGGAAGAATGTCTAAAATTTCTAATTCTTGAATAGAATTGCGTTTGATAACGTGTTCATTGATTCTATTCCAAATTATTTTTTCTACTTTTTTACTTTTTTTTTTCTTTTTCTCATATTTTTCTTCTTCTTCTTGTGGCCGGCGACCTCACCAGAGCGTCACCGGCCCTCGGTGAGGCTAGCCCTCATCGGCAGCTAGGTGAGGCTCGCCTAGCCCCGCCAAGGCTCGGCCTCGCCGGTGGATAGGCGAGCCTCGCCGGGGGCGGGCGAGGCCCCACGGCCACCTGGTCGAGCTAGGCGAGCCGGCCGATGGCCGGGCGGGCCTCGCCCGGCCCGGCGAGCTTGTCGGACCTCGCCTTGGCCAGGCGAGCCTCTGGCGAGCTCGCCGGACCGGTGGCCGGCGACCGGCGGCGGCCAGCGGCAGGCGGTGGTGGGTGGCGGCGAACGGCGGCGGGCGACGGTCGCGGGATGGCGGAAGGAAAGAAGAAGAGTTTTATTGTGTTGATTCTTTTTTTGATTCTCGGACGTAGAATCAACTTTTTTTTTATTTTCAAATCTTCTCTCAAGGCGATTCGGAAACAAATTTGTTCCTAACAAAAATTTACCAAACGCGATTTCATCCCGGCGATTGGAAACAAAAATCGAATCGTCGGCCACATTAAAATGGGCCTAAGTGTTTGAAATCAAAAGCGAATGATTGTTTTTAAATTTCTCGTAAAAAATTCGCAAGATCATCATCGTGTGGATAGCTTTCACAAAATGAATTTTAGTGCGTCCCTTTTTTTTTAAATCTATGCTCTTGCCATCTAATTCTACTTTACGTAAAAAGTGGTGATACGAAAGTTGGGTCACATCACTGTCGGACCAAGTTCGCCTTCCTCAGTCGGATAGTCGATCATTTTCGCCCGTATAATACTGTCAAAGCCAATTCCGAATTTATAACGACTGGCGCATCTTTCAGGAGGGAACGTTTCTGCATAGATAGGATTCACAAAAATTAAGGCCGTGCGTAGCGTTTTGTTCAAAAATTATTTTTAAAAATAAAAAAAAAAAAATTATTTTTGTTCAAAAAAATAATTTTTGAATAGAATAACACGTTTGGTAACTGCATAAAATTTCTATTCTGAAATAGAAATGAACGAAATGTTTCTTACCTTTTACCAAAAAAAAAAAAATGAATAGAAATACGTTTGGTAAACTTGTATAATTTTTTTCTTTCTTTTAATTTTTTAAAAATTTTATTTTACTCACGGAGGAGGAATTCGAATTCTAGAGGCGTCGTTAGGGATTCTTACTGGAGTACTTATGGTGGTGGGTCCTACGGTCGCTCCCTGGGTTTCTTTCGCCGATTATCGGTTTACGAGATTCCCTGGATTATAAAAAAAAAAAATTATTTTTCCTTTTTTTATTTTTTATTTTTTCCTTTTGGCTGATCGTTGGCCTTAGCCATGGCCGACGAGGATCGGTGGCCTTGCCGGGAGCCAGCAACACTCCAGCAAGGTCACCGACCAAAGAAAAAAGAAGAAGAAAAAGAAAAAGGAGAAAAAAGAATAGATAAAAAAGAAGTGTTTCTTGAAATTGTTCCAAGGAACAACAAACAAGTTTTCCTCTTCTTATTTCTGTTCCAAAAGAAAAGAGACTTGGCCTTCTTGTTTTTGTTCCAAAAGAAAAGAGACTTGGCCTCGCCGAATCTGGGTGAGCTCGCAAGGTCCAAGGCAAGGCTCGGCCTCGCCGGAGGCTTACGACACTCCGGCAAGGTCGCCGACCAAAGAAAGAAAAAGAAAAAAAGAAGTGTTGTTGGGAATAACTTCTTGTTTTTATTCCAAATCTGTTGTTGGTTTGTTCCCAGAAATAAAAGTGTAAATAAACGCTGTTTTTTTTTTATTCCGGAACAAAAGAACAAAAATTATAAATTATGTTCCGGGAACATAACAAAAATTTGCCAAACACCCCTAAATCGTCCTAATTTCGGACTGCTTGAGATGAGCAGTTAAAAGTAGTATGCGATACTTTTAGGACATGGCCTAATTGAATCAAAGGCACGCACGAGGTCCATGCAATGATTCGAAAAAAGAATTCCTGGAAGAAGACTGATGCACAGGTTTCGCTCGACAGTCTAGACAAGGAGAATGTTGACGAGGCGATGAGAACAGACTAGCATCGACAAAAGCTGAGGATACAAAGATGACCGATCCAAAGCTTTCTAAATATACAACTTGCAGCATATACATGGTGCCCCCCATCTGAGCCATTTTTCACATCCTGAAACCCAGAGAAAGGTTGATGTATCTTTGAGACCAGTGTTCTGTCGCCACCGGCATGCTAGACCACATTCTCAGGTTCAACTCTAAAAATGTGATCACATTTTGCTAGCACGCACATTGAACAACGAGTGACGACCTTCAGCAATTATCTCCCCTGTTGCTTTGTTCCTCACGAGTACAATGGTTGCAGAAAAGCCCCCTTTCTGTCCTAAAACCTTCGAAGTGATCTCTAGCTCATCCTGCAATTCAAGTTGGAAATCCATCACTGTCCACCAAGTATGAAATCGTATTCGAAAGGTGATACCGTAACAACCAATACGAACCTAGTGTCCGAAAGTTGCGGAGACCTAGTAATGCAGCTGTATTAGGCTATACTTACTTGAGATTTTGGTTTATTACTTCATCTTTATGCCAAATAAGAGCTCTAGTAGTGAGGATGGAGCGAGATGTTCCCTTTGAAAAGGTCACGCATGCTGGTTAATTGTTCCGAAACTCAATAACTTGGCTGGCAAGTTACAGCTACCGAAACACATTTCAATGATGTAGGACTCTCTGATAGCAAAAAACGAAAGACAAAAAAAGAAAAGATCATTGACAATTTCATCCTCAACGATGTTTATGAAACCACCTCGTGCTGCAAAAAATCTCCTCCTGCCAACAACTGTGATCTTTAACTATCAGGCCATTTATAAAAGATGAAACTTTAGGAAAAGGCCTCAATAACAGCTTGAGGCGATCAGACCCGACCTAAAACAGAGAAGCCTGAACTATATAGGGCCAGAGTGGAAAAGAACCATGCACAGATGATTAGCTAAGTCGAGCACTTGAAGAGCCCCAAAAAATCAATCTAAGTAGAATATGCAAACAAGAAGGCACTTTTGTGTTCCATTCAGACACGACCGCGCATTACATTCGCGTCCAGAGAACAAGGAGGTGCGTCGTATATACATTCAGAGCATCCACTGCGCCTCAAGAGGATAGAGTCAAAAGGCTTGCTTACATCGACCTTGGCCGCCAAGAGGTAGGAGATGGACATGTTGACCGAGACACTGATCGGGATACCCTCGACGTGCACCACCGCGTATCCCATTTCATCGACCATGTTGGCGATTGCACCTTGAGCCAAGTTCCCATTCCTATCCTGTCCCAAATTCATTTCAAACCATGAATTGCAACTAAAAACCAATCTGTACTATTGCAAAGACTTAGCCAGATTCCAAAGCATCATTCTGGTAGCTACTGTCTCCCAGCAACACAGCAGCAGCAGCAGTACCTATCCATCTACCGCGATCAGCACTATGAATTAACGTTGATCCATATTTTTTCCAGCAGAATCGAGCTCGTTCTCTCGAGTTCATCACCGAAACTGATAATCGTCACCAAAAGGCAACGCGCGATTCGGGGTGAAGCGGGACGACGCGTGGTTTTCGGAGAATCGGGAAAGGAGAGGCGAGGGTTTCGAGGGACTCACGGCGAGGCGAGAAGGGACCTTGAAGGAGCAGACGACGAGCCCCGGTTCGACTCGGTCGACACGGAGGCCCCTCAGGGAGAAGTTCTCGTAGAAGCTGGGGTTGTCGCCGGCGCGGCGAGGAGGGACGGCGAGGCGCGACACCGCCTCCGACGCCTCGTCGGGAACGCTGAGGAATTGCTTCGCCTTCTCCATCGATGGCGGTGGGCTCGGCCGTTGGGGAAGAAACTAGAGTTAAAGCTTGGATGGGGAATGCGAGCATGGGCTCGGTGGGCCCCAGCCCGAGAAACGCTGCGGATTCAAAATTGGGCCATGAGAAGCCGGACTCGCGTTAGCCCAATAGGGCTGAAAGTTTTTTTTTTTTTTGGTCAGTAAATAGGGCTGAAAGTTATTTATCGTTAATTTATGGGATAAGTGCGTTTGAAGTCCTAAAACTTGTCACGAAAGTATAATTGAGTTCTTAAACTTAAAAAAAGAAAAATCAAGTCCTAAAAGTTATCGCGAAAATTTAATTGAGTCCTAAAACTTTTAAAATGTCCGATCAAATCCTAAAATTTTCATCGAAAATGAAAATTGAGTCGTAAAATTTAAAAAAAGTGCAATCAATTGAAGGACTTAGATTTGACTAAATTGACAAGTTTTAGGATTTGATTACACTTTTTAAAAGTTTTATGACTCAATTGCACTTTATGACAAGTTTTTGGACGTAATTGCACTTTTTGAAAATTTAAGAATTCAATTGCACTTTCATGGCAAATTTTAAAACTTCTAATGCATTTATCCCTTAATTTATTAATAGTAATATGTACTTTAGTTAATTTCATTTTATCTTATTTTCTATATATTTTTTCCAATTATTCATGGAAGTTGAGGGTAAATAAGATATTTCCTTCGTAAAGGCAGGATGAAAATATAATTTCTCCTCGTAAAAATCATGTGCATTACAATGCTGAAGGAAAAAAAATCGAAGAATTAATGCTTGCGACAAAATGAAAGTTCAAGGCTTGTCGTGTAGTGTTGAAAGCTAGGGGCCATATAGATGCGAAAAATGATTGAAGGGCGTTTTGTGTAATTTCGTTACCTATTTTTTAGGTTGGGATGAGTCAAGCTTCCTCATTAAATGTCTTCGCTCAAAAAGTTTGTACTCTCGTGCCTTGAGCCATGTCCAACAACTTCGTGGATCGCCAAGCCCGTGATTAGATTTAATCATAAATGAGAAAACGTGTACCGCCAATTAGGTTCTCAAATTGGGAACGTAATTGAGCCAAGTCGAGTAGATATACTATCAAGGTTGATATTGACTCACATACTTGATGCTTGAAACTTGACTCAAGCTCAATTGTGTGTTAAATTTTCTACTCAAAGTTAATTTTCGATCAGAAAATTTGGATAACTCAGCTTGATTCAACTCGATCATAAATACTTGAAATTATGTAAAATTTAAGCTCATAAAACTTGAGGGCGAGCTCCGATTTTCTTTGTAAATAAAAGAATGGTTTGGTGGTTAGGTTTCATTAAATTCAAAATTTATCGAGCTGAGTGTTGACAAGCCCAAGCTTGCCTTAGCGAGATGCTCGAATAACTCGAATTCCACCTCGAAATTCAGGCGAGTCGATCTCGATTGGTCATCCAGTCGAACGTAGGAGTCATCCAGCCAGCCCAACCGATGAGACTTGGCAAACAAAAGAAGAAAAGGTCAAAAACAAAGGGGGAAGCGAAGGAGTAGTTCACCGGTTATGAACAGCATTTAATGAAGATTCCAACAACAACGATGTTTCGTCAAGTTGCACCGGTTCCGAGGCCAGAGATGGTTTTGGTCTTTAGCGGAGTTGACTTAAAAATAAAAAGAAAGAAAACAATATCGGGACGCGGCAAAATTAAGAAATGATTTCACGAACGGGTTGTCCCCATGGGGCTCTTGTCTCGTGCCATCGTAACCCGCGAAAAGTTACCGAATATCGATACGGCCCTTTGCACGAGCTTTCAAGGCTCGGGCCACATCGGTTGGCACCGCCTCTTTTCTCTTTTTTTGGTACAGTCGAACGTTGCCGAGGGGCAAAAGAAAGGAAGTATATTTTTTTACATGTTAAGCAAATAGAAATAGTAAAGATTTTATCATGCACGACATATATATGAGAAATGAGAACGTTTCTCTCAATAAACATTTCCTTTCTAAGTATGGTTAAAGAGTATCTTGGAAGTACTAATAATACCATTTTTTTTTCATTCAGTATACATAAGACAACCGTATTTATTCACCATATAGTTGAAAATCCATTTATGATGAGATTACTCAAATTTTTATTTTGACATTGTAAATGTAATTTATATTTCCTAGTCTTTCATCAAATTTACAAAAAATGTTAGAAAGCAGGAACTTAATTTGAAATTGATGCAAAAGACATCTCGATTATGTTTTATGGATAACACTCGAGAGAAGGAAATTAATTGTGACCCCAAATCTTAAGTTTCAAAATGCATTTATGTATTGGTGTAAAAGAAATGTAAAATAACTAGAAAATGACCATTTAAAGACATATTTTGCGTTAAGAGATTTATTAATTGTTAGAATCTTTATGGGTTCATTGTAACAGATTTGTCAATTTCGAATCTTTAAATCATAGGTAGTTTTTGGTAATCATAACTCAAACTGAATATTTAGTGCAAGTATGAGATCGTTATTATGATAATAAAATTATTGAGGATTGAATCTTTACAATATTAAAACTCAACCTCGAGAAATCATAAGTCACAATCAAATCTTCAATATCAAACCTCACAGGTCCCAATCAAATTTTAAACATAAAACTAATGTTAAAGGGACCGAGAATTAGAGACCTCATTTATAACAGTTACTATAAAAAGAAAAAAAGAAAAAAAAGAGAGAGACCAAACAACAAAATCCGAGACCAGAAATATAAAAGCTTGTCCATTAAATGTTGATTAATCTAGCTACTCTAGAAACTGTCCATTCCTCATCAAAAGCAAAGTAAAAAGAAAGTCAACTATTCTTTTGATTTTGCAATTCGGTTCATTTCGAGGGGGAAAAAAAGGAAAAAAAGAGAGAGGATAAATTGGGTTTTGAATGCAGAAAAGATCAATTTATCGTCGGACGTATTTTTCCACCGTAGAGCAACCCGACCACAAAAAATACATACGGATACGGTCATATGTACCTTCCAAAACGGAGACATAAATACCCGGAGAAAGGGTTTATACGGGGGTTTTCGCCTCGCTTCATGTTCACCTAACCTGAAAATCTCCCAACCGAAACTGCACCGATCTTCTTCACTCGCCGAGTCGCTAAACTCAGTCGCTCACTCGCTCACCCACTCACCCACTCACCGTTTTCCTTCCCCTGGTATGCACCGGCCGCGTCCTCCGCCGTCGATCCGCCAATGACCCACCAAGCCCGGGCCCAGGGCCACCGCGTCCCCTCCACCTGCCCCCGCCACCCCACCGCCACCCCCGTCACCGGCTTCTGCGCCTCCTGCCTCCGGGAGCGCCTCGCCCGCATCGGCCAGGAGATCCCCGGCCACCCCCTCCGCCGCTGCAAGTCCCACTCCTCCGCCCGGCGCGACGGGCCCTCCGACGGCGGCGGCGGCGCCGCCTCCGCCGAGCCCCGCCGCAAGTCCTGCGACGTCCGGGGCCGGAGCACCCTCTCCGATCTGTTCACCCTCGACGACGGAGGGAAATGCGAGGAAGGCGAGGCCTTGTTCGGGCTGAGGGAGGAGGATGAGAATGAGCAGGAGGCAGAGGAGGAGGCGGAGGGTGAGGAGGGTGAGGAGGGGGAGGAGGAAATTAGGGTTTGCGCGAGAAGCGTACGGGCGGATGAGAATGTCGTCAATAATGGGAGTGTCGACGAGGGTTTTGACGACGAGGCGGAGTTCAAGACCATGAAGGAGTTTATAGATCTCGAGTTGGAGAGCAAGAAGCAGACGAGGAAGAACATCGGGGGTTTGCTGGAGGCAGCTTCTGTGTTTCGCCGGAGATTGGGGAAATGGCGCCGGAGGGAGAAGATGAAGGAGCAATGCGGTGGTAACGGCGACGATCTGGGGGTTGCAGCGGATGCGACAGGGAAGAAGATCAGTCTGAGGAAGTTGAGGGAGGCGCAATCTGAGGTCGGAGAGTACGGATTAGGAAGGAGGTCGTGCGATACGGATCCGAGGTTTTCGGTCGATGCTGGTAGGGTCTCGGTCGATGAAGTGCGGTGCTCCTTGGACGAGCCGAGGGCATCTTGGGATGGGTATCTGGTCGGGAGGAGTTACCAGTACCCGCGGCTCAATCCGATGGTGTCCTTTCTCGAGGACGTGAAGGTGATCGACATCGGTTTCAAGAACAGGGTTTTGGTTGAAGACCAGTCGAATGTGGTGAATGGGCAGGGTGGGAGGAGCCCAGGTGGGTCTGTTCAGACTAGGGATTACTACAAGGAGCCATTTTGTGGGCAGAGGCGGAGGAAAAGTTTTGAGCGGCTGAATTCCGCTAGGAAGGGAAGTTTGGTGGATGTCGATGATGTGAAGATGGTATCGAATATGAAGATCTCTCCTGCCTCCACTGAGTTATTCTACGGGGCGAAATTGCTCCTTGCAGAGGAAGAATTGAGGGGTTCGAGCTCAAAGTCCAGCAATGATGACAGGACCGAGAGTACCGAATCTGCATCGAAGGATGATGGTTCTGTTGCTGGTGGGGTTGATGAGAAACGGTTCAAGAAGTTGCCTGGTTGGCGAAAAGCATGGAATGTTTGGGGTTTGATTCAGAGGAGGAGTGAGAGCAAATGCGCCATTGAGGAACGTCATGCTGCTGAAAATATGGAAGAACAGCAGCCGCGAGTCTCCAATGGAGAAGCAAATGGTGCTGTAAGCCACAGGCTCAACCGCAGTTACAGTCGGAACTCCTCCAAGATGGATGGGCCTGGATCTTTGAACGGCACAGGAGGTGCTCAGAGTGAAGGGATTGGCTTGAGGATTAGGGAGGAGTCTCTGCTAACGAGGAATCGGAGTGTGAAATACTCCCCGAACAATCTCGACAACGGTCTGCTAAGATTTTACTTGACTCCAACAAGGAGCTATGGAAGTAAATCTGTCAAGAGTAGGCTGCGGAAAGCCCACACTTTGGCGAAGGGTGTTGTGTAATGTGCTGTATCTGCTTTCGAAAAAGAATTTTATGCTGTAAACTGTAAAGACATGCAATATCTGTGTATCTCTTTCTTCTTCCTGGTTAGTTATAAGAACAGTGTATGTCATCAGTTTCCTTCCTCAAACAGCAATGATGCAAATGCCAACCCTTTGGCAACCTTTCTTTTCTGTGATTTTGATATAATTTTCACGGATAAGCGGATTTACTTAGGCTGAGCTACATGTGGAAGGAAGCAAGAAACGTTCTTTCTAGTGAAGTAATGTTTTTGTTGACATCTGATATGCATGAACTTGACTCCATGGACCGTGTGATTGCATTCTAAATTTTCTTACTGTGGAATTTGTGGGCTCGCTATCCCTCTCTTTGATGCATTTATAAGAAGTAAATGGCTGAATAAGAAGTGATGACTCAGAAAATTATGGAGAGGTAGTAGGAAACATTTTCCTTCTTAACTGGTTTCCAACTTACCCGAGGAGGCTCGGACGATGGTCACTACTACAGCCATTAGTTCTTAGAGATATCGTTATTGTCCTTTATAGTTTTCCTTTTGTTGTTAGGAAACATCTCTACTGTCATTAGTCAAGAACGTTCATGCTATGCTGCTCTATAGTCCACACGACACGGTGAATCTAATGACCAACATGCATTGGGTTTCAATGGTTTTGTGAGAGATTCACACATGCCGAAACCATGACAGTAGAAACTAGAATACATGTCCATGTCGTAAATGTGAACTTTAGACAGATTTCTCAGAGGAAAAGCCTTCGAGCGGCGCATACTTATCGAGGATTTTAGCCCATTTGCTTGGTTCTCTGAGGATAGCAAGCATGAGAAATCCAGGGCATGAATGGAAGAAAGCTTCTCGTGATAAGTAGACATTTCCTCTGCCTAATCAGAACCTACACAAGTCAAAGGAGTTGACGCATGAGCTTCATCATAGTGCAGAAATAATATGTTTTAAAGACTTCAAATGGTCATGGACATCTTAATAGAATTGAGCCCCCGAAGTTCCTGGACTTTTCCCACATCTTGTGCATTGAAAGCTTTTGATGTATTCCAGCTAGGTGCTGGTATAAGTTAAATATATGAAGTGCTCCGCTCTAATGTTCCAAGATGATTCCACCAGCCGCGGCAATACGAACAGTTTGAACGTCCCACATAGGACAAGAGGCAAGGACATGGCAACAAAGCCATTCACAAAAGAACAGGTCATCTCCCAGTTCAAATCACGCAGCCATGTGGTAAGCACAAAGCGAACTATTCTTTCGCCTTTTACTAAAGAATACCGTGTGCTTGCCACAATCAATGGCATACGCTTATTTTTGGAGGGGTTTCCTCAACTGAGGAAGCTCCTAAAATATTTAGTCCTACGAATTGGTTCCTTCGAGGTAGGTGTTTTTTAAAATCACGGAATTTGTACCTTAGCGTAGAAAAGAAGTTTCAACACTCGCATTTTCTGGAATGATGGATGACTCTGGAGTGGCAAGAGCATTAATCACAGAAGAGACTTTGTTTGGAGTCATGTCTCCGTCAGAGTAGCAAAAACAACCGAAGCCAAGAATCAGAATCCTACGAAACGTTTGACGGTTTCTAAAAGCTCAAGCTTAAAAACGCAAGCGCATGCTTCTCTTCCCTCGTGGGTATAAGCCAACCTTGAGAATACGGAGAGGCTTTGCCCCTTCGCGGATTAGTAGCAAAGGCATGTAGAAATAGCATAAGATGGCAGAAATGTCTCCAAGTCTTAACCATTGTTCATGCGACCTCAATTTTATACCCTCTCGATTAACGGGGTATATGTGACTATCTTCAAGTTGTAAGGGCTTTAAAACCACAGAGAGCCCATTTATGGAGGCCTTCCTTGCTGAGAAATAGTCACATGCGGCAACGCTGGACTCGGAGGAAGATGAAACTGGAGCATGATTGAGGCTTTCGACAGAGAACACCGCGTCCGTGCACTTGCAATCCTCGGAACTTTCAGTCTTGAAAACTGTGCTGCTAGCTTTGAATCAACATTATTACTGTACCAGTTAGTGCTTCAAAAATGCGTAACCTATGGAGCACCTGTTTCTTGCAACTGCTGTCCTCGTTAAATATAAAACGGTTGAACTCCAATTCAGTTCAATCGGCTTTGCTTATTCACATATAGTGGTATTTACCATCGATGGGGTTCTTTCACATGGGTACCAACGATAGAGCAAGAGTGATAGGACCGTGGATTCTCGCTTGACACCAAGTTTCTAATTTTCAAGTTTTCGATTGTTCTCTGCCTCACAAATGGACTGGTGTTCAATCCCCACCAACTAACAAACACCACACAACACAGATCAGTTGCTTTCGCTGAGCCACGCTCAGCGACAGCAGAAACTTTCTTACAATGGGATTCGAACTCTCAACCAAAATCAGTACGCCGCCATATTTGAATCTGTTCCAATCGTCTATCATCTCAACTCTCCACCGGAGGTTTTCAGGAGTCTTCCAAGTCTGCCATTGTTGTTTCTTTTTTTTGGCGAAGAGAAACAGGGTAAAGTAGTCCCACATCGGCATGATTAAGGAATCACGGAGCAGAGCAGGGAACAAAATGGGAGTCGAGGCCGCTGAACCAAGCATACCTTTCTCGGCCTTTTGGCTAAGATCAAGTGTAGTATCTGTTCTTATCAGTTTAATATCTGATACGTGGGCCATCGGTCCACATGATATTAAATTAATTTTTTGAGGGGGAGAGGCCGCCACAGTAGCTTGCTACTGGGCCTCTCGCGCGTCGCTCGGGCGTCGCACTATAGTCCTTGCCTGGCGCACCCCACCCAAGCCCAGTCTAAATGATTTTCTCCTCCATTATTAACCTCTTCAATTATCACTTTGGTTGTAACATACTTAACACGCGGAGACGATGCTTTTGTGTTGCGGTAGACACGCTTTCAGGCGTGGTATCTGACTTGCTTTGCGTCGCTGAATGACTGCTGGGTTGTAACTGTTGGAGCCCAGCAAACATCATTGAATAACTGCTGGGTTGTAGCTGTTGGAGCCCAGCAAACATCATTGCTGAAGCGAAGAATCCGAAAGGCTAGTGCGATCTGTCTGTGTTTCTCGGGTATATTTGTGCTAAATGGTTCTGTTCTTAGTATGCAATGAGCATTAAAGCCTTTTCTGGATGGAGAAAGTCCCACAAAATCATGGCTACTTTTCAAACCCACCCACCGCAAATGTAACCTAACCTGAACCGAATTTTCCTTAAGATCCTAGATTGGCTTTTTTTTCAAAAGAATCCAAAATTTGTTGAATAGCCTCGATGGTTTGTAAAATTGCTTTAAGCAGTTGTGGTTTAAGATGGTAAAATCGGTAAAGACTTGACAATCATAAAATTGTGCAAAATTTTGATCTATGTCAATCGACACAGTTAGTCCGAAATGTAGAAAGTTTGGACTGAATTACTAGGTATCACATGAAATAGAAATTTCAAATAAAGAGTTTGGCATCAAATTTGCCCAATGCTATATAAGATGAAGTCTTGGGCTTTCGTACACAACTGATTGAGGAATGAGTTTGGACTTTATATTAGGATGGGTTTTTCAATTGATAAAGCTGCTTCAACTCATTTACCATCTCATACCACCAAGAAATCTAATCTCCCCTCTTGGTATGAGAAAGGCTCATAACACTATTCAAATAAAGGAGAAAAGCATATTAAAGTGCCACAAGTTTCATATAGTACTCACTTGATGCTATAACCTTTTAAATGCAATAATTTCTAAAAATTGATCATTTTCATGCGACACTAGTCTCTTACGTCATCAAAAAATCACATGTAGTATTATTTTAGAATAAATAATCTAAAGTGATTCACTGGGGTTGTTAACACCCAATATATGGATCCCATGATGTTGTTTGGCAACTTAAATTTGCCCAAAATTGATAAATTAGGTCCAACTTGCTCCATAAACCAAACCATGAAGCCAAAATCTTTACCTGAAGTGAGAAATTATGTTTAATTTTTCTTCCAAAAAATCCTAGCCCCAAATTCCTGTTTCAACTAGAACGGATTATTCGATAATGAGACGCCCGTCTCATCGCACGATAAGGTGCCCGTCTCACCGCATGATAAGGAAGGTGTTGATGAAATTGAACACGGGCTTCATCGGAACGTTTGACATCGACACTGGTTGTGTGGGGAGTGATGGGTGCCGAGGGAGGGACGGAGGGAGAGAGAGATGATAATGATCATGGGAGCGGCGATAGCGGTCCAAGCAGGAGGGCAGCTAAGGGCAGCTGGTGTGGTGTCCAAAGTGAATCATTGATTTTGGCATGATTGACAAGAGTAGTTAAGGTTTGGATTGACAACATGATTAGTCCCAAATTCTCTAATTGGGAGCAAAAAAAAGCTTTAAGGACATCGCTTTAAAATATTTTCATCGTCATATCTCTGGCGAGTCACAGTACATCTTGGCGGATTTTTAGGCCAAGGCAATCAAATGTAACTTAAGTGAACGTTTTTTAAAGTTGACACTTAAGCAGTTGTTAGAAAAACACCTCATTTTCTTTTCTCGAAACAAGTCTAGGTACATGTTATTTCCCTTGTGGATCATAAGCCAACCTTCGGTCTATAGACATCAACTTAACCCCTTAATGGAGAGTGGCAAAGGCATGTAGAGATAATTTAAGACAACAAAACCGTCTTGAGATTCAATCATTGAAAATAAGATCTCGTCAAATCACTCGCATAGTCTCAAATTACCGACACTACGGATGGACACCGGGCTTGAGCAATCAATGTCCCGCGGTGCCTCGTTGCGAATGAGGCAGAATTTTCTCGTGAAAAATGCTTCACAAGGCATTAGGCAGGGTGGGACGAGGCCGGTGTTAGTCCCACCCCTTTTGTATATTTTGAGAAAATTATATCCTGCTTACAAGTAATATATTAAAATTTTGATTATTATATCATATAACTTATTCTAATTTATCACCCACTTAATTTTTTAAAAAATCAAAATTAAAAAATATGTTATTTGGTGAATAATACAAACACACGATCACACATAAGTAGTGCTAAATTTACAATTCATTAATATAAAATACAAATAAGCTTAAAAGGAATGAACCTAAAAGAGCCTCTTCTTATACAACGTCCCACATAGGACAAGAGGCAGGAACGTGGAAACAAAGCCAGGTTAAGACGTGAAGTCAGCTCCAAGAAAGAGTCACGCAGCCATGTGTTGAGCACAGAGCGAACTATTCTTTCGCCTTTTACTAAAGAATACCGTGTGCTCGCCACAATTAGTGGCATACGCCTATTTTTGGAGGGGCTTCTTCAATTGAAGAAGCTCCTAAAATATTGAGTTGAAAAACTGTTTCGTGCATAGCATTACAAGATGGTCTGTTCTTCAAGATCATGGAACTCGTGCCTTAGAAAGCGTCTAAAGCGGTTTAATTCTCGCATTCTGCAGATTGCTTTCTACACTAGCGTTTTCTGAAACGATAGATGACCCAGTCAGCCTTCAGTTCACAGAGATCAGGTTTAGCCCCTTCCTGTTAGTAGCGAAGGCATGCAGAAATAAACATAAGATGGCAGAAATGTCTCAGGTCTCAACCAGAGTTCAAGTGACCTTAATTTTATACCCTCTCGACCAACAGGGTATATGTGACTATCTCCGCGTTGTAAGGGCTTAAAACCACAGAAAGCGGATTTATGGATGCTTTCCTTGCTGAGAAGTAGTCAACACCTGTGGCAATATTGGACTCGGAGGAAGATGAAACAGGGGGATTGTTGAGGCTTTAAATAAAGAAAACCATGTCCGTTCACTCGCAATCTTCAGGAACTTTCAGGCTCGAAAACTGTGACTGTTAGCTTCAGATCAACATTATTTACTAGGCCAGTTTGTGTTTCAAAATGCATAACCTAGGGAGCAATTTTTTCTTGCTACTGCAGTCTTCATTGATATAAAATGATCGAACTCCGATTCAGTTCAATTGCCTTTGCTTATTCTAGTGTACTTTATCATCTCTTGGGCTCTTTCGCATGAGTAACAATGAAAGAGCAGTGATCGAGTCATTGATTGGCAATCTAGGCTCCTAGGCGTCATTGATGATGGTCCACTTTTCGCTCTTCCATTGTGGTCCATCTATATGCCGCATTTAATGGACATTTAATGAAGTTAATAGGATCATGGATTCTTGCTTCACATCAAGCCTTGCGTTTCTAGTTTCTGAGTTTTGCCTCTGTTGTTTGCCTAATGCAAGTGGACGGATTGACGTTCAATTGCGACCAACTAACAAACAACTTGGATCGATTGCTCTTCTAAGCCAAGTCAAGTGATTGCAAAAACTTTCTTATGAGATTCAAACTCTGAACCAAAATCAGTATGCTACCATCTCCGAACCACTGAAATGTTCTGTGTCAATCCTCTGTTATCTAAATTCCGCTGAAGGTTTTTGCGTGTCTTCCAAATCTGCCATAATTCGTCTCTTTCTTGCGAAGATAAATAGTGAAAAGCAGTCCCACATAGGGACTGTGAAAAGAATGACGGAGCAGAGCAGGACAGAAATCTGAGGCTTAGGCGACCGGACAAAGCATACCTTTCTCGGCCTTTTGGCTAAGATCAAGTGTAGTATCTGTTCTTATCAGTTTAATATCTGATACGTGGGCCATCGGTCCACATGATATTAAATTAATTTTTTGAGGGGGAGAGGCCGCAACAGTAGCTTGCTACTGGGCCTCTCGCGCGTCGCTCGGGCGTTGCACTATAGTCCTTGCCTGGCGCACCCCACCCAAGCCCAGTCGAAATGATTTGCTTCTCTATTATTAGCCTCTTATCATTATCACTTTGGTTGTAAAATACTTTAGGTTTGCTACTTAATACGTGAAGATGATGCTCTGTGTTGCAGAACTAGACCAGAGCTTTCAGGTGTGGTCAATGTCGCTCTCTGTGTTGGTGAGTATTGGGTTGTAGCCGTAGGGAGCCAAGCGAACATCATTGCTGAAGCGAAGAATCCAAAAGACTAGTGATCTGTTTGTGTTTCTCGGGTTTATTTGTGCCGAGTGGTTCTGTTCTTATTATACAATGAGCATTGGAGTAGTTTTATGATGGTGAACGTCCACAAATTCATGGCTCATTTTCAAACCCACCAACCACAAATATAACCTAACTTGACCCGACTGAATTTTCCCAAAGATCCCCAACGATGTCTTCACAGAATTGAGCCTTGAAGTTCCTGGACTTTTATCACATCTTGTGAATCGAAAGAATTGGATGCATAGCAGCTAGAAACGGCACTTTGGTGAGGAAAGATGTCCTCAATCATTTTCAGCGTCAGAGCCATATTTTGAGTATTCACTCGCATCACTTGTACTATCATCCTATAGACAAGTCGATTACAGACTCTTCATTTCTAGTGTTTGCTGGAGCTGGCATTTTAAAAGACCGTCAAGTTCTGCACCTTGGGAATGCGTAAACGTTCTAATGTCAAAATGTCCAACAAAGTCCGACATTTTCAGAGAGAGTCAAGTGTGAATCAAGATCTCATAAAGGGGAACAGGAGATTTCGGCCACATGTTTAATCTGTCAATGTGCAACAAGGAAAATTGCAGCAGAAGGCAGGGAAGGATCTTTACTCATTGATATTTCATGATCTCTTGGAAATGGAAACTGCTTGAGGGAGATTCTAAGATGATTAGAGTACAACCAGGCCAGTGAACAAGGTAAAATCAGTTGCATGTCTGTAAATATTCGAATGTCCCGTAAGGCCAATAATGCTGTGTCAGTGGTGCAGCGTGCGTGCTTCTTTCCTTGTTCGTGATATGGCAGACGTTGTTTCACCTTCCAAATGATGCAAATCTAGTTTCAATTTGTGCTGGCTGAGTTATATCTAATACACCATGGATATGGACACTTCACAAAAACTTGTGAATGGACTGGAGCTGTCAAGTTTGCTTTCTGTTTCAGATATTTCCGCGTCCTGCAGCATCTTTGGACTCTTTTTTTTTTTTAGATGGAGCGCAAGCCTTCAGCAGAAATTTAACAACCTAAATTATGGCCCGTGAGTAGTAGAGTATTTTTATTTGTTGAACATTAAAATTTTGAAGACTGCGCTGCAATGAGTGAACGAGCCCAACTTCAGCGTATAAACATCGGATTTGTCCCCATATTGGAGCAGCTGAGGCGCATCCAGATAATGTAAAGGACGGCGAAATTGTCTCACTGACATACAAAAGTCAACTCTTTAACCAAGCTTCATGCGAATTTGATTCTATCCCACTGCATACCCACTATCGGGAGGGCTTCTCCAACACTCTTGTCTGGAATTTATTGGAGGAGGTTCTGGATAAAGAGCAACGAGTCGTCCTCCTCTTTCTTTCACAAAAATTCAGTTGATTTTCCTAGTTCTTTTAAGTTTCTCACGAGTCTCAATCGTTCAACCGGAAACTGAGTTTCCTTCTGCCGATCTAAAGGCTGTGCAAACTCCCCTGGAGGCCCACCGCTAGATTTGACAGTTTCATACTAGGGTCTGTAAGTTGGCATGTTTTCTGCATGTGCAAACCTCACTCGAGAGAGCAAATGGGGACTATCGTTTTGATTCCTGTACTCACTGTCAATATGATCCAGTCGATCCACCACCATGGTTTCTGATCTTAGCTCCCATTCGAGAAACCAAAAAGGACCGGATATGTGCTGATACAAGTTAAAATGGATGCAGTGCTCCACTCCAATAGTTGAAGATGATTACATCAGCGATAGCAGCACGAACAGTTTGAAGTCCCAAATGGAAAAAGAGGCAAGAAATGGCAGCAGGGCCAGTCACAAAAACACGAGGTCGTCCACTGCATTGAGTCACGCAGCCATGTGGTGAGCACAGAGCGAACTATTCTTTCGCCTTTTACTAAAGAATACCGTGTGCTCGCCATGGCCAGTGGCATACGCCAATTTTTGGAGGAGCGTCGTCAACTGAGGAAGCTCCTAAAATATTGAGTTCAAAATTGTCCATACATGTCATAGCGAGTTAGGTGTTCTTCACAATCATTAAACCCTGCACTGTGTTTTTGACAGACTATAGGATACAAATTTTAACACTTGCAATCTGCAAATTTTGATTCACATGAATTGAGAATAATGCAGATTAGAGGAATATAAAATTTTGTATAGTTCGATATATTCTAATGAGGATATATTCTAATGAGGAATACAAGAGTCTATTTATAGGTTTAGATAGAGGAAATCAAAGAAAATTAAATTAGATATGCAATCAAAATTAATATTGAAATAGGTTGAAATACCCTAAATATCTCGAAGGGATACATAAATATCCTAGTATTACTAACATCCCCTTCAAACCCGAGTTGAAACAAATCAACTTGGTTTTGAATGCAAGCCTCAACAATGTCCAACTGCTATGACGTAGTGGATGAGGTGGCAACTGGTAGCTGTTGATGATGAAACTTCTAGATCTAGTTGAGAGCGGTGAGTTCGGTGATGGTGTGGCTTTTTGAAACATGTGAAATGTCGAGAATTAGAAGTATAGGAGCCAAGCAGCATGCGTCTTTTGCGGTCAACTTTGCTGTCGGGACAATAACTTAAATGCGGCCGGTATGGCTAGTGTGGTTACAACAAGTGGAAAGAGCTTGGCTTTGTTGAGGGAAAAGTTACTATGCGAAGATGTGTTTTTGCAGCGTTGAAAAGTATTTTCGTGAAAAAGAAAAGCTCAACTTGACGACGTTAGAGATGTTGTAACACAACCATTAAGTGTCGAGGGCTAGATGGATTTATTTTACTAGGTGCATCAGGTGTAAAGTGGAAAGAAATTTCTAGGTGCCTGAGGTGCACCTGGTGCACTTGTCTCGGGAAAGGAGGCTCGATACCAAGTTGAAAATAATGTGGAAGAGAGTAATAGAAATTATGTATATGTCAATGTATTGTAATGAGGAATACAAGAGCCTATCTATAGGGCTTAAACAGAGGAAATCATATGCACAATCAAAATAGATATTAAAATAAGATGAAATATCCTAAATATCTCTACAAGATATCAAAATATCATAATATTGCCAACAACATGGTTTTGACATATTCAAGCAACTTCGTTAATTGTTTGCCTTTGAGCTACGATCATGGAAAGGCCGAGGCAAATGCTGAGCGCCTGACGGTCGGCCCCCAGATGACTAGAGTGGCGAGAGCGTGAACCTCAGAAGAGACATTGTTTGGATTCATACCTTAGTCAAAAAGTAGCAAAAATACTTGATGCCGATAATCAGAATCCTAGGAAATAGATGCGCCAACATGGAGGACCGTTTAGGAGTCCTATATTGAAAACAGAGGAGGCATGTTTGACAGGGAGACACTCGAAAAAAATCCTAACCGGGTCATTTGCAAGAATCGTGTGGCTGTGTGGTGAGGACGGAGCAGACTATTCTTTTCCTTTTTCTTTTTTTTCCCGCCTTGTATGAGAGAGTATTGCTTCCGTGTATGAGAGAGTATTGCTTCCGTGTGTTCACCGTAAGTGAGCTGCCTCCTTCAATGTTTGGAGGGGCTCTGTGGCGCGTATGATAACTATTATTTTTTATAAATTAATTTCTGACTAGAAATTAATTTTTTTATTTCTATTTTCTAGAGAAGTTTCTGAGCAAAAATATGCGTTTGATAACCTTATAAAATTTCTGTTTCTAAAATAGAAATTCGTTCGATAATATCACAAAATTTTTCTCTCCCAAGTGGTGGTGGGAGGCGTTCGGTGGGCGATTGGCAGTGGGCGATTTGCGGTCGGCGGCAAGAGGCAGAAGGGTGGGGCTAGGGGCGGTGGCTAGCGACTAGTGATTGGCAATTGATGGAGGGAGGCGGGTGGGTGGCGTGCGGGCAACTGGCGACAAGTAGTGATCGGCAATTGGGGGTTGACAGCCGGCGGTAGGCATTCGGTGTTCGAGGGCGAGCGTCCAGTGATCGACGGTGGGCGTTCGACGTCCCATGGGCGGTGGGTGGGCAGTGGAAGATGACGATGGTGAATGATAAGAAGAGTTTTCATTTTTCACTTTTGTTTTAGAAATATAAAACTCATTTCTGCTCCAAATTTGTTTTTGGAGTAGAAATCTATCCAAAAATAGAAAAATGAAATTACGTTACTAAACGGTTTTCTGTTATGGAGAACAGAAAAATAGAGATATTGAGAAATAAAATGATTATCATCTGCGCCCTAATCATAGGGAGCTCCCTCGAGACGAAAGCGAAAAACTTGAATGCTTGCCTAAAATTTGAGATAGCTTCCTACATCGCAAAGATGCTTCGTATTTAGTACTAACAAACCAATATGAATGCAACTTAATGCAACTCCAGCATCTTGTTAAAAATCAGTTTCTCTAGATGCGGTTGAGTGCGACGTTCATCACCGTCCTCCATCAAATTTAAGCTCTTAAGAGCGGAGATGACATACGTATGGCTTCCACATTCTCTTTTTGTCTCTCGGGCGAGCACTAGGGCCTGATTAGCTTCAAATCGAATTTATTGCGGCACCCATTTCAGGCGTCAAGCATCCTTACGTCTTCATGGTTTAACGCCATACCGGCCCACGCCAGACCGTGGACTGCCTCACCCATATCTTTTTGCCCACTTCGAGTCCTCGTCACTTGTCCTTATGGAGGATAACAGGCACTAGGCAGCAAAGCAGGCAAGGCGGTTTTGATGGTTCTGCGCCTCGATCAGTAGAGTTCAGAAACTGGACCGCTCCGATGCCACCACTAGGTATTAAAAAATGTCAGTGCCATCCCGCGTGCAGCTTTCTATCGTTTTTCAAATGTCCGTTTGCTTCTTTCTTGCGAAGAGAAACACTAGGAGTCCCACCTCGGGCATCAGCAAGGAATCACGGAGCAGAATAGGGAACAAAAGAGGAGGCGAGGCGACTGAACAAAGCATACCTTTCTCGGCCTTTTGGCTAAGATCAAGTGTAGTATCTGTTCTTATCAGTTTAATATCTGATACGTGGGCCATCGGTCCACACGATATTAAATTAATTTTTTTAGGGGGAGAGGCCATTGCAGTAGCTCGCTACTGGGCCTCTCGAGCGTCGCTTGGGCGTTGCACTACTGTCCTTGCCTGGCGCACCCCACCCAAGTCCAGTCTAATCTTATAAATTATTTGTGAATAAGCCTGGCGCTCCCCACCCAAGTCCAGTCCAATCTTATAAATTATTTGTGAATAAATGAGTCGACATATACTCAATAATTCTATAAGTACATAATATTATAATAATGTGTGTATTTTTGACAGAAATTGAAATAGAATGGAGAGGAAGAATGCAATTATGTATTTCTGTATATTCATTTGTACAAGTTCACTACTCTATTTGTAATACAAGAGTAAAGTGCAACGAAAATATACATTGATTCTAAAAGCTATCTCAATGCCGAGAAAATACTTGGGAGATCCCAAGTATTTGATATGAAGAGTAGAATGCATATAGCTTTTGAATTTTGCAATAAGCCAATTCATTATTCCCCATGATAAGAATGTCATCAACATATATTAAGAGATAAATTGATGAAGTACCTTCAGTCAATATGAATAGGGCATAATCATGTTTGGAATGCTGAAATCTTGCGTTGGTTAGTGCGGTAGTGAACTTAGCATACCATTACCTGCATACCATTACCTAGAAGCCTGTTTGAGTCCATATAGGGATTAGTGAAGACGACACACACAAGACTCTCCTTGTTTGCGTAATTCTTGTGGAAGCTCCATGTAAATCTCTTCATCTAGATCTCCATGTAAGAAAGCATTATGGACATTCATTTGGTTCAACGGCCAATTGCGAAAAACAGCAATGGACAAGAAAGAGCAAACGGTGACTTCTTTGGCCACGAGAGTGTTTCATGATAATCAAAGTCTTCCCGTTGCGTGAATCCTTTTGCAACTAAACGAGCCTTGTATCGCTCAATGAATCCATCCGCCTTAAATTTGATTTTATAAACCCATTTGCAGTCAATAGGTTTTCGTCCTGCCGGTAATGGAATGATATCTCAAGTGTGATTTTCATTGAGGGCCTTCAGTTCAGCTTCCATAGCATGCTGCCATTTGGGGTCACGCGCCGCCTCATAGTACGAAGATGGTTCCTATTCTTCGAAAATTCGACTAATGCAACACGTGTTTTGGTGATAGTCTACTAAACAAAACATAATAAGATACTGGGTACTGTGTACCTGACCAATTCAACGTAGGACATATATAATCTTTTGTCCATGTAGGAGGTTGAGTATGACGTCTAGAACGTCGAGGCTGCTCGATTCCAATCTCTTATGATACTATGGGAGATAACCACTGATGAATCATCGGCGAAGAAGTCACTGAGGAATTTAATGAGGAATCCTTCCCAGGTGAAGAAACTGGTGAGTCAATGGTTCGATTTGAATCACCTGTTGTCACTGCATATGATGTTTTGGTGCAATAAGTACATATTGAGGTTGGACAGTTAAATCTTCTTATGACAAGAAAGGTCGATGATTTGATTTTTAGGTTAAGGACAACGATGTAGTTTCTTAAAATGGGAAAATATCCTCGTTGAAAGTAACATCCCTGCTTACAAAGAAATGCCCTATAGAAATTATCATGACCTGAACCTCGAGCGCATGTACATCCATTTGTGGTCAATAAAATTTTGCGACGTCCTAGGAAATATCACCGACCCATTTGTTTTATGGCACAAGTGGAAACGTAATAACAATCTTCAAACAACATAAAAGTGGGATAGAAACGTAGGATAATATTTTCACAAAGCACACTTATAATACAGCATCACATATATACTGAAAAAGTCTAACACCACATGGATCTGTTTCAAAAAGAAGAGCTTCTAGGGTATCTTCGCTCCGAGCTCCTCGTCCATGGGACCAGGGTCCCTAGTGATCCCGTCAGACTTCTCGATAACAAAAGGGTGAACTGTCACCCACTGTCCAAACTAGACAGAAGACCTGTCGATTTCTGACAGAGACTAAACAAAGACCTAGCTTTCACTTCCTGCGAACCCCTGCACTTCTCTTGAAAATCGTCCATTTAGGGACTTGAAAAATTTAGCCCACAACGGGGTGAGACAATGTCTTAGCGAATCCATCCCCTAAATCCCGATTAGGAGAAAAGTACACTCGCATGCAATCTACCATATCTCTACCAAACTCACGTAACACCAGTGGTTGTCCTGCATGTCAATACCGTTCAATTTGCATATAATTATATCGAAATCATACATTATTGGAACATTTCAACTTGTATACACATATAAGTATATGTCATCACCAATTCACAAGCCCTGATTACCAGACCAAATTGTTATGATACGTCTCATACCGCATCACACAATTCTGTCTCCTAATCAGGCCCCTCAATTTCGATTATTCATGCATTCCAATTCATTATGACCCACCGGCCACGGCCGACTCAATAGTCAGCGGTCTTCTGGCGTAGCCGGGTATCGTCTCGCATCATCGAGTACGGCAACGTCTACATCTAGACGGCATTCCTTAAAGGAGCATCAGTTCAACCTCCACTGCGACCATCATCGATTGACTTGGAGCATTCTCGAAAGAGCATCATCTGGCCCAAAAGGCTCGTGATGGCATCTCATATCATTCATGCATTCATTCAATTTCGGCCCAGAATACCGTGCATCGCACTTAAATACCTTAATTAAAATAGTGATCTCGGCCTGTTTTCTTCATATTATGAATGTCTGGTAAAATAATCATGTGTGGGAACACGGTTAGATCGAATTAGAAAATTTGTATTATCTTTTTTAAAATCCCACATTATCATTTAGTACTTAAAAACACTTTCAGTGTCCAAAACCTGATACCTGGTATTTTTCAATTGGAAACCAAAATACTGCCATTTTGATTTAAATATCCATAATTAGCAACCATTATTCAATTGCATAATTTAACAATCAATGGCATAAATGGAATATACTACTGCAATTAGCACGAAATTCCGGTCATTGGCTACCCCGGTATAATTTACGGAAAATATTAAATAAATAATTAAATAATAATAATTAATTTAAATAATTTATTTACTCGATTGTTAATTGCCAATTTTATCCGCCATTTATAATGGTTCACAAATTAAATTTACTAGTCCAAAACACAATTAAATTGGTTCATTATCTTACCTTTCTAGACTAAAGTGCTAATTTAACATTTAAATTCCTAGCTAAATAACCTAACTAACTTAACTAACCATCCTAATCATTTAATTCTAACTTAACTAACTTATCCAACTAACACTCACTTTAACAAAATTAGCTAACTAGTCTTTACCCTAGCTAAATAATCACTAAACTTAATTAAACCTAACTTAACAGCTAATAAATGTAATTAGCCCATAATCAAGAATTAGGGAAAACTAACTCACCTAACTAGAAATCCAAGGCCACCGATGCTGGCTGAGCGGCAATAGTCAAGCCGTGACCTCTGGAGACACCGGAGTGGCTCTGGTCAGTTTGGAATAGGGCTGTGAAGCCCTCGGTTCACGGCTGGGAGGGGGGTGCTCTTGGCCAGAGGAGGCCGAATAGCGATTGCGCTGTAACTGCGAAGGCATGGCTGCGACACGGCAATGCTGGCTCGCTAGCTGGTGGGCTGGTTCGAAGTTGTTGGTGCTTCGGTAACTAGACGACAGCACAAGCGAAGAGGTTGGGTCCTTCGGCGGTGAGGGTGAGCTGAAACAGAGGAAGGGTGAGCTGAGGTGTGGTGACAACACTAGTGGACGGAGTTGCAGAGCTTCCGACACAAGGAAGCTGGAGTGACGCCGGTCTGGATGGGTCGTGGGCTTGCTAGTGGGGGTGATTGATTAGCAAACAAGGGCCAGAGTAGTGAGAAGCTAAACATGAAGGGCAGTTCGGATCATGGACGGTTGCTGTCCCATCTTTGGCGACACCAAAACATAACTTCCTCTATTTTTCAGTGGTTGTTTCGGTCGGCTAAAGGGAAACTGAAGCAGGGGAGCCAAATTCTTAAAGAAGAAAAAGACAAAGGGGATTTTTAGTTGTGGAAAAGAAAGGAAAAAGAAAGAAAGAGAAAGAAGAAGAAAGGGAGAGGGAGAGCTTCAGTTGACAGCACAACGAGGGGAGGGGGAAGGCATGCACGGGTGAGGAGAGTGGAAGAGGAGAAAAGCAATCCATGGAGGGTCCCCCTCTCCATTTTCCAGGTCTCATGGTCCTTTTTTCCATGGAAGTTTAAACCATTTCACTTTCAAGTGGCCCACCAATCCTAAACAACCTTATCTTGCGCAAATGAAATTCAAATGTTGGTGAAATCCCTCTTGATGGAGACCCATCCGAATTTTGTAGCCATTTCATTAAATTTTCCATTTTTCATTTTATCTATTTATAACCTTAGCTAACAAGGATTAAGCCCACTTAAATCCTTATCATACCCACCTCAATTTGTTCTATACCAAAGACTAAATTCACTTCAAAATATGGTTTTCCTCACCTTCCTTTAATTCGCTGGATTTTGTATTTTCCACCACATTTCTTATTTGTCCATAATTCTTGAAAAGATACAATGGCATTCCTAGAATTAGTTGTGACACATGAGAGTTCTCAATTTCTAAAATTAGAATAAATTTCGCAATTAAATTCAGTCAAACGTGATTTTAGTGTGATCTAAACTATCGGGTAATTTTTGAGAATTTTCGGTGCAATTGATCTGTGGTCGATTATTTTCGAGCCACTATGTACATCTTTGACTCATTAGTGACTCTCGGTTGTCGTGAAAGTCTCAAGATTTCATTTACGGACACAAGGTACCAAAACGACAGAAAATTTGGTTTAATGTCGGTTGATGAGAATTTTAGTAATTAGGTGGAATCACCCTTGCCCAATTACATACCTCAATCCAATTGACCTATTTCCAGTCTCTGATAGATTTTCGACTGTGCCGCAATGACCCTTGAAGACTAACACAGTTGAGCAGTCAATTTCTGGTCGAATTCTCAAGCATGTTGCATTAAAATCCCTTAATGGCTTCCCCAAATAGTTTAGTTATCTCATGAGTGATCGGCTCAGAGAATAGTATTGTAGGCACGTCGATGAAAAACCCGATTTATTCAATTGAAAACAGAAGTGGAAAATCAAACTGTTGCAGAAATCTCCATGACGTGGTAGTCTTTTTGTAGAGGAGGATATTCCATAATAATACACTAAATAGCACAAGAATCCATTTCACTTCGATGGCCTAGATTTGCCGCATAACACAAACATCCAAAAACTCGAAGATGATCAATTACCAGTTGCTTTCCATAAAGCAATTCAAAGGAAGCTTGTCCATCGAGAATTCTAGTTGGCATGCAATTAATTAAATAAACTGCCGTGACCACACAATCACCCCAAAAATTTTCAAGCATGGAAGCTTGATATTTTAGGGCTTGAGCTACCTCTAAGGGGTGGCAATGTTTGCGCTCAACAATCCCATTTTGTTGGGGTGGATAATTACATGAACTCTCATGTAAAATTCCTCAAGAAGACAAGAAAGAGTCTCATTCCATAGAAAAGAACTCATGTCCATTATCAGTGCGAATCTTCTGGATAGGTTTGTCGAATTGATTTTTAATGAGAGATAGAAAATTCGACAGTGTTGAAAAAGTCTGACTCTTGGATTGCATAAGAAAAATCTAAATAGCACAAGTATAATCATCAACAATGGTCAAGAAAAACTGAGACTCATCACGATGTGGAGTATAGTAGGGTCCCCAAATATCCATATGAAGTAAGGAAAAAACACTAGTGGATCTAGATGTGCTAACTAGAAAATTTGTCTAAGAATGTTTTGCTAATGGACAGATTGGACATTTATGATAAGGGAATCGTGCGGTATGACCCAAGTGTTGATGAAAATTAAGATTTTTATTACTAGCAATGTCATTACAAGAAATGCTTTTATTGAATAATTCAAAGTCTTTTTGAGGATTGATAAAAGAATGTTGTCACGCCTCGATCCTCAGGCACGCACACATCCGTCTCACTTGGTCGATTCTTATAATGCGATATCCCAAGACAATGTATCGCCGACCCTTTCATTTTTAAGCACATGCGGAAGCAGTTAAAATCCCCAGACAATAAAACGGTGGGATAGAAAAGCAGGGCCATATTTTTCATATTGAAATTTATAACCAAACTTTTATACAAACCACAAACCAGAACACTTCACAAACTTTTTATTCTAAACTCTATTCACATCAAAATGGAGATATCAAAGAAGATACAATCTCAGTCCATCTGGGCCGTACTCAAGGCCCCCTCAGGATTATCTTCTTTTCCCAAAAATCCTTCTCCGACTCTTCCTCCTCAGCTCCTTAGCGGGGTCCTGAAATGTTTTTCCCCAAACTGGGATGAGACTACGTCTCAGCGAGCTCTACCCCACTAAGCCTAATTAGTAAACTATTATACTAAAGGCTGCCTAAACACGCATAGGTCAGAAGACGTACCTTGGCCTCATATCCCACCTGCAAGTTAGTACAATTTATAATAGACACCCAAGCAATCATATCACTGATCGAAGCATCGATCAAATCGACTTAGTCGATTTCACATCAGGAAGACCACTCACGATCATCTCCCTTCAATCATTCAATTCACAACATCAAACCAAGGCAATGAATCACATCGAGACATTCTTAGATCGAATCATCGATCAATCGACCTAGTCGATTACAAGCTAGACGGACCATTTCTAGGTCATTCATCCAACACCAAGCAATTCCTTAGATTTAGTGGCTTTTTACGGTCTCACCCGACCCTCTCAAGATCTAGTGGCTTTACGGTCCCACCCGACCCTCTCGAGAACTAGTGGCTTTACGGTCCCACCCGACCCTCTCGAGATCTAGTGGCTTTACGGTCCCACCCGACCCTCTCGAGAACTAGTGGCTTTACGGTCCCACCCGACCCTCTTAAGATCTAGTGGCTTTATGGTCCCACCCGACCCTCTCATGATCTAGTGGCTTTACGGTCCCACCCGACCTTTTCAAGATGCCAGACTATGTCACCGAGCCACGTGCATTCTCCAGGAAGACATACCGAGTCTCCGAGCCACGTGCATTCTCTAAGGCTACCTTTTTGCCAAGATGACATATCTAATCACCGAGCCACGTGTCCTTCCCAGGTGACACTCCAATTCACCGGGTCACGGGCATTCTCCAGGTGATTTACCAACGCACTTTCAATACTGACAACCGATACTCGACCAATCCTCAATCACATAATTAAACATCGCATTATTTAAGAACATAACTTAAAAATGCACAATTAAATCAATTTGACACGAATTAAAGCTCGATTAAATAAACGGACTGCACCACGACGATCAGCACGAGATTTTGGTCGTCGGCCATCTCAAACTTAATTTCCGAAAAATAAATAAATAATTAATTAATTTCGAAAATTAATTATTAAATATTAAAAATTCCGTTTAGCTCAAAATAAGGTCCAATTAAATAAACGGACTTCACCACAGTCATCAGCATAATTTTCCGGTTCCGGACCATCTCCCTTGGCTTTTCGGAAAATAAATAATTATTTAATTTAATTCCGAAAATTAATATTTAAATGCCAAAAATCTCACTTAGGCCCGAATCATCAAATTGAAACTCAATTAGGGGTCCGAAAATTCCCGAGACACTCCCAATAAATAGTAGACCACGTCTACTTGTTAATTGCACAATCAATTTATCTAAATCACATCACAATTGACTAATAATTGCTAATTAATTCTAATCTAACAACCTAAACATAATTAATTAAAACTAAACCAACCTAAAGCATAATTAGCCAACTAATCCGGGATTAGTGAGATTACTCACCAAATCGCGCGCAAATCGGATCAATCCGACGGCGGCGACGCGAGGAACGATTGTCCCCAAAGCACGGCTCGGGTTCGGGGCCGGGAAACGGCCCAAAACGGCCTTGAACAGTGCTGGAAACCCATTTTTCCAGCTGCTGTTCATGGCCAAACGAAGCTGATCTGGTGGCTGAGATGGCGGAGCAAGGCCGGCGGAGGGCGAGGGGAACGTCGGGGAGGTCGGGCGAAGTTGGGCGGTGGCCGGAGGTGGCCGGACGGTGGCTGGTCGGTGCGGACAGGGGCGAAACAGGGCTGATTCGCGGTTGGATCGCGCGAGACAGCGGGACGACGGCGAGCGGCGGGCACTCGGGCGTGGCGCGAACACGGGCGCGGGCGGCGGTGCGACGGCGGGACGAGCTGCTCCGTCGAGCTGCAGCCGTGTGGCTTCTTCTTCCTTGTTTCTGGTTTTCACGAGCGAGAAACGAAGGGAAGGGGAAGCCTTCGGTCACGTGGGGGAAAAAGTGGGAGAGAAGAGAGAGGAGAGAGAGGGAAGAGATAAGGGAGAGAAGAGATAAGAGAGAAAAGTGAGCGGTGGGGGGAAAAAAGAAAGCTGTCCGCATGTTGGGGAGGGGAGAGGAGAGAGAAGAGAGAGAAAAGAAAGAAAAAGGAAGAAAAGAAAGGAAAAGAGAGGGAGAGAGAGAAAAGAAATAAAACAATAGCCTTAATTTTCTTTTCTTTTCTCTTTCCCTTTCTATTTCTTTTCGGGCTTCAAATTTTTCTTCCGATAATTTCTTTATTGAAATTTCGGACCCGTCAATAAATTGACGAGCGATGAGACAGGATCTTATTTATCCAGTCAAATTAAAACCCGAAAATCTGGATGTCACAAATGTAGCCCCTCTACAACATTACCCAAGCTCATTAGTCCGCCAGTCAAAAGGTCCTGAAAGAAGCAATTATTGGGATTGAATATGGTATGACAAGAATTATCCTCACAAGCTTTTGAGACTGATAAGAAATTAAAATTGATATCAGAAATGAATATGACATTTTTGAGAATAACATCTAGATTAAGGTGGATAGTGCCAATTTTGGTAACATGAGTGGTATTTCCATTGGGTAGATGTACAGATACTGAAGAATGTGACCTCTTTTGAACACTAGAAAATAACCGCTCATTGCAAACTATGTGGTCACTGACACCTGAATCATTATCCATGCATCAACTGATATTGAATTTGTCTTGTATAGAGAAGTACCTAAGAAACTCGCAGCCTTTCATTTGTTGTCAACTGACTTAATGCCTTCATTATATTATGATACTGATCTTGAGTAATTATTTGATACGCCGCATTAGTCCTTCATGCCGAAACCTAGTAAGCAGCAATTTCTTTTTCATTTTTATCCTTATCACTTAGCTTTCCATGTAATTTCTAGTATGTGTCAATAGTATGATGATGACGCTTATAATATTCACAATATTTACGCTTATTATTTGAATTTTGCCCAATAGTTTTTATGGATGACGTGGCATTTCATGAGCCTTCGAATACCCTATACTCGGGTGCTGTCGTGGCCAAATATAGCCTGTTTGATTCAGCTGGGCTGGCGATCAAATATGGACCGTCCGATCTTCTCTGATGTGGACCGTTGGATTCAGGTGAGTGGCTTAGTGAATAGTCGTTCGATCTCCTTCCATCCTAGCCATTTATTCTCAAACTAGGGTTTCCACCCACCCCAGCAGCTGCAGATTGTCCGCCCCCTTGCCTAAAGCCCTCAATTTCTCCAGCCATCCCGCGATTGCCATGAGCTCCATGCGTCGTCTCTCCAGGTTGGAAGCTCGTTTGGAGGGCAGCAAGGGCAACTCCTTCGCCCGCTCTACCATGTATTGAGATAAGAGTAACTTGACATAGACATAGGTATGGAAGTGAGAACCCATTTGTTGTATAAAGCCAGATAAAGAGTTTGGTATGTTTGAGTTATTGTGTGATGATTCGATAAACATTTATTGAAAGGTTATGAGTGCTATTTTGATACATTTGACTTATGTGATTACTATTGAAAGATAATATGTTTTGTGTTGAGAAAACCAATTGTGATGTGAATGGGCAAAGAACTAAGTGTTCCACAATAATGAAACTTCGTGAGAGTCATTTTTGGGGCCTTGTAGTTAAGGGCTAAAGTACTATAGTATGATTTGAGTAATCTGAGAGCCACCTTTAGGGCCTTACACTATTGATATGCGTAGTAAAAGGTTAAATGCTACACGATAATGTAATTCCGTAAAAGCCACATTTAGGACATTGTACATTACTATACATGGAACAAGGACTAAATGCTACACGATAACGTAAATTTGTAGGAGCCACCTCTAGGGCCTTGAGTTAGATATTGAGTGTTGAATGTATTGTTGACATGAGATATGACAAGTTTGATTATTAAATCAAATAAGTGATACATACTTTGATATTATAGATGAATGAGAAAGTATGCTATTTAATATAGCTAGTTTGAAGTAATTTATAATGCATTTTATTCTTGTAAGTTATTATATTTTGGTTTGGCATTAATGAGTCATGTCTTTAAGTTCTAAATGTGTTATGTTGAGGTTTGATATGCTTATATGGTATGTACTAATTATAGAGCTATGGTTGCTCATTCCACTCATCTTTCATGTTTTCAAATCTCAGGGTTAGCGACAAGTAGAATGAGAGCGCTATTGGGAATAACTATATATTGGGTATAGCTTAATGAGTTGTTTATATAGTTGTTGTAAGTTTGTTGAGTTGGCTGAGTTTTGATTGTACATATTCCTTTTGGTGAATTATAAAAACTCTAATATTGTAACCAACCTTTTAATTTATTCGATATGTATATATGGTTGGAGATATACATTTTGATATTAGGTAATTAATTATATTTTAGGCTGCCTTCTTCGTGTTGAAGAAGGCCGTGTCATCCCCTTTTCTTGTAATTTTGGGGTGTGAAAGCAATTGCCATAGCAGTCGCTAGAATGCCAAAACCCAATTACCTACCCACGTTGTTTTGGCAAACTTTTTTTTTTTTTTTTTTTCTGTGATCTTGATATAATTCTGGTGGATTTACTAGGGGCCAACTACATCAGGAAGGAAGCAAGAAAAGTTCTGTCACGACCCGAACCTCGAGCACATATACATCTCTCGGTGGTCGATAAAATTTGCGACGTCCCAGGAAGTGTCACCGACCCATTTAGTTTATGGCACTCGCGGAAACGTAATAACAATCTCCAAACAACATCAAAGTGTGATAGAAACGTAGGATGATATTTTCACAAAACACACTTATAATACAGCAACGTATATATATAGAAAAGTCTAACACCACATGGATCTATTTTAAAAAGAAGAATTCTAGGTTATCTACGCTCTGAGCTCCTTGTCCATGGGACTAGAATCCCTTCCGATCTTGTCAGACTTCTCAATAAAAAAAAGGGTGAAATGTCACCCACTGTCCAAATTAGACAGAAGACCCGTCGACATCTGGTAGAGACTAAAGAAAAACCTAGACTTCACTTCTTGCGAACCCCTACATCTCGCTTGACAATCCTCCATCTATGGACCTAAAAATGGTTATACAATAATCAATGAGACAATGTTTCAGCGAGTCCATTCCCTAAATCCCGATTAGGAGAAAAGTACACTTGCATGCAATCTAACCATATCTCCTCAAAACTCATGTAACACCAGTGTTTATCTTGCATGTCAGTACCATTTAATTTGCATATAATTATATTGAAATCATGCATCATTGGAACATCTCGACATGTATACACATATAATTATACATCATCACCAATTCACGGGCCTCGATTACCAGACCAAACCGTTATGGTACGTCTCATACCATATCACACAATTCCGTCTCCTAATCAGGTCCCTCAATCTCAATCATTCATGCGTTCCAATTGATTATGACCCATTGGTCACGGCCGACTCAACGATCAGCGGTCTTTCGGCTTAACTGGGCTTCGTCTCGCACCATCGAGCACGGCAACGTCTACATCTAGACGGCATTCCTCAAAGGAGCATCGATCTAGCCTCCACTACGATCGGCATCCGTTAACTTGGGGCATTCCCGAAGGAGTATCGTCCGGCCCCAAAGGCTCGTGATGGTATCTCATATCATTCATGCATTCATTCAATTTCGGCCTAGGACACTGTGCAATGTACTCAAATGCCTCAATTAAAATAGTGATTCCGGCCTATTTTCTTCATATTAGAAATGCATGGTAAAATAATCGTGTGTGGGGATACGGTTAGATCAAACTAGAAAATTTGTATCATCTCTTTTAAAATCCCACAGTTTGATATAGTACTTAAAAACACTTTCGGTGTCCAAAACCTGACACTCGGTATTTTCCAATTAAATACCAAAATTTCATCATTTTGAATTAAATATTCACAATTAACAACCATCACTCAATTGCACAATTTAACTGTCAATGGCATAAATGGAACATAGTACTGCAATCAGCACAAAATTCCAGTCATCGACTATCCCTATAATTTTCGAAAAATATTAAATAATTAACTAAATTATAATTAAATCATTTAAATTAATTATTTAACTAATTACCGTTTATCAAATGTCACTACCAATCAAAATTGATCATAACTTTACCCAATTATTAAAATGTCTAACTAAATTAATGCCTTGCAACAATCTCCAATGCTAACTATTTAATTAAATACTTAAGTCCCTAAATAAATAGTTTAACTACCTTAACTAACTTATATATTACCTAGTTCTCTCACAATTAACTTAGCTAACTGTTGACACCTAATTTTTATTTCAAGCACATAAAAAATCGATTTAAAAAAAAAAAAAAAAGAGGCCGCGTGGGTCGGGTCGGGCGGAGTCAAGCCGGGCGGATCCGGCCTTGGCTCGACTGCGCCCCTCTTCCTCTTCTCTTTCCCCCGCGCGTGGGCCTTCGGCCTAGCCCTTCTATTTTCCTTTTTCTTTTTCCCTCGTGCGGCCCAACCCGCATCTCTGTCATCTCCCTCAACCATTGTCTGCACGAGGAACCTGCGAAGCCAAAAGTAGGGTCATCAGGGCGGCTGCAGGGGGCAGGATCGCGTAGGGGGCAACGCAATCCGCAAGTGAGCAAGCTGACAGAGGCCAGGGTTGGTCGAATGAAGTCATGCGCGCGAGCCGAGCAAAGAAAAGAAACAGAGAGCTGAAGGGGAGGAGGAGAACCAAAGGAGGAAGGAAACGAGGAACAAAAGAAAAAAGGGAGAAAACAGAGCGGGAGGGAGAGCGAAAGCGAGAGGAGGAGAGAAGTAAGAGCAACCCCGGAGCCGTCAATCGCTGCCGTCGACCACCACCGAAGTTGCCGACAGTCTACAATTCTGCCGAAGTCCAAGAGGAAGAACATAGAGCGAAGGGGAGAGAAAAAGGCATGAAGAACTGGAGATTTGGGGGAACGAAAAGGTGGGACAGCCGTGGGAGATTAGCCAAGGAGTAGGGCCCCCCCAGGACCCCTCGCCACCACTGGAGAGCCGTTCGTTCGTCGCCGACCACCGTCATCCCCGTTGAAACCAGGTAGGCCTTTCATCGAACTTCTGGTGTGCGTTTCCAGAAATGAGTCGGTCGGAGCTCATCCCCAACTAGTTCGGGCGAGCTTCGGCCGCCTTCCTGTCCCTGTTACCCTGCTTGCTGTTCTGCCATATCGCCTTCGAAGTCTGGATAGGTGCTCGGGTTGCGGCCAAGACAAAGTCTGTTAGTTTTGTTAGTGTACACAACCTGTTTATGGAATTGTCCGAGCGAACTCCGCCCACCAATTCCTCCACGTAGGGCCCCCTAGGACTACTGGTGGCTGGAGGGACGCCGCCGTGACTAGAGTACTCGAGCCGTGCCCCCCCTCTGCCCGAGATGTTGCCGCTGCAGGCGTTTGCTGTTCGGCATCCTTGGTCGCGACTGAGCAATCACAACCAGGGATTGCAGGTCGATCTGGCCCACTCGGCCTTTATCCCTGACTTGGGCCCGTCGTTTGGGCCCAAGTCAGGCTGAGCGAAGGCCTGACCAAAGGCGATCGGGCCTAGCCCAACTAGCCGAACCGGGTGCAGTCGAAGACGGGGCCGAAACGGGGGTCCGGGTCCGATCGGACCCAACCCGCCTGGTCGGCCCCGAATTTTATTTTAGTTTACTTTATTATTTAAAAAAATTTAAATATAAAAAAACAATTTCGAAAAATCCAAAAAAAATTAAATATTGAGAAAAAAATTAAAAAAATTAAAATAGTTTTTTAAAATAAAGAAATTTCGAAAAATCCAAAAAAATTAAATATCGTTTTTTTTTTTCTTAATTTTTTTAAAAAATAAAAATTTCGAAAATTAAAAAATAATGGGGTTTGATTAGGAATTGCTATGCATTACTTTTTTTTTTTAGTGTAATTAGACCTTTATTTGCTCGTATTTTGATTATATCGTAAATTTAATTTGCATATTTGATTATGTTTAATTTTACTGCAATTAGGGTTTTGGTAGCTATGGTTGTTACTTTAATGGTTGTGCACCCGCATTATCACTTCACATATTAGTGGATAGCTATAAAATAAATCCAAACTACCTGCAAAAAAATTATTTTGATAAAATGAACAAAATTAGGTACCAAAAGTACATTAATTAATCGATTAGTGTAATTAAGTCCCCGACCCTAGTTTCTCTGGTTGCGTAGAAAATGAGGTACACTCCCATGTTTCGCTTGGTTTCTAGCCGATCCCAATAGGCTAGTGGCGACTCCTTTTGTGCAAGAATTCCTAAAATATCCCAATGTCACACGAGGTATGGGCTTGGGAGAGCTCGAGCCTACTCATGGGCTCTAGGCCAGTCCTTTAGGCAATACCCGTAAACCTGTTCTCTTGCCTCGAGGATAGGTCGCGACACTAACTAGTCTTTACCCTAACCAAACTAATTGCTAATCTTAATTAAGCTTAATCTAACACTTAATAAATGTAATCAACTCCTAATCAATAGTTAGGAAACTAACTCACCTAAATTAAAAGCCAATGACCCCTAGTGACGGCAAAGCAGCGGCAGCAAGGTCTCGACCTTTGGGGGCGTTGGAGTGGCTCCGGTCGGCCCAGCATAGGACCGTGAGGCCCTCAGCTCTCGGCTCACGGTTGAGAGGGGGTCCTCTCAACCAAGTGGAGCTGAGTAGCGACCGCACGACCACCATGGAGGCGAGGCAGCGGCACAGCAGCGTTAGTTCGCCGGTTGGTGGATCGGTTCAGAGCTACTGAGGTCTCGACAGTTGGACGGCTGCACAAGCGAAGAGGTGGGGACTTTCGGTGAGGGTGGTGAGTTAAAAAGGAGGAGGGACGAGCAGTGGAGTGGCGGCAACGGCTGTGGACAAAACTATTGAGTTTTCGGCGCAAAAATGCAGGGATTATGCTGGTTTTAGAGAACTACTGGCTTGTTGGTGGGGGTGATTGTTCAATAAACAAAAGCCAAGTCCAGGAGAAATAAAACATGAAGGGCAGCTTGGCTTAGGGGTGATGCTGGGCCAACATCGACGGCACCCAAAACAGAGCCTTGCTCTATTTTTTGTTGTTGTTTTGGTCGGTTCAGCAGAAATAGGGGATGCTGAAACAGAGGAGACCGAATGGCTTAAAGAAGAAGAAGACAAAGAAATTTACGGTTGAGGAAAGGAAAGGAAAAGGAAAGAAAGAGAAAGGGAGAGGGAGAAGGAGAGAAGCGGTCGCATGGCACAAGGAGGAGAGGATGCGCACGAATGGGGAAAGAGAAAGAAGAAAAAAAAAAACAAACTATGGAGGGTCCTTCCCTTCATTTTCCACAAACTTTGGCTCTTTTCCATGGAATCTAAGCCCCTATCACTTTCAAGGGACCTACCATCCCCAAAGTGAGTCTATCCATCTCAAAATGCACCCCAAATTAGGTTGAATTTCCTTGTGCATGTGGACCTCCGAATTTGTAGCCTTTACATTTCATTCTTTCTTTCTTTCACTTGGCCATTTAATAATCTTAAATAACAAAGATAAGTCCTCAATTAAACTCTTATAATTCCTATCTCCATTGGTTCCACATTGAAGCCCAAAAATCCATTCAATTTATGGCCTTTCCCATATTCCTTTAAATTGCTGTAATTTGAATTTTTCACCGACCATTCAAGTTCGTCAAAAGGTCTTGAGAAGATGCATTGACGTTCCTAGAATTAATTGTGACACGGTAGAATTCTCAATTTTTGAATCGGATTAAATTTCGCGATTAATTTCAATCTGACGTGATTTTAGCGTGACCTAAACTACCAGGTAGTTTCTAGGAATTTTTTTGTGCAATTGACCCGTGGTCGATTGTTTTCGAGCCACAATGTACATCTTTGACTCATTAGTGACTTTCGGTTGTCATGAAAATCTAGAGGTTTCAATTACAGCCATAGAGTACTAAAACGACAGAAAAATCGGTTTAGTGTCGATCGACGAGAATTTTGCAATTAGGTGGAATCACCCCTGTCTAATTACATACCTCAGTCGAATTGACCTATCTCCAGTTTCTGATAGATTTTTGACTGTGCCGCGATGATCCTTGCAGACTAACATGCTTGAGCAGTCGAATTCTCAAACCTGTTGGATTAAAATCCCTTAATGACTTCCCCAACTAGTCTAGTTATCTCATGAGTGATTGGCTCAGAGAATAGCATTATAGGCATGTCGATGAAAAGTCTGATTTATTCAATTGAAAACAGAAGTGGGAAATCAAACTGTCACAAGTTCTTTCAAGAGAAGCAAATTTTTTGTCAACATCTAATGCGTATGAACTTGACTTAATGGACTGTGTAGTTGCATTGTAAATTTTCTTACTGTGGAATCAGCAGGCACACTCTTCCTCTTTTGATTTATTTATCAGAAGAA
This sequence comes from Eucalyptus brandiana, assembly GCA_014182725.1. Taxonomy (NCBI): domain Eukaryota; kingdom Viridiplantae; phylum Streptophyta; class Magnoliopsida; order Myrtales; family Myrtaceae; genus Eucalyptus; species Eucalyptus brandiana. The sequence continues at coordinate 24,292,573 of CM024677.1, read as the reverse complement.
AATAGTCGAATAAGAGCTTTCTCTACGATGACTCATAATACTTCTAAAGAGATAGAATGAAACATTTTCCTTCATAACTGGTTTGGTCACTACTACTGCAGTCATAAGTTCTGCTAGAGAATAAAGTTAGATATATCATTATCGTCCTTTCTAGTTTTCTTTATGTTGCTAGGAAACGTTCCTTTTGTCATTAGTTGACCACGTTCACACTATACTGCTATATATTTTGCACAATACCGCGAATCTAATGAGCAACGTGGATGAGATAGTCGATGGGGTTTGGATGTTTTTGTGAGAGATATAGACATGCTGAAACCATGAAGTAGAAATTGGAATACATGTCCCTGTCATAAATTTGAACTTTAGACAGATTCTCAAAGAAAAAGCCTTAACACTCCCAGAAATTCAACATTTACGGTCTGAATCTCTTGCGACACAGTGGATATCGAGTCCGCCATGACTTTATGCTCAATGATTATTAGAATTATTGTTGTCTTCTTCAACTAGAGGCAGCTAACAACTTCGGCTCACCTAGATTGGAGCTAAGAATCTGTTCATCAATTTCTCGCACAATTGAAGACTTGGAATATGAAAGTGCAAATTCCCTCCTCTCTTCTTCAGCTCACTCAACTCTTCCTTCATAGACAAATACTTGTCCTTCTTGGCTTGAAAATCTCTGAAGAATGTGTTAGCCTACTTAGCAATCTAGGATTTCTTTGACCAACTTCAACTTAAGCAGTTATTCAAGATAGGATTGCTTGTGAACTAATCTACCGAAAAATGTAACTCTTTCAAGTTCTCCGAGGACCGCAAGCATGAGAAATCTAGGGCAAGAATTGAAGAAAGCTTATTGCTATAAGTAAGCATTTCATTTGCCAAATTGAGACCTACATAAGTCGAAGGAGTTAGCTGGGGAGCTTCATCATGGTGCTGAGAAAGATGTTCCAAAGACTTCAAATAGTCATCAACATCTGCACAGAATTGAGCCTTGAAGTTCCTGGACTTCTCCCTCATCTTATGCATCGAAAGATTTGGATGCATAGCAGCTAGAAATGATACTTTGGTGAGGAAAGATGTCCTTGATAATTTTTAGTGTTTGAGCCATATTTTGAGTATTCACTCTTGTTACTCGTGCCATCATCTTATAGACAAGTCAATTAGAGACTCTTAGGCTGCGCATGACAACGCTTCTTGGCTAGGGAAGTTTTTTTTTTTTTTTTTTTTTTCCAGAAATAGTTATTTTCTATTTCTATTCTGGGGAACAATTTATGAGTAAAAGAACCCGTTTGATAACTACACCAAATTTCTACTATTGGAGTAGAAAAATAATAGAATTGTGTTTGGTAACACAACAATTTCTTTTTTGCATTTATTCATTTTTTATTCTTGCTCATGAATCGCCGATCGCTGCCGCCTGCTGCCACCGCTACACAACTGCCCACGGTCGACCGTCATCGGTGATCGCCGTCGCAGAGCCCATCGGCCGCTGTCTCTTGCAGTCAGCCGTCGACGGTCGGCGGTTGGCAGCGGCGATGGCCAATGGGCTCAGCGGCGATAGTCGATGGGCTTTGTGGCGACGGTCGCCGGTGATGGTCGGCCACAGGCGGTCATGCAGCGGCGACGGTGGCGACGGCTGGCAGGTGGCCGACGGTGGCGATCGGCAGTGGCTCCAGGCGATTGGAGGTGGCCGCAGCAAGAGAGAGAAATAAAAAAGAAAAAAATTGACTTATTTCTAGAAATTGTTCAGGAACAAGAAGCTACTTTTTTTGTTTCTCAAAACTATTCTCGGGAACAAAAAATTAGAGAAATTGTTCGGGAACAAATGTTTTTCCAAATAGGTTTTGTGTTTTTTTTTTTGTTCTAGGGAACAAAAGAATGGAAATTGGGAAAAATAGAAACGTTAGCATGCGCTGCCTTAGTTTCTAGTGTTGGTGGGAGTTGGCATTTTATAAGATTGTCAAAGTTCTGCGCCTAAGGAACTGCGTAAACATTCTAATGTCAAAACGTCCAACAAAGTCCAAGCTATTCAGCCAAGAGTCAAGTGTGAATCGAAATCTCATCGAGAGGAACAAGAGATTTCAGCCACATTTTTAATCTGTCAATGTGCAACAAGGAAAATTGAAACAGAAGGCACGGAAGGATCTTTACTCATTGATATTAATGATCTCATGGAAATGGAAATAGCTTGAGGAAGATTCTAAGATGATTCCACCCGCGACAGGTGCTGATAGAAAAAATGGATAAAAATGCTCCACTCCAATATTCAAAGATGATTCCACTGGTGGTAGCAGCATGAACGGTTCCAAGTCCCACATGGAAAAAGAGTCGAGAAATGGGAACAGGATCAGTCACAAAAACACGAGGTCGTTTCCCTGGTAAAATCACGCAGCCATGTGGTGAGCACAGAGCGAACTATTCTTTCGCCTTTTACTAAAGAATACCGTGTGCTCGCCACGACCATTGGCATACGCCAATTTTTGGAGGGGTTCCTTAACTGAGGAGCTCTTAAAATAGAGTTAAAATTGACTTTGTAGCAATGCAGGTTCTGTCAATCGATTCCTAGGAACCCTCTCCTGAAGCCGAACTGGCTGGGGTGGGTATGTTTCGCTGTCTGTCGTGGAGCAGGAAGGACCTGTGCCGCCGGACTATTTCCATTCACTTTGAATTCCGAATTGAGGCCATTAGCATCAGATATTGAACTGGCTGTACTTAGCTATTCAAATGATTCCATCCCGACATACCAGCATGCTCACTAGTCATTCCAAGCTTTCAAATTATGAATTCAACCCCTTAAGTCAACTGCCCTGCTGTTGAATTAGTCCCAAGTCTTAACCATTGTTCAGGCGACCATGTGACGTTAGAACCGCAGCACTGCAATGCCGATCGCCAAATGATACCCTCTTGACTAACAGGTTTATATGTGACTATCTTGGAGCTTGTAAGAGCTTAAAACCCCAAAGAGCATATTTATGGAGTCTTTCCTCTCTGAAAAAGGTAGCCAACACCTGTAGCAATGTCGGGCTCAGAGGAAAAGAAATATGTGACTATCTTCATATGTCCTTTCGCCTTTCACCAGAGAACCATGACTGTGCACTTGTAATATTCAGGCTCAACAAATGGGTTGTTAGTTTCAAATCATCATTATCATTGGACCAGTTGAGGCTTCAAAATGCAGAATAAATGAACCAATTGTTTCATGCAACTGCTGTCCCAATAGAAAAGAATGAACAAACTCCAGTTCATTTTAATGGGCTTACTAATTCATATATAGTCATGCTCTCGCATGGGTAACAACGAAAGAGCGAGAGTGATAGGACAGTGAATTCTTGCTTCGCATCAAGCCTTGCGTTTCTAGTTTTCGAGTTTTCACTTGCTCTCTGCCTCATCATAAGTAGATGGATTGGTGTTCAATCTCGACCAACTAACCAACAACACAGATTAATCGCTTTCTCTTTCTCTAAGCCAAGAGAAGTGACTGCAGAAACTTTCTTAGTTTCTTTATAAGGATGAGATTCGAACTTTCGACCAAAGTTGGTATATGCCGCCATATCCATTTCAATCCTCACATCTCAACTCCACTGAAGGTTTACATGAGTCTTCTAAGTCGGCTATTGTTCTTATTATTTCATGTAGGGGTGTGCAACGAGAACCGCCCGAACCGGGAACCGGCCGGACCGGACCGAACCGGTCGGTTTTGGGTGGTTCCCACGGTCGGCGGTCCGGTCCCCGGTTCCTAATCTTGGAACCGGTGGCCGGTCGGTCCGGTTCCCGGTTTCAAGGTGGGAACCGGACCGACCGGACCGAACCAAATTTTTTTATATATAATTTATATACATAGAATTAATAAAACATAGAAACATGATAACTTATTGCAATCAAAATTGTAATTTGGGGTATCAACCTCTTATGTGGCCAAGAGACCATTAAAACCCTTTTTGTTACTCTTATTTATAGAAAAAATCTCCTTGTTAGTTTCGATGTGGGACTAAGACTTCAAGAGATCCTGTGAATCACACAAGTAAAGTTTGAATATTTTGCACGTGGAACACGTGTGATTAGTTTTGTTGAATTGTCCGAGAATCGAATTGGATTGATCGGTCTAGAGCGCGGTCACTCTTTAGTTCTTTAGTACAAAAAAGTAGAGTCGATTTTTTTGGACCGGACCGGACCGGACCGGAACCGATGGTCGGTCCGGTTCCCGGTCCTAGGACCAAACGGTCCGGTCCACGGTTCGCAATTTTGGGAACCGGTGCTCCCGGTCCGGTTCCCGGTTCCAAGGTGGAACCGGACCGAACTGGGAACCGATCACCCCTAATTTCATGGGAAGAGAAACGGTGAAATGGAGTCCCACATCAGGCACGAGAAAGGAAACATGGACAAGAGCTGGGGACAAAAGAGGAGGCCAGGCGACCAGATTAAGCATACCTTTCTCGGCCTTTTGGCTAAGATCAAGTGTAGTATCTGTTCTTATCAGTTTAATATCTGATACGTGGGCCATCGGTCCACATGATATTAAATTAATTTTTTGAGGGGGAGAGGCCGCCACAGTAGCTTGCTACTGGGCCTCTCACGCGTCGCTCGGGTGTTGCACTATTGCCCTTGCCTGGCGCACCCCACCCAAGCCCAGTCGAAATGAATTTTCTTTCTCAAGCGTACCTCCACCATTATCACTTCGTTTACTTTGGTTGTTGCTGTAGGAACCCAAGCAAACATCGTTGCTGAAGCGAGGAATCCTAAAGACTGGTGATTTGTCTGGTTTTCTCAGGTTTTTTTGTGCCAAGTGGTTCTGTTCCACAAATTCATGGCTCCTTTTCAAACCCACCCACCACAAATATAAACCTAGCTGACCCGACCGATTTTTCCCAAAGATCCTCACCACAAATATAATCTAACCTGACTCAACCGAATTTTCCCAAAGATCCTCATCAACATCTTCACAGAATTGAGCCTTGAAGTTCCTGAACTTTTCTCACATCTTCCGCATTGAAAGAATTGGATGCATAGCAGCTAGAAACAATAGTTTGCTGAGGAAAGATGTCCTCAATCATTTTCAGTGTCAGAGCCATATTTTGAGTGTTCACTCGCATCACTTGTACCATCATCCTACAGATAAGTCGATTACAGGCTTTCATTTCTGGGGTTGGCTGGAACCGGCATTTTATAAGATTGTCAAGTTCTGCGCCTTGGGAGTTGCATAAAAGTTCCAATTTCCAAAAAGTGTCCAGCAAAGTCTGATGTATTCAGCAGAGTCAAGTGTGAATCGAAATCTCATCAAGGGGAACAGCAGATTTCAGCCACATGTTTAATCTGTCACGTTTAATCTGTCAATGTGCAACAAGGAAAATTGCAACAGAAGGCAGGGAAGGATCTTTACTCATTGATATTCATGATCTCATGGAAATTGAAATTGCTTAAGGGAGATTCTAAGATGATTAGGGTATAACCAGGCCAGTTAGCAAGGTAAAATCAGTTGCATGTCTGTAAATATTCAAACGTCCCATAAGGCCAATAATGCAGTGTCGGTGGTGCGGCGCACATTCTTCTTTCCTCGCGGTAGTTCATGATACAGCAAATGTTGTTTCACCTTCCAAATGATGCAAATCTTGTTTGAATATGTGCTGGCTGAGTTACATCTTTACACCATGGATATGGACACTTCACAAAAACTTGAGAATGGACTGGAGCTGTTAAGTTTGCTTTCTGTTTCAGATATTTCCACGTCCTGCAGCGTCTTTGGACAACTTTTGTCTGAAATTTATTGAAGGAGGACGTTCTGGATAAGAGCAACAAGTCCTTCTTTCTTTCCCAACAATTCAGTTGATTTTCCTAGTTCTTTAAGTTTCTCACAAATCTCAACCGTTCAACTGGAAACTGAGTTTCCTTCTGCCGATCTAATAGCTGCACAAACTTGCCTGGCTGCCCACTGTTAGATTCGACAGTTTCATACTACACTCATCTCTTCTCTGAAAGTGGAGGACTTATCTTGGGTCTGTAAGACAGGTGTGTTTTCTGCATTATACAAAACTCATTTGAGACAGCAAATGGGGATTACCATTTTGTTTCCTATACTCCCTGTCAATATGATCCGGTCAATTCACCACCACTGTTTCTGATCTTAGCTCCCATTTGAGAAACCAAAGGACTCGATAGGTGCTGATTCAAGTTAAAAACGGATGAAATGCTCCCCTCCAATATTCTAAGATGATTCCACCAGCGGTAGCAGGATGAGCAGTTCTAAGTCCCACATGGGAAAAGAGGAAAGAACATGGCAACAGGACCAGTCACAAAAACACGAGGTTGGCGCAGGGGAAGAGTTACGCAGCCATGTGGTGAGCACAGAGCGAACTATTCTTTCGCCTTTTACTAAAGAATACCGTGTGCTCGTCACAATCAGTGGCATACGCCAATTTTTGGAGGAGCTTCTTCAACTGGGGGAGCTCCTAAAAAAGAGTTCAGAAGCATGTGCAAGGCATAACAGGATAGGTAAGAACAATACTTAGGAAGTGGTGAAAGCGATTTCAACACTTGTATTCTGCAAATTTTGATTTATGTGGCTTTGACATGCATATTTAAGTAACCTTTTTGCCTTCAAGCTACGACCAGGGAAAGGGCGCTCCTTTTTGCCTTCAAGCTACGACCAGGGAAAGTGCTGAGCGCCGAAGATTGGCCAACGGATGACTCTGGAGTTGCAAGAGCATAAACCACAGAAGAGACTTTGGTTGGAGTTGTACCTTCGTCTAAAAGTGGCAAAGACACCTGATGCAGATAATCAGAATCCTAGAAAATAGATGCGCCGCCATGGAGGACCGATGGAAGTCCTAAGTTGAAAGGAGAGGAGACACGTTTGACAAGGATCCACTTGAATAAATCCCAATCGAGTCATTTGCTAGAATCCTGCGGCCACGTGGTGAGCACGGAGCAGACTATTTTTTTTTTTTTTTCCACCTTTTATGAGAGAGTACCGCTTCCGTGTGTACACTGTAAGCGAGCGGCGTACTTCTATATTTGGAGGGGCTCTCTTAACCCCAGGGAGCTCTCCTAGAAATGAAAACGAAACAGTCGGATGCCCGAGCAAAATTTCAGGCAGCTTCCTTCATCACAAAGATGCTTCACAATTAGTACTCAACGTGATGCAACTCCAGAATCTTGTTAAAAATCAGCTTCTCTAGACTTGGTTAAATGTGATGTCATTGCCGTCCTCCATCCAATCTTTCAAGCTCTTAAAGTGGAGATAACACACGAATGTTCACCTCAACTAGTAATGCTTTCTGCCCTCCATATCTCTCTCTCTCTATCAAGCGCGTGCTAGGGCCTGGTTAGCTTCATATCAACCTTATCCTGGCACACAGACTAGGCTTCGAGCATCCTTACTTTTTCATGCTTTAATACCATACCGGCCCACGCCAGACCATGGACTGCCTCACCCAAATCTTTTTGCCCATTTTGAGTCCTCGTCACTTGTCCAATATGGAGAATACCAGGCACTAGGCAGTAAAGAAGGCAAGGCGGTCGTGATGGTTCTGTTCTTTGATCAGTAGAGTACAGAAACCGGACCGAACCTATGCCACCACTATGCTATTAAAAAATATCAGTGCCATCCCGTGTACAGCTTTCTATCCTTTTCCAATGTTGGTTTGGTTTTTTCAGGGAAGAGAAACAGTGAAATGGACTCCCACATCGGGCACGAGAAAGGCATTGCAGACCCTAGCAGGGAACAAAAGAAGAGGTAAAAGCAGTTTCAACACTCGCAAATTTGTATTTATATGGCTTAGACATATTCAAGTACCTGGTTGATTATTTGCCTTTGAGCTGCTACGACTCCGGAAAGGCAGTGGCAAAAGCCAAGCACGAAACGATTGGCCCACAGATGACTCTAGAGTTGCAGGAACATAAACCGCAGAAGAGACTTTGTTTGGAGTTATACCTTCGTCTAAAAGTAGCGAAAACACCTGATGCTTATAAACAGAATCCTTTGAAATAGATGCTCGAGCATGGAAGACTGTTGGAAGTCCTGAGTTGAAAGAAGAGACGCGTTTGACAGGGATCCGCTTGAAAAAATCCCAATTGGGTCATCTGCTAGAATCGTGCTGCCATGTGGTGAGCATGGACTATCCTTTTCTTCCACCTTTTATGAGAGAGTACCGCTACCCTGTGTTCACCCTAAGCGAGCGCTGAGCAGCGTGCTCCAATATTTGGAGGGGCTCTCTTAACCACAGGAGCTCCCCTGAAGATGAAAGTGAAAAACTTGAATGCCTGAGCAAAATTTCAGATAGCTTCCTATATCACAAAGATGCTTCGCATTTAATACTAAAAAAGCAGCATGAATGCAACGTAATGCAACTCCAGCATCTTGTTAAAAATCAGTTTCTCTAGATTTGGTTAAATGCGACATCCATCACCATCCTCCATCAAATTTTCAAGCTCTAAGAGTGGATATAACAGACGTATGTTCTCCTCAAGTACATCGGCAGTACTGTAATATATGGGCTTTAAAAAAAATAAAAGGAAAAGAAAGAGTTTGAAAAGTCAAAAAGGGAAACTGAAGGAGAATTGTGGACCCTTCGGCTGTGTTTTAAAAGAGAGAGAGGGAGAGAGGGAGAGAAAGAGAAGAGCACGGGCAGAAGCAGAGGAACGAAAGAAACAGGGGAGAAGAGAGAAAGAAGAGAAAGGAAAAAGGGAAAAAGGGAAAAAAATTTGGCGTGCTCGTGATCTGGACGCCTCATCAAGCCGACTCAAGTGTGTTTTGCAACGCTAGTAAGAAATCGAAGCCTTTAATCACTTACTTGAAGCAATCGCTGCAATTAGGGCTCGAAATTCGGATTTCTTGGATATTTGTGTGGCGAAGTCCAATTTTTGAGTCGTTGAGCTGTATATTTTTGTAGAAATGGTACTTTAGGATGTTGTGAAGCTATAACATCTTACAGATCGTGATTTGAGCTTGCGGTTTGTCCGGAACGGAATTTTGAAGTTTGGGGGCGTTCTGGTACTGTAGCGAATAGTAGCTTCGAGCCTTTTTTTTGTTTTGTTTTCGGTACTGTTTTGGGGCAGCTGAGTTGGCATTGTTGTTGTACGTTAAGAGAGCTTTCTAAAGGCTATAAGACGGCTTGAAACGGAATTTTGATGGAGGAAGTTATGGCGTGATGAAGTTAGTGCATGAGCTGCACCTAGTGGGAAATGATGGATTTCCGCTAAATGTGAGTTTTTGTGGTGCATAGGTGTCATTTTATCGACAAATAGGCCTAGTATAGACGATTCGTTATGTGAATATCCTTTTTACTCGGCCTTTTGATATTGTTTTTCCATTAATTGTTAGGGATCCGAGTGCGTTGTTGGAGTGTGTGTCGTAGTTGATTTTTGGCTTTTCCCAGGTGAGTGACATTATTTCTTTTTTGTATTTTAAACTCATGTTTTGAGAAACGTGGTAGATTATATATTCGATGAGTTGATAAAAAGCATATTTTGTTACATAAAACAGGATCGAGTTATTACTGTCATTTTATTGTTCGAAGGTAGTTATATTTCGACTTTGATTTGAATGGTTGTTTGAAAAAGAATCCTTTATGAAAGAATCTTGAAATGTTTTGGAGAATGTTTTAATATTTATATATCAAATTTTAAGTTGTGATATGACTTTCTTTCTGATGTTGGATTATTGGATATTATGATTGGTGGTTGGTGCTCAATGTCTATGTGGACTCTGAGGGGTGTGTAGGTATGCGCATACTAGTCTAGAATATCCTTTTGGGCCGAGCCACCGGCTAATAATAGGTGGAGGCCTTGTCAAGGGGGAATGTCGGTCGTCTTGTTACAGGCATTACGCATGACCATGGTTAGACATTTGAGCATGAATTGATCAATGGAGTAGACTATTGACGAGTAATTTGAGTTTGGTCGATGGAATGAACCATCGATGTGATTTGATGAGATTAATCAATGAAATAGATCATTGATACATATTTTATGAGATTGACTAATGGATTGGACCATTGGTATCTTCGGTATTTGAGTTATGATTATATATTATGTTAAAGTGAGTTACGATTGTGTTTTAAATATACATAGTGATTTTTCAATCTGCTTAGAAGAAATGTGTTACTCACTGAGCCATGGTAACTCAATCTCTCTTATACTTATTTTTCAGGTTCTTCAGTGAGTTGCGAGTAGGCGTGAGCGTTCGTTCGGGGAGGACTTTTGTGGTGGAAACCTTTTGGTATGACTTATGTATAGTTAATAAGTCTATAAATTAGTCTTTGTAGAAGGTTTATGTTTTGGTTCGGTGGATTGTATAAATACTCTGATATTGTAATCAAATACCATTTTTGTCATATATATATATTTGGATGTATATATGTTAATATCGGGTTGAATTTTGGTTATATTGAGGCTGCATCCTTTGGTAAAAGGACGGCCGTGTCATGCCCTTTTTCTTGTGAATCGGGGTGTGACAAGTACCTTCTAGCTTCCACATCTCTTTTTGTCTCTTAGACCTGCACTAGGGCCTGATTAGCTTCAAATCGAATTTATTGCGGCACCCAGTTCAAGTGTCAAGCATCCTTACTTCTTCATGGTTTAACGCCATACCGGCACACGCCAGACCGTGGACTGCCTCACCCATATCTTTTTGCCCACTTCAAGTCCTCGTCACTTGCCCTTATGGAGAATACCAGGCACTAGGCAGCAAAGCAGGCAAGGCGGTCTTGATGGTTCTGTGCTTTGATCAGTAGAGTTCAGAAACTGGACCGCTCCGATGCCACCACTAGGTATTAAAAAATGTCAGTGCCATCCCGTGTGCAGCTTTCTATCCTTTTTCAAATGCCCGTTGGCTTCTTTCTTGCGAAGAGAAACCCTGAAAAGGAGTCCCACATCAAGCATGAGCAAGGAATCACGGAGCAAAGCAGGGAACAAAATAGAAGGGCAGGGGACTAAACCAAGCATACCTTTCTCGGCCTTTTGGCTAAGATCAAGTGTAGTATCTGTTCTTATCAGTTTAATATCTGATACGTGGGCCATCGGTCCACATGATATTAAATTAATTTCTCGAGGGGGAGGGGCCGTTGCAGTAGCTTGCTACTGGGCCTCTTGAGCGTCGCTTGGTCTTTGCACTACAGCCCTTGCCTGGCGCACCCCACCCAAGCCCAGTCTAATTTTTATTTACTCTATTCTGTCCGTAAATTAAAAATTGGGATGAAGTGAAGTATTTTGCCAGTCAATTAGGCGTGTATAAATTTAATTTTTTGTAACTGCAATTATTTAATAAGTATATAATGCTAAATGTGTGTCTTTTTTCAATATATGAGTTGTTATGCCCATCTCCATATATGAATTGTTATGATCGATTCATCCTTCCCGAACGCAGCATACAACTCTCTATTGTACTGCGCTCTCCAAGTGTTTCAATATATGAGTTGTTATGCTGATCTCAATATATGAGTTGTTATGCCGATCGACAAAAATTGGAACAATGAAGGATCGATGAAAATAATTTTCTTACCAGGGGGATGCAGTCCCGAGGCCCGCACCCCTCATGCTCATCCCTATGGGGTAATTCCGCTTCTAAGTAAATGATTCAATAGAAATTTAATTGATGAGAAAAGCCTAAAGAGCCCCCCACCCTAGTTTTTCTTATGAAATATCCCACATAGAATGAAGGGCAAGAACGTGGGCAGCATGGAGGGTCACAAAACACGAGGTTGTCCATGGAGAAGGGTCACGCAGCCATGTGGTGAGCACAGAGCGAACTATTCTTTCGCCTTTTACTAAAGAATACCGTGTGCTCGCCACAATTAGTGGCATACGCCTATTTTTGAAGGGGTTTCCTCAGCTGAGGGAGCTCCTACAATTTAAGAGTTCAAATGACCCAAGTGTCGCCCCTTAAAAATACGATGTCACAGCGAGCGGCGCCTCTTGCTTAGGGTGGTTCCGAACGAGGCTAGTTAGCATCAAAAATTGAACTAGCTGAATTTAGCTATGCAAATGATTATGCCCTAAGATATCAACACGCTTGTAAGTCATTCCAAAGTACTAGTGTTTTATAGATTCAGTTTCTATGGTGCACCGCCCCGCTGTTGAATTAGTCTCTAGTTTTAGTCATTGTTCGGGCGGCCTTCTTTGACCACATTGGAACCCCAACATTGTCACTGAGCTTAAAATCCCAAAGAGACTATATAAGGATTTTTCCCTTGCTGGAGAGTAGCAAATACTTGTGGCAAAGTTGGGGCTTATAAGAAGAGAAATACGTGACTATCTCATAGATTTATCAAAATGGGTTTAACTCATTATTTAACCTATATATATTGAGCTGAGTTGTTATATTCAGTAAATAGATTATACATGGATTTAAAATGGTAAACCTAATATATTATTTGAGTGTTAAATAAGTTTAAAACTTATTTATACGCAGCCCACCTCCATGAGTCTGTCTCGCCCTCACTTGATCTCGCTCACTTTGGACTCTCACTTTGGTCTTGGTATGAATATTCGTAGATTTGGTTAAATATAAAAGTGTTCTAGTAATATGACTGGATCGGATATGAGTCATTAGGTCTGCATTGCGTAGAAATTGGTTAAAACAGATTAAATGGGTAGAACTATTTTTAACCCGACCCACCCGTTTGATAAGTTTGCTATGGCTACGCTTGGTAAGTAGCCAAGATAAAAGTTAGGATATGAATTAATATAGGGATAAGTGCATTAGAAGTCCTAAAGCTTATCAAAAAAATGCAATTGAGTTTTAAAACTTTCAAAAATGGCAATTAAGTCTTAAAACTTATCAGGAAAGTTCAATCAAGTTCTAAAACTTTCAAAAGGTTCAATAAAGTCCTAAAATTTTCAAAAAGTGCAATTAATGGAAAGACTTAGATTGAACTATTTTGATAAGTTTTAGGACTTGATTGCGCTTTTTGAAAGTTTTAGAACTTAATTGCACTTTGTGACAAGTTTTTGGACTTAATTGCACTTTTTGAAAGTTTTAGGACTTAATTGCATTTTCATGACAAATTTTAGGACTTACAATACACTTATCCCATTAATATATTCCATTCGGTGTTTGGTTCATACAGTCGAATGTAATTAGGATATAGCCTGAATAAAAATATCTCATGAAGGGCGGGATAAAAATGCATAAAAGTCAGGATATGAATTAATATATCCCATTCAATGTTTGGTTCTTGTCCAAAATAGGACAAACACTAGATATAGTTTAATGTAATTGGGATATAGCTTGAATAAGAATATTTTATGAAGAGTGGGATAAATGTGGATAAGATTTCATATATTAAAGATATAAAAGTTATTCTTCTTAAATAACATAAATTTAAAGTAATAATTAAATATAAATAATATTTGAATTCTAATAAAAATAAAATTAAAAAATAAAATAAATTTTATTTTAAAGTTGAATGATCATGTTTTTTCTCTCTCTCTCTCACTAGATTTGGCATTGGCCAGCTAATTTGCTTAATTGATGTTGCTGTAGCCCGTTTACATTTTCTTTTTATCATAGTGAAACTTATGACTTTGAAGTGCTTCAATGAGCTCCTTTGTTGTCTAAATTTAGATCGGAGAATAGTCATAAATTGATTGATGGCAATTATCTCTCTTTATGCATTTGTAGTTTTTCTAATAGTAAATCACAAGATATTCTTACAATCACGATTCATATATTTTCATGTTCGTATAAATCAATATGTCGTTCATACTAAATAATAGACAAAATAAGACAAGAAAATATTTGATTTTATTACTGTGATTTACTATACAATTGATAATATATAGCAAAATTCATTAATTTTATATCCAATCCTATCCAATCTTATTCTAGTTAAAAATTCAAATGATCAAACTGTAGCCTATCTCCATAAGTTCACTAAAGAACCATCTTGCAATCCTTGTAACTCTCAGCTAAAAAAACTGGAGTATTAGCTTCAAACCAACGTTAAGTGGACTAGATTAGGCTTTGAAAATGCATAACATAAGGAGCCACTAATGAACCAACGATTCAGCCTGATCGGCTGGGGAGTGATTGAATGAACCAATAGTTCAATCGGCTTACTTATTTTTTGTATATGGAGTGGTATTTTATCATTTCTTGGGCTCTTGCATGGATAACAATGAAAGAGCAGGAGCATTAGGACCATGGATTCTCGACTTCTTAGGTGCTGTTTGGTAACCATTCCAACAGCGATTGATTTTTGATTTTTTGTTCCCGGGAGCAGTTTGAGAACAAAATCGTGTTTGGTAAAATTTTTGTTCCCAGGAACAAATTTGGAGTAGAATTAAGAATAAAAAAAAGAAGAAGTTGATTCTTGTTCCGGGAACAAATCTAAGAATCAAGTCTTTTTCCATTTTCTCTTCTTCTTCTTCTCTTTTCTTCTTCTTCATTTATTGCCATCCCGCGATTGCCGTCACTGCCGCCGTCCGCCATCCGCCGCCGCCATCAGCCGGTTGTCGGCAACCGGTCTGGTGAGCTCGCCGGAGGCTCGTCGGGCCAGAGCGAGGTCCAGCGAGCTCACTGGAGGCAAGCCCAGCCACTAGCGAGGCTCGCCCAGCCCTGGCGAGGTCAGCTTGGCCACCGGCGAGGCTCAACCGATGAGGGCCGGCGACGCTTTGGTGAGATCACCGGCCCTGCCAGTCGTCGTACTGGCGACTCGCCACAAGAAGAAGAAGAAGAATAGGAGAAAAAGGAAAAAAAAAAAAAAAAAGGAAAAAAAGGAAAGAAAAAAATATTTAAAATTTAAAAGAAATTGATTTGGAATAGAATCAATGAGCACGGTACCAAACGTAATTCTATTCCAAAATTAGAAATTTTGGATAGTTACTAAACGGCTTAAAATACTTAAAAATTGTTCCCGGGAACAGAATAAAAAAGAATCATTCTTGATCGAATGCATTAGGGAAGAATTGTTACCAAATGCGCACTTACTGCACATCAAGCCTTGCATTTCTAGTTTCTGAGTTTTTCTTACTACACATCAAGCCATGCGTTTCTAGTTTCTGAGTTTTTCTTACTACACATCAAGCCTTGCGTTTTTAGTTTTTGAATTTTCCCCCTGTTCTCTGCCTCATCATGAGTAGATCGATTGCCTTTCTAAGCCACGTGACCGCAAAATCTTTCTTGTAAGGATTGGGTTCGAACTCCGAACCAAAATCAGTGTTGTCGCCATACAACAAAACCCACGAGATCGTTCTGTTTCAATCCCCTCTTATCTCGAACTCCACTGGAGGTTTTCGTGAAAGAGGGAAACAGAGTTCCACATAGGGAATTCGAAATGAACCACGGGCCAGAGCAGTGGACAAAAGAGGAGGCTAGATAACAGAGCAAAGCATACCTTTCTCGGCCTTTTGGCTAAAATCAAGTGTGGTATCTGTTCTTATTAGTTTAATTGCTATTGGCCTCTTCAGCATCGGGGGCATTGCACTACTGCCCTTGCCAGGCGCACCCGACCCAAGCCCAGTTCAAAATGAATTTGTTTCTTCAACGTTTTGCTTATTTACTATCTTTTCGTCCCATGTAATGTATAGAACAAAAACAAATTGACGGATCTCTTGTTTCTAGCTCGATTAGCAACTGAGGGGTTTAGAATTGGGGGTCAAGGACCGAGCTGTTGTTCATTTCTGACTCTAGATCTGATCCAAGGCTCGAAGTTGCACAACGTTCGTTGTTTCGTGTTGTCGTTTGTCGGGTTCTCCCCAGGACTCCTGCCTTAAACATTTGATCCACCGTCATACTGTCCACCACCGAATAATTGTTACATGTACCCAACTTCCGTTAAGCATAGAAAAGGCTGAGCAACTAGGACTGCAGGAAAAGCAACTTTTGCGTGGCGCTCTAAGCTCAATCCGACGTGAAAAGCAGACACGATAAAATAGATTGCCCAACGACACAACGAAGCAATTGGTAACCTACACAGAACTGTTTTTTCGTGCACACCGACGGAAATAGAAATTATGTACTCCAGGCAGGCCATTCTTTAGCTTGAACCAGTGAAGCAGATGCCCAATCAAAGACATCTATTAAAGTCACAAACAAACTGAGTTAACTGTGGATACGAGTTCCTAGGGTGGACGAGACCTGCACTTTCAGCGGAGCGTCCCCACCGCCTTCTTATACGTGTACCACTTCGCTATTAAGAGATAAACTCCCAAGTTGATCACGCTGAGGACTGCCAAGAGCCAAAAGAAGTTTTGGAGGTGACCATAGTTCAGATTGTCCGGTATCCATCCCAGTTTCCCGTGTCTTGTACTAATTCTTGTGACAATAGTCACAAGGACTGAGCTCAAGTAGTTTCCAAGTGCATTCGTGGTAAGCGCGAGAGCGGAGCACATGCTCCTCATGGCATCAGGCGCTTGCTCGTAGAAAAACTCCAATTGGCCAACGAACGTGAACACTTCTGCACAGCCTATGAGGAAGTACTGGGGGACCTGCCAGAATATCGACATTGGTACGTGCTCGTAATCGTAGTAGTCATGCCTCCTTACCATCTTAAGTCTAACGACCTCCAGTATTGCTGCCGATATCATGGCGAAGATGGATATGAAGAGGCCAATCCCCATTCTCTGCAGTTGGGTCAAACCACTTTTGTGACCCGTGAATCTCCTTGCCACTGGAACAATGATGCGGTCGTATACAGGGACCCAGAATAAGACGCTGAGGGTGTCAAAGATAGAGAGAGAGGCTGCTGGAATTTCGAAGGTAGAGTTTCCAACACGAGGGTCCATAGTATAGCCTTGTAAAACAAACAAGGTACCCATCTGGTTGTACACAGTGGCAAAGACGATTCCAGTGGCCCATACAGGAAGCAGCCGTATGATCGCCTTTAGCTCCTCCACTTGGGTGACGGTGCACAGCCTCCATGGATTCACGGGATCCTTGACGTGATCGGTTTGTGTTTCCACAGCAGCTTTGTCAAAGAAACTGCAGATTTACAAAATGCAAAGAAACTAATGTTAGGACAAGCAAGTGTGCTGAAGGATTTCCTGAAATGTAAAGCATCATAACATAATTAAACCAAAATGGTTCAACTCACAAAGTTGAGCAAATTCAGAAATAAAATTTCACTATTATGAATTTGATGAATATAGCAACTCTCTTGAGGATTGCGGATCAGAGCTTTCTTTTTTCTTTTTCCATTTTGTTCTGTGTGGACCAGAGAATATTTGCATCCTGTCTCACATAAACAGCAGTATAACCTTGGAACTAACAATCATGCAATTGATCCAATATGTGCTGCACGATTAAGAAATATGTTGGGTCTGCTCACTTTCAACTGACTCAGTTGACTGACTAATTTAAACTGAATAAATCAAGGAATACTGATCTAAGCATGGTTGAACAGAGCAATCACACGAACGCAACTTGAAGAGCTAACCTCAAATCTTGGGTATGATCAAGCTTTCGGCTTCCTTTGATTGCAGACTCGGCATCTGCAGTCTCATATAGTTGAGACTTGTCAGCCGGTACTTCCACTCGATATTTTCTGAAGGATGCCACCACCACTTGACAGAGGCGTGTGAGGGGGCTCCCTCCGGGCTTTTGGTTACGATAAAGGCGCGTGCCTGAAAAGAAAGTACATACTGCAATTGCCATAGCAGCAGCTGGAATGCCGAAACCCAATCCCCACCCCACATTGTCTTGTATATAGACCAAAACAGAGGCCGCAATGAGTGCGCCTACATTGATTGAGAAATAGAACCAGTTGAAGAAAGAACCCTTGCGTTTCTTCTCGGCCTCGTCAGCATCGTCAAATTGATCGGCTCCATAGGATGAGACACAGGGCTTGATCCCTCCAGTCCCCAGGGCTATGAGATAGAGTGCTATGAAGCACACTGCGCTTTGGATATCAGTAGCGTGGCAATTATCTTTCCCTGTACAGGTTGGCTTTAGTCCCGAAACTGATGCTGAGAGCGTCAGCAGTGTCATCCCCTGTGTATAATGATATAGTAAGTAAAGCTTGCTGAATCTTGATTAATTGTAAGAGTATGCTATCAGTTCTAGTCAGTAAGCTGAATTTGTGAATGTTCAACAAAGAAATGCGGAACCCCTTGTTTGTGCAGCACAAATTGCGCAGGTTGATTATCAAGTACTCAGATGAGGAAGAATATGTAAATGTGACTTACGAAAACATAGATAATCGAGAAGCATGCTATGGTCCAATATCTCCCTAGATAGGCATCGGCCAAAAAAGCTCCAATCAAAGGAGTTATGTAGCACGTTCCTGCCCAGTTCGTCACATTGTTAGAAGCCGTTGTATTGTGTTGATGTAAGCGGAGCTTGAAGTAAAGCACCAGATTGGAGCTCATGCCATAGTATGCCAGCCTTTCACAGCATTCATTGCCTATTGATAAGACATAAATTCCATAAGCATCTTCTCTCTGTGAATAAGGTTCAATTAAGCTCTTTAAGGAACTGGTTGTGTGAAGTACCTAGAATAAAGGGGCAGGCCTTCCATGTTCCAGTTTTCTTTTTGTTCGCAGGGTCACCTTTGTAGTCCACCGTTCCATCTTTCGTGTAAACATCTTCTTCCCCCATGGGTCTTGGAGATTCTTGTCTCTGCTTTGATTCGTCTCAGTTTGGCTTCTCGACAAATGGTTGTGGAATTTATAATGTCTTCAGGCTGCAATAGAGAAGCATAATTCACATAAAACCTTTCTCCCTTCATTTCTCTACAAAGGCAAAATCACTGAAAGTTCCATTTCTGAAAGATCGACAAATCCTTTCAAGGGATTGGTGAAGTTGAAATTTTTTCTTCTCCAGTCTATCACACCGGCTTATGTATTTCTTAATCCCGATTCTAATCTTGGAAATGGACCCACAAACGACACCATATCTCATGAAACAAACAGCAAAGTTCTACAAATTCAGAGGCAGATCAGGAAGAATGCAAGAGCTATTCCCATCCAATCCAGCATAACGAGTGTAAAATAGCTAACTAAGCCAAACATAATAACGAGTTGAGCACGCATAAATAACTGAGCAAAAGTAAATAAATACCACGAGAATCTGCAATACTCAATATCACACTTTGGCGAGCGAGCGAGCGAGCGAGCGAGATCGAATTGCTTGATGTTAGCACCCTAACTCCCGATGTTTGCAATCAGCATTTATGGCCACATAAAGTTGTCGGGAAGATCATACGCTTTAATTTTTGACTTTCTGAACATTGCCGGTCAGCACAAGCACTGTCGATCTCTGACTATTCTCTCAGAGCTGCAGCGTGAAAGGAACTTCCGTATGATGGTAAAAGTCAGCTAAATCAAGAGTGCGCCCACCCAATTCATCCCGCCTGATTCAAACCCAATTACGGCGATCAGCTCAGGATGTGGCCAGGAACGACACACGCGAGCGTTCACAGAACTTAAAAGCTCCAGAACCGGGAAGTCAACCCGCGAGTTTTGACTGACGTAAAATAGCGGGCAGCTCACTGCTTACGGGAACCTGCAACTCTCGACTACACAGCTCACCAGAAAGAGAATTGCAGAACAGAGAGAAACCCGGAAACGCTTGGCGAGGTCAACGTCTCGAGCTTAAAGCGAAACAAAAGATAGAGCGGGCCATGGAGGAGGACCTCAATCTTACCTGCAGCGTCAGCTTCGTCACGTCACTCGGTGCTCCGCGAGAGATACGAATGCTCAAGACCCGCGACGGAGAGAGCGAAGAAGACGGCGGTGGTCGTCTTGAATCGCCACCGGCGTCGGGAACGACGGAGCTTTTATTAAGCTCGCGCCGTTGCTCTCGGACGGACGGCCGAGCTTTGCTTCCCAAGCGGTGGCTTCTTCCCAATTATCTTTCAAATTTTTATTTATTTCTTTTCCGCGCGCGTTTTATAAAATTTATAATATAAGGTCGATTCGGCCAGTGGCATGCGCATTGAGTCTCCGCGACGCCGTTGACGCTGACTATTCTCTCAGCACTATAGAGGAAAAGCTTAGGACAGTAGTATTGGACCCGTAAAAACAGCTGTTTCGAAATGAATCTTTTGGACTGATGCTGATTTATTATTATTATTTTGCATCGTGTGAACCCAAGAAGTGATGATAACGATGATCATGATTTTCCGTGAAGCCTGGACTTGTAAAAGATATTATTATGATTCTGCCTCCGCTGGTCACCGTCAACGTTTCGGATTCCATCTCAGCTAAGGTCGCTTTTCTCGCCATTAAAAGATGCCCGTAGAAAATGAAGCCCGCCTTGGATTCCTTTTGACTCGTTACTAGATGTTTGGAGGGAAAAGGCTGTTGGTTCGAGAGCATTTCAGGTTTGGAAGCCGGTTTGATACGGTTCGCGTACGCTCGCGAGGGGGCGATTCGCGCTTCATTTAATCCCGTGTATAAATTGCACTCTCGACAATATATGATTCACGTTCGGCACACAACACGAGTCGACGGATTAACCTGTGCTAGTTGGCGCTTTGTTATGCGTTTGTTTTTTTCTCTGGTCGAGTAGCCAAGGAACATCATCGTGAAATCCGTACAGTCACCGGCTTGCGAGGAGAAGGGTTTTGTACGACATGGTTTGATCGATTCAGGCCCTTGTTTGTTGATCTTTGGCTCCTTTCGTCGATTGGGGTATCATCGACAGAGGAGAAACTGGAAGATGCCGCCGACATCAGCGGTGAGGCCTCGTTTGGGGGAGTGCGAAAACGAGCACGGACCGGACCGGAGCAGACTGAATTAACCTCGGCCAAACTTCGAATTGTCCATGAAAACAACCGGCGCAGACCGGACAACAAAGAGGTGGGGCAGCGAGTGGAGGCGTTCCTCTTGGACTGGTCTGAGGGTCGAGAACGATGCATTCAGACCGGAGGAAAATGGCCCAACCATGTCTCCTCTATGGACTTGCCCACCTCTCTCGCCTCGTCTCCATCAAAGAAATATTATGTTCACATGCGTGGAAAATGCTATCAGATTACGTTCTCTGAATCATCTTCCAGTTTAACACCTTGGACGCAATTTAAACAGCTTTCACACTAACATATATCAAAACATACGCATTTTTTGTAATGACCCGATTCAATGAGAGTGATGAGTAATTATTGGAGCCAAATGGCCTAGACAAGAAGTGGCTCCCAACAGATTTCAAAAATGACAAATGGGTAGGAATGAAACGAATTATACATCAAAATGTTTCCTTTGTTTTGATACATAGTTCGTTCCATTCCTCTATGTATGTATGTATGTATGAACTGGAATTAAAGTAAAAATGTGTTCTTTGATGTAACGACAAATTTTACTTTAGAACTTTAAAGTTAAGCAAGCCCAAACTAAAGTATTACTAGAATGGATGACAATTTCTGCCTATACGCCAAAGAGTAAAATAGCGAGACTCGATGCCAAACGCATTAAAATAGACGATATCTCAAAAAAATTAATCCATAAATATCATAGATTCGTGATTGGACCAATCCGATCGTAATTTCTCGATGGAGTGCACGAGGCCCAAGAGAATCCGCGGAGTTCGAGCTCGGGGCCAGCGATGTTGATTTGGCGTGCGTGTTTTGCTCTCGTGTGGCTTTTAGAACTATCTTATGAGATGAGAGTGATTAGAAAAAAGATGTAATCAGATGTCAATCAATGCGGTTTAATTTAATGGGGGCTTGCTGGAATCGACTGCTCCCTTTTCGAGCCTCACTTCGACTTCGACTTCGAATATCTCACGCTTAATTTATATCGTTGTAGCCTTGCAGATTCGTTTTGCCATGGCTTGGGCTTTAACATCTATGACTTCATCTTTTGATTTTAGGGGCCGTTTGGTTGAAATAATAAAATAAGGTTGTGATGTAAACAGCCGTTGCGCCGTAACGTAATGAAGCTGTAATAGGTGATATGATGTTTGGTTTAAGTAATGTAATTCCAATTATTAAATCTGGTTTTGTGAATAACAAATGTAATGAGGAGAGGATAGCATCCGAGTTTCCAAATCATTCCTAAGGATGTATTTGTTTGAGCAAAAGTGTTTTCAGAAATTAGTTTTCCGGGCTTTTATTAGTTGGTTCATCAAAAATGTCTAGTCAACTAAAAATACTTTTTGGTCAATGAAAAAATTCATGCATAAAATTAAAAATGTGAATTCTTAAATTTAAAGAGGTGAAAATATTTTCCGAAATTGCTCATCTCGATTTTTTTTTCTTTTCTTTCTTTTTCTTTTTCCCTCGCCCTTTGCCGGTTGCTAGGCCTTGGCAATGGTCGTGATTGGGCATAGGCACAGTTGATGAGGCTAAACTTTTCCATATCCCAACGAGCTCAAACCTTGGAAGATTCCAACGAGGTTCGACCTCGCCCAAGGCCGGTGAGCTTGAGCTATCCAAGTCTTGACGAGTTAGAACCTTGCTAGTCGCTTATCATCGGCCATTGTCAAGGCTTGGCGACCAATGGAGCAAGAAGGAAAAAGAAAAAGAAAAAAAGTTCAACTTTATTTTTGCTTGACATAAATCATGAAATTGAAATTATTTTCCAATTAAGCTCTAAACACCATGAAAACATTTTCAGTCATATATCACCAAAAGAAAAATTATCAATTTTCATTAAAAATGATTTCCTTTTCCTTAAAAGTATTTTTCTTTGTTATTAAGCATTTTCATCGTTTTCATAAACGTTTATATATAAATTATTATCAATAATCAAAATATTTTTTATTGACTAATTATTTTGAGCGATTATTATTGGAAAAATGTTTTCTAAATCATTTATTTTTCACGAAATATACAGAGTTTAAAATTAGAATAAGAGGCAGTGTATGATTCATGAGTTTAGGACCCATGTATATTATTAGATATTCGATTTATCACACCAAATATTTAGTAAATTATATATGATTATGATGAAAAGTAAGCACATAGCGTGTGATTACACTAGAGTATATATTATATTACAGTAATTATCACTTATAACCAATCTTGAGGATCGCACATAATTTAATATGTAAATATCATCAATTATATGATAATTAGGTTGCGATTAAAATTTAAAGTTAATCACATGATATGCCATTATATGAAAGTACACACACACACACACACACACAAAGAGCATTTATTAGTGTAATTAATAACTAACGTAATCGTTATACAATGAATATCATGACCATAAAAATTTTAGATGATCGTACCTAATTGTGAGCAATTGATACAATTAGGAGACGTGCATTGTAAAAATTTAGATTGGGCTGGGCCTGGATTCTATTTTGCTGTCAAAAGACAAATCCACTACCTTCCATCAATTTTATTCTCCCATTGCTAAAATGGCTGGGCCCACGATTGCGTGAGACAAATTTCATCCGGATTTCCCACTAATATCTCCCGACTAAAAAAACATAAAATTGCCTAAGGAAAATAGATAATTCTAAAAGGGATTTTTTTTTTCATACAACACGTGTCTTAATTTCCATTATTGTATATCAAATAAAATTTGGTACTTTATGGAACGGTTATTTTATATAACAACAACACGTGACGTAACAAGCCAATCAAAAGTAAATGATTATTAGATTTTAAGCGTTTGCATGAAGATAGGAGTATATCACTTAGGCAAAGTGATAAGTCGATCCCATCACGTCAATCGTGTGACGACCACGGTATGAAATACTTTTACAGGACTAAGCCCATGGCAGCTTAGAAAGTTCGACTAAAGGCTGAGAGCCAATGAAGACAATTCTCTTTGGTCACCCAAGAGACATCCCTGTATTTTCCCGACGGTAGATTCTCTGATTGGACAAAGTACTATTATGATCTTCTGATGTTGAACAGGTGTTTTTTTTTCAAGAGTTGTAGATAACCAATGACATAGGAAGAGATAAATTCATTCTTCCATATGTTGACAATCCAATGGTGAATATGTAGATTATTTCTCCCACCAAAGTTGGACCTAATAAAAATCCATTTTCATGAGCCATTTCATCGTTCTCTCTTCTCCTTCTTTATGATGTGAAACCCTAAATAGATAAATAAACTGCCGGCTCATCAAGTACCCCATTATTACATGAATTATATCGATCATACGATATTAGAATTGAAACCGACTAGATGAGTCAAAATTGAGATCGTTCTTGTGATTCTGTGGACCTAACAAGACGGGGGGTCGAAATCGACCGTGCACTGGTTTTATCGGCTATTTTTTTTCTTTCATCTCTAGGTTACGCTTTCCAGCTACTGCGTATGGCCCATCCGAACGTTCGGACTTCGTAATCCAAGAAGATGGGACGCCCATTACGAGCCGCCGGAGATTGATTTTTTGACTCATCCATTCAATAATTATCTGTTCGATTATTATGAAAACGAAGTAGATCACGCTTAAAAAATTGCAGTCCTTTTCGCTTATATAAATTATGATTTATTTTATAATAATATAGGCCTTATCTAATCATTACGAAATCAAACATTTATACCGACCACTCACGTTGTTTGATGAAATTTACAAGTGCGAAAGATGGCGACGGTCCGTTCACCTCATACAACATCGCAAGCAACTCTCTCGAATTTCAAAGGCACCAATTAATTATTTGATTTTTGAAGTCGATGACGTGCCATGTTGCTTATCAGAGAGGTAAAAGTCTCGAAAACCAGGTTATTAAATTAATTAAAATCCACAGTACACGTGTCTTTCCGTGGCCCTTGATCTTACTGTAATAAACTAGTCATTTTTATTGGTTTTAGCGCATCAAAAAATCATTTCACACGTTATTCTCCTTTGAACGGAACTTAGAGCAAATTTAAAAATCGCAAAGGAGCCAAAGTTGCATGTCGTAATTGCTTAGAGGTTCTTTACAATGCGAGTGATGATGCAATAAGGAGAGAGGGACAAGTCAGGGGTCTTAGAATGAATATGTATGATGCTTGCTTATTTATTAATCAAGCTCGAGAAACTCATTTCTTTTTTTCTTACATTTATAATAAGAAAATATCAAGTGGCTTAGTGTGTCGATAATTTCATTGATTAAGCACGATTTTGCCGTCTCAATTCGTCCTTTCTTCATGCATTTGGAATTGACATAAAAACTTACTAAGCTTAAGAAGATATTTCATGTGACGATTACTTATTTTACTATTGACGTGCCAAATTTTGCCAATTACTTTTCGGTTGTGATTTTTTTTTTCTATTTTGACGCGTGTGAACTGTGAAGATACCTTTATTACTTTTAAAATGTGCCAACTTTGATTGGTTAATATTGTGAATAATATATTCCCTCACATCCTTTTTTTCATCCCCAATTTTTTTTTGAAAACATTGTATGGATATTTGTACATTGTGTTCTAGCCACACGATAAGTAAATTGTTTTTTTTTTTTTTTCTGAACCATTTGAAAATTGAGAGTAGCTATATCTATCACCTAGAGGAGAGTGACAATGTGATTGTGCGAAAATAAAAGAATTTAAACAAATATTACAGCGAGACAATTTCTGATGAAGTAGTCGCATCTTATTGGTGTATAATTCTATCACAATAAATAGAAGGAGTGAGGAATAGAGAATTGTACATAAAAGATTACAGTAGTTCAGCCTTTGCAAGCCTACATCCACTATCTCGACCTACAGTCTATTGACTAGAATCCACTGATAAGAAATGATCAAAGGTCACAAAAATTGAGCTAAGAACACTCAGATTTGTGTGAACCACTCCTCACACACTCTCAGCCTCTAAAAGGTTACACGATTTTGCTCACAGAGACGAATATATAATATCACAAAACACTCTTTGGACTTTGAAATTAAAAGCTTCAATTCTCGTTGATGTAAATTCTTAATCTCGTTAGCTTCGAAACATCCTCTTATACTCCTCCTAGTCCAAGCTGACTGTTGGACATATCTCAAAGAGGACTTATCCAGTCAATCTACCCGTTGGCCTATATCTAATTAAGAAAATATGATAGCTTTGAGATCGCCAAGCTTGATGCTTCCCATAATTTCTGCCGTCCATACATCAATTTGGATTTTGAGTGCTTCAAGTTGGAAAGTATGTTTCGCCTCAAATAAGTTGTTATGGGAAAATTGAATTTCCGATAGATACTAGAGAGACTTTCCTTTTGAAACTCTTTATAAATGTAGTGGGGAATCCAACCAATCGCCACTAGCAATTGCACAAGGATATTATCTTCTTCCTAGCCAATTGATAGAACACATAAGGAAGGAAATAATTAAGTCACGATTTTGATTTTGATTAATAACATTTGATCGTATCCCATAAAACTTTCTACCTGAAAAATACTTATCATCAGAATCAAAGTTTTTACTCTGAATAAGTTTTGTCAATCTTCACAAATTTTTTTAGGAAATTTCCTCAAGAATTCACCTTTTGATGATGACAAAACTTTCCAAGCAGAACTTAACAAAAGATTTTGAAAAGATTTAGTAAACAAATACCTGTATTGAAAGCATGATTTTAGATAAGGTGCAATGCAAATTCTATAAGAATTTTGCTGATTTAGTAAAGATAATTACAAACTTCTTACAAAATATCAAGCTAATCAGAGTGAATATGTGACATCCCGATTTTTCAAATCCAATTTCAATTGAATAAATCAGGCCTTTCAACGACGCATCTATAGTGCTATTCTCTAAGCCGATCACTCATGAGATAACTAGACTATCTGAGAAAGTCATTAAGGGATTTTAACGCAAAAGACTTGAGAATTCAACCAGGAATCGACTACTCGACCGTGTTGATCTACAAGAGTCATTACAGCACAATTAAAAATCGATCATAGATTAGAGATAGGTCGATTCGATTGAAATATGTAATCAAAATGTGGGTGATTCCACCTGATTGCAAAATTCTCATCGATTGGCACTAAATTGATTTTCTATCGTTTTTGGTACCCTATGTCCATATTTGAAACCTTGAGATTTTCACGACAATCAAGAGTCGCCAATGTGTTGAAGATGTACACTGTGACTTGAGATGATTCGATCATGAGTCAATTGCACTAAAAATTCCTAAAAACTACCCGATGGGCTAGGTCACGCTAAAAGCACGCCGAATTGAAATTAACCGCGAATTTGAATCCGATTTCAAAAATTGAAAGTTTTGTGGTGTCGCGAGTTATTTGAGAAACGTCGACTCATCCTCCAAAGAATTTTCAAAGATTCTGAGATTTTTATGAAAAATCGGTTCGGATGTTGCGAAAAATCAGCGGAAATTCAGATGGGCTAAATTGATGGAAATTGAGACTTCTAAACTGAGCCTTTGAGTGTCGAGCATTTACAGAAAATTGCTCAGGATTTTTCTTCAGCGAAATCGAACCTCGATTTGGATAATCGGAGAGGAAATTGATGCCAAATTAATGAAATTCGGAATTTTGGAAGGAACCCTAATTTTGGCTTGAATTTGGATTTAATTGTGGCTTTAGCTTGGTAGAAAGAATTAGAAGGGGACAAGGCATTTAATGGAAGGGGTAAGCATGTGGACTTTTGGGCTTTATCCTCATCCACTCGTGCCCTCCAACGTGGTCGACTTCTCCTCCGTGGCTTTAGCTTTCATTTTCCTCCTTCTACCTTGCTTTCGTTCTTCTCGCCTGAACCGAACTATTCTGCTCCTTCTTCTTTCATTTTTCTTCTTTGCAAAACCACCGAAATCTCTGCCTTAATTCCTTGCAAGCTGCCAGCTCGACACTGCTCCACTCCTTCGTGTCTTCTCTCCTTCGCCATACGAAGCAAGTCAACCGAAGCTGCTCCCTCTTGCCGTTGGTAGAACAGCAATGCCCCTGCTCCTTCCACCGAGGCCATCTCCACTTCGGTTTGTCCCCCTCCGATCAACAAACGAGTGTGGAAGACCACCGTTCAACCCCACGCACGCCTCCGCATTTCCAGCAACTACCAGCGTGTGTTTTCGGCCCAGCTCCCACCAGTTCGTGCACCCCTTCTCCACCAGCTCTTGTCGTCCACCCATAGTCCACACGCCGCTCATCATCTTCAACGATTTCATTTCTTCGGCCACCTCGACACCAACGAATCTCTCAGCTCCGTTTCTGTTTCGATTGTTCCCGCATCCAGCTGCCAGCAAAGCCCGCACGTGGATCAGCAGCAGCGCACGAAGCCCAGCTTCATTTCTTTTCAGCCCAAGGCACGGCTCAGCGTCTTCAGCCCAGGCGGTCTTCTTCTTCAGCCCGTATCAGCCCAGCAATTCCAGTCCATCTTATGTCGCAAGCCCACTTGAAGTCAGGCCCAAGTCCTGTTTTCTTCAACAGCAAGCCCACGTCAATTGAAGCCCGCGAAGTAGCCCAAGCCCAGATCAAGCCCAATCCAAGTCAGTAACAAATCTCACATTTAGGCCCGGCCCAAGTTCGACGATACTGCCGAAAATTTCGATTTCAGTCACCGTCGAGTCGTTGTCACGGTGAACCGATTTCCGCAATTAACCAGTGAGTTTATACTCTAAACTCTACTTAGTAGGTTAATGACGTTTAAGAGGTGTTTATATTATTTTATTAGGAATTAGGTGGTTAGTTAGATTAAATTAGAAATGTTATTATTTAATTGAGCATGTTAGGTGGTTAGCATGGTTTAGCTAAGGCCTAAATAAATTGCACTATTTATCTAGAAGGGTTCGGGAATTTCTCCGAGTCCGTATTAGTTATTAATTTAATGATTCTGGCCTAGGTTAGTATTTTTAGAATTTAAATTTATTTATTTAATTAATTTCAGTAATTATTTAATTATTAATTATTTTTCCGGAATTAGGCCGGGATTGCCAATGATCGAAATTTCATGCGATTGCAATGGTGTGATTAAATTTTGCAATTGAGTGTTAAATTATGCAAATTGAGTGCTGATTAGATTTTTGGTATTTAATTCCAAAAATTGTGAATTTCTAATATTTATTCAGAAAATATCATGTGTCGAATTTTGACACCAAAAATAGTTTTTAGTACTACACGAAATAGTGTGATTTCAAAAAGGAAGAATATCAATTTTTCTTGATCAAGTTGACCGTGTACCCACACACGAGTAATTTCATGTGAATTTCTAATACGAAGAGAAAGGCTAGGCTCACCATTTTAATTGAAGCATTTGAGTGTAATGCACGGTGCCCTGGACCATATTTGAGTGATCGTGTGTTGGTTAAGAAAAATCGTTACGGGCTATTAAGTTGGACATTATCCCTATTTGGGATACCCCTGAACAACGGGAAGTCGGTTGCAGTAGATTCTGGACCCTATGCTCCTTCGGGAAAGCCGTTTGATAAAGAGACGTACCGTGCTCAATGGGATGAGACGATGCCTAGCAATGCAAGAAGACTGTCGAACAGAGAGTAGATCGTGCTATATGTCGAGATCAAATCTATGAACGCATGATTAACTGAGTGTGGTGTTCCAGTTGTTGGAGCTTATTTGTTGCTCATGTTTCCATGTTGTCTAAGTTATAAATTGTACTGACTTGCCAGGTGGATTTGAGACGAGGTAAGTCTTCTTGATTGTGTGATTGTGTGATTATGACACTTCTTAGCATATTTCTCTCCTAATTGGGGTTTAGAGCTTAGACTCGCTGAGATTATATCTCACCCCATTGTGGGACAATATTTTCAGGGTCGTCCATGGGACAATATTTTCAGGGTCGTCAAGTGGAGGACCTGGAGCTGAGAAGAGGTGATCGGAAGCGTAGGTCAGTTAGGACCGCTACTTTTTGGAAGGCTAGTCTTTTGTAGTCTTTTGGCCATAGACTTTTGTACATGACTCAGTGTGAATATAAAAGCATGTTTATTTGTGAATTCGTATCCTGCTTTTCTTTCCTGAGATGATTATTGTCAAGGGATTTAAAATCCACTTTCGCATGTGCAATAAAACAAAAAGGGTCGACGACTAGTCTTGGGAAGTCGCAAAATTTTATCGACCAGAGAGGGATGGGCACGCGATTAGGGTTCGGGGCGTGACAAAATAAGATTTGTAAAGAAACTCTAATTAAGGAAGTTCAAGATAAGAATAAATTCAAGAAAACTTCATGTTTTTATATAGCTCCCCCTAAGTAAGATCACAAAAGATCTTCATCTACATACAATGCTATGCTTTTCCTGCATTTTCTCCCCCTTTTTGTTAGCATCATAAAAGAAACAATAATAATGGAAGGAGTATCACATAGGGAATACACACAATCTTCAAAACATATTTGGCATGAAATGTAGTTTTCAGAAACAATATCTTATAGATGCTACAGTGAATATAAAATAGATGCAATATAGCTCATGTTCTTATAGAATCAAATACCATATACATCAATAAATATATATCAATTATCACAAATGCAATATATAAATTTCACATACCTTTTTTGTCATAATAAAACGATAACGGAAACATGAGATTTATAATGACAAAAAGTAAGGGAAATAGAAAATATACTAACGGATCATGTAGAACTTAGCAAGTTCTAACATACGTTACCTTTTCTTCCATAATCAAGAGGAGACAGAAATTAAATTGACTTAATCAGGATTTTCTCACACTTGATTTATGCTTCCCCTCAATTTGATGCCTTTTTGAGATGATCACTATTCTTCTTCTTCTTTCTTTTGCATCTACTTTCTCGTTCTTCAATTATTTGCACAAATTTTATGCAGAGAGGAGAATTTTTTTATCCTTCGAAAATGGTGCAGAATCTTCGCTATTTTTTGGATCAGACTTTTGAAACTTCATATGGAAAGATTCTTTTACCACCTGCAATTTCTTGTAAAGGAGATAACAATATTTGCAAAATATAAAGAATATCACGAACATACCTTGCTTTGATTTGCAGATCAATCTTGCCAATTATAAGATAACTTGTAAAATATAGCAAGTGTATCCAAATATATAAAAATATGCAACAATATCTTTCGAGATGAAAAAAGTTCTTCCTTCAACATAAATCTCAAATGCATATAAATATCAATATAACATTAACATATTTTGCAAAAGGAATATAAATTTATGGGAGCCACTTCTAGGGCCATGAGTTACATATTAGGTGTGGAATGCATCGTTGACATAAGATATGATGAGTTCAATTATTAAACCAAATTAGTGATACCGGTTTTGATATTATAGATGAATGAGAAATTCTGCTATTTGATTTAGCTAAGTTGAAGTAATTTATAATGCATTTTATTCTTGCAAGTTATTATATTTTGGTTTGGCATTAATGAGTCATGTCTTTGAGTTCCAAATGTGTAAAGTTGAGGCTTGATATGCTTATATGGTATGTACTAATCACCGAGTTATGATTGCTCATTCCACTCATCTTTCTTGTTTTTAAGTCTCAAGGTTAGCAACAAGTAGAATGAGAGTGCTATTGGAAATAGTTATATATTGGGGTATAGCTTAAGGGGTTGTTTATATAGTTGTTATAAGTTTGTTAGGTTGGCTTAGTTCTGATTGTACATATTTTTTTTGGTGGATTATAGAAACTTTAATGTTGTAATCAACCTATTAATTTATCCGATATATATATATATGGTTGGAGATATATATTTTGATATTGGGTAATTGATTATATTTCAGGCTGCCTTCTTCGTGTTGAAGGATGGCCGTGTCATCCCATTTTCTTATAATTTTGGGGCATGAAAGCAATTGCCATAGCAGCCGCTTGAATGTCGAAACCCAATCGCCTACCCACATTGTTTTGGCGACCTTTTTTTTTTTTTTTTTATGTGATCTTGATATAATTCTGGTGGATTTACTTGGGGCTAGCTACATCGGAAAGGAAGCAAGAAAAAATCTTTCTAGTGAAGCAAAGTTTTTGTCAACATCTAATGCATATGAACTTGACTTAAAATTGAACCAAACACGTTTGCATTTGGCCAAACCCTTTTAGAGCCCAAAAGCCCCCTTTCAAATGCCGAACCAAACAGGCCTTAATGGACTGTGTAGTTGCATTGTAAATTTTCTTACTGTAGAATCAATGGGCACACTCTCCCTCTCTTTGATCTATTTCTCAGAAGAAAATAGCCGAATAAGAGCTTTCTCTGCGATGACTCAGAATACTTCTAAAGAGGTAGAAGGAAACATTTTCCTTCATAACTGGTTTGGTCACTACTACTGCAGTCATGAGTTCTACTAGAGAATAAAGTTAGATATATCATTATTGTCCTTTATAGTTTTCTTTTTGTTGCTAGGAAACGTTCCTAAGTTAATGATTCAATAGAAGTTTAATTGATGAGAAAAACCCAAAGGAGCCCCCCACCCTAGTTCTTCTTATGAAATGTCCCACATAGAATGAAGGGCAAGAACGTGGGAAGCATGGAGGGTCACAAAACACGAGGTTGTCCATGGAGAAGAGTCACGCAGCCATCTGGTGAGCACAGAGCGAACTATTCTTTCGCCTTTTACTAAAGAATACCGTGTGCTCGCCACAATTAGTGGCATACGCCTATTTTTGGAGGGGCTTCCTCAGCTGAGGGAGCTCCTGCAATTAAGAGTTCAAATGACTTAAGTGTCCCCGCTTAAAATTATGATGTCTCAGCTAGCGGAGCCTCTTGCGTAGGGTTCCGAATGAGGCTAGTTAGCATCATAAATTGAACTAGCTGAATTTAGCTATGCAAATGATTCTGCCCTAAGATATCAGCATGCTCGTAAGTCATTCCAAAATATTAGTGTTTTATGGATTTAGTTTCTTGAGTGCACTGCCCCGCTGTTGAATTAGTCTCAAGTCATTGTTCGGGTGGCCTTCTTTGACCACATCGGAACCTCAACATTGTCACTGAGCTTAAAACCCCAAAAGAGACTATATAAGGATTTTTCCCGTGCTGGAGACTAGCAAATACTTGTGGCAAATTGGGGCTTATAAGAAGAGAAATATGTGACTATCTCATAGACTTATCAAAATGGGTCAAACTCATATTTTAACCCATATATAGTGAGCTGAGTTGTTATATTCAGTAAATAGATTATACGTGGATTTAAAATGATAAAACCTAATATATTATTTGAGTGTTAAATAAAGTTTAAAACTTATTTAGACGCAACCCACCTCCATGAGTTTCTCTTGTCCTCACTAAATCTCACACTCTCTCACTTTGAACTCTCACTTTGGTCTTGGTATGATTATTCCTTGTTTTAGTAATACGATTGGGTTGGATATGGGTTACTAAATTTGCATTGCATAGAAATTGATTAAAATGGGTTAAATGGGTAGAACTATTTTCAACTTGGCCTACCCATTTGATAAGTCTACTACGACTACACTCGGTAGCCAAGATAAAAGTCAGGATATAAATTAATATATTCCATTCGGTGTTTTGGTTCATACAATCGAATGTAATTGGGATACAATCTGAATAAAAATATCTCTCGAAGGGTGAGATAAAAATGGATAAAAGTTTGGATATGGTTCTTGTCCAAAATAGGACAAACACTAGATATTAGAATGTAATTGGGATATAACCTGAATAAAAATATCTCATAAAGGAGTGGGATAAAGGTGAATAAGATTTCTTATATTAAAGATATAAAATTTATTTTTCTTAAATAACATAAATTTAAAATTATTAAATTTAAAATAATAATAAGTATAAATTATATTGGAATTCTAATATACAAAATAAAATTAAAAAAGAAAATAATTTTTATTTTAAAGGTGAATGATCATGTTTTCTGTCCCTATCACTAAATTTGGCATTTGCTAGCTTATTTGCTTAATTGATGTTGCATTAGCCCGTTTACATTCTCTCTTTTTTTTCTCATCATATTCAAACTTGTGATTTTGGAATGCTTCAATGAGCTCCTTTGTTTTTAAAATTTAGATTGGACAATAGTCATAAATTGATTGATGGAGATTATCTTGGCAAAAGTACGCTTCAAGTGTCAAAAATTGGCATAAATGAACACTTAAGTGCCAAAATCAAAGAGAAATAGATCACTTAAGTGCCAATCCGGCCAAAATCCAGCCAAAATGCCAATGTGTGCAATGTCCAGTAAAGTAAGTGCAAAACAGCGTCATTTTACACGCTGATGTGACCAGACAATGCAAAAACGACATCGTTTTGGTGCTAACGTCATAAAAAATTAATATAAAATTAATTATATTTAATTTAAAACTAATTTACTTAAAACATTTAAAAATACAAATACAAATATTAAAAATTTAAAAAAAAAAAAAAAAAAAAAAAAAAAGGTAGCCGCTTCCCCTTTTTCTAATTTTTATTTTATTTTTTAAAATTTTATTTAATTATTTAATATTTATAATATTTTTATTTTTACTTTTTAAAATTTTTAAATAAATTTAATTTTAAATTTGATTTAATTAATTTTTATATTAAATTTTTATCATGTCAGCACAGAGAATGATACCGTTTTTTGCACTTGCTTCGCCGAAAAATTGACACATCGGCGTTTTGGTCAAATTTTGGCTAGATTAGCACTTAAATGATTAATTTTGCTCCGATTTTAACACTTGTGTCACTTTCGTAACTTTTGGCACTTAAGTATCCATTTGTGCCAACTTTTGGTACTCCAGGAGTCCGAGTGTCGATTATCTCCGTTTATGCATTTGTAGTTTTTCTATAAATCATGAGATATTCTTACAATCACCATTCATACATTTTCATGTTCGTATATATCGATATGTTGTTCATACCAAATAATAGACAAAATAAGATATTAAAATTTTTGATTTTATTATTGTGATTTACTAAACAATTGCTAGGATATAGCAAAATTTATTAATTTTATATCCCATTATATCCAATCTTATCCTAATTAAAAATTATAACCTGTCTCCATAAGTTCACTAAAGAACCGTCTTGCAATCCTTGTAACTCTCAGGCTAAAAAAACTGAATTATTAGCTTCAAACCAACGTTAAGTGGACTAGATTAGGCTTCAAAATGCATAACATAATGAGCCATTAAATGAACCAACGATTCAGTCTAATCGGCTAGGGAGCGATTAAATGAACCAACGGTTCAGTCTAATCAGCTTACTTATTTTTTGTATATGGAGTGGTATTTTATCATTTCTTGGCTCTCTTGCATGGGTAACAACAAAAGAGTAGGAGTATTAGGACATGGACTCTTGGCTTCTTGCTGCCCTTGCATTTCTAGTTTCTGAGTTTTTCTTGCTGCACATCAAGCCCTGCGTTTCTAGTTTCTGAGTCTTCCCTCTGTTCTCTGCCTCGTCATGAATAGATCGATTGCCTTTCTAAGCCACGTGACTGCAAAATCTTTCTTGTAAGGATTGGGTTGGAACTCTGAACCAAAATCAGTATTGTCGCCATACACCAAAACCCACGAGATCGTTCCGTTTCAATCCCCTCTCATCTCGAACTCCACTGGAGCTTTTCGTGAAACAGTGAAACGGAGTTTCACAGAGAATTCGAAAAGAACCACGGGCCAGAGCAGGGGACAAAAGAGGAGGCTAGACAACAGAGCAAAGCATAGCTTTCTCGGCCTTTTGGCTAAGATCAAGCGTAGTATCTGTTCTTATTAGTTTAATATCTGATAGGTGGGTCATTGGTTCACATGATATTAAATTAACTTTTTCAATGGAAGAGGCCGCCGCAGTAGTACTGGCCTCTTGAGCATGGGGGCATTGCACTACTGCCCTTGCCAGGCGCACCAGACCAAGCCCAGTCAAAAATGAAATTGCTTCTTCAACGTTTTGTTTATTTACTATCTTTTCGTCGCGTGTAATGTATAGACCAAAAACAAATTGACGGATCTCTTGCTTCTAGCTCGATTAGCAAATGAGGGGTTCAGAATTGGGGGTCAAGGACCGAGCTGTTGTTCATTTCTGACTCTAGATCTGATCCAAGGCTTGAAGTTGCACAACGTTCGTTGTTTCGTGTTGTTGTTTGTCGGGTTCTCCCCAGGACTCCTGCCTCAAACATTTGATCCACCGTCACACTGCCCACCACCGAATAATTGTTACATGAACCCAACTTCCGTTAAGCATAGAAAAGGCTGAGCAACTAGGACTGCAGGAAAAGCAACTTTTGCATGGCGCTCTAAGCTCAATCTGACGTGAAAAGCAGACACGATAAAATAGACTGTGCTATACTTCTATTTTGATTCTCAGATTACCCAACGACACAACGAAGCAATTGGTAACCTACACAGAATTGTTTTTTCATGCACACCAACAGAAATAGAAATTATGGACTCCAGGCAGGCCATTCTTTAGCTTGAACCAGTGAAGCAGATGCCCAATCAAAGACATTTGTTGAAGTCACAAACAAATTGAGGTCACTGTGGAAACGAGTTCTTAGGGTGGACGAGACCTGCACTTTCAGCGGAGCGTCCCCACTGCCTTCTTGTATGTGTACCGATTCGCTATTAAGAGAAAAGCTCCCAAATTGATCACGCTGAGGACCGCCAAGAGCCAAAAGAAGTATTGGAGGTGACCATAGTTCAGATTGTCCGGTATCCATCCCAGTTTCCCGTGTCTTGTACTAATTCTTGTGACAATAGTCACAAGGACTGAGCTCAAGTAGCTTCCCAGTGCAACTGTGGTGAGTTGGAGAGCAGAGCACATGCTCCTCATTGCATCAGGCGCTTCCTCGTAGAAAAATTCCAATTGCCCAATGATTGCGAACACTTCTGCACAACCGATGAGGAAGTACTGGGGGACCTGCCAGAATATCGACATCGGCACGTGCTCATAATCAAAGTAGTTATGCCTCCTTACCATCTTAAGTCTAACGACCTCCAGTATTGCTGCCGATATCATGGCGAAGATGGATATGAAGAGGCCAATCCCCATTCTCTGCAGTTGGGTCAAACCACTTTTGTGACCCGTGAATCTCCTTGCCACTGGAACAATGATGCGGTCGTATACAGGGACCCAGAATAAGACGCTGAGGGTGTCAAAGATAGGGAGAGAGGCTGCTGGAATTTTGAAGGTAGAGTTTCCAAAATGAGGGTCCATAGTATAGCCTTGTAAAACAAACAAGGTACCCATCTGGTTGTACACAGTGGCAACGACCATTCCGGTGGCCCATACAGGAAGCAGCCGTATGATCTCCTTTAGCTCCTCCACTTGGGTGACGGTGCACAGCCTCCATGGATTCACGGGTTCCTTAACATGATCGGTTTGTGTTTCCACAGCAGCTTTGTCAAAGAAACTGCAGATTTACAAAATGCAAAGAAACTAATATTAGAACAAGCAAGTGTGCTGAAGGATTTCTTGAAATGTAAAGCATCATAACATAATTAAACCAAAATGGTTCAACTCACAGAGTAGAGCACATTCAGAAATAAAATTTCAATATTATGAATTTGATGAATATAGCAACTCTCTTGAGGATTGCGGATCAGAGCTTTCTTTTTTCCTTTTTCCATTTTGTTCTGTATGGACCAGAGAATATTTGCATCCTGTCTCACGTAAACAGCAGTACAACCTTGGAACTAACAATCATGCAATTGATCCAATATGTGCTGCACGATTAAGAAATATGCTGGGTCTGCTCACTTTCAACTGACTCAGTTTACTGACGAATTTAACTTAACCTGAATAAATCAAGGAATACTGATCTAAGCATGGTTGAACAGAGCAATCACACGAACGCAATTTGAAGCGCTAACCTCAAATCTTGGGTATGATCAAGCTTTCGGCTTCCTTTGATTGCAGACTCGGCATCTGCAGTCTCATATAGTTGAGACTTGTCAGCCGGTACTTCCACTCGATATTTTCTGAAGGATACCACCACCACTTGACAGAGGCGCGTGAGGGGGCTCCCTCCGGGCTTTTGGTTACGATAAAGGCGCGTGCCTGAAAAGAAAGTACATACTGCAATTGCCATAGCAGCAGTGGGAATGCCAAAACCCAATAACCACCCCACATTGTCTTGTATATAGACCAAAACAGAGGCCGCAATGAGTGCGCCTAAATTGATTGAGAAATAGAACCAGTTGAAGAAAGAACCCTTGCGTTTCTTCTCGGCCTCATCAGCATCGTCAAATTGATCGGCTCCGTAGGATGAGACACAGGGCTTGATCCCTCCAGTCCCCAGGGCTATGAGATAGAGTGCCATGAAGCACACTGC
Source organism: Eucalyptus brandiana (assembly GCA_014182725.1). Taxonomy (NCBI): domain Eukaryota; kingdom Viridiplantae; phylum Streptophyta; class Magnoliopsida; order Myrtales; family Myrtaceae; genus Eucalyptus; species Eucalyptus brandiana. Next base: position 24,254,640 of record CM024677.1, on the reverse strand, counting down.
GCTTTGGATATCAGTAGCGTGGCAATTATCTTTCCCTGTACAGGTTGGCTTTAGTCCCGAAACTGATGCTGAGAGCGTCAGCAGTGTCATCCCCTGTGTATAATGATATAGTAAGTAAAGCTTGCTGAATCTTGATTAATTGTAAGAGTATGCCATCAGTTCTAGTCAGTAAGCTGAATTTGTGAATGTTCAACAAAGAAATGCGGAACCCCTTGTTTGTGCAGCACAAATTGCGCAGGTTGATTATCAAGTACACAGATGAGGAAGAATATGTAAATGTGACTTACGAAAACATAGATAATCGAGAAGCATGCTATGGTCCAATATCTCCCTAGATAGGCATCGGCAAAAAAAGCTCCAATCAAAGGAGTTATGTAGCACGTTCCTGCCCAGTTCGTTACATTGTTAGAAGCGGTTGTACTGTGTTGATGTAAGCGGAGCTTGAAGTAAAGCACCAGATTGGCGCTCATGCCATAGTATGCCAGCCTTTCACAGCATTCATTGCCTATTGATAAGACATAAATTCCATAAGCATCTTCTCTCTGTGGATAAGGTTCAATTAAGCTCTTTAAGGAACTGGTTGTGTGAAGTACCTAGAATGAAGGGGCAGGCCTTCCATGTTCCAGTTTTCTTTTTGTTCGCAGGGTCACCTTTGTAGTCCACCGTTCCATCTTTCGTGTAAACATCTTCTTCCCCCATGGGTCTTGGCGATTCTTGTCTCTGCTTTGATTCGTCTCAGTTTGGCTTCTCGACAAATGGTTATGGAATTTGTAATGTCTTCAGGCTGCAATAGAGAAGCACAATTCACATAAAACCTTTCTCCCTTCATTTCTCTACAAAGGCGAAATCACTGAAAGTTCCATTTCTGAAAGATCGACAAATCCTTTCAAGGGATTGGTGAAGTTGAAATTTTTTCTTCTCCAGTCTATCACACTGGCTTACGTATTTCTTAATCCCGATTCTAATCTTGGAAATGGACCTGTTGGGAATAACGGATCCCCGAAAACCGGATTCGACACTAAATCGAACCCCTAAATCAATGCGGAAGACGAAGCCCGGGAATAACACGTATCACCGATCGTAAAGCACACCACGGATTCGAGCGTACCTTGTTATCCACAGATTAGACACCGACGCTGATAAGGAAGAGAAACTAGGCCCTGTTCAATCCGATGATGCCTTGAAGGGAAGAAAAACGCGCCGTATGCTTACTGTTTTTCTTTGGAGAGAGAGAGCGCGCGGGAGAGCAGAAGACGTACGTTAATTATGATTCCAAGAGGTGTCTTCTCTCTCTCTCTCCTCCCTTTTATACCTTACCCCATCCACGGGCTCTATTCCCGTGGGCCGGGCTTTTTGGGCCCAACTTGGGCGAATGGGCCTTAAGCCCAATACTAATAAAGCCTTCATCTCCCACTCGCACATGGTGGGCCGAACAGGATTCTCTTTACCTCTCTTCAACATTCAAATTTGGTGAATAATCCAGGTGCGACCAAAGATACTTTGAGAGCTCGTTCTTGCTATACATCTGTTAGGAATATATAGCAGCTCATAATTGGGCGTCACACTCTGAGTAGATTTAGTATGCAGTACCCTAGATCGATAGATCACATTTATATCTCTCTTGATCTCTTTTAAAACAATGATATATATATTGTATTCACAATTATAATTATCACAAAGACAGTCATAATTGGTCGACCAGTGAATACAAAACCACAATGTGATTCTCCAAAATCGATCTTCCTCTTTCCTTCAAACTCTCAATTTCAGTTCAACTTGCTTTTCTAGAAATGCCCCATTAGATCGAATCAACTCATGACCATTGGCAACACCCTAAGATAGCAAACACTGAATAGAAATCTTGAGAATAAGTAAAAGTCATGAGGGGACTTAAAAATTGAGGAACTCTTTTCCTCAAGAGTCTCACTCGTCATAAAAGTTGAGATCAAATTTTTTGCCACTCTTATTGGTCGTCTCATGCATACGTAGTATGAAATACGTATTACGGTATTAACTCCTTTCCCATGGAGCGTATGTCTACACCTTCAACACCGTACAGATAATAGTTCAGACATACCCAATGTCTAACTTGAGTTCACGTATCTACTCATTCACAAAAATTCATCAGAACTCACATCTGGCATCATAGACAGATAAAGTAAAATATGTGGGTTATTTTACTTTCGGACATCTTTAGTATTATGTCCTCATCTTAACACTCAGTTAAGGCGACATACGTATTTTAAGCTTGAGCTCTCGATTATCACCTAGATAATAAGCTTAAAAACAGTCTCATATCTATTTATCACACAAGAAATGAGGCGATTACCCGTGTGAGTGGGCTAATCTTATATCTGTCCGACATACTTCTCAACTTAAAATAATGCACTGAGCATTAAGATGCATAAAGATCATACATAGATTCATAGGCATTAATCAATGAAAAAAACACAAGTTCATTGATGTGAACAACTCAGGGAAATTACAATTTGGTACATCAGACTCTACGCAATCCTAGAGATTTTACATGACCACAAAACACATCTCTAGGTATTGGCTTTATCATAGGATCTGCTACCATTCTATGCGTAGATATGTACTGTAAGTTCACATCCTTTCGTGCAATCATATCTTTCTCAAAGTTATACTTGGTATCTATATGTTTGGTCTTGCCATGATATTTTGGATCTTTGGTGTACGCTATAGCTGCTTGGGTATCACAGTTAACCAATAATGGATTTGCAGCCAACTCAATAACACCTAAATGATCCAAAAATCTCTTAAGCCAAACTCCTTCTTGTACCGCTGCTAATAATGCCACGAACTCAGCTTCCATCGTGGACAAAGCTATACACGTTTGCTTCTTACTGCTCCATGATATGGCGCCATTGTTCAGTAAGAAAGCAAATCCAGAGGTAGATTTTCTTTTATCTAAATCTCCTCCCCAATCAGCATCTGAATAGCCTTCAAGTCGTAGATCCTTTCTTGGTAATTCAACTTGAAATCAGCAGTTCCCTTCAGATACCTCAGTATTCTCTTCACGGCTTTCCAATGTGCTGGACTTGGGTTGGATTGGTATCTACTCACCATTCCAACTGCAAAACATATGTCGGGTCTTGTACACATCATAGCGTACATCAAGCTCCCAACAGCACTAGCATAAGGAACATGTTTCATTTGTTCCTTCTCTTGTGGAGTCCCTGGACACAGTTTGTGGCTCAATCCTTCACCTTTTGCAATAGGAGTGTCTATGGGTTTACAATCTTGCATACGAAATCGTTCAAGAACCTTATTTGTATAGGTTTCTTGCGAAAGAGACAACGATCTCTTCGAACGATCTCTCGAAATCTTAACTCCAAGAATGTATGCAGCCTCACCCATATCCTTCATCTCAAAGTTGGAAGACAACCAACTCTTGACAGTACTAACCAACTCCATATTACTTCCAGTAATTAGTATATCATCAACATATAATGATATGATCACAAATTGATCCTTGGATCTTTTGATATATACACAATGATCCTCATCTATCATTGTAAAATCATATGCCATTATTGTATTATGAAAACATATATACCATTGTCTTGATGACTGCTTAAGGTCATATATCGACCTCAAAAGTCGACATACATTTTCTTCTTGGCCTCTCACTATGAAACCAGCAGGTTGTTCCATATATATTTCTTCCTCTAATTCTCCATTGAGGAAAGCAGTCTTTACATCCATCTGATGTAACTCAAGATTCGAGACTAGCCACTATTGCCGAATAATGCGAATCGAGGTAAATCTTACTACAGGAGAAAACGTATCTTCATAATCAATCCCTTCCTGTTGATTATACCCCTTTGCCACAAGGCGAGCCTTATGCCTTTCTATTGAGCCATCAGCCTTTCGCTTTATTTTGAGAACCCACTTGTTCCCAATAGCTCTGCGTCCTTTTGGAAGATTAACCAGTTCCCAGACTTGGTTTGATTTCATTGACTCCATTTCCTCTTCCATTGCATGAATCAATTTTTCCTTACTAGGGTACTTCAGAGCCTCATTGATATTTCTTGGCTCATCCTCATCTTGTGGAGCAACCATAAAAGTTTCCCCTTCAATGTCAAAACGTCGACGGGGAATACTTTGGCGACTTGTTCGCCGTATAGGAGATTGTACACTTTGCACATTATTCCTTATTATGTCCCACTTGGATGAACTCCACTAATATCATTATCTTGATCCAAGGTCTCAAATAGGGAGTGATCTTCCTCTATTTCGCCCTTCTTAGGAAACTCATCCTCTAAGAATGTGACATCTCGTGATTCATATTCAGTTATACTCCCACTTTCCTGCTCACCAATGAACACATACCCTTTCGAGCGTTCCAAGTATCTTATGAAAATACTCTTCTTTCCTCTAGGACCCAATTTCCCAAACTTGTGAGAGGACTCATGTGTATAGGCAGCACAACCCCATGGCTTAAGAAAACTCAAGTCCGGTTTTCTACCTGTCCATAACTCATATGGAGTGGAAGTAACTGATTTGGAAGGCACCCGGTTAAGTATATAGGCAGCAGTTAACAATGCATCACTCCAAAAGGTGATTGGTAAGTTAGCATGCGCCATCATAGACCTAACCATTTCCAGTAGGGTTCTATTTCTTCTCTCCGCAACACCATTTTGTTGAGGAGTATATGGAATAGACAACTGTCTTTCTATTCCTTTTTCATCACATAATTTTCTGAACTCATCAGATAAATATTCTCGACCTCAATCGAATCTCAATGCTTTTATTTTCTTGTCTAATTGATTCTCTACCAGGTTCATAAACCTTTTAAAACAACTTATTACTTCAGATTTATGAGAAATCAAATAGACATATTCGAATCGAGTATAATCATCAATAAATGTGATGAAATAAATAGCCCTATGCCTTCCTCTCACATTCATTGGACCACAGACATCAGAATGGATTAAATGCAGAGGAAATTCAGCTCTTTTACCTTTCCCAAATGGTTTCCTTGTCGTTTTCCCTTCTAGGCAATGCTTACATATGGACAAATCGACTTTTTCAATATTGCCCAACAAGCCCTCTTTGGCTAGTCTATTCATACGTTGTTGGCCAATGTGACCAAGTCTAGCATGCCACACATTCACATCATTATCATATTTATTAGGAGACGTGAGAAGGGAATAACAAACATTAGCATTAACATAATCAATATCTAATACAATAAAACCATCCAGAAAATAACCACAACCATAGTAATTTGTATCCAAAAACAAATTCACACCTCTATTATAGAAGTTCATATTAAAACCTAATTTAACCAACACTAATACAGACACTAAATTCCGACGAATCTCCGGAGCATACAATACATCATGTAGGAATAAAGTGCGTCCACCACGCATACTCAGTTGGCATGTGCCAATTCCTTTCACTTCAGCTCTAGAGTTGTTTCCCACATAGATCCATTTAGTTCCAGTTGGTACTCGTCGGAATTCCACGAAGGATCCTCTATCATTCGCTACATGGTCCGTCGCTCTTGAATCCACAGTCCACAAAGGATTAGATTCAGTTAAGAACACAGAACTTGACACATAAGTAAAGTTCTGAAAAGTACAAGGGGTGCATACCTTCTTTGGCTCACGACAGTCGCAAGCATAGTGACCCTTCTTGTCACAGTTGTAGCATTTCACCCTTGCAAGCTTTTTCATGCGATGATGCTTCCCTCTTCCATGTTGGTTAAATTTGGGTTTCTTCCCTGAAGGACCCGCTTCTTCCTTGCCTTTCCCCTTATCAAACCAGTTAGGGCGCTTGCGCTTGGAGCTCGAAGCTCCATTTGAGCTAGAACCAGCATAATAAAGTTCAGCATCCGGCTTAGCCGCCAACAGGCGGTCCTCTTCCAGCTCAAGATGACGCATTGCATCCTCAAAGGTTTTGATATTTTCATTATGAGTCAAGTGCACCTTCATATGCTCCCAACTCTGAGGCAAGGAACGAATCACTGCTTGCACTTGCTGCTCATCTGTGAGGACATGGCCAGCATCTCTCAGCTTAGTTATCATGTTTGACAACTTTCTAAGATGTTGCTTCATGGTCTGACCATGAGGCTTCTTATAAGAGTCAAACCTGATAGTGAGCTGCCTCAGCCTAGTCACCGAAGTATGACCAAATCTAGCCGCCAATGCCTCCCACATTTCCTTGGCATTGTCAAAACGCCGAAACTCTCGCATGACGTCATTTTCCATGCTGCTCAGCAACGTGATGCGAGCTAGAGAGTTCATTCTTTTCCACGCAGAAAAAGCTTCTTTGTCTCTTTTGTGCTGTGCAGTGGTTCCCTCTTCAGGTTCTACCATGGTCATGATAAGAGCCTCAAGTGCTTCTTGCTCTTCCAGCACATACTGGATTTTCATTTGCCAAATTTCATAGTTGTCTCCATTGAGCTTTTCACTTTTGTTCAGCTCGGCAACTATGCTCTTTGTGGCTGAAGCCATTGATCTGAACAAATCAGACAAATATGCACGAATTATTAATGCCTATCATTTATGCATCCCTATTTACATAGACCCATCATATTAATGAATAATTTCAAGTAAGGCTTCGAGAATCAAAAGGTCACTACGTTTCCAATCATCCTCCAAAAATCCTAACTTAAAACTATCATTAATATAATTGTCTTATGCAAAATCAATTCTATGAAGTTACAAAAACTTCTATAACTACCATCAGCTAATTACCCACAGCAACCAGCAATAACAGAAAGCAACATAGAATAGACATCCAATAAAACAATAATGCTTTCAATTAACACAATTAGGTAGTAATCATTACATAATATGTCCACAAATCACACTTAACATATATCAGTCAATACAACTAACACCAAGTCAAGACACGAATCGGGAAAGATCCTATTTTGTTCAATTTCTTGATCTTTTCCCTTATAACAATACAAGTAATATTCATTTACAAAATCCATCACAATTTTCTTATAGGAAGCAACTCCGTTGACATCCCATATGCGATTCAACACATCTTGCCATTCAGGTGGAAGAGTGTTTATGAAAAATCGCACCATCTCTGACTATGACATAGGACGATCATTCCATATGACCTGTTGAATTTTCCCGTTGACTTCAAGGACGTGATTAATTAAGTCACCTCTCTCCCATCGATGATCGATCGCCTCGCCTATCAACTTAGATGACCTATCCTTTTGTTCATCGAAGAATCGCGCGTATAGGTGTGCGCAACCTTAGGGGAGGCATAGTTCCTACAACAAATGCAGAACAAATAAGGGATCACATTATAATCCACATAAACTTAATTGAAAAAGAAACACATTCTTTTCCTCTTTTTTTTTTTTTGGGTCAACGGTCAACGGTCGTCGGTCAACGGTCAACGGTCAATGGTCGTCGGTCAACTGTCAACGGTCGTCGGTCGTCGGTCGTCGGACCGGTCGGACCGCTCGGGGCGGTCGAACCGGTCGGACCGCTCGGGCCGGTCGGACCGGGCACACGGACCGACCGCACGTGCCGCGCGCGTGCGCGGGATGACGTCACATAGACGTCATCTGGTACGTGCCGTACGCGTGCCTGGCGTCCGCGGTCGGGTCGGGTCGGGTTGCCGGTCGGGTCGCCGCCTGGCCAACCGACGTCGGCGATGACGTTATCGGTGACGTCATCCGAGCGGTTACCGACCGTTGGATGACGTTACGGTGACGTCATCGCGTGACATTAGCACGCGTCGGTTGGCCGACCGGCGCATGCCGGTTCGTCACCGGCGGCGCGCACGTGCCGGTTCGCCGACCGGCGCGTGTGCCGCACGCGCTGGGCGAGCCAGCCCTTCCGGGCGCGTTGCGCCCACGCGCAGCGCCTTCTAGCCGCGCATGTGGGCGCGTGCGGCGTCGCCCGGCGGCGCTCGACATATCGCCAGACTCGTCTCGACGTCGCCTTTCTTCCTATGCTACCAGAATTGTATTTCGACTTACGAAAACTCGGAAAAATGGCCAAACAGCACTCGGGTGTCGGGATTTTTGCCCCGATCCGTACGGCCGAAGTTCTTTCGTGAAAAATCAATCAAAAACATCAAACACAGGTCGGGAAAAACGTGAACTAGGGCTCTGATACCAATGTTAGGAATAACGGATCCCCGAAAACCGGATTCGACACTAAATCGAACCCCTAAATCAATGCGGAAGACGAAGCCCGGGAATAACACGTATCACCGATCGTAAAGCACACCACGGATTCGAGCGTACCTTGTTATCCACACATTAGACACTGACGCTGATAAGGAAGAGAAACTAGGCCCTGTTCGATCCGATGATGCTTTGAAGGGAAGAAAAACGCGCCGTATGCTTACTGTTTTTCTTTGGAGAGAGAGAGCGCGCGGGAGAGGAGAAGACGTACGTTAATTATGATTCCAAGAGGTGTCTTCTCTCTCTCTCTCCTCCCTTTTATACCTTGCCCCATCCACGGGCCCTATTCCCGTGGGCCGGGCTTTTTGGGCCCAACTTGGACGGACGGGCCTTAAGCCCAATACTAATAAAGCCTTCAGGACCCACAAATGACACCATCTCTCATGAAACAACCAGCAAAATTCTACAAAATCAGAGGCGGATCAGGAAGAATGCAAGAGCTATTCCCATCCAATCCAGCATAACGAGTGTAAAATAACTAACTAAGCCAAACATAATCACTTGTTGAGCACGCATAAATAACTGAGCAAAAGTAAATAAATACCACGAGAATCTGCAATACTCAATATCACGCTTTGGCGAGCACACAAGTGAGCTTGAATTGCTAAGTGCCGGATTCCTAGAGTACCAAAACTTAATAGAGTGGCTGAAAACAAACTCAAACAAAACTTAATTGCTAAACTAGGTGTTGAAGAGGCACAAAGGGACATTTAAGTGTTAAAAGTTAGGAAAGTGACACTTAGGTGCCAAAATTGGAGCAAAATAGATCACTTAGGGCCTGTTTAGTAACTTGCAAAACAGTTCTTATTTCTATTATTTTGTTTTCGGAAGTAAATTTGGAACAAAAATATGTTTGAAATTTTTGTTCCCGTGAACAGATTTGGAGTAGAATTGAGAAAAAAAAAGTTGATTCTTGTTCCCAAGAATAATTCTAAAATCAAGCACCTATTTTCTCTTTTTCTTTTCTTTTTTCTTGTTCTTCTTCCCTCTTTCTTCTTCTTCATCTGCTGCCGCCGTCATCCGCCATCCACCGTCCGCCTTCCGCCACCCCCTGCCGCCAGTTGTAGGAGGCTCGCTAGGCCGGGGTGAGGTCTGACGAGCTTGCCGGTGGCCAGGCAACCCTTGCCCAGGCCTCTCCCGGCCACCGGCAAGGCTTGCCTGACCAAGCGAGGCTTACCCAGCCTCGGCGAAGCTTACCCAGCCTCGGCGAAGCTTAGCCGACGAGGGCCGGCCTCACCGAGAGCCGGCGACGCTCCAGTGAGGTCGTTGACCCTCGTCTAGCCGATCGCCAGTCATTCCAAGGCTAGCGATCGACGACTTGAAGAAGAAGAGAAAGAAAGGAAAAAAAAAAAAAAAAAAAGGAAAAAAGGAATAAAATTATTTAAAAATTAAAAGAAAATAATTTGGAGTAAAAATTTTGAGCACGGTGTCAAATACAATTCTATTCCATAATCAAAAATTTTGTACGATTACCAAACGCGTTTTTACTTAGAAATTATTCTCGGGAATAAAATAAAAAAAATCATTTTTAATCAGAAATTGTTTCTAGGAATAGAAGTGTTACCAAACGCACTCTTAAGTATCAATCCTACCAAAATATTGATGTGGCGATTTTCCGACGAGGTAAATACAAAACGACGTCGTTTTGCACGTTGACGTAGCTAGAAAATGAAAAAACAACATCATTTTATCTCGATGTGGTAAATAGTTAATACAAAAATTAATTAAATTAAATTTAAAACTAAATTTATTTAAAACATGTAAAAGTTTAAATTAAAAAATAAAAATAAATAAAAATAAAAAGGGAGAGAGGAGGCACCTGGCTAAGGGCTAAACCCCGCGCCGCCACCTCCTCGCCGTCGCCGGGGGTCGCTGTGTCCCGGCCAAGGGCCGCCGACCCCCCAACCAACCGGCGGCGGGCCCACGAGCCCTCACCGAATCTAGGGGGCCACAACCCTCGCCCCAAATCTAAGTGAGGGCTCACGGGGAGGCGGCGGCGACGAGGGCTCGGCCCCTCAGCCATGTCCCTCCTCCCTTCCCTTTTTTTTTTTAAAAAAATATTTATTTATTTATTTTATAATTTAATTTAATTAATTTTCATATTAAAATTCGAATCCACGTCAAAACGACATCATTTTTTACTTTCTTTGCTGAGTCAGCTTTTCGGCGAGCCACGTAGGCGAGAAAAATAATAATAAATTGTCGCATAGAGTTTCCGGTGGAGTCGTTGGAGATGGCACTTTAATGTCACTTTTCTAACTTTTGGTAATTAAATATTCCTTAATGCCAAGTTTTGATACTTGGCGTGTACTTTTCTCTCAAATTGCTCAATGTTAGCACCCTAACTCCCGATGCTTGCAACTATGGCCACATAAAGTTGACGATAAAGATCATACACTCTAATTTGACTTTCTAAACATTGCCAGTCAGCACAAGCAATTGTAGATCTCTTACTATTCTCTCAGAGCAGCAGCGTGAAAGGAACTTCCGTATGATGGCGAAAGTCAGCTAATCAAGAGTGCGCCCACCCAATTCATCCCGCCTGATTCAAACCCAATTACGGCTATCAGCTCAGGATGTGACCGGAAACGACACACGCGAGCGTATTTAAAAGCTCAAGAACCGGGAAGTCAACCCACGAGTTTTGACTGACGTAAAATAGCGCGCAGCTCACTGCTGACGGCAACCTGCAACTCTCGACTACACAGCTCACCAGAAAGAGAATTGCAGAACAGAGAGAAACCCGGAAACGCCTGGCGAGGTCAACGTCTCGAGCTTAAAGCGCAACAAAAGATAGAGCGGGCCATGGAGGAGAACATCAATCTTACCTGCAGCGTCAGCTTCGTCACGTCACTCGGTGCTCCGTGAAAGAGACGAATGCTCAAGGCCTGCGACGGAGAGAGAGAAGAAGACGGCGGCGGTCGTCTTGAATCGCCACCAGCGTCCGGAACGATGGAGCTTTTATAAAGCTTGCACCGTTGCTCCCGGACGGACAGCCGAGCTTTGTTTCCCAAGCAATGGCTTCTTCGCAATTATTTTTTAACTTTTTATTTATTTCTTTTCAGAGCGCGTTATAAAATTTAGGACACTAGTATTGAATCCGTAAAACAGCTGTTTCGAAATGAATCTTTTGGACTGATACCGCATTTATTATTATTATTTTGCATCGTGTGAACCCAAGAAGTCAGCACTAAAAATATTGGAAAGGAAAAATACTTCGAAGATTAACCTGTTCCCATGCAATAGTTAGAAATTCTTGACGGTATCGAGCTGGAACAACCTGTTCTTTTTGAATACGCTGTACAGCGCTAAATATTATAATTCTGCCTCCGCTGGTCACCGTCAACGTTTCGGATTCCATCTCAGCTAAGGTGGCTTTTCTCGCCATTCAAAGATGCCCGTAGAAAATGAAGCCCGCCTTGGATTCCTTTTGACTCGTTACTTGATGTTCGGAGGGAAAAGGCTGTTGGTTCGAGAGCATTTCAGGTTTGGAAGCCGGTTTGATACAGTTCGCGTACGCTCGCGAGGAGGCGATTCGCGCTTCATTTAATCCTATGTATAAATTTCACTCTCGACATATGATTCATGTTCGGCACACAACACGAGTCGAAGGATCAACCTGAGTGAGTTGGCGCTTCGTTATGCGTTTGTTTTTTTCTCTGGTCGAGTAGCCAAGGAACATCATCGTGAAATCAGTACGGTCACCGGCTTACAAGGAGAAGGGTTTTGTACGACATGGTTGGATCGATTCAGGCCCTTGTTTGTTGATCTTTGGCTCCTTTCGTCGATTGGGGTATCATCGACAGAGGAGACACTGGTAGATGCCGCTGACATCAGCAGCAAGGCCTCGTTTGAGGGAGTGCGAAAACGAGCACGGACCAGACCGGAGCAGACTGAATTAACCTCGGCCAAACTTCGAATTGTCCATGAAAACAACCGGCGCAGACCGGACAACAAAGAGGTGGGGCAGCGAGTGGAGGCGTTCCTTTTGGACTGGTCTGAGGGTCGAGAACGATGCATTCAGACCGGAGGAAAGCGGCCCAACCATGTCTCCTCCATGGACTCGCCCACCTCTCTCACCTCGTCTCTATCAAAGGAATATTATGTTCACATGCGTGGAAAATGCCATCAGATTAGGTTCTCTGAATCATCTTCCAGTTTAACACCTTGGACGCAATTTAAACAGCTTTCACACTAACATACATTGAATCATACGCATATTTTGCATTGACCTAATTCAATAAGAGCAGTGAGTAATCGTTAGAGCTAAAGGGCTTGGACAAGAAGCAGCTCCCAACAGACTTCAATAATGGCAAATGTATAGGAATGGAACGAATTGTACATCAAAATCGCAAAACTCGATACCAAACGCATTAAAATAGACAATATCTCAAAAAAATTAATCCATAAATGTCATAGATTCGTGATTGGACCGATCCGATCGTAATTTCTCGATGGAGTGCACGAGGCCGAGAGAATCCGCGGAGTTCGAGCTCGGGGCCTGCGATGTTGATGTGGTGTGCGTGTTTTGCTCTCGTGTGGCTTTTAGGACTATCTTATGAGATGAGAGTGATTAGAAAAAGATGTAGTCAGATGTCAATCAATGCGGTTTAATTTAATGGGAGCTTGCTGGAATCGGCTGCTCCCTTTTCGAGCCTCACTTCGACTTCGACTTCGACTTCGACTATCTCACGCTTAATTTATATCGTTATAGTCTTGCAGATTCGTTTTGCCATGGCTTGGGCTTTAACATCTATGACTTCATCTTTTGATTTTACGGCCGTTTGGTTGAAATAATAAAATAAGGTTGTGATGTAAACAGCCGTTGCGCCGTAACGTAATGAAGCTGTAATGGGTGATATGTTGTTTGGTTTGAGTAATGTAATTCCAATTATTAAATCTGGTTTTGTGAATAACAAATGTAATAAGGAGAGGATAGCATCCATGTTTCCCAATCATTTTTAACATGATATGTTTGTTTGAGCAAAAGTGTTTTTCAGAAATTAGTTTTCCGGACTTTTATTAGTTGGTTCGTCAAAAATGTCTAGTCAACTGAAAATACTTTTTGGTCAATGAAAAAATTCATACATAAAATTAGAAAAGTGAATTCTTAAATTTAAAAAGGTGGAAACATTTTCCGAAATTGCTCATCTCGTTTTTCTTTTCTTTTCTTTATTTTTCTTTTTCCTTCTCCCTTTGCCGGTTGCTAGGCCTTGGCAACAGTCGGTGATTGGCCACAGGCACAATTGATGAGGCTAAACTTTCCAGATCCCAACGAACCCAAACCTTGCAATATCACAACAAGACTAGACCTCGCCCAAGGCCGGTGAGCTTGAGCCATCCAAGTCTTGACGAGTTAGAGCCTCACTTGTCACTTGTCATTGGCCATGGTTAAGGCTTGGCGACCAATGGAGAAAGAAGAAAAAAGAAAAAGAAAAAAAATTAAAAATTCAACTTTATTTTTGCTTGACATAAACCATGAAATCGAAGTTATTTTCCAATTAAGCTCTAAACACCATGAAAACATTTTCAGCCATATATCACCAAAAGAAAAATTATCCATTTTCATTAAAAATGATTCCCTTTTCCTTAAAATTATTTTTCTTTGTTATTAAGCATTTTCATCGTTTTCATAAACGTTTATATATAAATCATTATCAATAATGAAAATATTTTTCATTGACTAATTATTTTGAGCGATTATTATTGGAATTTTTTTCTAAATCATTTATTTTCCACGAAATATACAGAGTTTAAAATTAGAATAAGAGGCAGTGTATGATTCATGAGTTTAGGACCCATGTATATTATTAGATATTCGATTTATCACACCAAATATTTAGTAAATTATATATGATTATTATGAAAAGTAAGCACATAGCATGTGATTACACTAGAGTATATATTATATTACAGTAATTATCACTTATATAAACAATCTTGAGGATCGTGCATAATTTAATATGTAAATATCATCAATTATATGATAATTTGGTTGCGATTAAAATTTAAATTTAATCACATGATATGCCATTATATGAAAGTACACACACACACGAAAAAAAAATGAGCATTTATTAGTGTAATTAATAACTAACGTAATCGTTATACAATGAATATCATGATCATAAAAATTTTAGATGATCGTACCTAATTGTGAGCAATTGATACAATTACGAGACGAGCATTGTTAAAATTTAGATTGGGCTGGGCCTGGATTCTATTTTGCTGTCCAAAGACAAATCCACTACCTTCCATCAATTTTATTCTCCCATTGCTAAAATGGCTGGGCCCACGATTGCGGTTAGACAAATCTCATCCGGATTTCCCACAATATCTCCCGACTAAAATAAAATAAAATTGCCTAAGGAAAATAGATAATTCTAAAAGGGATTTTTTTTTTCATACAACACGTGTCTTTATTTTTATTATTGTATATCAGATAAAATTTGGTATTTTATGGAACGGTTTTTTTTTTTTTTTTTTTGGTCAGTGGAACGGTTATTTTACATAACAGCAACACATGACGTAACAAGCCAATCAAAAATAAGTGATTATAAGATTTTAAGTATCTATATAAAAACAGGAGTATATCGCTTAGGCAAAGTGATAAGTCAATCCCATCACGTCAATGGTGCGACCACCGTATTAGGGGTGTGCAAAGGAATCGAGACCCGCCCAGACCTCTTGGAACCAGACCGAAACCGTCCAAAACCGGTGGTTTCTAAGGGAACCGATCCAGTTCCCGATTCCAATTTATAAGAACCGGTAGGTACCGGTCTGGTTCCCGGTTCCATGGGTGGATCCGCCCACCCAAATCGGACTGGACGATAATATTGTAATAATATATTAATTTTTAATATTAAAAAAAAATTCCAGACACTTCCTAAGATCCCTAATAGCTTCCCCTCTTCTTGCCATCGCCGTCTTCACGTTCACCAACTCAAGAAGCACTACGTGCTGCACGGGTCTAATGTCCTCCACTCCAAAATTTAGAGTACAAACCCCTCTTCCTCTAGCTTAGCCAACATCCTATTAGATCTATTCAAATACCCCAAACTATGGCCAAACCTTTTCAACATGTAATTAGCAGAACCCATCAACTACAAAGCCATGGCAGCAAGCAAGCTGGACAACAAGCAAGCTGGGCTTCACAATGACAGAGCTTTGCATAAACCCTTGTAGAACCCTTAGGCAGACAGGTTTTTGCAAGGAAAACGAAAGCGAAAATGAAAAAAAAAAAAAAAGTTGCTAACTCCTGTTTCGGTTCTAGGTGTTTGCTACTCCATTGACTATTAAAGACCGGTTCCATGGATCTACTCAAGAATTGGACCGGACCGGCAGTCCAATTCCTGAGTAGATCTATACAACTAACGAACAGTTCGCGATTCCAATTTTTTGGAATCGGTATTTAGCGGGTGGTTCTCGGTTCTAGACTAGGAATCGTCTACCCGGACTATGCACACCCCTACACCATATGAAATACTTTTATAGGACTAAGCCCGTGGCAGCTTAGAAAGTTCGAGTAAAGGCTAAGGGCCAACGAAGACAATTCTCTTTGGTCACCCCAGAGACATCCCTGTATTTTACCGACAGTAGATTCTATGGTTGGACAAAGTACTATTATGATCTGATGATGTTTTTTTTTTTTTTTTTTTTGGTCTGAGATCTGATGAAGTTAAACAGGCTTTTTTTTCAAGAGTTCTAGATAACCAATGACATAGGAAGAGATAAATTCATTCTTCCATACGTTGACAATCCAATGGGGAATATGTAGATTATTTCTCCCACCAAAGTTGGACCTAATAAAAATCCATATTCATGAGCCATTTCATCATTCTCTCTTCTCCTTCTTTATGATTGAAACCCTAAATAGATAAATAAATTGTCAGCTCATCAAGTACCCCGTAATTACATGAATTATATCCATCGTACGATACTAAAATTGAAACCAACCAAATGAGTCAAAACCGAGATCGTTTTTGTGATTCTATGGACCTAATAAGACGGGGGTCGAAATTGACCGTGCACCGGTTTTATCGGCTATTTTTTTTCCTTTCATCTCTAGGTTACGCTTCCCAGCTACTGTGTATGGCCCATCCGAACGTTCGGACTTCGTAATCCAAGAAGATGGGACGTCCATTACGAGCCGCCGGAGATTGATTTTTTGACTCATCCATTCAATAATTATCTGTTCGATTATTATAAAAACGAAGTAGATCACTCTTAAAAAATTGCAGTCCTTTTCGCTTATATAAATTATGATCATATTATAATAATATCGGCCTTATCCAATCATTACGAAATCAAACATTTATACCGACCACTTACGTTGCTTGATGAAATGCACAAGTGCGAAAGATGGCGGTGGTCCCTTCACCTCATACAACATCGCAAGCAACTCTCTCGAATTTCAAAGGCACCAATTAATTATTTGATTTTTGAAGTCGATGACGTGCCATGTTGCTTATCAGAGAGTTAAAAGTCTCGAAAACCAGGTTATTAAATTAATTAAAATCCACAGTACACGTGTCTTTCCGTGGCCCTTGATCTTACTGTTATAAACAAGTCATTTCTATTGGTTTTAGCGTATCAAAAAATCATTTCACACGTTATTCTCCTTTGAACGGAACTTAGAGCAAATTTAAAAATCGCAAAGGAGCCAAAGTTGCATGTCGTAATTGCTTAGAGTTTCTTTACAATGCGAGTGATGATGCAATGAAGGAGAGAGGGACAAGTCAGGGGTCTTAGAATGAATATGTATAATGCTTGCTTATTTATTAATCAAGCTCGAGAAACTCATTTCTTTTTTTCTTACATTTATAATAAGAAAATATCAAGTGGCTTAGTGTGTCGATTATTTCATTGATTAAGCACGATCTTGCCGTCTTGATTCGTCCTTTCTTCATAAATTTGGAATTTACAGAAAAACTTACAAAGCTTAAGAAGATATTTCATGTGACAATAACTTATTTTACTATTGACGTGCCAAAATTTGCCAATTACTTTTCGGTTGTGATTTTTTCTTTCGATTTTGATGTGTGTGAACTGTGAAGATACCTTTATTAATTTTAAAATGTGCCAACTTTGATTGGTTAATATTGAGAATAATATATTCCGTCACGGACTTTTTCCATCCCCAATTTTTTTATAAAAAAAAAAAAAAAAAAAAAAACATTGTATGGATATTTGTACGTTGCGTTCTAGCCACAAGATAAGTAAATTGTTTTTTTTTTTTTTTTTTTGTTAAACCATTTGAAAATTGAGAGTAGCTATACTTATCACCTAGAGGAGAGTGAATAGGTGATTGTACAAAAATAAAAGAATTTAAACAAATATTACAGCAAGACAATTTCTGATGAAGTAGTAGGATTTTACCGGTGTACAATTCTATCACAATAAATAAAATGAGTGAGGAATAGAGAATTGTACATAAAAGATTACATTGGTTTGGCCTTTGCAAGCTTACGTTCACTATCCCGAGCTGCAATCTATTGACTAGAATCCACTAATAAGAAACGATCAAAGGTCACAAAAATTGAGCTAAGAATACTCAAATTTGTGTGAACCACTCCTCACACACTCTCAGCCTCTAAAAGGTTACACAATTTTGCTCACAAAGACGAATATATAATATCACAAAACACTCTTTGGACTTTAGAATTAAAAGCTTCAATTCTCGTTGATGTAAATTCTTAATCCCGTTGGCTTCGAAACATCCTCTTATACTCCTCCTAGTCCAAGCTGACTGTTGGACATATCTCAAAGAGGACTTATTCAAACAATCTACCCATTGGCCTAGATCTAATTAAGAAGATCCGATAGCTTTGAGATCGTCCAGCTTGATACTTCCCATAATTTCTGCCGCCCATACAGCAATTTGGATTTCCATAAGTCGAGTGCTTCAAGTTAGAAAGTACGTTTCACCTCAAATAAGTTGATATGGGAAAATTGAATTTCCGATAGATACTAGAGAGACTTTCCTTTTGAAACTCTTTATAAATGTAGTGGGGAATCCAACCAATCGCCACTGGAGTTGCACGAAGATATTATCTTCTTCCTAGCCAATTGATGGAACACATAAGGAAGGAAATAATTAAGTCACGATTCTAATTTTGATTAATAACATTTAATCGTATCCTATTAGACTTTCCACCTGAAAAATACTTATCATCAGAATTAAAGTTTTTACTCGGGATAAGTTTTGTCAATCTTCACAAATCTTTTTTGGGAAATTTCCTCAAGAATCTCCCTCTTTTGATGATGACAAAACTTTCCAAGCAGAACTTAACAAAAGATTTTGAAAAGATTTAGTAATCAAATAGCTCTATTGAAAGCATGATTTTAGATAAGGCGCAATGCGAATTCTATAAGAATTTTGCTGATTTAGTAAAGATAATTACAAACTTCTTACAAAATATCAAGCTAATCAGAGTGAATAAGATCTATAAAGAAACTCTTATAAAGGAAGTTCAAGATAAGAATAAATTCAAGAAAACTTCTTGTTTTTATATAGCTCCCCCTAAGTAAGATCACAAAAGATCTTCATCTACATATAGTGCTATGTTTTTCCTGCATTTTCTCTCTATTTTTGTCAGCATCATATAATAATAATAATAATGGAAGGAGTATCACATAGAAAATACACACAATCTTCAAAACATATTTGGCATGAAATGCAGTTTTCAGAAACAATATCTTATGGATGCTACAGTGAATTTAAAATAGATGCAATATAGCTCATATTCTTATAGAATCAAATACCATATACATCAATAAATATATATCAATGATCACAGATGCAATATAAATTTCACATACCTTTGCCATAATAAAACGATAATGGAAACATGAGATTTATAATAACAAAAAGTAAGGGAAATAGAAAATATATTAACCGGATCATGTAGAACTTAGCAAGTTCTAACATACGCTACCTTTTTCTTCCATAATCAAGAGGAGACAGAAATTAAATTGACTTAATCAAAATTTTCTCATACTTGATTTATGCTCCCATGAATTTGATGCCTTTTTGATATGATCACTATTCTTCTTCTTTCTTTTGCATCCACTTTCTCTTTCTTCAATTATTTGCACAAATTTTGTGCAAAGAGGAAGATTTTTTATCCTTCGAAAATGGTGCGGAATCTTCACTATTTTTTGGATCAGACTTTTGAAACTTCATATGGAAAGATTCTTTTACCACCTGCAATTTCTTGTAAAAGAGATAACAATGTTTGCAAAATATAAAGAATATCACGGACATAACTTGTTTTGATTTGCGGATCAATCTTGCCAATTATAAGATAACTTGTAAAATATAGCAAGTGTATCCAAATATATAAAAGTATGCAACAATATCTTTCAAGATGAAAAAATTCTTCCTTCAACATAAATCTCAAATGCATATAAATATCAATATAACATTAACATATTTTGCAAAAGGAATGTAAATGATAGAAGCACTAATTCTATGCAAGATCTTATAAATATGGCAACAAATATTACCAATTCTCCCGATATGCATGTGCAGAATATACCTTCCCCTTAAAAAAAAAAAAGAAATATTTTCACTCAAGATCCTTCTTTCATGATTTGCAATCAACCTTCCTTTGTATAATTGCCTGCAATAAACTTATTCATTTTTGGTATTCGCGTACGTGGATCCTTTCCTTTTGTTAGTCACAAAATAGGAAACTTTGCATAATCTAATGGCATATAAAGAAAGATCATGATGTGAACAATGTGCAAAATCAAATAATATTTCATTAAAAAAACATTCTCACTTCGCAATACATGATGAAAATAGAGAGCATAAAATCAGTTCAAAAATCTAAATTATCTCCATGCAAGATATCAAATAATTACCCATCTCAAAAAAATATTATAGCATTCTTTCTTAAAACATATTTCTGACAACCCAATTTTAATTTATGGAGCACGCCATATCAAGCACAATATGAAGATAAGATATCAAAAATAATGAGGATATATATTCAAAGTATATAATCATAGCAAATTGATAATTTAAAAAAGATACCGTTACTTACCAAATATTCTTTCTCTTTTTCTTTATTCCTTGCAAGAAGAGCAATTCATCTATTCTTTGGTACCCAAATTTATTTGGGTCCTTTCTAGTTAGAGGAAGCATGAAATCTCCAACTGATTTGACTTGGATTTCTTCCAGTCAAGTGGACATTCTTGCTTAAAGTGATTAGGATCACTATAATTCAAGCTATTATAATATTGAGATCCAATAGGCTTGACAAATTGCCTACCATAATGATTTCGATAATGTTAGATTAACACCCTGCGCTTTAATCTTTCATTGACCTTTGGAAAGTCATTTTTTTATCTCACTTGCACTTCCAAAGCCAAGGCTAGATTTGTTGTAGTATGGCATTTGTATAGAGAGAACATGTTCTAATATCTTCGAGCCGAGAGAAAATTTCTTGCTAACTTTTGAAATTTTTTCCTTATAGGAATCAACTTCTTTTTGCAAAATATCTTTCTCTCCATTGACAGAGGAATTCTCATTTTCCAACTCAATAATCCTTTTCTCATTTGCAATATCTTGTTGTCTCAATTTAGAGACTTCCATTCAACTTGGAAATTTTTTTCAACACTTTCTTATGTTCCGCACATAACTCTTCAAAAAGATCAACATTGTCGAAAATAGGATCCAAACGAGTCACCTTATCTTTCAATGTCCAACATTAAGCATAGATTTCCTTGCTCATCATCGCTAAATTTAAACTCTGTGTCACTCCACGTCTCAGCTTTTAGAGCTTTCTTATTCTTTTCAGATCTCCCGAAATCAAACATTTATATCGACCACTTGCGTTGCTTGATGAAATGCACAAATGCGAAAGATGGCGATGGTCCCTTCACCTCATACAAAATCGCAAGCAACTCTCTTGAATTTCAAGGACACCAATTAATTATTTGATTTTTGAAGTTGATGATGTGCCATGTTGCTTATCAGAGAGTTAAAAGTCTCGAAAACCAGTTTATTAAATTAATTAAAATCCACAGTACACGTGTCTTTCCGTGGCCCTTGATCTTACTGTTATAAACTAGTCATTTCTATTTATCGCGTCAAAAAATCATTTCACACGTTAATTTCCTTTGAACGGAACTTAGAGCAAATTTAAAAATCGCAAAGGAGCCAAAGTTGCATGTCGTAATTGCTTAGAGTTTCTTTACAATGCGAGTGATGATGCAATGAGGAGAAAGGGACAAGTCAGGGGTCTTACAATGAATATGTATAATGCTTGCTTATTTATTAATCAAGCTTGACAAACTCATTTCTTATTTTTCTTACACTTATAATAAGAAAATATCAAGTGGCTTAGTGTGTCAATAATTTTGTCGATTAAGCACGATTTTGCCGTCTCGATTCGTCCTTTCCTCATGCATTTGGAATTGACAGAAAAACTTACAAAGTTTAAGAAGGTTTTTCATGTGACGATTACTTATTTACTATTGACGTGCCAAAATTCACTGATTACTTTTTGGTAGTGATTTTTTTTTCCTATTTTGACACGTGTGAATTGTGAAGATACCTTTATTAATTTTAAATGTGTCAACTTTGGTTGGTTAATATTGCGAATAATATATTCTCTCACATCCTTCTTTCCATCCTCAATTTTTGTATAAAAAAAAAAATTGTATGGATATTTGTACATTGCGTTCTAGCCACAAGATGAGTAAATTTTTTTTTTTTTTTTTGTTAAACCATTTGAAAATTGGAAGTACATTATATATTGTTATAGCTATATCTATAACCTACAGGGGAGTAAATAGGTGATTGTGCGAAAATGAAAAAAATTTAAACAAATATTACGGAAAGACAATTTCTGATGAAGTAGTGATATCTTACCAGTGTACAATTCTATCACAATAAATAAAAAGAGTGAGGAATAGAGAATTGCACATAAAAGATTATATTAGTTCGGCCTTTACAAGCTTATGTCCACTCTCCCGAACTACAATCTATTGGCTGGAATCCACCGATAATAAACGATCAGAGGTTACAAAAATTGAGCTAAGAATACTCGGATTTGTGTGAACCACTCCTCACACACTCTCAACCTCTAAAAGGTTACACAATTTCGCTCGCAGAAACGAATATATAAGATCACAAAACACTCTTCGGACTTTGGAATTAAAAGCTTCAATTCTCGTGAATGTAAATTCTTAATCCTGTCAACTTCAAAACCTCCTCTTATACTTCTCTTGGTCCAAGCTGACCATTGGATATATCTCAAAGATGACTTATTCAGCCAATCTACCCATTGGCCTAGATCTAGTTGAGAAGATCTGATAGCTTTGAGATCGTCGAGCTTGATGCTTCCCATAATTTTTGCTGCCCATACAATAGTTTAGGTTTCCATAAGTCGAATGCTTCAAGTTGGAAAGTATGTTTTGCTTCAAATAAGTTGTTACAGGAAAGTTGAATCTCTGATAGATATTAGGAAGATTTTCCTTTTGAAACTCCTTATAAATATGGTAGGGAACCAACCAATTGTTGCTAGCTGTTGCACAAGGATATTATCTCCTTCCTAGCCGTTTGATAGAACATGTAAGGAAGGAAATAATTAAGTCACTATTTTGATTTTGATTGATAACATCTAATCACATTCCATCAAACTTTCCACTTGAAAAATACTTATCATCAAAATCAAAGTCTTTACTCTTGATAAGTTTTGTCAATCTTCAAAATCAATTTGGGAAATTTCCTCAATATATATATTAGCTAGATATTCGTACTAAAATTACATTGATTGTATTTTCTAAATATTGGGGTATCGATTATCTGCAAGAAAAAGAATATGCGAAAAATTGCAATAGATACTCCATTTAAAAAAAAGGACAGATAGGAAGAAGAAAAATGGTATCCTTTTATACGGCTATTCTTTTTCTTCAATCCTTAATTAAAAGATATTTCCTCCATCCATTTATTTTGTTGGTGAGTTATAAGTTATGAACATTACTCACATAGTCACATGCAAACTTAACCGTGGGGAAAATTACTCAATCGGTAGTAAAACTATTGCGTAGATGTCTATTCAATTCTAATTTTTTCAATTTTATCAATATTATCCAAAACCTTTGTGTGAAATATTAATGTATCCGTTCTAATCAATTTTGTTGGAAATCACTAACGTGACAGTCGAGTCATTGTTAGCTGTTTTACATGGAATACCACCACATTAACGATTTCTGACAAAAATTGACTAAAATAACTATATTAGAATTTCATACTAAGTTTAGGACTACATATTAATTGACATCATACAATAAATTTAAGGTTGATCGGACAATTTTTTCCTTAACTGTGGAATGTTCATGTTTCTATTCCACCAATCATAGGTATAATTGGAGGAAACTTCCTAAAGCAAATCTCTAATAAGTGAGAGACAAGATAATGTAAATGATGTCCCAATCTATAATTAGTAATTTACCCACTCCCTTATTGTTGTCGCCATTGAAGAGGATAAGGCGACAACAACAACAAGCTGAGATGGAGGCTCAAATGGAGCTCTAGTGCCAAATCTTGGCTTGGCTCAACATCAAATTAGTGTGGGGTTGACTTTGGATGAGTAGTTGAGGTCTTGTGCAACAAATCAATCCTATGAGGGTATGGAGTGATCATTGGGGCTAGAGGGTTTGAACAAGGAGTGGTTCCTGGCAAGTTTCTAGGATGGTGAAGGGGGTAAAAATGAACTGAATTAAGCACTGAACATGAGCAGAGAATTTTTAGGATTTTTATGTAAAAACCAAAATTAACTTATCGAAATGTCTTTTAAGGTATTGACAATGCTTTGCTTTGAAACCCCAAAGCTAAGCATGCTCAGGTAAGAGCACTATGAGGATAGTTGCCTCTTGGGAAAGTACCCACATGTACGCCAAAAGACCAAATCATGAGGCTATGGGATGGCCTAAACAAAGAATGCCTCTAGTGAGTTAATCCACAATGTCACAATATGGTATTTGAGCGGGACCCCTTCCAGTAAGTAGAGGTGAGTATGATCCAAGTGGGCAATTCCCACCTTGGAACTAGGAACTACTCACTAAGGACTGGTTCCCGATTCCGAAAAATTGGAATCAAGAATCGCCCGTTGGTTTTATAGATCCACCCGAGAACCGATCTGTCGATCTAGTCTAGTTCCCGGGTGGGTCCATAAAACCAATCCCCCAAAATCCCTACAAAACTGCATTTATCAATTAATATCAAATTGAACCTCAGCCTCATATCTGGCTCTTAATTTAGTATCATGATGACAAAGCACCACAACATTTTTGGACATCTTCAATCGGTTCTCTCCTTCCTCTTCATTTGTTTATTTTGTTTTGGTGGAGAAAGCAAATAAATGGATTATTAAAATGAAAAACAAAAATAAGCAAGGGATTAATCCTATTACACACCCAACATACAAATTAGTCAATAATGTTTAATGACTACAAATATACATATATGTTCATATATATTTAGTCGAAATACTACAAAATAATTAAGTAATTACGACGGAATCTATTTTTTTAAATTTGGTCTAGATGGTGGGTGGATAGTTCCATGCCTAGAACCGAGTTACTCACCGGTTCCACTAAATTGGAATCGAGAACCGAATTGACCCCCTTGGGAACCGCCAATTCCGATCTTATCCGATCCAATTCCAGGCAATTTGAGCGTTTATTGGTTCTTTTGCACACCTCTACTAGTAAGTGTGTGGTTCCACTTTGAACCATGTAGAAGTTGGTGGACCTATAATGACCCAGTCCTACAAGGGCAAGGAGTGATCATCGAGCTAAAGGGCTCAAATAAGAAGCAGTTCTTGGCAAACTTCTAGGATGTTGATCAGGCAGGTATTAACTAAATTGCACACTAAATAGGGAAAGAGCGTTCTTGAGATTTATATACAAAAATTAGAATCAACTCATAGAAACACTTTTAATATAACGACAGTACTTAGCTTTGGAACTCTAAAATTGAACATGCTCAAGTGCTTAGGTGGGAGCACTACTAGGATGGGTGACCTCCTAAGACTTGTGCGCTAAAGAACAAAACCGCAGGGCTCAGTATGAGACAGACAAAAATGGACAATACTTTACTTGAGTTAATCCAAGATGTCAACAAACTTAGAGTGTGGAAACACGGTTCCTAAATTGGTGAGTGATGTTCATAATCCATAACCGACGGATCAAAAACAAGATCAAGGAAAATTCCTCTGATTAATAGATTCGAAATTACGAATATCGAGACGAAAGACCATTCCTAGCAACAATGATCAAGGACCGCCCCACACAATCAAGAGTCACAAAAAATTACTTTGTCTCGCCTCACTCGACACTTAAAGCCTCGACTCCCCTCCTATGTCAAGGAGGGCCCGGCGCAACGGGATGCTTCTTTTTCATCCCCTCATCGTATATTCTTAGAAGAAAAAAAGGGGAAACCGCACGTCATGGCTTGCTTGTCCCTCTCTTCTTTGTTTATATAATTCAAGATCACTACGTTTTTTTATGGAGAAACCGGACATTAATTAAATCGCTGCCAGTCTGTGACAAATCGCAAGAGGAGGAGTTGGGAATTGGCGAATGCTAGAGGTTGAATTGCATGAGCTAAGCTGCTCCCCACACTCAGTTTTACTATACGAGAAAATTGACCCAAATTCAACTTGTGCAATCAGACGATCTACGTAAACCCAAAATCAAAAAGATAAAAAATAAAAATAAAAAATTCAGACGACCTATGATAGGCACTTCTCAACTACACATACGAGTGGGGTCAACATCTGACGTCTAATCTAATCTCTCGTTTCTTAGTAACCATTCCCATCTGCTAATTTACTTAACCAAGCTCGGTTTCATCCTACTAAGGTCGACATAGGTAACTTGCGCAGTTGCTCTGGGGCCAAGGTGACAGCCTGTGATTCTGGAAAATTAACAAAAGCCATAATTATAATTATAATTATAATTATTTCCTTAACCACTTGAGTTGAATCGGTGATTTAGAGATAGAATCGAACACCTTCATGACTTGGATTGCTCTTCTCGATCTTTTTAATATCGAATCCAATTCATGAGGTGTAAAAGTGTCTCACAGCTTTGCGATTCTCTAAATTATAGTAGGCTTCTCGTCATAAAGAAAAGTGACAATCATATCGAATATCATCCCTCTACAAACTTGTCAAACTAAAGAGAACATCTAACTAAAAAATGTTGTTCTCTATGAATTTAGATTGCATGGCTCTTAAAGGTCTCCCAAATAACTTAGAATTGTTGATTCTGGTCGGCCGACTATTTTATAAGTATGGCAACACTTAAGGTCTCACACTGAGTCATGAGTCACGTATCAAACACATAAACGGCTAACTACTCACTAATCAATTTAATATCTTTCACTGTCATATGTAATAAGACACTGTAAGCTTTAGATTCCAATAACAACTAATGAAATTCGTTGCCAATCATTTCGAATACTTAATCCAACCTCTCCGATACGTGTGATTGAAAGATTTCGTTTTCGATCGCAGGTGTCATGATTGAGTTCAATCTTCAACCTAATTCGTGAGAACACCGGTGGCTACTCAGATGTTCTAGTGTGCAACGATCGAAACGAAATCTAAGTGACGCTGGCTCCATGGAGCTGTTAGGAAAAAGAAGGGAAGGAAGAACGCTGTTTGAAGAGTGGTTAAAGTTAGATGGGGTTCGGGTGCGCTTCAGCCAATGAGGGTGGACCAACCCGAGTAGGGTTTTCTCGCTACCAAGTCAACGTTGCTCGACGTTACTAGCTTTAATTACTAGCTGAATTGAAGAAAGATGAGAGACCAGTTGCGTCTTTTGCTTTCCTGTTCCCTTCTTTCGTGTCTTTTAGCCCCCTAAAGGTCGACCTCGTTCGATGGATAACTAAACTCATTCGTGTCGTACGTGTCAAAGGAACCAAAGAAGGTTCTGGCTTCTACTGCGGAGGAAAGGAATATCGCGAATTTTCAAGTGTATAATATATTAGTGCTTGGTTCGAATTATGAGTAAAAACGACATGACAACAGAGGAGAGGACGAGGACTTGGTTATAAAGTCCCGGGTTGAAGGTCACAACCTGCTCGTCAAGAAGAAGAAGAAGAGGGAGCAAAAGACTGTCTCTCTCTCTAACACATAGAGAGAGAGAGAGAGAGAGAGAGAGAGAGAGAGAGAGGGAGGGAGAAGATGGTGATGATGCCGCTATGGATGAGAGCGTTGCTTGCAGCTTGGTTATTAGCGACGCATGTGGAGGGGATGGTCCGTCACTACAAGTTCAATGTGAGCAAACTTTGTCATTGCTTTCATCATTATTTCTGCATGACCCACGATTGTTCCGAACGTTTCATTTCTTTCATGCATCATTCTTCCTCCTCCTCTTTTTCGACTATGTATACAGACATTAACTAATGCAGAAGAACCCGTTCTAAATCCTAGTCACTTTTAAATTACAAGGGAAGCAGAAAGAGGTTTTAGATGCATAAAGGTGAGCTCATGGAATTTGGTGCTATTGAAAGTGAGCTGAAACATGAGTAGACTTCACTGTTTCAGCATTTTCGTGCATACTTAGCTGGCTAGCTAGTCTCTCGTTAGAAGATCGCCCGATAGGCGAACCTTTGAATTCGACGAGACTTACACGAATTTGGCTCGCGTGTATTGTTTGGGCCGGGAATGGGCATGAGCTTTCATGCGCGCAACTATTTTTTCCATCATTTTCATTCCAATATGCAGGCTTATTTTCATTTATTTCTTCTTAAAATATCATGGGATATTCAAACATTTTCTTTTATCTAAGAGCAATTCATTCGCTAGAGAATGGCATCCTATCTTCACCTAGCGCCCTTTTTTTTTTTTTTTTTTTCCAAATCCATGTCTGCACGCAAACCTTGTATGTGGTCCGGCCGAAACTGATGGACTAACGGCCAACATATTTTACTCCCGATTGAACATATCAACAAAATAATATATATTTCGAAATTCAAACTCCCTGATCTATCTCGGATGCCTCCAAACAAGTAAGCGCGTTGATATTTCCTGACCACGTTTGATTAGGGTTTGCATGGCATGACAACTGGATTAATTATGATTGCAAGGTTGAGCAAAGAAAATTACAAGTGTCGTGCTATATATTATATTGTTGCATGTTGATATATAGACGTTAGAAAGTTGCATCTATGTAATCATTGCTTGAGACAGTGAACATAGATTTAATATAAATAACATTTCTAATCACAGCTAATGTGAGAATCGTGGAGATTACCGCATACGCACATTTTCGTGTACTGATCTAGTGCCAACCATATTATATTTAAACCCTCTTTGTTTAACATATCGAAGAATCAAACAACTCGAATATCAATTAGGTGCGTGACTGGTTATAAAATGGATCTCAACAGGCGGTATTAATTTAGCAACTCATGCAGAGAATCATGGTGATCGTCTCTCGTTGTTGAATAACCAGATCTAGCTCCGAATTCATACTAGAAAGTTCGACCTAAAAGTTGGGATGTTAGAATATGATGTGAACGATATATAAAATTTTGAATAATAGGTCCAACATAAATGGTGGAAGTTTTGTTAGTTTTCATTTATTTGTGGAACGAAGTCTTGCCCATGATTTTGGAGCTCTCATGGAGATTCTGCCCCTCTCCCTCTCTAACTATCTAGAAACTTGTAAATGGGAAATTTGAAACGTACTTTCTTAAAAAATGTTGGGGTCTTCAACATAAGAAAGAGTTGATTTTAAAGCACTTCAAATGGTATGCACACGGAATTGACTAACTCGGCCGCAAATTAGAAATTCCTCGTCCGTAAATTCTACGTCACGAAATGCTACATTACTTGAGGTAAAAAAAATCAAAC
Source organism: Eucalyptus brandiana (assembly GCA_014182725.1). Lineage (NCBI taxonomy): Eukaryota > Viridiplantae > Streptophyta > Magnoliopsida > Myrtales > Myrtaceae > Eucalyptus > Eucalyptus brandiana. The sequence continues at coordinate 24,225,567 of CM024677.1, read as the reverse complement.
ATCTTCGTATGGCAAAAAGAAGTGCGCTTCAGTGACAAGTCCACGTCGTGTTAGGTCGAAGATTTTCTCTTGAGTGTTTTTTCCGTGCGGACGATGTTATTCGCGACATGCATGATTACCTGGTAATTGCCAAGGGCTTGGATGACGTGGGGTTGGCTGTTTTGGTAAAATATTAGGTGGTGGAGAAAAGGACCGACCGGTTGTGCAGCTCGAAGCCCATCGTGACGGTCAACGGGCTGTTCCCGGGTCCAGCAATCTACGCCCGGGAAGACGACACGGTGTTCGTCAAGGTGGTCAACCACGTCAGCTACAACGTGACCATTCATTGGTAGGTTTAATCACGCCTTTCATTCAAAGATTGATTGTGATTTGTCGAGTCGAGCTCGAGTATCTCGACCTTCTGATCTAATCGACCTCTCTGGTAGGACAATTAGTACTCGATTAGAACTATGTACTAAATACTCGATGGATGATTTGATTCCGAATTAGATGGGGAATTTGCTTCTTGCTTTCCACTGGACAATCTGCAAGATCTAAAAGCATGCCATCTTACAAATAAACCATTTTGATGCATAGGCATGGAGTGAGACAGCTGCGGACGGGTTGGTCGGACGGACCGGCGTACATAACGCAGTGCCCGATTCAGCCGGGACAAGTCTATACGTACAAATTCACCATCACCGGCCAGCGGGGCACTCTCCTCTGGCACGCCCACATCCTGTGGCTGAGAGCCACCCTGCACGGCGCCCTGGTCATCTTGCCCAAGCGAGGAGTTCCCTATCCATTCCCCAAGCCACACAAAGAAAAGGTGATCGTACTAGGTGAGTCCAAAGATCTTTCCGGTTCGATCCGTCTTTCGCAGCACGATAAAGATTTCGAGGATTCGAGTCGAACGACGTGTGCGTGATTTGAACTTGATCACCCCATTGGCAGCTGAATGGTGGAAGTCGGACGTGGAGGCGGTGATCGACGAGGCAATCAAATCCGGAGGAGCGCCCAACGTCTCCGATGCTCACACCATCAATAGCCATCCAGGACCGGTCGCCGATTGTCCCAAGGGTACTAAGAAAGAAGAAGTTCAGCTTGTGTCGCGCGCCGCCGACGGCGAAGAAACTGACCGGTTTCTAACATGCGCAGGTGGATACGAATTGGCAGTTCGGCCAGGCAAGACTTACATGCTGCGGATCATTAACGCTGCGCTCAATGAAGAGCTCTTCTTCAAGATCGCCCGCCACCAGCTCACGGTGGTCGAGGTCGACGCCTCCTACGTCAAGCCTCTACGCACCGACGCCATCCTCGTCGGCCCGGGCCAGACCACCACCGCGCTCCTCACGGCCTACCACACCACCGGCAACTACCTAATGACCGTCTCCCCCTTCATGGACGCCCCCGTCAACGTCGACAACGTCACCGCCACCGCTACGGTGCGCTACGCCGGCACGCCGGCGTCTTCCCCGGCGGTCCCCACGGCCCCGCCGTCCCCGAACGCCACGTGGGTGGCCGAAGGCTTCGTCGGCTCCCTCAGAAGCCTAAACGCAGGCGCCTACCCGGCGCGGGTCCCGCTCGAGATCGACCACTCCCTGTTCTTCACCGTCGGCATCGGGGTCAACCCCTGCGCGACCTGCGCGAGCGGCTTCCGGGTCGTGGCCGACTTCAACAACATCAGCTTCGTCATGCCCAAGACCGCGCTCTTGTCGGCGCATTACTACAAGATGACCGGCGTCTTCACGGACGACTTCCCGGCGAAGCCGATGATACGGTTCAATTACACGGGGGCGCAGCCGGTGAACCTGAACACCATGACCGGGACGAGGCTCTACAGGCTCCCGTACAATTCGACGGTCCAGCTGGTCCTGCAAGACACGGGGATGGTCGCGCCGGAGAACCACCCGATCCACCTCCACGGGTTCAATTTCTTCGCGGTGGGGAGAGGGATCGGGAACTTCGACCCGATCACGGACCCGAGGAAGTTCAACCTCGTCGACCCGGTGGAGCGGAACACCATCGGAGTCCCGTCCGGCGGGTGGGCCGCCATAAGGTTCAGGGCCGATAATCCAGGTAAAGCTCGCATTCTTACATGGAGAGTAGAGGCATGCTACTAGCGGTCCGTACTTTTTACTTTTCCTTTCCGCTTCTTAAATTGAATTTCACGGATTTTTATTTTATTTTATAGAAAGCTATTAAAATTTTGAAGTATATATATTTTGAGTAACTTATTGAAATTTAAGCAGTATTTTAAATCTCAACGAGAAAGTGCAAATGTATTTTTTTTTACTTATTCTAAAATATAAACAAAGAAACAAGTTATTAAATCGATACATCAAGATATATCGAAAGAGTAAATGATTTATATCCGTCAAATCAACATTTTTAAGGACAAATTATCATTACACATATTTCAACATCTTATAAACTTGTGACTTTTATAGAGAAAAGGGTTCATTTTGTTTGGCTCGGTATGCATTTTTATTTAGCTAATGACATGAATGAATTGCTTCTTTCTTCTTTCTTCCTCCTTGTCTTTTGTATTGCAGGGGTTTGGTTCATGCATTGTCACCTAGAAGTGCACACGACGTGGGGGCTCAAGATGGCATTCGTTGTCGACGATGGGGAAGGCCCCGACCAGTCCCTCCTGCCACCACCAAGTGATCTCCCCAAGTGTTGAGACAGGCCTGGGGGACCAAAAAAAGGATTTTAGTGTAAGGAATGAGGAGTGAATACTATATACTACAGCCAAAAAAAGACACAACCCTACCGAGAGAGAGAGGACAGAACCAAATTAGACACATTGTAATTGGATTGATATAGGCCAGTGAAAAAGCCATTGTTGAGAATATAGATATTTTTTAAGAGCTAGTCCAAGCTGCTCATATTTTGTCCGAATTTTCGGATCCCTTCAGCTCAAGTAGTTCGAGTGATAGTCAATATTACCCAGAAGCATTGTAAAGTGCAGAATGCTTCAATATTTTCAATACAAACTCTCATTCCTCCCTAAATTAGAGACTGAAACCTTAAATTCAAGCATGGATTAGGATGGATTAGGAGCAGCTGTGGCATTCTATCTTGAGAAATTTCGAAGGGTTAACTATACAATCTTGGGTCACATTTGAATGAGAGTTTGGTCTTTCTAACAAATGTTTTTAGCTCGAATAGTTTGATTGATAGTTGACGTTACTCATAAATATTTGTAAAGAGTAATCTAAATGTCTTCAATATTTCGCAATACATTCTTTTGGACCTCTCTAAATTAGAGACTGAAATCATAGATTCAAGCATGGAGTAAGAGTAGTTGCAGCATTCTATCTTGAGAAATTTCAAAGGGTTGATTAGACAAACATTGGTGAAAATATAGATTTTTCTAAGAGCTAGACCATGCTGCTCATATGTTGTCCAATTCATCGGATCCGTTCAGCTTGAGTAATTCGCTTGATAGTCGATGTTATCCAAAAGTATTTGTGAAGGGCAATTTGAATGTTTTCAATATTTCGCAATACATTCTTTCGGATCTCTCTAAATTAGAGACTGAAATCATATATTCGAGCATGAAGTGGGAGTAGTCGTGGCATTCGATCTTGGGAAATTCAAAGGCTTGCGCATGCGAACGAGAGTTTGGTCTTCCAACGAATTTTCTTAGCATTGCTTAGTGACAACTGATGTAATCACTAGCCGATGGCCAGCCCACCACTTGATTTGGACATTGGGCTATTTGGGCCTAGAAGAAACGTGGCCGCTCATGGTTCTTTTGGGCCTTAGCCCACTTTCTCATTGTCAATTGCCTACAAAATCAAGAGATTGTGAATGTTCATGGAGTCGCCAGACATTTGGTCTGGTGGGTCAGGTCGGGAGTTCGGGGACGGGTTCTGGTTCGATCCCCGGCAAATGCACCATATCGTGGTGTCTTAGTCACCTAGCCAAATGAAAGTCCAACTTTCACCCGATTTGGGTATATTGATCTAAAACTGGGTACCCTTACCTAATACATCATTTAAAAAAGATAATTCAACAAAACCTTCTAGATATATGCAGCTTGAAGATATCAACATGAAACTTCATGAACAAAACATAACATTTCTAATCTAATTTAGGCTCGTGAAATATAGAAAAATAACTTGAACAAGAGTTCCATTACTTAATTTGACTAGTTGTAGCCAAAAAATATACGTCTGTGGAGTTCCGTAACAAAAAGACGATTCAAAACAAGGGACGTATTCAGTTTCTCTTTTCACACCCCGACAGGCCATCATCATCATTGGTGCATTCTTAATGTCGAGTGTCAAAAGCATAAGGACCATCTCCATGCATAGCCAAAAGAAAAGGGTAATAAAGAGTTGCCCAATTCAATTGAGATTTTAGGTAAGTTCCTTGCACTTATCTTTCCAGAAGAATTATCGAATATGCTTGCCCCCGTTCAATATTCGATGTCTAACTTCATAGGTTTTTTCTTTGTTCCCCACAATTCGAGCTACCAAAGTAATTAAATCTATAAATCTCAAAATTTCTCCATTCAGTTGATCTGCTCATTTTTTTTTTTCCGTAAAGTCTCTGTATTTGTTTTTCCATAAGCAAATTATTCTAAGTTTAATTCTCACCAATCAAGTTGTCTCCAGCTTGCTTTTGTCTTTCTCCCTTTCTTTTTTCTTCTCCCCATTATTGTAAGTTTTTTCATTCTTAAACCACCAATGATTCTTCAGGCCTACAGGTGACTAAAGGAGACAGAGGGATTTGGCTATGGACTCGTAAAATAATAATAATAATAACAATCCCTGGGAATCTTCCCTTAATAGGAAAGGGCCGAGGTTGATGCAGGTCCAAATTCAAGCAGGATTAAATAAATGCACGCTACAATAAAGTGATTTTTATATATTCACGTGTCGCCGTGTCAGTAGAGAACCTCTCATCATTTCCAACAAACCACTATAAATAAAAAATAAAAAAATAAAAACCCTTTACCTCTTCGGCTTTGCCAAGAGTCAATGGCATGGAAAATACTTTTTTTTTTCTTTTCCATAAAGAATGGAATGAAAAATACTTAAATAGGAACGAAACGTGGCACACATTTTCAGCTCGGCAATGGTACATCGCCAAAATTCACCTATTTAGAGAAGAGAGAGAGAGAGCTTTAGCAGGGGGCTATGCACTAATCCACGCTTTTTGGAGGTGCTCTTTGAACTTTCTTGCACCGTACGTGTGAGGTTTGAACCTTGTGGCATGTTATGATAAATTGATAACTAAGCCGACGTAAGAAGTGTCAAAAATAGACGCACTAAGGTACTAAAAATAAAAGAGAAAAACAATGATTCATAATTCGTTGACTAATCGTTGAACTCGTTTATTCTTGACTTCAGTGTATATCTTAGATGTATACCCATCTAAATGGATCATTAACTCATTTCTTAACACATATAAGTTATAAATAGATTAGTTGTATCAAGGAAATAAGTCGTAAATAGGTTTAAACATAACATTGGTGTTGAATGATTACAACTTACTTGAATCAAACCCACCTACTTTCTCTTAATTCTTTCTCGCCCTCGCTCAATCATGGCTCACTTTGCACTCTCACATCAATTTGAGTACGTGTTTTTATAAATGATATTAAATATGGAAGCATTTAATAATATGGATCGAGTATGAATTGGATATGGATTGAGTTTGGTATAAGTTACTAAATTTGCATTCAATAAAAATTAGACAAAACAGTTAGAAGAATCCACTTGGGTTGAGACCATTTTCAATCTGATTTGAATCCAAACCTATCCACTCATTTGATGGGTCTAGCAGGAGGCATATTTGTTCTAAATTCAACAATAATAGTAGAGGACAAAAGTATCTTAAAGACAGAAATAATCATTACACATCAAAGCATAAAAAAACTATAGACCACTCTCTATCTTTATCAACAATCAAACTTCCCCAACATTTTTTTATTTTTGAAAATTTGAGCCATTTGCCAACTAAAATCCCAAGTCAAATTTTTTTTAAAAAACAAAAGTATAGAGAGAGAGAGAGAGAGAGGAGAGAGAGAGAGTGATTAAAACATCTTTGAGAGAGAGAGAGAGAGAGAGAGGGAATGATTTAAAACATCTTTTCCCCATTGCTTAAAAGGCAGAAGTGACTTGAGGCTGAAAGCAAAAGTGGAGGAGAGCTGGATGGAGCCAACTTCTCCCTAGATTCACCCCCGCTCATGTAATGATGCAAAGAGACAAATCGCCCGATTGACAGGGACGCACATGGTTCGGCGATTCCGTCGCCCGGACCCCCCTCCCCCGAAATTACCTCGGACGGTTTAGCGTCCAATGGCGCTATTAAAAAGCGTCTTTAAAGCTTAATTTATTTATTTAGGTAATTGATGGCGACATGTGGGTACCTACCTGGAGTGATGACGCCCCCACTAATCCATTTTCTAATCATCTAAATTAGAGAGCTGACCCTTCTATTAACGAAGTCATAGACCCCTTGGGGCTAGGGAGGGTTAGATAAAGCTCTTGAAAAGGAACCTCGTTGTGTGGCCAACCGGGCAAAAAAAAGTGTATAGAGCTCTAATGGGCACGTGGGTGGAGAGATGGGTCGAGATGCGGCACGAGATTTTTGATACTGAGATTGCCCCTTGTTGTGTACGAGGATCACCGACAGTTACATAGCTCGGTCGGTTCACATGCCACTTGTCCAAAACTTGTTTGGTCTAGGATTTTTGTGTTATCATGTGCTAGCTCACTTATAGGCGCGAGTAGAGGAGTTATGTCTCGGTTGTCTCTTTCGATCTTTTTAAATGCAATTTGGCAATCCTCTCACTTAGTTTATTAGGTTGATATATGTAACAAGTCTTCATGACCAATTTATGCAGAACAATTATCAAGTACACTTATATACTAAAAGTTATACTTTTGAAAGATTTATTGCGTCATATGCAAGGAGAATATAAGTGCATTGGAATTTTTAAAATTTCTTTAATTGGTTATTCATTAGATATTTTTCGAGCGATGGGCAATGTGGACTTGCATAAGTTTTATGCGCGCATTTCATATTCCAAGGGCACGAGTGTAAATATTCAATTCCTTGGAAACTCGTAAAACACTTTATAAGCTCGTGAATACAATGTAGTTTTATAATTCCCGATCCACTTGTCTTGACTTTTCGATGCTTTCTCTTTTCTTAATTTCTATACTAAAAAATGTCACGACACACGAAAATTTAAAAATTTTACAATTACGCGAGAAAGATTTAAAGTACACGGACAATACTTAGAAGAGCAAAGCTAGACCTACTAAATTCGACAAGTGGGCCATGCTTAAGAACCGATAACGGCAATCCCACGCATCACTCGAATCAACTTTACAAATCAATTTCGGTAACCCTAGCATGATTCAACTTAGACACCCCCCACACAAAAGCAATCATGTCACAATCTGGATTTCAAATGTGTTCATGATTAACAAGCAAAGATAGTAAGTCATGCCACAGGCACAAAACTTCTAATCCAAGAAAGAGCACTTCCACAGCACGGCGGTTGTGTAACATTTCAGATATGGCCCCGTCATTAAATAATAAAAGGTGGTCATAGCAAAGTGTAAAATTACTTTATGCGTAAAAAATTCGTTAAGAGAGAGAGAGAGAGAGAGATCATAACGTATATTTTTTATTTACCTTAAAATGTCAGAAGAAAAGAAGAAGAAGAAGAAAACAGAAGATGAATTTTATTTTTATTTTTTGGGTGGGTGTGTGGGGAAGCCCCCCCAGGCGTTGTGCGGAGTTCCAAGGAGAAAGCCAAGGGGAAAGCAGTTGGTCACATCATGAGGGGGATGGGGGGGGCCCACTCTTTTTCGTTTTCATACGCATTTTTTTTGGCCTTTTGCCTTTTTCCCGCTTTTGTTTTGGGGGATACAGGTTGGGTTTGGTTGTGTGATTTCATTGGCTGTCCTCTCGTGTCATTACTCAAAAAGGGCACCGCATACCACGAAGCCTCCCCAACTCGCGACACCCGCGCGTGCAACGCACTTCCAATGTACTTCATTATCATCTACTCTCCCTCTTTTTCCTCCCTATGAAGAAAAGATCGCAAGAAAAAAGTTTCTAATCATGCTCACCGCAACATATTTCCCTCAAATTAATTTACACGATATTATAAATCTCAAACTTTACCTGTATGATATATTTATCCCAAGCTTTTTTATCAAATATAAAAAAATCCTAAACTTATACTTGTATAACACATTCAGCTCAAAAAACTGTATCCATGTAACATATTTAACTTTTCGTCTTAATTCCATTATAGAATACCGCTAAAAATCTTATGTGGCTGCCTATATGGATGGCGGAATACAAATGACGTTAATGTATGCTCATATGGCCAAAATATGTCAACTCATTGTATGTTTTTTTCTCGTTTTTTTTTTCCTTTTTCTTTTTAATTTCCTCATTTGTTCTCTTCCTTGGTTTGGCAATAGTAAGAACGGTGGCAACAGAGATGGTAAGGGTGGCAGCGGCAGTGAGAAAGCCAAAGGAGGAAGGAAAAAAAATCTTGGCAGATTGTAAATGTATAGCACAAATCTAAGCTTAGGATTCATTATATCATTTTAAAAATTAAAATAGATGTGCCACACGAATACAAATTAGGGTAAATTTATTACACAAATACACATTTGAGTTTTTCAATTTCACAAAAAAAATAATTTTTAATAGATGTGTATGTGTCATAGTAGGCATAATTTTGGGTTATTAATAGCTTTTACCCTTTTCTTTATTTATGGTATTGAATACTCGAAATATCATCGTAAAACACCAAAATATTATCATCTATCGTCATTATAAAAAAGAATTTTTCATGTGAAGTTCAAATACTTGTCTAGTCCTGCATCATTTGTATGTGAATCGTTTCATTGGTTGATAAGTTTCATTATCGACGCTACAGGATTTAAAGAAATTAGCGTGGATAGCCACGACCAAAGCAAACGCTATCGTGTTCTAGCGGACAAGTTGAAAGAAGGCTACCTGCTTGTAGTGGTATTGAATCCAAGAAAGGGATGCCGAGTTACATATGTACCTCTGATGCCACATCCCTTGAATATGAATTTTTGTAAGTTCATAACAAGTAAACTAAATCCCAAGAGAACTCAATCTGGCATGGGGAGCGAGTTCGCAAGCCTTGTGAATGTGAACGAGCCGCGATCAGAGTAGATAATTTTGTGCCAATAGCGAGCTTGAACGGGATTGCCTACCTATATTTTTTATTTTTATTTTTGTATTGGCACAGTTTCATATTTTTTTTTTTTGTTAGTCCTACTCTATTCCTACTCTGCACTCACTCGCAGACTTGTGCCCTGCCTCTTGCAGGGCGTGGGAGTCGCAACCCACTCTCGGGCAGGGCGTGGGAGTCGCAACCCACTCTCGAAACTTACGCGTCCCTATCCCCATCCCCCTGAGAAGGTGGGGATTTGAACTCCTCACCTCCCCCTTCCATGTTGGAAAGGTGGTCACTGGGGCGAACCCCCAGTGGAGTGCATGTTTTCGCCTTTTAAAGACTACGGAAGGAAAATGAAAATATTAGTTAGAATAAAGCAATCTTAAATTTCAAATGTATCTTGTCTATCAAATTTTCAAAATGTCGTGTCACGCAATATGTTTTCATATTTATTTTGACAATTTTTGGCATCCCCTTTGAACTTTTCTTCCTCCAGACTTTCTGAGCCCGACAATCGGATTCTTATATGGTGCTAAGCGTCTCAATTTTTTTCCTTGGATCATAGTAATATTCACATTTAAAATCCAAATAAAATTCCATTTATTTTAAAAATAATGAAGAATCTCTTTTGACCTTTTACTGTCCACGCAATTAATGGGTGGGATGGCGATGCTCGTTCGCGCGCTTGTACATGGCGCGACTCAGCCTTATTTTCCGGCAGCACTTCAAAAGCTCTAAGATGTGTTTAATAACATTTTTGTTCTGAAAAATAATTTTTTTTTAATTTCTCGAAATAATTATTAAGTAAAAGAATATATTTAGAACTACACGAAATTTCTTTTCTTGAAATAGCAAAAAGAATAGGAATGCCCACATATTTTTTTGCTTCTTTTAATTTTTAATAATTTTTGTAAATTTTTCGTTTTTCTCCTCTTTTTTCCTTTTTGCTTGCCGCCCACAAATCATTGGCTAGGCGGCGGCGGTGGTGGCTAGCGATTATTGTGGGGGTGACAAACGGCTAGGGGTGAGGGATGGCGAGAAATAAGAAGAATAAAAGAAAAAAACTTATTTATAGAAATTGTTTATGGTAACAATAAGCTAATTTTTCTTTTACTTCTTATTTCTATTTCAAATTTATTCATGGTTACTTTTCTATTCTGGAGAATAAAAAAATTAGTTGAAGTTACAAAACAGATTTCTATTCTTTTTTTATTCCATGAAACAAAAGAATAGAAGAACAAAGATTTTGGAACATTAACAAATAGACCCCTAGCTTTAGAACAATAGAAAATTTAAAAAGTCTTCAAAAGCATTTGTTTTGATTTTTTAAAATATTAACTGTACACAAAACGAAAATTCTTAATTATACCTCAAAAGAAAAAAAAATAAAGATTGCCGACCATATAACTCCTCTGGCATTGGGTATGAAATTCCTCTAAAATCAACCTGGGACCAGCGTGGGATGAGAGAAGATTACTAGCTTAAGAATCCAAGTGATCCGTTTATATCTCATCGATGACGTGCAAATTAAATTAAGTCACATTCGTCCATAAATTTAATAAAATTGTGGGGTTTACAGGATGTTTTATATTCCTTCTCGACTTTTATTATCACGCTTCAAGAATACAAATTACCTGAATCATTTGATTCTCGAGACAAATGATACATATATGTCAGATGAATCTCTAGCCGCCCGAAATTGCATGAGAATCTACTTTTGGTTCCACAAATCACAATTTGATGTGCATCTATTGGTTCAAGCCATTCGAATTTAATATACCTCATCGATGACATGCGAACTAAACTAAGTCACATTCACCCATAAATTTAATAAATTTATGGGGTTCACAAGATGTTTTATATCCCTTCTCAACTTTTGCTATCGTACTTCTAGAACACTAGTTACTCGAATCACTTGACTATCGAGGCAAATAATACATATATGTTAGGTGAATCCCCAATAGCTGAAATCACATGAGAATCTACCTTTGGTTTGACAACTCATAATTCAATATGCATTTATCGGTTCAAGCCATTCAAATGCCGCCCATTTAATAAAGCAACTTGCGTTATATTTTATGATGTGTGCCATATATATATGTAAAGAATTAGGATTTATATAGTCATGTAATACCTATGCTGACGAAAATGCACGGAATCCTCATATGCATTCAAAATTACGATCTCCTTTTTATAAATCATAAATCTTCCTCAACGTTCAATACATATAACATTTTCCACGAAATTTATAATGCCTACACATAAAATACTGATTTTAGGTGATATTTATTGAATTTCACGATGGGAATCTCGATTTATGATTTATCCATTTAAAAACTTCAATTCGCGATTTAATAACCGTGTTCTCGATAACCAAAAAAAAATAAAAATTCCTCTACAATTGCGCAACTTTTTTTTTTTCAAATAATTAAAAAAAAAGAAAAAAAAGAGCAAGAAGCAGAAGCAGAGGAGTAGGCAGTGGGCTCTAGGGCTAAGCCTATAAGCCTAGCCAGGGGGAGTCTCTCTTTAAAACTCGTCGCCATTTTAGCACATTATCTTCTACAACCGCGCCCCATGTCGCGAATCCGACGTGTGCGCCACTCATTGGCTGGACCGAGCGCTTTTCGGGCCCCTCCCATCCCTCTCGCCAGGGGGCAACTGCAACCGCATCTTGCCGCCGCCCCCGACCAATGACGCGCGCCCACGTGTCGGCACCTGCGCTCCGCGATTCGATCCGAACTCCTCACCGTGGCGGCCCCCCTCGCTCCCTCCCCCAAAACCCGACGAAAATAATGTGGAGCTGTGGGGCCCGCGCCTCCACCACCGAGCCCGGTGAATCCCAGCCGTCGATGCGGAGCCAAGTCTTTTCGGCGGGGTTGATCAGGAGCGGTTGGATCGGAGGGAGTACCGTATTGCCTCCTCCAATGATGTGATCATTACCAAACCCCCCCTCCTAAAAAAAGATAAAGAAAAAGATTAATTAAGGAATCATTAGAAAAACAGATTTTTAAGAAAATGGTCGGAATAGAATAAGAGGACATGCTAATCTGGTCGGTAATTAAAGTGGGGCACCATTAGAAATGGAATGAAGGGGGGACTTTCTGATCCACGAATTTTTTTTTTTTTTTTTTTTTCGTTTCGTGAAAACGGTACGGACAGATGATGGGATTGGGGAGGGGGAGGGCGTTTCTTGTTCTTTTGATAACAAATTTATATTTTTTGGGGAATTAGTTGGAATGGGTTCTGCGTTGCTTTTGCTTCCCCCAGCCCCCCGTTGACTAGTGTCCAGCTCCATCATTGCCTGGTGGCCCTTTATTTTTATTTTTCTCTTTGGGAAGCGATAGTAGATGTATTAAATATTTTATTCCATTTGTTTACTGAAAATTAGCGAATCGGAAAACATTTTTCTTTAACATCGAGTTGAATTATGTGATGCGTTGACGTGCTTGGTACTGCTCGCCAGGTTTTAATCTGCATCTTATCTAATCTATAAGACCAGTGAAGATGTTTCATGTGTGGGCTTGAATTTTATATAATTAAAGTGAGGTTTCTTGTGATTAAAAAAATATCAATGTGAAAGGAGATGGCACGGCGGTTCCTTCGAAAAGTCAAGAAATAGTTTAATGACAATTCTAAAAGACACCATGTTTAACATTAGTTGCGGTCATAGGCCTCTGCTTCCAGACTCCAAATAGCTTTTTAATGTGGCTATTGAATTAGATGGGTAGCTGACCTTTTTGGGTTCAATCCAAGGCTCGAGTCCGGACTGACTCGTAAATTGGAACATATGCTTTATGTGATGGAAGCATTGGGAACCGGTTAGGCTTGACCTTACGGTTCAATGCATCCCGTGGTCGCCTCTATCAATTATAGTCTCTTCCTAAATGGTGGGCTGCATGTCCTTTGTCAATGATTCGAAAAGTACTTGTTGGCATAGATAGACGACATGGGAAGTTTTTTTCTTTTTTTCTTTAAATAGAATACATGCAAGGACATTGTTGACAAACCGACCCAATTCATAAGGGTTAGATTGCAAGCCTGCTCTCTCATCCGATGTGAGGGCTTCAGGTGTTATAATCTAATTGTTGCTTATGTTCAACATATACTCATATGCGATGTTTTATATAACAATCTTGTATTCCATTCACGTCTCTTTATTGATAGGCTTATAATACACAACTTTCTCTTTTGTTATAGTAATTGCTATAGTGTTACAATAAAGAATAGTAACTAATTTAGTATCGAATAGTAATTCAAATACTCATATACATTTTATGAGAGCTTTGGAATTTGTAAATCTACACCACTTGAAATTGCCCTAAAGATATATGGGTATAGCATTTTCAAAGTTTGACCATGAAACAAGAAACATCAATCAACTCATCACTTTAACATATATCCCGTTAACAATATTGGGTATTCATTCAAACAATAAAATAGAGAAAATATTTCGATCTTTTCGATACAATGATCATAATTATATTCTATTCAATCGAAAATTTGAAAATCAAGCTAATTCTTCATCCCGTATACTTAACAACAAGTGGTCTCGAGGTATCGCGCATCAAGAACAATATGAACGATCTCTTTAGGTTCGGATGCGGTCCACCTCATTAAATTAGAGAGGTGTTGGAAAATAAATACAAAATGGGCCTGTGCAATAATTAAAATGGAGTGCCAAAAAAAAAAAAAAAAAAAGGGGGGTGATGGAACAGAGAGTGTTGTGATTATAATAAGAGGGAACTTTTTCCGCAAAGTGCAGTATCCCATCCCCTCCAATCACGACTCACCACCTTCAGCTTCAGCATTACCCTCCCTCTCCATCTCTCCTTCTCCCCCTCAGATATTGGCAGAGCTTTCAGATTCAACCCCTGAAGCTTGGCAAAAGCTTCTGGTTGTTCAGCTCGGTGTTGGAGTTTTGACATCCATCCCTGGTCTCTTTCTTCCCTTTTCCTTGTTGCTCAGTCCTCAAGGGAAAGGAAGAAAGAAACCCATCATTTTCCCCCCCTGCTTCTCTCTCTCTCTCTCTCTCTCTCTCTCTCTCTCGTGTTATCTTCTCGTTTCGCACGAATTCAGAGGACCCTCCCCGCGAGGCTCTCTGGCTTTCGCTCTCCGAGCTCTCCCTTTTGCTGCAAGTTCGTTCGTGTGTTCGTTGACGTCTGATAGGGCCGCTCTGCATAGTTTTTTCTTGGTTTCGTTTTCGTTTCAGGGTCTCTGCTTCTCGCTTCTTCTTCTTTTGATACGTTGCATTCTTGTTTCTAGTTGCGTTGGGTGGTTTGTTGGGTTTAGATCTCGAGGGTCGTCGCAATTCATGTTGGTGTTTTCGGATCATACTGTGATTTGTTGCTAATGTTTTGAGAGGCTCGTCTTTGTTATATTGGGATAAAAAGTCGGTTCTTTATGGGATTCCTAAGGCTATGGTTGCACAGAGGAAAAGGAGTATTCTGATTCCTTTCAAGATGCTTGGTGATTTAACACGGATATCTTTGTGGTGAACCCGAAGCTCTCCGCATTTCCCATTCGAGCACCCCCTTTACTTTGTTCTCTCTCTCTCCCTCTCTCTCTCGCCATCGAAATCGAAGAGTCCCCTCTCTTTCTCTCTCTTTTTTCCAAGAAGATCGAGAATTTGGTCACCCTTCAGCATCTGACTTAAGTTTAGTCTGAAGGAGGGGTTGCGTGATTCCCATGTGATGAAGTGGGAAACGGGAGTTGCCTTACCACCATGTGCATCGAATGCGAATTGGCTTTTCAACGAGGAGGGAAGGACCGCGAAATGGACCCCTGCTGAGAACAAAATGTTCGAAAAAGCGCTGGCGGTGCACGATCAGGACACGCCGGATCGGTGGGATAGGGTCGCCTCGATGATCCCTGGGAAGACGGTGGAGGATGTGTTTAAGCACTATCAGGATTTGGAAGTTGATGTGAACAATATAGAAGCAGGGCTCATCCCGATCCCTGGCTATAGCACTACAGCGCCCTTCACATTGGAGTGGGCGAATGGCCATGGATATGATGGGTTCAAACAGTCTTATGGGCTTGGTGGGAAGAGATCATCATCGATTCGGCCTCCCGAACAAGAGAGAAAGAAAGGGGTTCCTTGGACCGAGGAAGAGCACAAGTAAGATATGAAGTTTTCTTTATTGCACTTTCTCTGAGTCGATCTCCAATGATCTCATTCACTGTCTGCTGGGTGAACTTAATTTGTCAGTAATATAAGCAGGATGAACAAGGTTAAGTGATCTAAGAATAGGGTTGTCTTAGAATTTTAATTTAGAAGGACCTTAGTCTTGCAAATTCAGTGGCTTTTAGACGAGGGCAGTTGTTTGCTTTAGTGCTCGATACGTCTGTTTATGTATACTGATGGACCTATTATGCAAATTTCTCTCCAGGCTCTTTTTGATGGGTCTAAAAAAATATGGGAAAGGTGATTGGAGAAACATCTCCAGGAACTTCGTGATCACGAGAACACCGACGCAAGTAGCTAGCCACGCACAGAAATACTTCATCAGACAACTTTCAGGTGGAAAAGATAAGAGAAGGGCCAGCATCCACGATATCACAACTGTGAATCTCACAGAGACTAGAACTCCTTCACCAGATGATAGAAGGCCGCCTTCGCCAGATCCTTCATCCATGGTGGCTCGGCATCCGACTCCTGTCACAGCACCCAGGACTCCTTTTCTCTGGAATCAGCCTAGCAATGGAGGGTCCATGACCTTCCATGCGACACAAGGGGATATGTCCATGTGCCCACATTTCAGTGTGAACTCTTTTGGGCTTAAATTCCAAGGGCAGAATACTCACAGAGGGACTTTCATTCAGAACCCGGTTTTTCATATGCAAGCTGGACAGAGTTATCCTCATGGATGAGATCGCTGCTTCATCCCCGTTTTCCTTAGCTCCAAGCATCTTTTGTTTCTATCTTTTGAAGTTTAGTGGAGTAGGTATGGTTGTGCTTTTGTCATGGTTTCTGTGAATATGTCTACTAGAAGAATTTGAGTTAGTTCATCAGTATCTAAACCCAGGACACAGGAGAACAAGATCGTGTTTCTTTTGGAAGCCATAAATCTAGTGTATAGATTCTCAGAGCTGGATTTTTTTCCTTTAGTGAGAATCTCCACCTTCGTTTGAGTATTGTGGTGTTCTGCCTATGCAAACAAAGTTCTACATTGAAAGCTGTGGAAGAACATGAAGAGGGCAGTATCGGTAGGGCGTATATGTGGTCTCTCCTTTGACTGAATTATCTAATTTATCGTTTTTGAGCAAATATTGCCTTTACGCCCAGAAAGAGGCGAGCAAAGCTCTTTCCTTTCGGTATTCTCTTTAATTTGATACCTCAAGTTTTCCCATCAAGTTAAGATTGCGATTCTGGATAATGAATGCATCCTGAGAATGGTATCCAAGACGACTTCAATGGAGAATGGAATAAAGGCACTGGCCTAAGTAAGCATATTCAATCCCTAGTTGAAGGCTTAGCATAAAACGCAAGTGTCGTGGCTTGATGCAAGGAAAGACTGTCAAAAGGAAGGGGTTTGTTTTGTTTTGTTTTTGCGTGCAGGAATGAGTATGTTGGAGACTGAAATTTGGCTCGGTCATTGGAGTTCTTCGCTTTTTCATCTCATGTAATCTGGAAAACAGGGGAATATCAATGACTGAATTCACTTTCAGATTTGATTGGAGAATTTTTTTTTTCCTATGTTTATCATTTTCTTTATGAATTTGAAGCAAATGGCCAGAATGAAATTTCGTGATTTTTAAGTAGCGACCAAACTTGAAATTGCGGCTGCACCTTGGTTTGATCCTCTGGCTCTAATAGATCATGAAATTTACTTGTTCTGAAAACTTTTTAATGATGAGACCATGTTTCAGATGCCGAATTACCGAGGGTAGTAATAGAAGAGCAGTTGCACAAAATTGCCACATGTTCCGCTCCCTTCTTAGTTGCCTACTTTCCTCCTTTTCTTCCGTGTCTTTTAGACTGTTCCACTACTCCGAATGAAATAACAGCAAAAGAAATGCCCTATTAGACTTGACCGGACCATCAAACACTTTTTAGTTGAAGCTGACTCTTCATTCCACTAACTGAGGCATCATATGCTTCAAACCCCTCTTTCTCCATGAGATCTCTCTCACGAGATCCTGCTCTAAATGAAAAAGAAGATCCCCTCCTAGGACTCTGTTTGAATAATTAGAGTTAGAAACATGTCCTTGAAAAGTTAAAAGATTCAATTTAGATCACAGTATTCTCGATAATGTCGATCTGGTGGTTTATTCTTTTGCCACAACAACAGCTCCTAATATTCCTCCCTCCATTATTTGATCATCAATGGTGGCAAGACCATTCTGAGGGGTATGAGACCTGTTTCTGCAAGTCCACGGAATCATCATACACGCGCGATTCTAATTGTACGGCGCCAATGGGATGTCAATCATCGAATGTGAAGCTCTTGACTTGTGACCCTTCAATGGAGACAGACTCATGTAGCTTTTTTGTTAGGTGGAGGAAAGGGTGCTTTTATCTTTTCTTAATCAGTGTGGTTTGGAATTTTTTTAGTTGCCGATGGGGTTTGAGATTCTCTTTTCGGTGGATAAATTCCATTGACCTAAGTTTTCTTTTCCGTTGTCTTAGTGCAAGGATCTATATTTTAATCGACCACTATGTTGAACTAATAATTTAGTTAATAATCTAATCAGATGAAAAAACAATGGACTGTTTACTGCTAACTACGGTTGAGCTCAGGTGATAGCAGTTGAGCACCGTCAACTGATCTGGTCCTCTGTTGCGCATGCATTCGTACAGACTCGAACTCTGCAAACAGTATGTTAAACTAGGGGAAGAAAACAAATACTTCAGCAACCATGTGAGGACAGGTTGTTTACATATTCAAAGAAACTCCATTGGTTGCTCTTGGATTTAATAATCTAGCCCTTTATGTCTGCATAGGCTCCTAAATACCTGTTTCTTCTTATCAGGCCTGTTTTGAGGATGCCTTCTTTTGATAGTACCTAACAAATGATGAGACTAAAAAGCAAAAATTTCCTTCATTGATTGTGGAGAATAAGGTGATCTGTTTGCTTGTTCTTGTTTTCATTTCTACCTTTTCATTTAACTCTCTGTGCGTGTTTTTTGGTGTGTTAGGTTGAAGTTGGGAGATTTTTCTGATCAAGAGCAGAGAAAAGAATGAAAGATTGGAAGATGACAAGTTGTACAAAGCACCAGGTCCATCTCTTAGGCTCTTTTCTCTTGTTGCTTTGCTCATATTGTTTGTTGGCAGCATCCATTTGGTAGCAATTATCACAAGAACAGCTACTAAAGCAGCGCCCATGTCCCGCGCACGGTGTATTACGAGAGCGCCACTTAAGGCAAATGAATTTCGAGGAAACATGAATAAATGGCCGTCCCATTTAGCTTTAAGGCGGTACATGACAAAAGAAATCACCATCCCTTTTCAAAAGGTGAAGCCCTCTATTTGCAAGTTGCATGTGGAGGCATCTTTGGCCACTTTATCCTTGTTACGTCTAGATTCAATTATATCGGAATTTTCACACTTTCGGTCCATCTTGTTTTGTCCATGTCTGATAAATATTCTGATTCTTCCCTTTAATTTACCAGCGAAATTATTCATAAGAAAACATGGTTGTTTGTGCTTGAATAAGGCCTTTTCATAAGATTACACTGGAATGACGAGGAAGTTTGCCACCTACTTCTAAAACTACGTTCATTTAAGTTTTGCAAACATGTTGATTCTCATTGTAATCTGGTTTCCCTGTTCTTAATTTACCATTTGACAGTAGACACGGCGCATATCTGAAGATACATAAGTAACTCTAACATTGTGTATGAGATGAAGTAGACCATCTTGTGATAAGTGAGGTTTTGAATAGAACTTAGAACTAGAAGCAAGCAATCAATGAGATAAGGTGGAGAGAGTGAAGCTTGATTCTGTATGATGCTTCTCTGGCCCATGAAGATCTGAGAATAAATCTTCCGTGGGGCCTCACTTTCCCAAGTTATGATAATTCAGAGACTGTTAAAGCAGAAGATGTACTAAAAGGCTTAATTATACACCAATTGGAAATGCCATTTAAGCTCTAGAAAAGGATTTTATACCTTGCAATTGTATAGGACAGTAGCACAGTGAGACAGGAACACGACACCTCTTGCCAAGAAAAAGATGCAGAATTGACAGACACAAAATTGAATGGTACACCTTTTCGAACCCTACCGCTAGATTGATTCAGAAACCTTATTTGGCAGGGTCTTAGCATCCACATTTATCAGACGTGAAGCGTGGCATTTTATTGCTGATATAATTTGATTAAGGGGCAGTGAAAATGGTATCAGCGGTAAAACAAACAAGACAAGTTGTATGGAAGGGAGTAATACGTTCATGGACTTTTTCTTACCTTTTCTTTACTTGGCATTCAAGTCTCTCTTTAATCGAGCCCCACCATCAAAACAGTTAAGCAAGGCCATGTTGCACATTGGTGAGAGTCATCATTAGCTTCTGCTAGAAACTTAAGAAAGATGAAGCCATGGTGATTGACTCTGCCTTTCAACTCAAAATACCAAGAAACATACAATTTGCCATTTTGCTTCCTCGAGACCACAAGCTACTAGAGAGCAGTACATCTCTTCCACTCATAGTCTTTGAGATTGTGCAAAATGAATTCACTGAACAGCGTCCTAATTGTTTAGCATGAATGGACTGAATGTGTTCTCATTGCATCTAAAAATCCCATTAAGTCGTACTGAATAGTGCAAATGTGGGCATGCGAGTAGAGGGTATATACAACCAAAGGAACTCATATAAACCGACTATATCCTTACATTGACAGAGATTGATCAGAAATTGGTTCCATGAGCTTCACTAGGTTGGTGAAAAGAACAACCCTGTTGTATATACAGGCTGATGCCTTTGATATTTTCTTGCTAGTACATCTGGATAAACCACATTTTGTATTTATTTATCTTGTTCTTTGCCTGCTCTAACTAATCTCTCAGCACTACGCCGAGTGTACAGTGCTGGAAACTATTGGAAATTAGAGAAACGATTAAATGACCGCTGTAGGAACATCGGAGTTCTATTGGGTGATCAGCCAATTAATGTTCCCCAGAACTAGTTTCAGCTGGTTGGGAGATGCCTTCAGCATCGGCTGATCTTGACTGTCATTGTGAAAAATGGTGATTTACCGTTCAACCAACTCCACAAAGTTTCGTATATTTGTGTTGATGCTGAGATTTTGTTCCTCAAGCATTCATCCATGTATCTTTGAACTAGTGCTAAAAATAGATGTCTCGGTCCTGAAGACAATGCTTCAACTTTCTCCACTGGCTTTCGACTTCTCAGTTTCTTCCTCAGTGCTTTCACTCGAGTCTCTATCTCCTCGTGTGCCATTGACTTCTTCCTTTGTGCTTTTGCTGGAGTCTATATCTCCTTGTGTGCCACCGACTTCTTGCTTTATGCTTTCCCTCGAGTCTATGTTTCCTCGTGTGCCATTGGCTTCTTCCTTTGTGCTTTCGCGGGAGTCTATATCTCCTTGTGTGCCTTTGACTTCTTCCTTTGTGCCTTCGCTGGAGTCTATATATCCTCGTGTGCCATTGGCTTCTTCCTTTGTGCTTTCGCCGGAGTCTATATCTCCTGGTGTGCCATTGGCTTCTTCCTTCGTGCTTTTGCCGGAGTCTATATCTCCTGGTGTGCCATTGGCTTCTTCCTTAATGCTTTCCCCAGAGTCTATATATGCTTGCGTGCCACTGGCTTCTTCCTTTGTGCTTTCGCTGGAGTCTATATCTCCTTGTGTGCCATTGCCTTCTTGCTTTGTGCTTTCCCCGGAGTCTATATTTCCTTGTGTGCCATTGGCTTCTTCCTTTGTGCTTTCGCGGGAGTCTATATCTCCTTGTGTGCCATTGACTTCTTCCTTTGTGCTTTCGCTGGATTGTACATCTCCTAGTGGGCCATTGGCTTCTTCCTTTGTGTTTTCGCTGGAGTCCATATATCCTCGTGTGCCATTGGCTTCTTCCTTTGTGGTTTCGCTGGAGTCGATATCTCCTCGTGTGCCATTGGCTTCTTCCTTTGTGCTTTCACGGGAGTCTGTATCTCCTGGTGTGCCATTGGCTTCTTCCTTTGTGCTTTCCCCGGAGTCTATATATCCTTGTGTGCCATTAGCTTCTTCCTTTGTGCTTTCGCCAGAGTCCATATATCCTTGTGTGCCATCGGCTTCTTCCTTTGTGCTTTCGCTGGATTGTACATCTCCTAGTGGGCCATTGGCTTCTTCCTTTGTGTTTTCGCTGGAGTCCATATATCCTCGTGTGCCATTGGCTTCTTCCTTTGTGCTTTCGCTGGAGTCTATATCTCCTCGTGTGCCATTGGCTTCTTCCTTTGTGCTTTCACGGGAGTCTGTATCTCCTGGTGTGCCATTGGCTTCTTCCTTTGTGCTTTCCCCGGAGTCTATATATCCTTGTGTGCCATTAGCTTCTTCCTTTGTGCTTTCGCCAGAGTCCATATATCCTTGTGTGCCATTGGCTTCTTCCTTTGTGCTTTCGCTGGATTGTACATCTCCTAGTGGGCCATTGGCTTCTTCCTTTGTGTTTTCGCCGGAGTCCATATATCCTTGTGTGCCATTGGCTTCTTCCTTTGTGCTTTCGCTGGAGTCTATATCTCCTCGTGTGCCATTGGCTTCTTCCTTTGTGCTTTCGCTGGAGTCTATATCTCCTGGTGTGCCATTGGCTTCTTCCTTTGTGCTTTCCCCGGAGTCTATATATCCTTGTGTGCCATTGGCTTCTTCCTTTGTGCTTTCCCCGGAGTTTATATCTCCTTGTGTGCCATCGGCTTCTCCAGTTGACTTCTCAAGAAGATTAATCGATTCCTGTTACATGTAAGCAATATATTCATACATCAGATTTTTTCGATAGATGCACTTAAATACTTGGAAAAGAAAAGCATCCAAATGGATTCTCAAGTCATATCAGAAATGCCAGTGGTGGTGATCACTACCTCCTCTATCACTTTAGTGTTGGACTACTATATCGGACTTCCGATCTATTTTGACAATTGATACTTTAGAAATTTGGAGATAGTTTTGAACATTTTCTGAACTTCTGTGTTGTTTATCTCGACAAGCTTCTAGTTCTAGGTCACATGACATGAAAATCATACGCTTTCAGCTTGTATATAAGAGCTATGATGCTCAGCTCTGTCGTTATGTTAGTCCACAGTTGATAGGAAAAGCGCAACAGCCACAAACAGAACATCAATATCAATTGGGCAGAAGAAGAAATCGTGGTCATTGATTATAGGGATCATGCATCTCTTTACGCCCACAATATCTTCAATTGATTCAAACAGTCTTTACAGTCTTTACAGCCTAGAACTTAATTACCTGAATATGCTGTTTTAGAAATAACTATTTTATATGGCACAATCAAATAAAACTACCGACCTCTGCCTTCTGGGATTGCCTCTCTTCGGCTTGATGGGGCACCAAATTCTGTGCCAGTGGCGTTGATTCTAGGTATTTAGCTTCTGGCGGATAATCAGACCCCATTGTATGATTTTTATCATCAGAATCCGATATATCTGGACCTTCTGCCGTTGCTGTGACTTTCAGGCATGTGGTTGTGGAAACTCTGTCAGCTGAATTTTCTTTACACAAATCTAGGAGGGAAATGGATGATCCAAATGGATCTTTCGAGCTCTCATTTGCTTTGAAATTATCTATGTCGTCTTTTGGTTCATCTTCCTCTACTCTAGTTAGGTAGGACAAGGCTCCCCATATTTCTTCACTACCTGGGATAACCTCCTTTCCGACATCTTCAGAATTAGTGGAGCACTCAAGCTCAGGAGGCGAAGTAGCGTAATCTATGGTCCGAGGGGAACCGGATTCGGAGACCTCCACTTGCATGTCTGAAGCTATGGAGTATGTGGAGGAATGGCCCGTCCGCTTGTCTAGATCCATAGCAAGTGGACTAGACAAATCCTCATCCGTTTCTATGCCATTGGGTACTGAATATTCAAAGGTCTTGTGCACAGAAATGTTTGCCGTATTGGGAAATTGTGAACTGATCGAAACTTCGTTCCCATCCTCACTTGTTGCCTGTCCGTCATTGTCTGATGTTGATATGGAGCTCTGGTTGCCGTCTTCTTCATCGATAGAACCTGATTTTGTGTGGTTTTTGTCTTTAAACACCTTCAGCTCGATGTCCTCGGCACCTTCCTGCTTATCTTCAAGAACTCCTAGCCCGCCATTATCATTTTCAGGTTTAGTTTCATGTTCAGCCTGGCCAGAACCCATGCCATAGTCTCTGTGGTACAGAATTTGTTCCACCAGTCTGTCGTGATCTCCCTTAGCTGGAAAGATAAAAACGACTCCCATAAATTACTGGAAAGTAAACGCATGGATCAAATGAACGCACAAGAACAAATATTAGAAGCGGTCTGACCTGAGAACTTTCTCAATCTCGGGAATAGTGGCTCTCTCAGAGCCCTCTTCTCTGTAACAGAATAAATATCTGCATTCCTGATATCTTGATCAAGGCTAGTTTCTACGGAGAAAGAGGGCCCTAGGAAGAAGCTCTCATGCCTACAGAAGATGTCCTTAGGCTGACTCGCAGGGAAGTCACTTTGGAAACCATCCACTGTGAGATTTGGCTTCTCCTCTTGAGGATCATAAGGAAGGTCAAAAGGGTTTCGTGCAGGCAACAGAACTGAAGGAGCTGACCCGGGTATCTGCGAGTCCAGAGCCTGATCCGAGCAAATAGGGGGATCGAAGGGGTTCTTTGAAATCTGAACAGGCGGAATATAACCCGCAGGCCCAATGTCCATGTCAAGTAAATTCTCCTGGACCTTTGTTCCGACGAGTTTCCTCGCCCTTCGCTTTGTGATTAGATTCTCCAGTCTCCGGTTCCTTTCTAGCTCGGACAGGCCGAGGTCCATGAGATTCTTCTGATCATCCTCTGTCCACTCCACAGCCTTGTCCCCATCCTCTTGTGCCTCTTCTTCGTCTTCATATTCTGCTTCTTCCAAGATATCCGCCTCTAACTGGCCCGTAATGCCACCTTTATCATCCTTAGAAACTTCAATTTCAGGCTTCGGATCCCCTGACTCTGAGGTTAGCGGGTACTCATTCATATGTTTTAAATCTCTATCTGATTCGTGGGAACTGGAGCTCTCTCCATTACCCAAGGAGCAACACCCGCCCTGAAAATGTAAACCAGGGTCATTCTCCTTGTCCTTTCTGTCTCCGCCAATCAGACTATCACCGCAAGTCGTAGAAAAAGTCACGCGTTTCACCTCCTTAACACCACCACCTTCAGCATGAGCGTCTTCCCATATTGTCTTGAAGTTACGGCGTTTGCTCATTTGCGCTCGTATCAACGGCTTCTGGTATTGGTGAGCTGTATTAGCAGCGCCTTCCTTGCCAGACTTCAGCTTTTCAGGCGGGATAACGCGGTTCGTTTTCTCGTCTTTGCTGCCACTCGGGATTTGCAGAATTCCAGTTCCATCCCTGGAAAGAACTCGAACAAGAGTAACAGCAGAGAAAGCTATGGGGATACTGATCATGAGAAGCTTGAACACATTTGGGAAAAACAGATACAGGAGGAGGAAGAATGAGGCTATCATGGAACCCAGCGGGTGCTTTTGGGCGAATGCATAACCGGCCCTCCAGGATAACGAAAGGATTCTGCAAATACATGCTAGGACCTCCTTCGCTTCAAGCGCCATATTCTCTGGATGTTTGTTCTGCAATATCTGCCCTCTTGAGTCTCAGGACAACTTAATATGCAAGAAAGAGGAGCTGCAGTTTTCGGGGAGGGATCGGGAACTACGGCGACATGATGCAAGTTTCCATTGCGAGAATTGATAATGTGAAAGGTGATGGATTCATCAGAGGAGGAACAAGCAGAGAAGATTGGAGGTGGTTGTGATTAGTCTTGGAAGGATAAGAGAGGGGCAAAAGCCAAACCCGGCAGATTAAGATCAACCGGTGGACATTCTTGGTTTGACATTCCAATTTTAGGTACCATCTTTTCCTGGTGGATGGTTTCTGTGAGATCCTTATTTTCAGGAAGTCTTTGTCTGTCTGCGCGCCTGGCTATGTGTGTTTCATTTTATTCCAGGATGCTAAAATAGGAGAAAAGAAAAACTAAACAAAGTCACCGATTGCATTGGTGAATGTTTGTGCCTCCAGCATACATCATTTAACTAACATTTTGCAGACCTTTTTTTTTTTTGGGTGCAGACCAAGTTTTGGATTGCTATCTTATTTTGTCAGCTAAATTCCTTCTTAGGTGAGTTATCAATATTATCATGAATTTACAAACGTCAAATGAATTGGTCATTTTACTGACATCATTGCATTTTACAGTAGTGGCTCGTGAGTTTCTTCTAATACCGTAATTGCCAACGTCCAAATTGATTAATAAGTTGTTTGACTTCTTTAAGATTTTACAAGTGCAGTTAGTAGACCATAACTCTATAATGAATTTAATGACATCAAAAGAATTGATAAGTTACGGACGGATTTTAAATTTTACTACTGATGCTATAATAAATTTATTTACAATTTAATTCGTTAACTTCTTTTAGATCTTATAATTGCCGTTGGTAAACTATAATTGATAAAGTAACATAATCTTTTGAGAAATTTATATTTTAAATGTTGATAAATATGATTAAGCTGGATTTTAGGGATTTTCCAATTTTCTACAAATCTGTCGAAATCTTCTATGTTTTTTGATTTTTTTTTTTTAATGTATATGACCCTAATCTGAAGACAATTGTTATTTAATAAAAAAGAGTATTTAGATGCTTGTTACGTACGTTAGCCGCCAGAGAGAGATTGACAACCTGAGCTAATGTTTAGATAGGGCGATCATCTATTCATATGCATTTGATATCTCACTGAGAGTAAACAGTAGTGTGCGCTAGGCGTGGCTTGACCTCAACCAGCGATGGTGAGGTGAGCCTCGCTACTGGCTGGCGTGGTTGCCTTAATCTGGCAAGTGACTAGAGGAAGAAGTAATACGGAAAAATAGAAAAAAATTCAAATTGTCGACATCAATACCAGCTGTACTACATTAGTAATCAGTCATATCATGTTAGCAGCAATTGACAAAATTTGGCGATGAACTAAATTGACATAAATGCAAAATATTTAAAACTTGATTGGCAAAAAAAAAGAAAATGTTTATGATCGAATTAATATAATTATAATAAGTTTATGACTTTTTATAATTCTCTCCTCTTATTTTTTTTTTTTTTTTTTTTTGCCCGATCTATAAACAATCGGAGCCTTTGCACTCGACTAATCCTAATACGAGCACTATCGGAGCCATAGGGGGGCTCTCCCAGCACTATTTGCTCCATACACAAGGCTTGAACTCGAGACCTTGTTTAAGGAAACCCAAGCTCCTTAGGCCAACGAACGTTGGTTCTCCCCCCTTATCTTTACATAGACTACTAACGGTATCATCAATTTATCAATATCCTAATAAATTAGTAAGTCGCCAACTTCTTTCAATTTTTTTTTGGTAGGATTAAATACCCTTCATGTTTCTTTCTTTAGCAAATACTTCATTGAGAATTTAGGGTCCATTTATTTGATGGAAACTGTTTTTAGGAAATTATTAACCGACTATTTAGCATTTGGACGACGGAAAATTAATTGATCTATAGTTTTTCTTTTCATGATTTGGAAGCAACAAGCTTAGATTAATAGGAAAATGACCCTTTTAGCAAGAAAAATAATCACTTTTCCTAAGCCAACAAACAAACGAAAACTAATAATTTTCTTTAAAAATAAATTTTATGAAATATATATTCCATTGTCAAGAAGTTCTTAGCTATTGCTTAAATTCGGTTTGTTTCTTGAAAAATAAACATTTGAGAAATATTTCCCAAAAAATGATCACTTAGACCATTTAAAATAATTAGTTAATAAAAATATTTTTATTATCAACACTAATTTATATTTGAAAATTTTGATGAAAATATTTTTTATTCATTTATTTTTGTAAGCGATACAATCAATTATTTTAGAAAAATATTTTTCAAAACTTCCATTTTCCATAAAATAAAAAGTCTTAAGAGTGTGTTGGTTTCGGAAAAGATTTCATGGTAAAGGAAAATGCTTTCCCCTTTTTAAGTTAGGCAATCTATTTTCCTCACTTTAAATATACATTTTGCATTGGCCACTATTTGTTAACTGATTATTTTTCAACAAACAACATCTAGGAAACTAATTCATGGAAAAGTTTTTCACTCAAACCCACCCTTAGAACAAATGATCCATCTATTTCTCCACTAGTAAATATCAGGTCATCCTTCAGATGAACATAACACGCAGATCACAGTCGGACCACGCAAAAATTTCAGCGCTTAACCGTGCATATTCACGCTTTCTAACAATGTGAAGCAGACTCATCCGAACATGAGCAAAGCACGTAAATTAGATCATCATTTGGCTCAAGATTTCATAAGATCCGGAGCTGGAGCTTTTTGCTAACCCATAGGTCATCGTCGAGATAGATTTTCCTACTGTTTGGGTGTACACAGGATTCGATCTTCGTATCCTCGGAGGCGGAGTTCTTCCTCTTCGATACTCACTGGGAACATGCTCTCGACAAGCCTTGCCAGAGCTCCCAAACATATTCGTCGAAGTTAACTATCACCAAATAAGTAAGCCTCGCGACACTCAAATGATACATAAACAATGGTAAGAACTAAGAAGTTGAAGAAGTCGCGTTACGATATTATAATGAAGGCATGGCCCCCGTTTGGCTTGAGATAAAAAAGACAGGAGAAGATACAGCCTATACTATCTTGAGATTCAATGAACCTTCTCATAAGGGTGGCTATTCAGAAACAGCCACTCAGAGCAGTAGGTAAGCAAGACTAACGATCTCAATGCAAAACTGTGCAAATGAGAACGCTAAATCAGCGAATTATATATGATACACGAAGAACAAATGCCTCTAATTGTCATTGGCTAGCACCATGGTTTGCATAAAAGTTCTTACCAATGGCAAACTTCAAATTTTGCAGGATTTATTTGTGACATTCCAATAAGTTAGCCAGCAGCATATTCTGCAGCTGAACTTACCCAATAACATCAGATATTCAACTACAGTTAATCACACTGCTGAGAGAGCTTGATTTCCCAGCAGTTAAAGATCAAGAGAAATCCAAATGAGAGAAGTCCAACATTTTACATCTCATCTTCTTGTAGAAGATCATTTTTTAGATACAACGACTCACCTCTAAAAAGCTATGATCATTATTTACTCGAGTCCATGATGAGAAAGGATCTATACAAATGCAAACTATTATCAGAAAGTCTCCGATTATCATTTTCCCATTTCTACACTTAACTGGAAATACAAAGAGCGCTCTTTTGAATGGAGGACTGATCACAGGACATAATGACAGAACACAGAAGAGGAACATATGCACTTGTCATGTGAGAAAGATAAATGCCTAGAGAGCTGTATCTGAGACGGCAAAATTTAGACTGACAGACCAAAGAGAACAAATCGGGCAGAAAAGAATTATGCAGTAAATAACCTTAACTACAACACATTCCATACAATTGAATATCGAAGAATTCGACAAAAAGTTACCACCCTCAGCCAGGTCTGCAGCAATTCCAAATTGCAAAAATGTGCATATGCAATGCAGAGCATAGCTTCAAGGTTATCAGGTCAGGGGAGCTTAAAAATGGTTGAGGGAATCTTGAACTTAGCATCATCCTGATCAGTTCTCATCAGACTCGCCTCCTGCGTCGGCAGTGGGTAACCAGTAAGATTAATGAACGAAAAAACCCAATTACACAGAACAACAGAAGTGGATTTATACATTCCTTTTCACCGTCTTTGCAAACAACGATGGTCCACAGTTACTTACATTCCGAGTCTGCATACGATTACCCAAAACTACAAGGACTAGAATTTCATCGTTGATCACCTTGACATCCCTGACAAAAGCATGAAATAGCGATATACGATGACACTACAAAGGCAACGACCAAAAGTCCAGGCAAGAAAAGCTTAAATGCTAGACATGGAACATGGTGTGCTTAACTCAGTACACAGATGTAAGATCTCCGTGATGCAAATGAACAGAATTCCCAAACCAAAACTTAACACCCTCATCAGTCCTTAACCAAAAGCGTATGAAACGAAACGCCATAAAAATTCCATAATTTCAATCAAAGAATCCCCACCAAAATCAAAAGAGTCAAGTGTCTGTACAGAACCTAAGCAAAAAGGCAAAGAAGACTAACCCTCCTCGCCCTCCTCGCCCTCCTCTTCATCTCCATCCTCTTCGCCGTCGCCTTCGGAATCGACCCCATACCTCGCATTCAAGAAATTCACGGCCTCGGGCGTGAGCACCAGCTTGTCCGCATTCAAGATATCGAACAAATTCAGCGTCCGCGGCGTCAGCATCTTGAGGGTCCCGATGTTCCGGCTGGAGAGCTGCACGATGTCCGCGACCTCCGTCATCAGGAACATCGACTTCTCCTTCGGGTCCAACCCCCACCGCCGCATCGCCTCCGCGAAATCCCTCGTCTTCGGCGTCTCGAACTTGTCCCCGAAGTCCTCCACGACCGTGACGCTCCCGGCCGCGCTGCTCAGCGCGGTCGACATCGCGAGCCGCTTCTCCTTCCGGTTGATCTTGATGGACCAGTCCCTGGGCCTGGGGCCGAACACGACGCCCCCGCCGGGCCGGAGCGGGGTGGTCTGGGAGCCCCGGCGGGCCCGCCCGGTCTTCTTCTGCGGGTAGGGCTTCCGGCCGCCGCCGCGGACCTCGCCGCGGGTGAGCGTGGAGGCCGTGCCGCGGCGCTTGTTCCGGAGGTCGGTGATGAGGGCCCGGTGCACGACGGCGCGGGCGGTCTCCGGCGGGGCGCTCCTGAGGTCGAGGTACGTCTCGCCGACCTTCTCGCCGGAGAAGTCGAGGATTGGGAGGGTGGTGAGCTCGGCGGCGACGGAGAGGGGCCTCGCGGCGGGTTTCGAGGAACCGGGTCGCGGGAGCGCGGCGGACTTGAGGGTCCCGCGGGAGGAGGCGGCGAAGAGAGAGGAAGAGAGGAAGGAGAGAGAGGTCGGAGAAGCGAAAGTCGCCATTTTTTTGGGGAGAGGCGGAAGCCGAGAAGAAGAAGAAGGGAGTTTTTAGTCTCGTCTTATCTGGTTTCCATATCCGTTGGCGAAAGGGGAAGAGATGATATGATGATTGATGCAGGGCTCGGTTGCTGCTACGCTGTCGTTTCAGTTCTGTTGATCTCCTTTTCTTCTTCCTTCTTTTGATTATTGAATACATTGCCCCGAAATTACTTACCAAATAAACAAAATTCCATGAAATTCCGTGAAATTGGAGGTCGCTACAGCAAATTGGATCAGGCTAGAATGGAATTACAAAATTGATAACTAAAACATGTTGAGCGATGGTGTGGATTGTCAGTGAGTGTTTGATTAGTCATCTTGTTAATCGCCTTCTAGCAAAATATAAAAAACAAAAAGTCATTTTATTAATCACCAATACTAATGCAGTCAGATTGATGACAGTGGCGTAAAATTAACACATGATGTTGATGTTATATGAAATAAGCATTTGTTAATTATAAATATATTGATTTGTGATTTCTTTGTGATATTAATTTAATTTAACAAAAATTAACAAAGAGTAAGTTTATCACAAATGTATTACTTTGAGATTTTTAATGATAAAAATATTATTTTGTAATAAATTTGTTACTTGTTTACTACATTAGGGTTTCTTTGGTATTAACATTTTTATTTAATATGGTACTTTTCTTTTTGGTCGGTTTTAATATGATACTTAAACTTTTAGTAAATATTCAAATTAATTTATGAATTATATAAAAATATTTAATGTTGTTCCTGAACTCAAATTAACGAAGTGATAACATTTAATATTTTTATATTATTTAAGTATTAATTTGAAAATTTATTAAAAATTGAGGGATTGCATTGAACAAATATATTACATATTTAATTAATATTCAAGCGTCATTTTAAATAAATTAAAAGTATAAAATCATATTTTCTCCGTTTCTGGGGATGAGGATTGGGCGTGTGAAAGTGTCACTTATCCGTGCACGTCTCATCGTCTCCGCCGCGCCGCCCCTGACCTTACACCGTCACGCGGCGTCTCTCTTCTTCGTCTCTCCGTTCGATCGATCCCGTCCGTTTTCCTCCGACCACCCCCCATTTCTGAAACCCTAGCAAGCTCCATCTCCATCATCTTCATCTTCTTGGTCCTCCGGGAAGCACTCGGATCGTTCAGCCCCGCAGATGTCGCGCGAGGAGCCCGGCGTCTACCACGAGCGGCAGAGGCTGCAGTTCTGCCTCTTGCACTCCCTCAACAACCTCTTCCAGGTACGCCCGCCGCCGCGTTTTCACCTCTTTACGCTCGAACTGGATTGGGTCGATCTTGGTTTTCCCCCCGGGGCCCCCCATGTTGAATGCCCTGTTTTTTCTTGCTTCATTCTCTCGCCAATCAGAGGAAGGACGCGTTCACTCGCGAGAGCTTGGACCTGATCGCCGACAGGCTCGTCCTCGACGACCCCGACAAGGAGAGGTGGACCCCGCTGTCGCTGCTGTTCAAGCCCCACCACAACGCGCTCACCGGGAACTACGACGTCAACGTTCTCATCGCCGCCCTGGAAGGCGAGGGCAAGCGGGTGGCGTGGCACGACCATCGGAGCGGAGCCGCCGCGATCGGTCTGGAGGATCCGGACGGCAAATTGATGGGTCTTGTGCTCAATGTTCCGGTCAGGAGGTACGCCGGGCTCTGGCGGAGTAGGCATTGGGTGGCGGTTAGGAAGGTCGAGGGCGTTTGGTATAATTTGGACAGCGATCTCGACGGGCCTTTTGCTTTTCAAAGCGTAGAAGAAGTTAGGGAGTTCTTGGATCATGTGATGGCCAATGGTGGGGAAGTCTTGCTGGTCCTGAACGATGACCCTTGAGTTAGGGAAGTTTGGTTGATTCTTGTTGTAAAAAATTGATTCACACAGAGGTCGCATTGTAGATAGGATACACAGGGCTTCTTTTTAGCTTTGTATTGGATTTGGTTTCAGATAAAGATCCGCTTTGTATCTGGTCCACAGTGAAATTTCCGAAATGAATGCTTAGCCTCTGAAGATTTCTTGGTTTGCCAGTGCCGTGACAGTTTCTTGATCCCTTTGAAATTGTATATCAATTTTTTGATGTGTTTTTGGGAAGCCAAGTAGAATTGCAGTGAGAATGTGTATGTGCAGATGGACTGTTGCGACTTGCAGACTTGCAGTTGCAGCCTTTATTTGTCGGTGAGACTTGCTTGGACACGGGTCAACATAGACTGCTCGATCCCATTCGTTAATCATGTGGGTGTCACATGGATTCCCAAAGAAATTAATGGCTGTGACCACTCATGGTCCACGCAAGTCCTTTCTCTATTTGATGGGATTCGGTTACCGATGGCTTTGTGCTTGCATTGGTGACATACCTAACCGGAAGACACGTCTTGTTCACTGAAATTTTCCAGTTCAAATCGATATTGAGAATTTTTTAAGGAGCATTGCTATTTTTCATGTTTGCCTTTCCTAATTGAACTTGCTGCTGGCGGTAAGTCGAGAAAAAGTGTTGAGGTTTAGTAGGAATCGCTCTTGAGCCATGCCAAATGAGTTGGATCTGAAAGCAGCTCATTGCAGAATTGCTGCTCTGCCTGGTCGGTGCAATGCCTGCAGATTTCTTAAAATGAAATAGTCGGCTGTGCCTGGTCAAATTGTCTTCGATGTCCTGCATATATATCTCTTTCTGAAGAGAGTTGCCTACTACTGCATTCATGTTGGCGGTTGGCACTAACACCTGAACAAAGTAGGAAATGAATATGGTAAAGCGGTGATACTTGTTAGTCTGGAAGAATTGGAATTGAAATTGCGAAGTTGGCGATTCCCCCACTCTGGGTAAGAAAGAGGACAAACTCATTTGAGGCGAGTTAAGCCAAGCCGAAAAGCATCCTCAGTCGAGTCCTTTTATTAGACGATGCAACTTAATGGAAATGACTCCTGTCAATGGAAGCAGTCTTGAGAAACATCTGCGTGAAAGGAGTGACCCTGGACCCTCTGCATGTCCTGGAAGCACAAGACTTCCTATTTGGAGTTGTCACGAATTCTGAATACTTCCTGCTAGCTGTTGCTGGGCAATTTCATTTTCATGAGAGCACAAGACATCGTTCTTGGAGTTCTCATGAGTTCTGAATTCTTTCCTACTAGATATTCTGCTGGGCAATTTCAATTTTCTGTTATGAAAATGTTCTTCCTAGTCTTAATGCAAATGTTCTGTTTTTCTCTTTCTTGTGAATTATCTATCAGTTATTTGTAAGATACGAATGTGTACTAGATTTTCATCTAGCATGTTGCGAAGCTGTTGAATTGATATTTGATCAATGATTACCGGCAAAATCATAATCATAGAGTGGAGGACCTTCTTTCTGTTTTAGTTTTTGAGAGAATGACGTTGTCATATCACAGCTGTTCGATATGTCTTCTTCGCAAGACCCATTTTATCGGCACGCTGTCAGTTCGAGTCAAGGAAACTTTTGTCCTCGTGTTTGGGAACTCATCTGGTTGTGTTTTTCTTTCCCACGAACTTCACACCCATCCCTCTTGACATGTAATTTGTTTTCTTGGTAATCAAAATCTCTTGATTCTCTTGTAAGTGTGGCCCTCCGATAGACCCGAAAAGAAGGGACAAAAGTGAGGAAATGCATGAATGTGCAGGAACGAAAAGCGGCCATTGTTCATCTGTAGCCTTTGGAAGTGTCAATGTTTCTAGATTTTTATATGTTGCATCCACCTTGACAATCATAACCCAAAGAGAATCCTTCTGCTCAAAGAAACGCTGATGGGGATGGGGCTGTGGAGTGTTTCCTAATCAAACATTTAGTGGAACACTTTTGTTGACCCTCTGGCCCGTTCACTTGGAAAACTATAGTGGAAGTTATGAACAGCAAAAAGAGCTTGAGCAGTTCTTTATCTAAAGGAGCAAAAAGCGCCACTCAGACAGAAATTAAAGAGAGAAGGTGTGCTATCTGGTGTAGGGTGTCGATTTCTTATGCTTGCTTTTCCTGAAAGTGACTCCTCAGCTGAACTAGAGTTTGTGTTTACAGGGTCGATCGTATTAATTAACGAAAATTGCACTCGTGTGGATACTCTAGTCATTTCAAACCTGTACTAGAAAAAGGGGTGACCCCACATGACCATTAACATTTTTAATTGGGGTCTTTCGTTTGTTTGTAGCTTTGTGAAGTGCGATCTGGCCTGTTCTTTTATTTTTTTTTATCGAACGATCTGGCCTGGTCGAGCAATTAAGATTTGTAGGGCAGGGTAGCATTCCTGAGGGAATTATGATGGCGGTGATGCCTTTGTTAGGGCCTTTATTGTTTAGCCAAATCATTGAAATTTTCAGAATTTCTTTCCTTGAAGCCATAGTATTTTCGGAAGACACATTTTTGAAAAGCCGTAATCGTGGCTCTTTGCTTATGAAGGGGGAGTTGTCTCTCTGGAATCACAGATAAGTGAGAACAACCCCTTTTTTTAGTTGACCAAAAGAAAAGTCTGCCTCTCTCTAGGTACTTGAACATTTATTTCGAAAATGAGTTTGGGATTAATCTCCAATGCACAAAGCAATGTGGAAAAGTTTCTTGGTCAAGCCATGATGCTGACTATTAGCTAATACTCGCCGCCCCTATTTGACAAGTTTCACTGTCCAAGTGGACATTGCGAATCACGCCCTCGCACGAGTACACTGAATAGTGGAACGAGTGTTTCAGTTCACACCGATCTCTCTATAAAACTTTGGTCTTTGGTACCTTTTCCATCAACCCCACCCCACCCCACCCCACCCCTCCGTCCCTCCCTCCCTCTCTCTAGTTCTTGCCCTTCTTCATTTTCTTGAGGTAAAGCAAGCTGTTTGAAGGATGTCGACAAGAGGAAACAGCAGATTGAGTCAAAGGGAAGAAACCAAGAGGCCGGTGATTAACCATCACAGGCACAGGCATAAACCGACTGGCAAAGTTGCTGGAAGAAGGTGGTGCACCGCCACCACGGGAAACTGCTGTGTTAGAGTGCCTGCAAGGCTAGAATCTTCGAAGCTTTTGAAGCATCTTAGAGAGAAAGTGTTAGCAGCTCTACGGCTGGTGTCGATGAGAAAGGGGGCAACTAAGATCTCTTCCTCAGTCAACTCAAAACCATCCGCAGCTTCTTTCGATTCACAAAGAACTGAAGCTGTCGAGGACTGCATCAATTACATCAACTCATCATCTGCATCATCATCATCTTCGACATCGTCATCGTTGTTGTCGTCTTCTTCTGCTTATAATACAGTAACTAATACAGTCACCACTCAGCCACCAAGGCAACTGCCGCCGCCGCCGCCGCCGCCGCCTAGTCTTCCTCCTCAGCCAATTTCGAATTCCAAACCAAAAGATTCTGCTACTCAGCCTTCATCTTCGCTGCTGCCGCCGCCACCGCTTAGCCATTGTCCTCATACACAATTGAATTTTGAATCAGAAGGATCTGTAACCCAGCCTCAACCTTCACCACCGCCACCACCTACCTCTTGTCTTCAGCCAAAGTTGAATTCTGAATCAGAAGGTTCTGCAATCCTGCCTCCATCTCCACCGCCGCCGCCGCCGCCGCCGCCTAGCCATTGTCCTCAGCCTAGACTGAATTCCAAATCAGGATATTCTGCAATGCCGCTTCCACCTTCACCACCACCACCTAGCCATTGTCCTCAGCCTAGACTGAATTACAAATCAGGAGATTCTGCAATGCCGCCTCCATCTTCACCACCACCACCACCACCTCCGCCGCCATCACCACCAACACCACCACCTAGCTTTTACGAACCAGAAGGTACTGCCACCCCACCTCCACAAACACCACATATGCCACGACCATGTATTCCTCCTCCAGAGACAAAATCAAAAACCCAGTCAGTAGGTTCTGCTGCTACTCCACCTCTGCCCCCACTGCCGCCACCACAACCTCGTCTTCCTCCTCATCCAAGATCGAACCCAAATCAGCAGTTTATATTGGGGTTAGTTAAAACATCAGAGTTCTGCTCAAATCTTCCTTCTGCTAAGAAGACTTGAGCACATTGGTCCTGCGAGGCAAAATTATGAATGTCTTCTTTGCTGGTGGCAATACAATGTACAATATGTTGTTGCTTTGTTCTGTAAGCTTTGCACTAAATAGTTTGATTGCTTACATATGTTTGCAAATGTAAACTCTTGGAGATGTATGCAAGCGGCATTAAAGTTATTAAATATTGAGAAACAGAACATCAAATCAATTAGGAAACAGAACTTCAGTACTCTTAAGAGAGTAAATGTCTCTTCAAAGCACCAGCAATAGAGCATAGCCTTAAGGTGAAGGTGAGGTTCGAGCTTCTCCCTTTCATTTCTACTTATTGAGCTTTGGCAATTGCGGGTATTCTGGTTTTTCCGGTGTGATCTTTCTATGGACAGGTCGGCGTGCCACTTCCCTCCCTTCTCTGTTCTCAGTTGAATATTTCCCCTTACATATGTTGTGAAGAATCGATGAAGAATCTAGGAGAAATGAAAATAGATACATGTGCTCCATCGAAACTTGTGGCATTTTTCTGTTTGGCTCTGTCAAATATAGGTTCCGACTGATCCTCACACATTCATTATGCTGATATACCCACTTGATGGGTGAAATTTGCATGATACTAGCATTCCAAGTAATTATGCTATGACTTTTTCTAGAATTTTCACCAAATTACAGAAAAATAATTTAAAAGAAAGGAGTGGTAATGACCATTGATTTGAGCATTTGGCTCATAACACTGTTTCATGTGAGTGTAAGATAGTCTACTAATCTGAAAGGTGCTGATCCGGAAGAGAAATGCATGAGAGTACAATACTGCTAGTTGTGCTGAGACTACTGCACAGAATTTGACATATTATGTGAAAGGATGGAACTTATCAGATTCTTGAACATGATTTACTCATTGATCTATCTACTTATGGCTATTACATTACTATATAAACCAATTAAGTGAATCAATTTAGATGTATACAGTATTATCTAATCCGGTCTAAATTTATTCCACTACCATCTCCCCGCTCCTCTCTCTTTCTTTGTGTGTGAGTGCACGCGCACACCCATGTATGCACCCTGAATCAAAAGATGCTTGAGGTTGAATGCAACCACTTGCATGGTGGCAGATGGAGGCGGCGCGCAACCCCAAGAAAGAGCGAGCAGGGGCAGGGGTGTGGTGTGACAGCGAGATGGGTGCGATGGTGGCGAAAGCACACGAAAGAGAAAGAGGGGGTATGTTTGGTTTAACGTTTTAAGGTAGAATTCTCTAAATTAGTTACCTTGTAATCATTTAAGATAATTGGTTTCCGGTTACCCTCATTGTAAAAATCTCTATTTTTTGGTCATATTAGAATTGTCCTTTCGGACATGATTGTAGGACATGATTATCATCGTAAATAATCTTTATTTTTTGGTCTTGTTTGAATACCGAAACTTGATGGACACAAACATGACCTGCAAACATCAATCGTCACTTATAATAATGGGAGTGCTATTCTAGCCGGATATTATGTAAGAGAGATTGTTAGATGATCTCACACTATGACATTTCTTTTTGTCCAGTCGATCTAATCACCACATTAGCATTCTTTTGATAAAGTAAAGAAATCCCTCACTCGCTTGATAGTCTACAATAGACTTGATTGGACAGAAGGCGTGCACTTCGAAGACGCCTAGGAAAATATGCATTCTAGCAGCATGATATTCTAGTGCCATTGCGTCGACATATTTGGAATTGGCTGAGGCATGCAAACCATCATACACACTTCCCCTCAATTCTTTTCTTCTCCCCGGAATAGCAAGAAATCAACTGGTTTGGCTTATCCAGAATGAATTTGAACAGCCTTTAAAAAGACTTCAGAGCAAGTAAATACAGACTTGAAGTAAATCTAGTACAGAGATGATTGAACTGAATAAGGTTCATGAATCGATTTTCACCGGGAATCAAGTGGCCAAGCCAAGTGGTTGTCGGGTCCGTCCTCAACATCCTCATTTCTTGGCGAAGAGGCCGCCGAAGCCGCCGAAGCCGCCCTTCTTCTTCGGTGGCATGGCGACCGTGTTCTTGCTGCCGGTGCCGGTGCCGGTGCCGCTGCCGTTCTTCCCCTCCACTTTCTTGAGAATCGGGTCGGTCTCCAGGAGCTGGTCCTCCTTCGCCAAGCCCCCCACGATCCAGTCCAGCAGCCCCTTCTCCTCCTTGCTCCCGCCAGCGCCTTTCGCTGCGGTGGCGGCGAACACCCTCCCGGCGGTCGGAGCAAAAACTACGGCGGTCAAGGAAGCCATCTCCTAAAGGCCTTTTTCCCTTCTCCTCCTCCTGTCTCTCGCTTTGCTTATTAGAGGTCGCTAATGTGTGGGAATGGTGTGAGGGCGGCGTGCGATAATTATATCTGCATGCTCCTGCTCATCGATTTTCAGCCGTGCGATGATCTAACCAGAGCTGAGTGGAGCGTTCCCAGCACAAGACCTCCACAAGTGGCTTATCTTCATTCTCAAAGAGTTTCCTCGATCAGTAATTTATTTCTCTCTCTTTTTTTTTCTTCCTTTTTCTTGGGGAGGAAAAAACATGCAGCTGGAGAGTCCTTGTCAGCAGGTGTGGATGGGAATTCGACACATGGAAGGACCATAATCCATCCGCTTATCCGACAGATTGGGCCGTCTTTGCTGTAGTTCTGCACAGGCCCGTAGGCTCCCGCACGAGGAGGACGAGGCTGCCCGTTTCTGTCCGAGGCAAGAGCATCCCGTTTCTTCAAAACTCTCAATGGACGAGGAAGGAAGGAAGAGCGACTACTTGTCCCTTGGTCGGACGCATCCGGCTTACACAAGCCATTGGATTCTCTAGGACTCGAGTGAAGGCACACGATCGGTGACTTACGTGCATCGGGCTCACAGGGATTACGTCTGGCGTATGTTCTCGGCGGAGTAAGACATTTTACTCCCTTGAACTCCGTGCTTTTTGAACCTATTCAATTGGGTAAGTCATGAGACCTGTGTGTTCGGATGGGCCGTAATATGATATGCTAGGGTTTGTTCTGTAGTTTTTTTTTCTTTTCTTTTTATGTTTTGACTTTTAGATAACTTTCGAGAGATGTTATAATTGAATTTACATCATTTGGCAAAGCAACTAAAATACTTCTAAGTCACATAAATAATGAAAAAAGTACCAAAAAAGTCATAAACTTATTGTATTAGTACAAAGTAAATCCTAAACCTTTTATTGGATCGATTTAATCTTAAACCTTTTCACATTAGTACTAATTAAGTTAATCCTATCAATTTATGCCAAAAATTGCTGATATGGACATTGGTTGTCCTATGTGGCCTGATTAGCATTGACCTTGTAGAGGTTGCTAGCTTCTGGGCAAGGTGAAGGTTAGGACACCCTTGCCGGCCATAAGCGAGACTAGCCCCTACCAGCCTTTGGCGAGGCTATCCCTTGCTAGATCCAGTTAGGGGACTCGCCAGCTACTGGGCAAGGTGAGGGTTCGGACACCCTTATCGGCCACAACCGAGACCAACCCCCGCCAGCCTTTAGTGAGGCCACCCCTTGCTAGATCTAGCTAGGGGACCTCACCCAACCATCACCAACCCACGGCGAGGGTTGGCCTCGCCTGGATGAGGCTCCTAACTAGTGTTAGAGGCCGTATGAGGGCTGGTGAGGGTCCCTTCACCCTTGCCATTTGGGTGAGGCCACCCTTAACATAGGGTGGCCTTGCCAAATTTGGCAAGGGTGGCCTTCCTGTCCTCTAGCAAATGCTAGGGGCCTCATCCAAGTGAGCTTAGTCCTCGCTAGAGGCCGGCGAGGGCTTCCTAGCGCTTGCTGGCCCTCGCCGACTCTCACCCTAGCCAACCATCACGAAAGCTAATGAAGGAAAATAATGAAGAAAATGAAAAAAAAAAAAAAAAGGAAAGGAAAAACAAAAGAAGAAAAGAAGGAAAATAAAAGAAAAATAAATAAATAAATAAAACTTGAAAAAATCAAATATTATATTAAAATGTCAATACTAGTGTTAGTTGTGTCACATAAGATGACTAGCTTTTATGTCAACAATTTCCGGCATAAGTTGACAGTATGGATTTAATTAGTATCAATGTGAAAATGTTTAATATTAAATTGGTTTAGTTGAAATGTTTAAAATTGAATTGGTGCTAATGCAATAAGTTTATGACTTTTTTGATACTTTTCCTCATAAATAATCGAAACTTGAATTTCTTATTTGCTCAAATCACCAAAATGAATTGTTCCTAGATATTTTACCCATGAACCTATGTGACCATAGAACTAGCCTAGTCTAATCGATACTTCAATTTAATCGGGTCCATTGCTCACCCTCAACCATCGCTAGTGAAACATGTCTTGAAATCTTTGCTCAATGGATACAAAACACCCATGCTTTGGCATCTGTTGCAATTGCCCTTGGTGTAATAGCAAGCACCAGTTTGACTTGGCATCGCTCTTGCAACCTGCACTGAAATAGATCTATTCACTTTATCAATAAGCGAGCCAGATCTGGTGTATCATAAGGGATTTTCCTTTTATGATTTTTTTTATAACGAAAAAAGAATTCAAACAAAATAAAAAAATGGTATTCTTTTATTTTTTCGGATTCAAAATTCAAATATTAAAAAAATATTCGAAATGGAAAGCGATTTTACCCATCCATATGGATTTT
Organism: Eucalyptus brandiana; assembly: GCA_014182725.1. NCBI lineage: Eukaryota > Viridiplantae > Streptophyta > Magnoliopsida > Myrtales > Myrtaceae > Eucalyptus > Eucalyptus brandiana. Next base: position 24,184,602 of record CM024677.1, on the reverse strand, counting down.
GACAGGTGAAATGGTGGAAGGCGCTCTCCCCAAGTATCACGACGGGATTTACATTTGCATCAAAATGTTCGATTTATGTTATAGTTATTGCCCTTTTAAGCAATGCGTATGACTATCACCCCAGCCTGTTGGAGGTTTGTTTGTTAAAACAAACAGAGTGTTTTTTCTTTATCCCACATAGGAAAAGTGGGAGGGAGTGGACTAATTTAAAAGTGCGGGTTTTTCTTTATATACTTAAAAGAATGATTGGGTGGGGCTAGACCCCCCATACTCGCGTGCGGGTGCGCGATTATTTGGCGCACTTTGCAATTATTATTTTTTATTAATTTTTAGTAAATTCAAAGGTTGTCTTTTATTTTGAGAATTTCGGAAATAAAATATAAAATGAAAATTCGAAATTTTATTTAAAAAAATATTATTATTATTCCGAATTTTGTTTGTGTCTTTTCAAGACAACCTTTGGAAAATTACTTATTCGGTTTTAACTTTTCCTGAAGGGTAGCAATTGTTCGTTTTTCGACTTTTTTCGAAGAGTCGCATTTGTTTATCCGAACAATTTTTCTAAATGACATGATTGTTCATTCTTTAGCAATTTTCACGAAGAGTTGCAAGACTGTTTCATATATATATTTGTCAATTTTCGGAAGAAAAGTATGGTCATTTTCGAGTCTTCTTTCTGAAAAAAACTGCAACCAATTTTCGATTGTGTTCCTAGAGAGCGCGGAGAAATACTAGAATTCTTTATAAAGCATTCTCATCGAGACTTTGTTGTATCCTGGAGGATTTTTGCCGGTGACCATTAGCAACATTGTGGGGTAAATAAATCCTTAAAGAAAGTGATATCACGCCTCAAAGTCCGAGTTGTTTTACTCGATCCGATTTCATTGTTCAACCTATTTCGAAGCCATATATTTCCAACAAGCACTGTATTGGTGGAGGTAGAAGAGAAATAATTCTATACAATAGCACGACCGGATTTTCACCATCCTTATTATTAGCAATGATTGTGAGACATTTTATGTGTGACTTAATATTAATTGTTTTTAAGAAATTGATGAGTGTTTCCACCTGTGAGGACCGTTCTTGGTAGTCTCCTTGCAAAGCGCCCAACATGACTACATTCTTATTTTAACGTGCTAGTGCCCGTACGCTTCACACCCTCATGTTGCTTGTGAATATTTTTCTTCTTCATTAAGCAAAGAATACCAATGATTTTACACTAAAGAGAAGCTGAATGTTTGCAATTCGTCATTTCAAATCATCTTCACACTAGGTCTCCCTGGAGGGTCATTGAATGTGTAGATAATTATTCTATATAATAGCACGACCAAATTTTTACCATCCTTATTATTAGCAATGGTTGTGTTACACTCTATGTGTGACTTAATATTCAATATCATTAAGAAATTGATTCAGGTTGACAATGCGTAAGGGCAAAATGAGATAGATGTTCGGGTAATTGATTCTTTCGCTGCTAGGCTAAGAATAGTGACTTGTCACAAATTTCTTGGAAAATTATCCAAAAAGCTCTAAACCCATTGCACTTTTACCAATTTAGTTTTAAACATTTTAATTTTGTCAATCAAGTCCTATACCTTTTAATTTTACCCATTGAATCCGAAAACTTTTCAAATTTTGTCAATTGAGGCTATTGGGTTAATTTTGGTGGGTTGTCACAGACGTGGCACTCTATTTAGCACTGACCATTTTATGTGGCCTGATTGGTGCTAATATGGATAAATTTTAATAATTTTTTCGATTTTTTATTTATTTATTTTTCCCTTTCCTTTTCTTTTGTTTCCATTTTTGATTCAAAGGGCTAGCAGGGCCATCGGCCATTGGTTGGGGGCTGATAAGCCCCGCCAGCTATTGGGTGAGGGCATGGTGGCCCTTGCTTAAGCCCTTGCCAACCATAGCAAGGGGCTCGCTTGCGGCCATTGAGGGCTTTGCAACCCTCTCTTAGGGGCTAGTGGAGTTCGTCATCACCGGCCATTTGAACCAAAAAAGGTTAAAACAAAAAAAGAAGACGAAAGAAAAGAATTAACAATTCAATAATTTTTTTTTAAAATAATATTAAAATAATATTATAAATTGTCCACGTTAGTGCCGACCGTGCCACGTAGGATGACCAATGTCCACATTAGCAATTTTCGGTCAAAATTGATAAGATAAACTCAATCAATAAATTGTGAAAAAGTTTAAGACTCAATTGATAAAATTGAAAGGTTTAAATTTGAATTGACAAAAGCGTAATATATTTATAACTTCTAGACAATTTTCCCCAAATCTTCTGGCTCTATATGTGGTTGAACTACTTCCCTTTCACCATGAAATGTCGAAGACTCAATTTAATCCTTAAGAGTTTGACCAAAAAAATAAAATAATCCTTAAGAGACCAAAACCCTAAATCTATGGGCTGTTCTAGTTTCGAGGCAAGCAAGAGGAGGCAATTTTCTAAAGGCCCATAAACATGATAGTCAAGCTTCGCATTAGTCATTCAGTTGGTCCAAGGAAAGAACGCAATCCCCAAGAAACATTAAATAGATCTTCGATCCACATGGATAAAAGATATCCGGCGGGTCATCAAACTATTCACTTGCTACAAGCCAAGCCTCTTATATGCATTGCGCAGTTCGATAACTTCTTCTATACATTACTAGAATCTTAATGTTGAAAGTTTTCGTATGCATAGCTTTTCAATAGTATCAGTTTATGCTCTCACGAATTTCATAGGCGGAGATTCTAGTTATCAAATTAGTCCTCAAGAACCAAATTGCATGTTAAATTAATGAGAAAATTACCAAAAAAGTCATAAACCAGTTGTATTTGGGACAATTTAGTCCTAAACATTTTAATTTGATCAACTTATTCTTAAATTTTTTAACAATTTACCAATTTTGCCTAGAAAATGTTAATGTGGTGGTCTAGTTATTGCTGACTATCCTACGTGGCATGACTGGCATTAATATAAATAATTTTTTTAATTTTTAAAGATTTTTTTTCTTTATTTTTCCTAACCCTAAGTCAGCAAGGGCACCATGGTCCTCGTTGGCCATGGGTGAGGACGTTGGCTCCCACCTGGATTTGGGTGAGGGCCTGACACCCTTGCTTGTGGCTGACGAGGGCATGGAGGTCCTCGCCTATGGTTGGTGAAGGCATGGAGGCCTTCACTTGTGGATGACAATGGTTGCGACACCCTCTCGTAGACCAGCTGAGGATTGCCGGCCTAGGGTTAGGAAAAAAAAAATGAAAGAAAAAGAAAATAATAAAATAATAAAAAATAATAAATTCAGAAAATGTTAACATCGGTTGTGTCACGTAGCATAGAGGACAACTGGTATTGACTAGATTGTAACATTAATAATTTCTCACCAAAATTGATAGGAAACTAAATTGGTAAATCGTTAAAAAGTTTAGAACTAAATTAATATAATTAAAAAGTTTAAGATTGAGTTGGCACAAATGTAACAGGTTTATGACTTTTTTGGTGATTTTCTTTGAAATTTATCAATGTCTTAGTAAATGTCACATGAAGTACCAATTTCCACACTTCGATGTCCTTTCTTGTGCAATAATTAGAAATATTGTGGTACATAAAAAAATGACAAAAAAAGTTTTGAAGGTGCCAAGAATGAATAGAGATTGGAATTTTGATGCAAATTAGAATCTTAAATTCATGAAAATTGAACTGATCACATTATAATTATCTCTTTGACAAAAAAAAATATTATAGTTATTTTGACGTGTGATTGGTGCTTATGTTCATTGACATAGTGATATATGGGTATAGTCCATACTTAATAATATGAACTTCATCGTGATTTTTTTTTTTTTTTTTTTTTTGAGTTAGTTGAAAATCACTTCCATTTGCGTCAATTATAGTCTAGACTAGAGACATGTTTTCTCCCTCAAGTTACGAGAATTAGAAGTTATTTTTATTGTTGATGATAGATCGGACTTGAGCATAGTCTTGGGACCTTATATATGTCGTTATTTAAGAAGAAGATGGGAAATCAACATTAAATATTGAAGTCCAAAAATTGGAAACAGTGGGCTGTAGATGGCGGTTAGCCTAAGGAAGGGGGAAGGGTGACGTTTGTGACCTTCCTAACGCTTCGGTATATCCTCTCTCTCTCTCTCTCTCTCTCACTACTTGCACAAGAGTGGTCAAACTCCTTCTAAGTGGGTCTTGATTATTTGGGTTTCTTGACATCCTTTTTCATCTTTTTCTCCATGTTTGAAGAAAAAAACCCTAATTTCTCATTGTGGTTACACCGTCTCTAACTACTAAAACTCTCTCTCTCTTAAGTTTTTGCCAGAAAGAGTGACAAGAAAAGAGGGTCGTCGCTCGGGTTCTTGGGAAGAAAGCTAGAGCAGGGGTTGCTGAGAATTGGTAACAATGCTGAAAGAATTCTTGCTTTTTTGGATTAACCCCATGATCAAGAAAGTCCCATGCACGCATAATCGACCTTACTTCTCACTCGAAGAAGGTGCAGAGCATTGAGAGCTGCTGATTGCTGGTTCAATAGTAAACGGATTTCTACCAAACGATGATTTTGATATTGCAGAAGAAAAAAGGGAAAAACTAGAGTCGGTACGCAGCACATGACAGCCATAAGGGGCAAGCCCCAGAATTCGTCTTCCACACGACAAACGCAGCGCGTATGGAGGATTCTTATTTTCTAGTGACAATATCTCAATATTTTGTCTCGCTGGCTATAGTTTTTGTTAGCAAATCGAATCGGAGATAACTGTGTGCGCCATCTAAGAAGAAGAGGCTTCATAGGAGTCGGTGGCTTGGTTTCCTCTCGCACCATGAAGTAAGCACTCACATAAGAGATTATCGTTGAGTCGTTTGATCGACACCATACTGAATGATAGGGGCATGTCTATTTGGATGGACAAGGACATCGCGTTTTAAAAACACCCGACCCTGTAGTGAGAGACGAGAATTGACCTAGCAAGTTAAATTTACAGCTTTTACAAGTAACTTGGGGGTTCTAATTTGGTTTCGAGTTGGTTATATATTCGAGAAAGTTTTACTTCTTAAGCAAGAGGGTCAGATTGTTCATAAGAATGTGTAATTACCAATAAACAAGTCTAGTTCGGGGACAAATTCGTACCATACACCATCAAACCTAAACTGGGAATTATACTTAGAGAGGTTGGGCAGATTCAATAATTACTCTATGCATGATGTAAAGTATTGAAGAGTAAATTTTGAGGGAAGAAAACCTTAAAGTGATACTGCAGATCTCTTGAGACAATTCTTCTCCTTAAAGTAGAGAAATTATATTGATATTGTCAATGTGAACACATGAAACGAGAAGTAGGAAAAACAAAATTGATGCAGTCGGAAGCACGTTTGCTAATCATATATACTAAGAGAAGTTCTAATTTTCTAATCTACGAGTGGATTTTGTTAATGAGTATCATCAGAGCCCATATACAGATTGCCCTCTTGATGTTAATGCACAATAGTGTCTTAAAAATCGAATTATTGTAAATCAAAGATATTTCACCAGTATGCTAGAATGCTTGTTAATAAAACATTTACAGATCGTACTTAATTAACACGTTTTTCTTTCCTAGTACTGCTTGTTAATCCTTCCAACGCTTACTCTCAAGCCTCTGCAATGCCATGAATCCGAGTGCGTCCCGGTTCAGATACGTCAAGAAAGTCTCAACAACTCCTTCCTAAATTTTCCATTTCCTATCATATCATAACAGAGATCACCTTATATATACCGATTAGTTTAACCCTTTTCTCTCTCACTCTCTAATTACGAGACTTCATGCACATATGCTTTAGTGCATTCCTCTCTAATTTGATCTCCTCTTGAGTTAACCCCACACCGCTCTCGATCAATCACGTCCCCTCATGGAAACCCTGCACATTCTCTTCAGTGTGGTGGCCGCTGTTTCGGCATACCTCCTCTGGTTCTCCTTCCTGGCCCGAACACTGACCGGCCCGAAGGTGTGGCCGCTCGTGGGGAGCCTCCCCGCCCTCTTCGCAAACCGCTGGCGTATCCACGACTGGATGGCAGGCAACCTCCGTGCCACCGGCGGCTCCGCCACATACCAGACCTGCACGATTGCGCTCCCCTTCGTGGCCCGCCGGGAGGGGTTCTACACGGTCACGTGCCACCCCAAGAACATCGAGCACGTGCTCCGGACCCGGTTCGACAACTACCCCAAGGGCCCCGAGTGGCAGGCTGCCTTCCACGACTTGCTAGGCCAGGGGATCTTCAACAGCGATGGAGACACGTGGCTGATCCAGCGGAAGACGGCGGCTCTCGAGTTCACGACCCGGACGCTCAGGCAGGCCATGGCCCGGTGGGTTAGCCGGACCATAAAGTCACGCCTTTGGACGATTTTGGACAAAGCTGCTCGGGGTAAAACCTCGGTGGACTTGCAAGATCTGTTGCTCCGTTTGACGTTCGACAACATATGCGGACTCACGTTCGGCAAAGACCCAGAGACTTTGTCCCCGGCAATGCCCGAGAACCACTTCGCCATGGCGTTCGACACCGCCACTGAGGCGACGCTCCAGAGGTTGCTATACCCGAGCTTCCTATGGAGGTTGAAGAAGATCTTCGGGGTCGGCTCGGAGAAGAGGCTAAAGACGAGCCTCGAGGTCGTCGAGAATTACATGAATGACGCCATCGACGCGAGGAAAGAGGCTCCGTCCGATGATCTCCTGTCGAGGTTTTTGAAGAAGCGCGACGTGGACGGGAACCTCTTCCCCATATCCGTCCTCCAGCGCATCGCGCTCAACTTCGTCCTCGCCGGGCGTGACACGTCCTCGGTCGCCCTCAGCTGGTTCTTCTGGCTGGTGATGAACAACCCCGACGTGGAGGAGAAGATCATCCGGGAGATCTCAACGGTGCTCCGGGAGACACGCGGTGACGACCCGGCGAAGTGGGTGGAGGACCCGCTGGCCTTCGATGAGGCAGACAGGTAGATGATGAATTCATGGAAGAAACTTTATAATACGAAATAAAAAACCTAATAAGGGCAACGGCACAAACAAAGAATAACGAAAGCGTACGAAGATTGATTTATTCAATGGAACATAATGATTGTGATATTCTTATTATATGTTTAATACATCAAGTTTACGCATCGAAGAAATAATTTACAATCCATTATGTCATTTCATATGTTATTTTAGTAAATTGGTTTTGATATTATAGGATAAATATATTTTAACCCCAAAACAGAAGACTATTGCATGCCATTGGTGACATCATTTATGTAATATGAGTCTATCTTTACGGTATATCTATCATCTCAAATTGAGGTTAAGCCTACTTCTCATGTCTAGAGATATTACACCCACAAAAAAAAAAAAAAAAGTCTTTGCATAATTTCTCAGTTGTGATTAGTTTACTTCACCCAATTTATCTTGTAGAAACAATTCCTCTAAATTTTTCACCTTGCAGGTTGATATATCTGAAATCTGCGTTGGCCGAGACTCTAAGACTGTATCCTTCCGTGCCCGAAGATTTCAAGTACGTGGTCTCCGACGACGTCTTACCAGACGGCACGTTTGTGCCTGCTGGGTCAACGGTGACGTACTCGATATATTCGATCGGGAGGATGAAGACCATATGGGGTGAGGATTGCATGGAGTTCAAGCCGGAGAGGTGGCTATCGCCGGAGGAAGACCGGTTCGAGCCGCCCAAGGATAGTTACAAGTTCGTAGCCTTCAACGCGGGGCCCAGGACTTGCCTCGGGAAGGACCTCGCTTACCTGCAGATGAAGTCGGTGGCGTCGGCGGTGCTCCTCCGCTATGCGTTGTCGCCGGTCCCCGGCCACCGGGTGGAGCAGAAGATGTCGCTCACCATGTTCATGAAGAACGGGCTCCGTGTCTACTTGCGCCCACGGGCCCTCGTGGGCCTGGCCCAGAAACTCGCCGCCTCGGCGTAGAGCCTTGTAGGCGTGGATGGAACTCTCACGGCTTTTGCCACGGTGGTGGCTGGAACTTGTAAAGGCGTAATAAGGTCGTTCAACTTGATTTTGCGTTATAGGGTTATTACTAGGTCCGTGTGGCGATTCATGCATACAAACCCACGGTAAAATTTGTTCTTGGTTCTGTAATTGTTATTCGTCGTCGTTTCATGTGGGTGGGGGGGTTCCGATTTCATTCAAGAGTATACTTGTAACATAAAAAAGGTTGTCATTGTGATAATTCTGCCTTCTATGCTGTGTGTTCCACATGCAAAAAATTGAATTCGTATTGAGGTATTTAAACCTTATGAGGTGATCCTTACTGATTCACACGGTATTCCAAATGCCCCATACTACTCGGATCAGAGCGTAAACTAGCGATGCTAAGAAGGATATATGGTATAATGAGGCTACTATGAAATATTTACTCATGAGTGGAGTAGCCTTTTCTGTTTTGGTTCATGGGTTCTCTTGGCCACACGATTCATCTGGGAAAGAGATCGAGCTTCAAGAAATAGTGAATGATCTTCCCAATATAGTGTTTCCATAAGGTTGACCCAACATCTAAAAAATGAAGAGAAAGATGATCTTCATCAAAGTTCTCCAATCGAGAATAAAAGATGCTTTGTTTCACAATTCTAAGCATGCAAAATTAAGTTAACCGTGGTCATAAGCTGTCTAATGGAATTTTCAGGATACTGTAACAAAGTATCTAGAGAATGTAAGTTACTTAAGAAGAGATTGAATTAGATGTGACAATACCATCCGCGATGAAATCCATTTACTGACATACAAAATTGATGTTCGTATATACAACGTTAAATTCATGAAAGTTTGTATTGAGATAATCTCATGGGATTCTTCCTCCTCCACTCGTATAATGCCATGACAAAGTCAAATAATCGATAGACTAGAGAAGGCACGTAAGCCAGCAATTTTAGTAAAGTTCTGGTCTCAGGCTCCGTCATTTTGGTCTCTCAAATGCTTTTACCAGTTCTTCAGATTTCAGCTATGTACCAACCACCACGCAACTGTCCTGCCTCCTCTGGTCTTGTCGGTTTCTCGTGCACCTTATCCGAGTCTTTATTTACAGATCAGATGCAGGATGATTGGCATGTCGCGCGTTGTTGATCAAATATCCGACGAGGATCAATCCAAAATCTTCTCGCCTGATGAGAAAAGGTTCCACACGACGGTTCCAGTTAAGTAGAGCCCGACTGAAACCTTGAAAACATCGTCCCAACTCCCTGCAAGCGGAGAAAGGAGAAGACTATAAGGCAATCTGAAATATTTTCCAAACAATTTTATCAGCACTATGTTTTAAGTAGTTAAAATTATCAGTCAGGACAAGGTAGACACCGTGTTGCAAGATGTAGCCTGTCGCGGCTGTCCCAAAAACACCGGCCAAAACGCCAGCAGTATTGGATAAACCGAGCAGCACTCCCTGTCAAGAGAATCCAAAGAAAGACGTTAGCTGGGACATTACGAAAACAACATGGTTACACTGGTAACACTGGACTTTGCTGCGTAGCCCCTGAGACGGTCAACAGAAGTTGAACATTTTCTCTAGTTGGACTTCACCGGGATCAGGATTTATCTCCAAATGCTGCAGAGTGGGGTAACCTCTAACTGAAATTAACAGAGATGAATCATGAAGAAATACTACTTACGGAGTAGCGGGGAGCAAGGTCCTGATGATTCGAGTACAAACCAGATTGTGAGAATGCATCAGTTCCCTGCTCAAAGAGTTTCTAACCAGTTATTATGAGGAAACGTCTCGTCCCATGAAAGCAGATCGAATCAAAGTTGGACAGGCAAATTATATCGTATCAGAGTAGATCAATCTAAAGTTTTTCAATGAATGTCAGTTCCATTCAGTGTTTTTATGAAGTCAAGATGCCAGCATACTGGCCTAATCTAATGTCCCTATCCATGTAGGGAAAGAGATTAGATGCCTTCTCTTCCTAATTGACTAGAAGTGATTTAAGAAAACCTTCTGATGGGTGAAGTGAGGCTTTGCATGTAAATAATTCTCTCTTTTGCTTCTAAAATTACACATTGACACATTAACATTCTGGATTCAGTGAGATGGAGGCAAACCTGACTGCAGGCCATGCATAAGACAGCCATTGCAGGAGAGTCAACATGGCTCAACTGGGTAAGAAAAAAAGCAGGCCCAAGAAATCCAATTGACTGCATGATCTGCACGATACAATGCAAGCTGGCGCCGGATCAATGAATGTCATCTACTTAATATGCAAAGCACAAGAACGTCAAGAGAAGCTAATAATGACATACCTTAAGCTAAATAATACGCAACTGATTTAAGGACCTCTTACTATAAGAAATAGCTGGTTAAAGTAAATTGTCATTGTAAGTTGAAGATCGATTATATATATATTAAAGAGAGAAACACGTTAAGTTTTTTTCAATCTTATTATTTTCATTATGATCTTCCAGAACTGCTGTTGCTCTCCTAGTACTAAGACACAAAGTGTTAGAACAAGGTACCTTGCGAACTGTAGTCACAGCTAAGCCATTGCTGACAAGAGTGTCCGCAATCCAACCTCCAAGATTAGCAGAAAACGCCATAGTAAGCCAAGGTAATACACATATAAGCCCCGATTCCGTGAGATTGAACTTTAGCACCTGTTATTATTTTAGGGATAGATGAAATGGAAGCAAGTCAATTATCGTACAAAGACAGTCCATGATAATCCACCGGTCAACCAATTATCCTATGAATAATCTTGTAAGTTATCAAGTGAGTAGGAAAGTCAAGGGAAAGCTTACTTGATTATAGTATGTCGGCATCCATGTGAGAAGAATAAATGTCCCCCAGTTGTGACAGAAATGACACACTATTAGGGCCCATACAGGTGGTTTTGATAGTAGCAAACCCCATGGTATCGTAGTCACAGGTTCTCTTGGAACGCTGTTGGTTAAAATCAGCCTTTTCTCTTCAGGCCGCAGCTGAGGATCATCGAGAGGTGAACTGTATGCCTGCAACAAGAACTCCCGAAATTAAATTTTCAGTGATATAGCTCTTGAAAAATATGATCTCATCTAGCAGCAAGACTTTGAAAAAACGCCATAGGAATCCATTTCTCTGAAGGACAAAAGAAGTCACCTTATTTAGCCAGGTTGCGAACCATACTGTTCCCAGAGAACCAAAAGAATAGAAGACTGATGGCCAGCCGAACTGATGTATCAAAAATGGCGAAAAGGCCAAGCCAGTGACTGATCCTAGATACATGCCACTGTAGACCAGTGCCAGTGATCTACTTCTCTCTGATACGGGAACCCATTTTGACAAGATATTATTCATTGCAGGCATAGCAACACCCTGAACAGAAGTATGGGGGAAAACTGAGTTATGTCGAGCAGACACATAATGATTCAAAGTGGTTTTTACATCTAAAAACATTATTACTAATTTTCTCCAAAATAAACCCACAAACTATACATAGAAATGCGCCTAATACCAAATTCGGTTTGAATGCTAGATGCAGTTTTTATCTATTCTTGTCAGCATAGGAGAACGAAATAGATTAAGTAGAACAATGAGCCAACCTCGCCAATTCCCATAAAGGCACGGACAACAAGTAGGTAAGGAAGCCCAAGTTTAGCAGCGACTGGAGTGAGAGCTGTTGCGATCGACCACCAAATTACCCCAAATCCCAAGACAAGTTTCCCACCCACCGTGTCTGCCCAAATGCCACCGGCAATCTGTCATCAATGACTGGAGTCAGAGAAAGAAAGGAACACTTGGATTCTTGCTAACAGGTTTATCCAGATAATCAAAATTGTTGCAGGCATATAATGAAGAAAAGGAACCATCAAGAGCTCAATACTCTTTAGCTGTACCAAAGAAGTGTCTTTACCTGGGTGAGGAGATAGCCCCAGAAAAAGGAAGACTGTATCAAACCAACGGTGGTTGGGTTCCAGTTATATTCTGCAGACATGGGAAGTATAGCAATACTCATGTTTACCTGCCAAAGCAAATTTATATAAAGATGCTAACTGAAAAAGCTCTGTATTCTTGGAAAAACACATATATACTTAGAATGTGACCAAATCTGAAAATTCCAAGTTTGGGATTGTAATTGCATCAAGAGATAGATATGAATGTCATCCAGTAAACGACTAGCAAAATTATTCCCATCCCCAATTGCAAACTTCCAGCCATAAAATTGATGCATATATTCTGGTCAAAGTGTTTAGCTGTAGTGAAGAATGTAACATAACTAAAACTACAACTCGACACCAATATCCAACTATCAGATTAAGAGAAACTTAAGATACAAGGAAGGTCTTCAAAAGAGATCAAAACTACCGTCTTTATAGCTTCTAAACTTCGAGGGACTCTTGGCGAATTTATGCTAATTCACCACCCATATGATTATTCCATTCTAATAGAACAGAGATACTACAAGAAGTGAAACTTGGACTATGCCTACTAATGCTCTAGACAGCAAGGACCCGCCTTTAAAGAAACCGATCAAACGTGTTCTGTAATGCAACATCACTTAGCAAATTCAGTCATGTCATACAATTCCCATAGAAGACCAATCTGACGGCACTGGGATTTTCTCAATTAAGAGCAGTAAATCGACTCAATTAATAGCCCAGGTAATAGCACATCGTCTAAACAAGATTCAAAGGGTCGAGTCAATTTATAGCAGCTCGCGTCTCAAATTACAGCTGGCCGTGCCACAACATTGCAGAGGTGAGTCCACATCCAGTTACCCTGAAGAATTCATTCAAAAGAAAGAAAAGAAAATGCAAACAAGGATAGAAACATGTAGCATTTTCTTCCCTTTGCTACAATGGCATCATCTAAGAAAGGCTCTACATCTGCCTTCGTCAAATGGGTTTCTTCTCGGGAAGGATGACAGCGCCAAGGTTACTCCCCAAGTCGCTAATTCACCAACATTAAATGACGCAAGCAAGACAAAAAGTAGTAATATCATGGAATGATGATGCCCATCATTTTGGTAAATTTTCTTCTTTCCTTTTTCTTTAGCTTAAAACGAATAATCTTTTCAGGAGTACTCGCTTTCCTTCTAATTATTTTCCGCCTGCCGGGACAATTCTAAATTGAGGAAGCAAATTCTCGTCTGCAGCCATAGCCACAGTTCCGGGAAGCAGAGTAATGGATGAGCGAAGAGAAGAGAGACAGAGGCTTTACCCTGTCCATGTTGCAGAGCAAGAAGGCCGAGAAACAGAGGACCACAATGACCCATCTCTTGGGGAACTTTTCCCACCAAGGAACATCAATACCCCCGTCCTCGACTTGGCCGGTCTTGAACTTCGCCGGCTCTCGCACGTCGGAGATTTCGTACTGCTCCGACTTCAGGCCGGGGTTTCGGGCCGAGACCCGGAACGTGTAACGTCGTCCCCGCGAGATCAACCGGACCTGGCAGTGGAACCGAGCAGCCGACGCGAAGCTTTTCCTTGGCGGCGGCGGTGGACTGAGTGAAGTTCTTTGCTTGAGGAGGGAGTCGGGGTGAGGAGTGTAGGAGCAGAGGAAGGCTCTGGCGTTCATAGCGATGAAGAAAGCTTTCAGCTGCTTCACATAGAAAGAGAGAGAGAGAGGGCAACTGAACTGATGATATTTGTTAAGACTGGCTTTCCAGATTTGCTGGGACGAGAGAGAGAGAAAGAGAGAGGTGGGATATTTATGGGCACTGGTGAATGTTACGACACGTGGAGGCTGCATGGAGGAGGGGATTAGATTGCGGCTTGAGTTCTCCAAGAATTTAACTGAAAAACGGGACTTCGTTCGCGTGTCCTAGATTTGGTGGTCTTGTGGGCGCATACCACGGTGGGGTCTCTTTGGCCTGGCCACGAACCAAGCACAATTATCTTTTTTTTTTTTTTCTATTTCAAAAAATTGAAATATGATAGAATCTCCAATTATAGGAATGAATGCGATTTTTTTTTTGGCAATTTCAAAGAAGGTTTTCTTGTACGCTTATCCTAAAAAAATTTCTAACCCTAGTGCACATAGTGCCGAATAGCTACCAAGAAGCATAAGCTAGAAAACATGATATGTGCATATGCAAGCTTTTGTAAATCTAAATATCCAGTCCTTTACTTTAAATCATAAAATAGGTCACGTGTGATTAAAAAAATCAAAAGAGAAATGTTTTTTTTTTTTTTTTTTTAAAATTTAGTTCTATACAAATTTAAATTTCTTACCATTATAAAAGTACAAGTGCTCTAAAAACAATTACACACCAATTACACAATGCTTTTGACATCGTGTTCCTCACTGTGATTCAAATGATATAGTGTCAGCATTGTCCTCTTATTCGTGTTTAACAAGTTCAGCTAAAGTCAATTCTTGCAAAAACCAGCCATATCGTAAGGCAACTTCAAAAATTTTCGCACACATGGATTGATGCTACTATAATATTCGATATAAATCACGAGTCATGATGATGAAAAGAACCGGAAAACTAGGGACTCTTCTATTCCACCATTTAAAAATGTTGCCAACTCTTTCAATATATTTAGGGTAGTTTGTTGTTAAGTATTTCTCCAATATATCACTAGATTAAGACAGAACAAGCAGAAGTCTGTGTGGATGTTCTTCTTAATGAACCAAGACCACACAAAGTTTTTAGCGCTGTTCGACGAAGCCACCATCTCTGCTCGTGTGGTGGAACTCGTTGTGACAAATCAACTAGCATGGGTAGCATAGATATTCCGAAGTCAATTCCTCACACCAATATCCTGGACCTCCTCATATAGTCCATAATTCTCGTAATATGGAATAAGAAAATTTTGAACCCCTCCAAATTGGACCTTGAATCTAAGAGAGTGGACACCTAAAAAAAGAAAAAAACCAACAGAATAACCTCGTAATATTTGAGAAATTTCGGCTTCATGGCCAATACTGTTTGTTGAAGAAGGGATCACCTCCCTTGTTCGCCTATTGAACTAACGTCATGCGTAGAAATGTAGCGGTTCGGTTGTTTGACAGTTAATTGCTGGTGTTCAAAGCATCCTTTGCATCGTTGGAAACTCATAAGAAGTCCGTTAAAATTTTAGCAACCCTCCAATCCTCTGTTGTCAAAAGCGGGATATTGGCACTTATCCAACGAGTGTTGGAGTATAGGGCAGCACACCCGTCTCCTTGCATACTCTTTTCAACATCGTGTACGTTGAATTTCACCTTGTTCTTACATCCAGATGGAATTTCTCGGCTTGCTTTGCCTACATCAAGTGCGAGGCCCTAAATCCTGATGCCTGAGTGGGGTAAATCTCATGTATTGAAACTACCCATGAATGGCTATCATAGAACCGTAAAACTAGTGAAGACTGTCTTGCACACAAAAATTAATATAGTGACATACACCACCGTACATGGAAGAAGATCCCATTGCATGCGAGATTTAGCTATTAGACCTGAATTTGGAAAATGGAGATGTTTACATTGGCATTATCTAGTCTAATTGTTGACACCTAAATTTTGAAAACCCATATAGTCATTTATCAGATTAAAAAATTAGGGGTTAATTTAATTCCTGAAAAAATATTAATTACATAGCATATAGATTTAAGTTGCATTTATTTTGTTATTTGCATTTTTTTTGCATTTTATTGGACCGGTGGCGGATATATTCAAATTAGATGGATCAGGCCCGTGAAGCGAACAGGTTGGCCCAAGCCCGTGTTTTTTAATAATTAAAAATTATCTCGTGGGAATATAATATTTTAAAATTTTTCCGATATATGAATCTTTTTTTGGATAGGGCAGATGGGTAAAAGAATATTGCGATTTGGTTTTGAAAGATTTGGATTTAGAGAAAAATTTCATCTTAATCTCGAATCTTTATCAGTATGAGTTGATTTTCATGAAAAATATTATGGATACTGATTTGAAGAAAAGTTAAATAATCCAATTCCTTCCCCTATAAAAGGCCGTATGCGTACGAGAGGAGGGGGGTCCTTTCCGTCGATAAAAAAAGAAGAAAAGAGCAAAAGGTGAAAAAGTGAGTGGAGAGAGGAAAAGTAAAAAAAAAGAAAAGAAAAGAAAAGCCCCCCTGCGCGACTGTTCATCTTCCCCGCAGGGGGCCTTCGCCGCCCGGTCGCCGCCGTCGAACCCCGCCGTCGCCGTCGCCGATCTCCGTCCGCAAGAGCTCGAGCCGCCGGTCTCTACCCGCAAGCCCCGACGACTGCGCCGCCCGACGCCGAGCCCACGGAGCCTCGACGACACGCCGCCGCCGCTCCGGCCCGCGACCCGCCGCCTCCGCCTTGTCTTTACCCGCGCCTGCAACAAGAACCCTCCGGACGCCGCGCCAACCCCTGCCATTGCGACCCTCCGCTGCAGATCTATCTCCGCCGTCAGATCCCAAGCCACCGGTGACTCGGACCTACAACCGAGCTGAGATCCAGCCGTCAGAGTCCCTCCGCCTACAAATCCGAGGTCCCCGACAACAGAAGGCCCGGACCCAGCTCGATGCTTCCCCTTCGCCAGTGCCGAGCCTCGTTGAAGACCCAGATCTGACGCCGTCCCGCCTTCGCCGTGACGCCTTGCTCTCGATTCATGACCCATCTGCCCGTGAAGCCGCTCCGCTTGTAGATCCGTGCCCCTCGCAGCAGCCCCCTCCGCAGATGCTACCGTCACGCCGACTGCTGCGTCGCCCCGAAGCCCGCAGCTTGACGCCATCCCGATGACCCGCGTGCGGTCCCGACGCGTCACCAAGCCACCTGTTGCCCGCTGGTCACGGCGTCGCTGTCCTGACGCCGTCCCGTGCTGATCCCGAAGCCCCTGGTGCCGTGACGCCGTCGCGCCGATCCCCGAAGCCCCTGTTGCTATGCCGCCGTCGCGCCGCTCGCCGGAGCCCTCGCCGGAACCCTAGCTGGCGATCTCCCCTCGCCGGACCAGCCACCAGCTTTATTTTTCTTTTTCTTTTTCAAAAAAAAAAAAAAGAAAAGAAAAAAAAGAGAAAAGCAAAAGAAAATTTAGGTATTTTCTCTATCTTATTTTTATTTTATTATTTTTGTTGTTTTATTTTATCTTTTTAGTGTAATTATTCCTTTAATGTGAAATTGAAATTCCATGATATGAAATTGCCTTGAAATTAGTGATTGTCAGTGCGATTTTCGCGCCCGAAATCCGACTCGCAATTACTTAAAAAAATTGCCAATTTGATCTCTCGCCCGAGATCCGATTCGTGATTTATGTGAAATTGGCCAACCCAATCTCATGCGCGAGATATGGTTCGTCAATTTGGATATCAATATTGCTTGATTTGCTATGGTGTTACTTAAATTAGTTTTCTTAAAAAAGAAATAAAAAAAATGTAGTTTTAGGGTTTGCATGCTCATAATAGGATTTTATTTCGAATTTTCAAAAATAAAAAAAAATCAAATCAATTAATTTAGGTTGCTAGTTTTTTTTTTTTTAAAACTTGGATTGCATGTTTAATTATTTGGCAAATATTAATTTCGAAATTTAAAAAAAAAAGGGAAAAAAGGAAAAACACAAAAAAATAAAGTCATTATGCATATGTCATGTAAAATTAGGGCATCTTTTGCACGTCATAGCATATTAGGGTAAAATTGCATTTAGTTTAATTTTAGATGATGTTTTTTCTTAATTTACTATAGGTTTAGGTTAAATAGATTGCATTTTAGGATTATCTAGGTTAAGATAATATTTTAGTTTAAATTAGGATTTGGCTCAACCTAATTCCTAATATAAATTAAATAGGATCTTAATCTAATTAGTTAATTTTCACATTTCACCAAATTTCGAATTTCATGAAAAAATGTCATAGGTTAAATTAATTTTATTATTTAGGATAAAATGCATTCTTTTAGGAAAAAGAAAAATTGTCATATGCACGTCATTAGGGTTCGATTCATTGAGATGCATGTCATTTAGTATTTTTGCTAGGCCCATTTAATTAGAAATTACATGTCATTGGAATTAGGTCATTTAGTTAATATTACATTGCATATTGCATGATTTTCATTAATTAAGTGAAAACAAAACAAAACTTGCATGTCAATTAGAAACCATATCTAGGGTTGTTGATGTGGATTTTAATTTAACATTTGCAGATGCTTTCGTTGCTATGGGGTAAGTCCTGCAATTTATTCATTTGCTTTATTGAGTGTTAAATTGGTGGTTTGCGCACTTGCATGGTCACCTCACATGTTAAGAAATTAAAATCAGTTCAAGTTGCTTGCCAAACAATTTTTTCAAAATAAAAGATAAAGGTACCGAAAGGGCATTAGAGAAATCTAGTGTAACCAAGTCCCCGTACCCATAATCTCTGGTTCGTAGGAGTAAAGTAAATCTCCCATTACTTTACTTGGGTTTCTAATCGACCCACCAAAAATAGATTAGTGGCGACTCCTAATTGAAAATCAATTGTATGTTAAAAAACTTGAACCTAAAGTCGCGAATTGGTATGGGCTTGGGAGAGCCCGAGTTAAGTCTAAGCTTAACAATCCATTAGCCAAACTCTAGGTGGTTCACACCCGAAAAATTTGGTCGCGACAGCTTGGCGACTCCGCTGGGGATCTTGAGTTAAAACTTTTAGTGGACTTAGGCCAATTTTTCTTTTCTTTTGAAAAAAGTTTTTGTTTGGCAACGAGGATTCTAGGTACGTCCCTAACATTTAAGGTGTTAAATGTTTTTGCAGGATGGGAGGTATAAGGGGAAGTGTTTGCTAACTTTTATTTTGCAGGGAGGTGTAGGAATGTATGGTTTATTTTCATGAACGAAGCGTTGTTTGATTTAGACTGCTGTGCATGCTTTGCATTTATCACTACACTTTGCACACACAACCTGCCGCCGGACCTGGGCCGCATAGGATCATTTAGGATGGTATTGAGATGGATACCACTCCGACCGCATGCTCGCGGTACGAGTCGCCCATCTCAATCCCGAAGTTTCTTTCATGGTGTCAAGAGTACCCACCTCGGTCCGCATGCCCGCGACCCGAGTCGGCTCTTCGACCAAGCCGGAGTCATGAGGACCTAACATAGTCCACAAGCCCGTGGCTAGTCTGATCATCCTTATGGCTCCACCTTGATAAGCCTTATAGAGTAGAAATCGAGCCACTTATCATGCGCATGTCTATGTGATTGCCGTCGATTTGTTTTGGTGAAATAAGTCTTCTATTCCTATACTAATGCAATTTACTTATTTTGTCATACTCTTGGTTCGTCCATGACAATTTAGATCAATCATTGATTTAATTCATTGGTCGATTAGAAATGAAATGAGGAAATTGCCATGCAATCAACCATTTTTAAAAAACTCTGGAGAATTTGTCTTCGATTCATGTCTATGAAATTCGATGAGCTTTTCAAAAAAAAAAAAATGAAAAAATGTTTAGATCATCGTCATGGATTAGTTCTCTATTTACACATTGTGCTTACATATTTTCATTTATTTCAATTAGGTGATAACGGATCCTCCACGCTCTCCCATTATCACGCAATTAAGAGCAAGATGCGCGATCGCATGTCTTCCATGGAAGATCAACTCAAACAGTTAACTGCTTCCATGCAGCTTATAACAGCTCAACTTCAATCCCTCCAAGTGAACCCAAGTCCTCCACCTGCTCTCCCTGAGATAGTTGTCTCGAAGCAGGCAAACAAGGCCCAAATGGGTGAGGATGACATGCCTGAGCTAGAAGATGATCCATTCCCGATCAATCTAGAAAAGGCTAAGCTTGTCAATGTTCCTAAGACGGAGCAGGATGAACGTTTTGCGAAATTGGAAGAAAAGTTGAAACAATTGCAGGAGTCACAGAGTTCGCTCCCGTTCGACTTGTCCGTGTACGAGAAAGTCAAGATGCCAAAGAAGTTCAAAATGCCAGATTTTGAGAAATACGATGGTACTTCTTGTCCAAAAGCTCATCTGCAGATGTACCACGTGCGTATGGCTCAGTATGTCAAGAATGAGCCCCTCATGATCCAATCATTTCATGCGAGTTTGACTGGGCTTGCACTGAACTGGTATGTCATGAAGAATGTCAACCTTCTTGACACTTGGAATGAAGTGGCCGACGCATTTCTCAAGCAGTATAAGTTCAACATGGACATTGCACCTTCTCGAGAGGATCTTGAGAGAATGGAGAAAAAAGAAGAGCGAGTCGTTCAAAGAGTATGCTGTGAGATGGCGAAATCTGGCAGCTCAAATCACCCCCGAGCCTACTGACAAGGAGCTGATGAAATTGTTTATCAAAACTCTCCCATCTGAGTTCCGTAACCGGATGGCTAGCACATATGTCGAAAACTTCAACCAACTTATTCCCATGGGAGAACAAATTGAGATGGGAATAAGAGAAGGGTGGTTTACTGAGCCATTTTCTACCAAGAGGGAGAAGGACCTTGAAGCTGAGATTAATATGACATATTCTCAACCGAATCGTGGTCGCACTCCAGTAATTAAGATTTCTACTGAGCAACAAGGTGGAGAACATCAGCTCCCTAATCGACGACGTAATGTTAGAAGACAGTTCACACCTCTTCCTAGGCCCTTATCCAAAGTTTTGCCTGTCCTCCAAAAGAAGGGATTACTTTCTTCGGAGCCAAAGCGACCAAATCCTGAGCATTATCCTGCATATAATCCCTCCGAAAAGTGTGACTATCACACAAGAGAGGTTGGTCACTCCACTGATGATTGCTATGTTTTGAAGCATAAGGTCCAAGATCTCTTGGATACAAAGGCATTCTCTTTCAGCAGTAATCAGAAAAATCCTCTACCCAACCATGATGAAGGCACAAACGCTATCACTGAGTGAAGAAGTTCTTATCTACTAGGATTTCAAGTTTTGTTTAGGATTCTCTGCTTTTTGAAACTTTAATTATCGCTTTCGCTTTTAGGGTTTGGCTTGTTTGCATTTTCCATTCCAATAATGTAATTCATTTGCTTCTATTCAATGAAATTACAATTTTATTTTCAATTTTGAGGACATGATGGAGTATACCAAACTAGTCTAATGACGATATCCAACCATGAAAGAAACTATCATCTACAAAGAAATCCTGAGGGCTGGACTTTTTCATGCTTTCTCCCAAAAACTTTCTCGAAAAAAAAAAAACAATTTTTTTTTTCCCAAAGCTCGTAGCAGATTAAACCTGTTTGTTTGTCTGACTCATTTGCTTCTTATCTCAGAGCATGATTCTATAACTTGTTATAACAAGAGACATCTAAGAATGGCGTATCAAGTTTCAATGATCATAAACTTGACTTGTGTTCAACAGGTTTAGAGCACACTTGTAATAAAAGAGATTCGGGGCAAGTAAAAGAGGACCATCCTTCCCTGGTGGAAGAGTTGACAAATTGGGGGCATGATAGGTTTTGGTAGTGACCTAACTAGGATAAAGTCTCGAGCCAAAATGGATGTGCAAATTGAATTTACTTTGATGTTGCATAGTATCATACTAATGCACGTTCTCTTGCAGGGGCAAAAGTGGATTTTCAGTCTTGAATGATAGGGACAATCCAAAGACATCAACTGCTGAGGCAATTCCCATTTGTAGAGGAATCCCTGAATGAATGCTTAAAACCATGTTTTGAGTGCAATAAATTGTTTGTTTTGAAGTCACAAACACTTTTCATGCTTAAAGTTGTTGGACTCTTTTGAAAAGAGAATTTTCATATTGATTTAGCTCACCAATTTTAAGATAAACAACTCAATGGAGTGACATCAATGTTTAAGAATGTTGAATGAGACGTATCAGGATGATGAAAAGCAAGCCCTATCCTATACACAATCCCTTACTTATACACTTGATACATTTGTGAGATGAATGTAGGAAGTTCCATACCTGTGAGGTAAAGAGTTCTCTCGCAAAAGGTACGATGACCGAAATGATGAGGGGCAATTCATTTCTCTATCCCAAACACAACAGGTGATCCATTGCTTAACCACTTTGAGCCTTATACACTTGTGAAGATTTTTTTAAAGTTATCCCTGTCAAGAACCACCCCACATTGGGGCAAATCGGAGGGTAAGACAGTACCATAAAGTGAAGAAAATGGATTGAAATTTTCTTGCTTTCACTTGCATCAATTTTCAAGTCGTGCTATTACATTGAATTCATATGGTAATTTAAGTGCCTTAGGATGACGAAGAGCATTTCTTTCTCTATCTTACATACTTATATCCTTTGCATAGCCCACTTGAGCCTGCAATTTCATTTCTTTAAACCCAGTTGGTGATCATCCCCCACATTGGGGCAAGTCAAAAGGCAGTGAAGACTCTTGAAAAGTTCGAGTGTCATTCAAAGTGTAATTGCTTGACGCATGCATTATGCGCAAGAATTGAATTCTAAGGGGCATGAAAAAGCAGTGTGCCTGGTAAAAGCAATGCCAATGCCCATGAAAAGAAGTGAAGAAAAAGTAAATGAAAACTAGGGGCATGAAAAAGCGGTGTGCCTGGTAAAAGCAAGGCCAATGCCCATAGATGAAAAAGAGAGTCAAAATAGGTGACTGTCAATTGCAAGAATTGAATCCTGATGGAGCAATACTCAAAGAACTCAAAAGTTGAGTTTTTACAATCAATGGGGCATTTCATGAAGACAATCCCAGATGATGAAAAAGAAAACTGGTGGCAATGCCAAGATAATCATCAACTCTCGCCATTTACACACATTTTGAGCCTAATGATCCTTTCATTTCTCAACCCATGAACCCAACCTACGTTACGTCCCTTACAAAGTCTCTTCAGATTAGGGCATTTGAATTAACGTAGGAGTTCATATGTTTATAAGCATCGCTCGAAGAAGTGCGAGCAAGATTATTTCTTTTTCATTTTACAGGGTTCTTGACTTGTAAACCCAGAGATGATTACAAGACTGTTCATTCAATAGCCTTGACTCGAAGAGTCCCTTTGTTAAGCTGTTGACCAAGCTCACATTATGGTCCTTGTTAAAGACCTCTCAGATTGGTAAGGTCGTACTGCTTGCGAGAATACTCGGACCCTTGTCGATATGATGATGGTGAGATTAAGTGATTCTCCTAAAACAGCCCTTCTGAATGAGAGTGAGTGTGAGTGAAAGTCCTTTCTAACTGAAAGTGTCTCATTTATTATTCTTAAAAAATCCATGTCATTTGGGTGATGCAAAGGTCATTATGCATGAACCCCGATTGAATTGATAAAAACTTCAATGGATTGTGAAGTGTGCGTTCCAGAGTAGCATTAATTGCTTATTTCTTTGGTGAATGCACTTTTGCTCTAATCATGTTTGATAGGTAATGTTTTTTCAAAGACCCAAGAGCTCCCGACATTCAAGTTCCTTTCAAAATGCCATCATGAACATTCAAGGTCCATCCTTGATGTTCCAAAATTTTACCAGGAGGTGAAAGATCTCCACAGGATATCTAAATTCCACAGGATATCACCAGGTAAGTATATCTCTACCCATACTCTAAATACTTGTCATTGTGCAGGTATTCTCTCTTGAGTGCATCGACACTTGACTCGGTCAAGCAATCCTCTATAATGACCTGGCGCGCTTTCGTAGCCTAGTGTCCATTCTCATTGACTCGACGTGCTTCCGTAGCCCGATGTCCCTTTTATTGACCCGGCGTGCTTCCGTAGCCCGGAGTTCCTGACTTGGCGTGCTTTCGTAGCCCAGTGTCCATTCTTATTGACTCGACGTGCTTTCGTAGCCCGATGTCCCTTTTATTGATCCGGCGTGCTTCAGTAGCCCGGAGTTCCTGACCTGGCGTGCTTTCGTAGCCCAGTGTCTCTTTTCATTGACTCGACGTGCTTTCATAGCTCAATGTCCCTTTTATCGACTCGGCGCCATGCCCGAAGTCGTTACCTTAACCGCAAGGAGGGGGATGCCGAAGGCAGGGCTAGTGACTGGAGTGAAGTCGTAACAAGGTAGCCGTACTGTAACCCGGTGTTCCTCTTTATGACCTGGCGTGCTTTCGTAGCCCAGAGTCCTTGCACCAACACTCGATCGAGCTATCCCCCAAAGATTTTTCTCCAGATTCAATCTGATTAAGGCGACCGAAGAAAGGTTCGGGTCCTGGTCAGATAATCTATGCTGCAACGTTAGGCGACCGAAGAAAGGTTCGGGCCCTAGCCAAGCAAAACCTCAATTTAGGTGACCGTAGAAAGGTACGGGTCCTCGACAACACCTATTCCTTATTTAGGCGATCGTAGAATGGTACGAGTCCTAGAAAGTGAATCCACATTTAGGCGACCGTAGAATGGTACGAGTCCTGAAAGGTAAACCCCCGTTTAGGCGACCGTAGAATGGTACGGGTCCTAGACAACATTTATTTCCCTATTCGGGCGACCGTAGAATAGTACGGGTCCTGGAAGGTAAATCCCCATTTAGGCGACCGTAGAATGGTACATGTCCTAGACACAACCAAACACTACCTTACTAGATGACCGTAAAAAGGTACAGATCCTAGGAAAGTAGTTTCCTAACAAAACCTTGCTGCTCTACTAGACGACCGTAGAAAGGTACGGGTCCTGAACATGTAACACCGACTATCTTGAATCACTCTACCCTCCTTGAAGGTAAGGTAATCCAGGTAGGTTCTTTTACCATTTGCATACAAATTGCATTCCAAAATTTTGACATCTCAGTTTGGATCTGGATGTCTCAATTCTCTTCGTTGAACGTTTCACTCTGGACGTGAATGTTCTTCAACTTTCCCCGTTATACCTTAGTCTGGATCTAGGTATTTTGAGCTTCTAAAATCATGACATCTCTGTCTGGACCCGGATGTCTTGATTATTTTCATTCAAACATTTCACTCTGGATGTGAATGTTTGTCAATCCTTCTCATTATACCTTAGTTTGGATCTAGGTATTTTGAGCACAAAATCTTGACATCTCAGTCTGGATCTAGATGTCTTAATTCTTTTCATTAAACATCTCACTTTGGATGTGATTGTTTTTCGAGCTTTTTCGTTATACCTTAATCTGGATCTAGGTATTTCGAGTTTTAAAAAATCTTAACATCTCAGTCTGGATCTGGATGTCTCAATCTATTACCTGTTACGCTTTTCAAGGAACCTGAGTGAGAGTTGGGTACTTGTGGAGTAAATAGGGATTTATCATGTACCTCAAGATACTTTACCGCACTGACTGGTAAGTAACTGTAGGTACGTTCTTTCTTTTGACATCATGCATTTGTATTAGCATTTCCATGCACCATATGAATTGCATTTTTTTAAAAGAAATGTGATACATTTCCCGACAAAAAAAAAAAAAAAAAGCATTTAGTATATGTGCATGTTCAAAATTTAGGTCTCAATTTGTCTTTGGAGGCAACCTCTACGAGCTCACCTTCAAAGAGGGGCAGCTGTTGACACCTAAATTTTGGCAACCCATATAGTCATTTATTAGATTAAAAAATTAGGGGTTAATTTAATTCCTGAAAAAATATTAATTGCATAGCATATAGATTTAAGTTGCATTTATTTTGTTATTTGCATTTTTTTTGCATTTTATTGGACCGGTGGCGAATATATTCAAATTAGATGGATCAGGCCCGTGAAGCGAACAGGTTGGCCCAAGCCTGTGTTTTTTAATAATTAAAAATTATCTCGTGGGAATATAATATTTTAAAATTTTTCCGATATATGAATCTTTTTTGGATGGGGCAGATGGGTAAAAGAATATTGCGATTTGGTTTTGAAAGATTTGGATTTAGAGAAAAATTTCATCTTAATCTCGAATCTTTATCGGTATGAGTTGATTTTCATGAAAAATATTGTGGATACTGATTCGAAGAAAAGTTAAATAATCCAATTCCTTCCCCTATAAAAGGCCGTATGCGTACGAGAGGAGGGGGGTCCTTTCCGTTGATAAAAAAAGAAGAGAAGAGCAAAAGGTGAAAAAGTGAGTGGAGAGAGGAAAAGTAAAAAAAGAAAAGAAAAGAAAAGCCCCCGCACGACTGTTCATCTTCCCCGCAGGGGGCCTTCACCGGCCCAGTCGCCGTCGAACCCCGCCGTCGCTGTTGTCGATCTCCGTCCACAAGAGCTCGAGCCGCCGGTCTCTACCCGCGAGCCCCGATGACCTGCGTCGCCCCGACGCCGAGCCCACGGAGCCTCGACGACACGCTGCCGCCTGCTCTGGCCCGCGACCCGCCGCCTCCGCCTTGTCTTTACTCGCGCCTGCAACAAGAACCCCCCGGACGCCGCGCCAACCCCTGCCGTTGCGACCCTCCGCTGCAGATCTATCTCCGCCGTCAGATCCCAAGCCACCGGTGACTCAGACCTGCAGCCGAGCCGAGATCCAGCCGTCAGAGTCCCTCCGCCTACAAATCCGAGGTCCCCGACGACAGAAGGCCCGGACCCAGCTCGACGCTTCCCCTTCGCCGATGCCGAGCCTCGTTGAAGACCCAGATCTGACGCCGTCCCGCCTCCGCCGCGACACCTTGCTCCCGATTCATGACCCATCTGCCCGTGAAGCCGCTCTGCTTGCAAATCCGTGCCCCCCGCAGCAGCCCCCTCCGCAGACGCTACCGTCGCGCCGACTGCCACGTCGCCCCAAAGCCCGCAGCTCGACGCCGTCCCGACGACCCGCGTGCTGTCCCGACGCGTCGCCGAGCCGCTGTTGCCCGCTAGTCACAATGTCGCTGTCCTGACGTTGTCCCGTGCTGATCCTGAAGCCCCTAGTGCCGCGACGCCCCCGCGCCGATCCTCGAAGCCCCTGTTGCTGTGCCGCCATCGCGCCGCTCGCTGGAGCCCTCGCCGGAACCCTAGCCGGCGATCTCCCCTTGCCGAACCAGCCACCAGCTTTATTTTTCTTTTTCTTTTTCAGAAAAAAAGAAAAGAAAAAAAAAGAGAAAAGCAAAGGAAAATTTAGGTATTTTTCGTATCTTATTTTTATTTTATTATTTTGTTGTTTTATTTTATCTTTTTAGTGTAATTATTCCTTTAATGTGAAATTGAAATTCCATGATATGAAATTGCCTTGAAATTAGTGATTGTCAGTCCGATTTTCGCGCCCGAAATCCGACTCGCAATTACTTAAAAAAATTGCCAATTCGATCTCCCGCCCGAGATCCGATTCGTGATTTATGTGAAATTGGCCAACCCGATCTCATGCGCGAGATATGGTTCGTCAATTTGGATATCAATATTGCTTGATTTGCTATGGTGTTACTTAAATTAGTTTTCTTAAAAAAGAAATAAAAAAAATGTAGTTTTAGGGTTTGCATGCTCATAATAGGAATTTTATTTCGAATTTTCAAAAATAAAAAAAATCAAATCAATTAATTTAGGTTGCTAGTTTTTTTTTTTTAAACTTGGATTGCATGTTTAATTATTTGGCAAATATTAATTTCGAAATTTAAAAAAAAAGGGAAAAAAGGAAAAACACAAAAAAATAAAGTCATTATGCATATGTCATGTAAAATTAGGGCATCTTTTGCACGTCATAGCATATTAGGGTAAAATTGCATTTAGTTTAATTTTAGATGATGTTTTTTCTTAATTTACTATAGGTTTAGGTTAAATAGATTGCATTTTAGGATTATCTAGGTTAAGATAATATTTTAGTTTAAATTAGGATTTGGCTCAACCTAATTCCTAATATAAATTAAATAGGATCTTAATCTAATTAGTTAATTTTCACATTTCACCAAATTTCGAATTTCATGAAAAAATGTCATAGGTTAAATTAATTTTATTATTTAGGATAAAATGCATTCTTTTAGGAAAAAGAAAAATTGTCATATGCACGTCATTAGGGTTCGATTCATTGAGATGCATGTCATTTAGTATTTTTGCTAGGCCCATTTAATTAGAAATTACATGTCATTGGAATTAGGTCATTTAGTTAATATTGCATTGCATATTGCATGATTTTCATTAATTAAGTGAAAACAAAACAAAAATTGCGTGTCAATTAGAAACCATATCTAGGGTTGTTGATGTGGATTTTAATTTAACATTTGCAGATGCTTTCGTTGCTATGAGGTAAGTCCTGCAATTTATTCATTTGCTTTATTGAGTGTTAAATTGGTAGTTTGCTCCTGCATGGTCACCTCACATGTTAAGAAATTAAAATTAATTCAAGTTGCTTGCCAAACAATTTTTTCAAAATAAAAGATAAAGGTACCGAAAAGACATTAGAGAAATCTAGTGTAACCAAGTCCCCGTACCCATAATCTCTGGTTCGTAGGAGTAAAGTAAATCTCCCATTACTTTACTTGGTTTCTAATCGACCCACTAAAAATAGATTAGTGGCGACTCCTAATTGAAAATCAATTACATGTTAAAAAACTTGAACCTAAAGTCGCGAATTGGTATGGGCTTGGGAGAGCCCGAGTTAAGTCTAGGCTTAACAATCCATTAGCCAAACTCTAGGTGGTTCACACCCGAAAAATTTTGTCGGAGATGTCAAATCTCATTATTTTGATGGCAACATTTTGGGAATTATACGAGAATATTAACTTTTTAAACCTAAGAGCTTTGTGACGTAATTTCCATTCATCCTCAACCCAATGGTTGTTGACAACATAGCACGTGTAATTCATAGGGGTAGTCTATAAACCGAAAGTTAAAAGAGATTCAAATGTTACCTGTCGATAGTAGATGCACCCACACTACCATTTTCTCCTCGTACGACGAATTGCAGTTTCTGGTGTTTGTCATCAGCAGAACGGGTTTGAACTAAGGTTGTAAAGCTATACGCATGTAGTCGACGCAGTGTGGATCCTCAGCATCCCCAAAAGGTTAATCATGGCAAGACAATAATGATGCAAGTTCCTGCTGATTCCTTGCCTTGTCACGCTTGAACGGGCCCTCCGGCCCTAGACATCTCTTCCTCGTGTCGTCCCTGGTGCCTCCTCATGTCGGCTCAGCCTTTTCTATGCTTAATGTAAGTTGAGTCACGCAGTAACAATTGTTCTGTTGGAGTGCTGTGGCATGGTGAATCAAATGTTTTGAGGCAGAAGTCCAGGGAAGACCCAACAAAACGATGACACGAAACAGAGGATGGGAATGTTTAGATGTTCTTGCATTGATGATCCAAGGCGCCCCAATTCTAAACTTCATATTGGTAAATTAGATATATACTAAAGGGCATAATCATCATTGTATTGTTTTAGCCCTAAACCTTAAGTGTATATTGTAAAATACTTTATCAATGAAAATGACGTTTGCCCAAACTCTGCATGGTATTAGAGTGGTGATTCTTAGAGCCCTGTCTCTTACATCCAAAGCCACCGTCTTTTTGGCACGATTGCTGCCACTGTTCACCGTCCATCATCGGATGTGTTTTTCCCTTTTTATTCTTACTCATGGTCTCTTACCCCGCCAAATTCAAGAGCTAAATTTGGATCCTTCAATTTTTGTGCTCAAGAGGATCCTTCAAATTGAGGAGCCTCTTCCCCACGTTGCTTTCATCGGATCTAGATAAGACCCTCTTGCCAACAATCAAATTTTTTGTGCTTGAGAGGGTTTTCCAACCTCGAATTAGCCAAAACAGCTAATCTCTCGGCCGGAAGTCACCATGGCAATTGAGTCTCAAGTCTCTTCAGCCAACATTCCTGCACATGAGTGGCCGAACAGCCTTATTTTATGCATCATTATGATAATCCTAGATCTAGTTTCGTTGGCATGGTCCTTACGAGTGACAATTACTGTTAAATTATGACTCAAGTTTGAGCGTTTGCAAAAATGCAATTCCCTAAACTCTTGAAGCTGCACAAAAGAGAAAATAAAATAGAATATATGTGCAGCAAAGTTTTCTTTTCGTTGCAAGTAGGAGCCGAATTTTATTGAGCCATGGTGGGCCCAAATGGGCACACATTAAAAAAGGAAGTTACAAAGAAGCAGCGTCCCACTCGGCTTCGTAGAACCAAAAGGGAAAGGTGGGGCCCAAGGTCAAACTTTTGACCTTGGGCACACCCACGTATAAAAGCAGAACTTTGCAGGTTTCTTTCGGGCTTCTGAAATTGCCGCCGAACCCTACGTACGTAGCCGCACGTTCAATGATCAACGAAGCCGCAAGTCCTCCGCGAGAAGCTTGAAGAGATACGTGATTTCATACGTACGCGAATCAGGTGTACGTAGAGCATTGTATTTTGAGTTTGAACTCGCGGTAATTTTATGCCGTGAGTTTATACTCAAGTGAGTTGTTTATTTATAAACACTTTGGGTTTGGGAAACACCGAGAGAGTGTTTGAGTGTTTGAGTGACTTGAGTATGTAATCTCCTTGTATCGCTTGATCTATAGTGAAATTCACTACTACTCTCCCCATGGACATTGGTCTTTACGACTGAACCACGTAAATCTGGTGTCCGATTTATTTTCTTTTTTGTCTATATTATTGTTCGATTGCTAGCCCTATTGCAACAATTACAACAATTGGTCTCGTGCCATGGAGATTGCCCTTTTTGCCAAGAACAAAATGGTGTTTGTTACTAGAGAAATTGAAAAACCAGCCTTAGACAATCCTGCTTATGCGTCATGAACTCGTGTTAACAATTTGATTCTATCTTGGATTTTTAATACCATCTATCTAGATTTGGTGCCAACGGTTCTCTACTTAGAGTCAGTTGCAGATGTCTAAGCCGATCTCCACTAACGTCTTTCATCGTTGAATGGTCCTAGGGTTTTTCATCTCGAGCAAAAGATATGCACACTTACTCAAAGTGATGAAGCCATGACCAAGTACTACAACAACTTGCAAAGCTGCTATGATGAATTGAATAATTTGGATCCGTTACCACAATGCTCTTGTTCGGCTCATTCAATCATCACCAAACAACAAGAGAATTGGTGCTTGTTTCAATTCCTCATGGGTCTCAATCTAAGGTACACTAATGTTACTAATCAGATTTTACTAATGGATCCGTAACCTAGTGTTGCACGTGCATATGCACTAGCTCTTTAGGATGAGTTGCACCGCCCTATCTAATGGAATTGCATATTGTCTGATTAGACTAGCACTTTGCTTAGCACTCATAGCAATCATGCTCTGTGGCCGTACATGTATTTCTCATCCCATGGATAACCCAGCTCTCTTGGTGCTCCCACTCTGTTGGCCAACCTAGCTAAACGGACAAACACGTCCTGCGGCTGGGAAAGATGTACCCACTGTGGCATCCTGGGACATACATGGGATGTGTGTTATTGATTTCATGGCTTCCCTCCCAACCACAAGCGGCACCATGAACAACCATCTACCTCCTCCTGTCCCATAGACAACAAAGTCCAGCCATACGTTAGTTGCCGCACATTCTCCACTCACAAATGATCAATATAAGCCACCGATGTGCCTATTGCAAGAGGTAAACATCCCGAAAGCCAACCTCTTAGGTAATGCTCTTGGCTTATCTATGAATTCGTTTAATTTCGATACTTGGGTTATTGACACAGGCGCCACCAACCACGTCACATTTGAACCTCGTCGCCTTATAGATTGGAGACACTATTCCTCTCCACATCCCACCATTGGGATTCCAAATGGTGTTGGTGTCCCCGTGACATTACACAGTTCGGCTCCTCTTACCTCAACTATCTCCTTTGATAATGTCCTTTGCGCTCCCTCTTTTAAATACAACATATTATTAATCTCCAAGCTCACTCAAACCTTAAACTATTCAATCACATTTTTTCCTAACCAATGTCTTTTTCATGACCTCTTGACAAAGAAGATCATTGGTTGGGGCCATGAGCATGGTGATTTTTATTACCTGGAGATTTCTATCAAATCTACCGTCCTCGCTATTGGAACCTCTTCACCTCATCTTTGGCACGCTTGCTTAGGAAATCCATTTGAGTTAGTTTTATCTACTTTGCAACAAACTTTATGCTTTAGTCCAGCAAAATAATTGAGTCCATGTGATGCTTGTCATTTATCCAAGCAAATGTGTTTGTCTTTTGCGTCTAGCAATATTACTAATTTACGTCCGTTTGTGCTTATTTATGTTAACATTTGGGGACCTTATTCTCATTTTATAAATAAGATTTGTTGTTATTTTTTATCTATTCACGCTATACTTAAATTCTTTTACTTACTTTTAAGTCTGATGCAATCGATTCTTTGATTCGCTTCTTTGCTTTTGTTGAGACTCAATTTCAAACCAAAGTCCAAAATGTTCAATTTGATAAGGGGATTGAATTCCTTTCCTCTTGTTTACAAAAGTATTTTTGCACCCATGGTGCTCACCACTAGCGCAGTTGCTCTCACACTCCTCAACAAAATGGAGTTGTTGATTGTAAGCATCGTCACTTACTCAATGTTGCTTGTGTATTGCGTTTTCATTCTAGCATGCCTCTTCATTTTTGGGGGGATTGTGTCTTAACTGCTACTTATCTCATAAATGGACAATCTTGTCCTCTCCTACATGATAAAACCCATATGACCTTCTCTTTGGCAAACCACCTTCCTATTTTCATATTCGTGTCTTTGGCTTAATAAGCTATGCTTCTACCGGCCATCTTCACTTCAATAAATTTAGCCTTAGATCTTGCCGATGTGTTCTAATCAGTTATCCCACAAACCACAAATGCTACCATCTCTATGACCTCCAAGACCAAATAATTTTTGCCAATCGTGACATCGTTTTCTATGAACATGATTTTCCTTTTCGTCAAACCATCGAACATACCACAACCGAATAGACCCGAGTAATTCCATTACCCATACTCAACCTTGGTGAAATATCTCCTCCTCCCTCCACCAAGGTACTTGCACCAACCTCACCTCCTTAGCCTCCTGCACCCATGGTCGCACTATCAACCATTGAACCCAAAGTCATTCCTCGACCATCTCGGCCATGCCGTCCACCTAGATATCTTTGGGACTACCATTGCGCTATTGTGGCCTCCGATCAATCCTATTCGAAATCTAAGGTAACTGAATCAAGTACTTTTTATCATTTATCCAACTGTTGATCATACTCGTGTTTTTCACCTACTCACCGTGCTTTTGTGCCTCCATATCCTCTGAGCAAGAATGTAAAAATTATGACATTTCATGTCAATCTCCCAAGTGGCAGGAGGCGATGTCTTTTAAGATACAAACCCTTGAACATAATGACACTTGCAAAATTGTTCTTCTTCCTCTCGACAAACACTCCATTGGATGTAAATGGGTTTATCGAATCAAATATAATCTTGATGGCACTATTCATCGCTACAAGGCTAGTCTCGTTGTAAAGGCTTACACTCAAATGGAGGGGATTAACTACCATGACACATTTGTGCCTGTTGCTAAAATGGTAACCGTTCGTATTTTATTAGCTCTTACTTTGATTCATCATTGGCTTCTCTACCAATTAGGTGTGAATAATGCTTTTCTGCATGGTGATCTCAACGAAGAGGTTTACATGTAGTTTCCATCGGGTTTTCATACGAAGGGGGAGAATTTAGTCCGTCGTCTTAAAAAATCACTCTATGGCCTTAAACAGGCATCGACGCAATGGTTTGCTAAATTCTCTTTTGCACTGTTGATGTTGGTTTTCAATAGTCCAAGGCGGACTATTCACTTTTTACATTGGTCCTGGCTCTCTCTTGACCATTGTCTTTGTTTATGTTGATGATTTGGATATCACGGGTGATGATGAAGTTATAATTCAACTTCTCAAGCAATTTCTTGACACACAATTTTGCATTAAGGACTTGGGTATTCTTAAATACATCTTGGGCATTGAAATTTCTTGTTCCAAGTTTGGGGTTTTCTTGTCGCAAAGGAAATACACTCTTGATATTTTGTCTGACGTTTGTCTTCTTGGAGGATGTCCTGTTGATACCCCGATGGAACCCAATATATATTTTCGAACTCCTCGTCAACTCTTACGGATCCAGGTTCATATTGACAACTTATTGATAGATTATTATATCTTATTGTAACTCGTCCAAATTTACTCTTTGTGTTGCAACATCTTAGTCAATTTATGCACTCTCCTAATGAAGACCATTGGAATGCCACCCTTCGCATTGTGCGGTATCTCAAGCATGATCCTTGCACTGGTTTGTTTTTTCCATCCGATTCTACTCTCCAACTTCATGTTTATATAGATTACGATTTGGCATGTTGTTCTAAATCACATTGATCTATTTCTGGCTATTGCATGTTTATTGGTTCTTGTCCCATCTCATGGCGTTCCAAGAAACAAACTGATGTTCCCTATTCCTCAACAGAAGTTGAATATTGTGCTATGGCGTTTACTGCATGCAAAATCACATGGCTTCACATGCTTTTCTCGGATCTCCACGTTAACACTACCACTGTTGATCTTTTCTGTGATAATAAAGCGGTCATCAACATCACCACTAATTCTGTCTTCCACGAATGCACCAAACACATCGAGATTGACTGTCACTTGGTTCATGACAATATTCAAGATGGCACTCTGCGTACTCTTCATGTTTCCAATCACTCCCAACTCGCGGATTTGTTCATGAAACTGGTCACACGTGATTTAGTTTGTAATTTTAAGAACAAGTTGTTGACATGTTTACATTTACCAACTTGAGGGGGAGTACTAGTAAATTAGGTTTATACTAAAGGGCATGATTGTCATTGTATTATTTTAACCCTAAACTCTAGGTATATATTGGATAGTTAGAAATGTTACTATCCTGGCATTCCTAAGTATCTTTATGCTCTGAACTAAAATTTTGAGTAGTTTGTTGCTAAAAGGTTATTTCTGAATGACTTGAACAGGAAGTTCACGTATTGTAGGAAAGCATACCTGCGGAAAACTGACTCCATTTTCTTCGGTTCTAAGCATAGGTCTATTCGGTTGGTATCACAGCCATGGTTTTGTTTGTAACATGATTTGTTCCATGTGCTCAACAGGAGAATCCAGTGTTGAGAAGATTTTCTCCATATCATGTATGATCTTGAGATCCTAAAAGCTCTAGTTACTTTAACCTCTTCCCCATCTTCCTTTTCACTTTTAGATTTTGTGTGTCAAATGCTTTTAAAATTGACTATTTCTATGAGGTCTCTCTTAATGATAACACTAAGATCTTGGAAACTTAATTCCTCTTATGAATCCATATTCTGCTTTTGCTAAACTTGCCTCATCATTTTCTTCCATTCGCTCTATTCGGCAACTTATTTATCAAACTCCCAAAGAAGTGAAAGAGTATGTATAGTCCTCTAAGTTTGATCAACATCCCATTCTAGCCACTGAAAAAGAATATTTTGTTTCTTTTCAAATTCCCCCAGAATTTCCCAAACAATGGACCCAACAAGGATACTCCCATGTCCATTGTGGAGCTATCCATCTTGCTCTCACTTTTCATAGTCAAAAAGGCCTGCTAGTTGTGGCCAGAATGGCCTTATTGGATACTCGGTTCCTAGAATACCAGTATACTTGTATTGGCACTGTCCAAACCATTTTGAATGTTGGAACAATCTTTGTAACCCTTTATCCAAATTTCAACATTGCCTTTTCAGACCCATAGCTACTTTCCTTCTTGAAAGTCCAAATCCAGTTCACTGGGGCACCCCAAACTGTTCACTCTATTGCAGCAACACTGCACTACCAAATAGTCTATTAAGTACAAAACCACGCCCTTGATCTAAATTTCCAAAATGGAAATGAAGACGCACTGTTCATCTCCATGCAGAATGACCATGCATCTTGTATCCATGTTCGTAGATAGATTCCAAAAGAAAAGTTGGTCAAGCTCATTTCGGAGACCTGGGTTACCAACTACGAAAAGTTGCATTAGAATAACAAGTCTCTCCATTCCTCGGACTCTTAATTTGTAAGGAAAAAGGATGGCACCATTGCCATCAAATTTGGCAAATAAAAGGAAGAGAATCCTTCCATCTTCCAAACCTTGTTCATGATTGAACCGTGCGTTCCATAATCAATCTTTGAGCTAGATCTCAAGAAGCTTGTTAAATACTTTTAGAGTAATGGAAATCCTGTCCATTTCAATCATTGGTTTTGGAACCTCTTTTGCCGGTGTTCATATTGAACAAATTCTCCTGATGAAGTAGAGCCGAATACAAGGCCCAGGCGAAAATCCAAGAAAGTAGATGATATTATATACTAGAGGTATTTGAACGGAGACCCTTCCATTGATACCCTTAGTAAGTGTGATGAGTTTCAATTCATGGTTTCTTATGCTCCACATCCACCACCAAAAATTTACATCGTCACCTCCCAATCCACCAACCTTACCACCAATATCACCTCCCTCACCCCATCACAAAAAATTAGCCGTTTCCCCATTCTACAAGCCAATCTTAAAATGGGTAAAAAAACATTCTAACCCACTTGAGGTCCTAGGTGAAACTCTACCTAGCCAGAAGGCTAGCTTTTCCATCGCTATGTTCCAAGAGGCAGACTTTCCTCCTCTTACTCGAGAAAATTCAAGACTTTATTTCCCTGCCCCTGAAGAATTCATCGATCCTTAAAGGAGATATCGTCATGTTTCAAAAATACCAGCCTTAACTGATTTGGACAAACATGGAGGGCAAAAAAGAACTCCTGTTACTAAAGCCGTTCGAAACTAGCAATTGGAGACTCTTTTAGTGCACAATAATACTTTTAAGACGATTAATTCCAAACTTGTGGATGTGCAAAGAGATCTTAAGAGATATGATGAAACTACTAAGAAGATGCTTTCGGACTTCCAAAAAAGACTTCATGCCTTGGAATTTAGATAACATTTGGGATATCATCATTTTGAAAGCCCAAAGGCAGAAATAGAGAAGCTCAAGAAGCAAATACAACTTCTTGAAGAAAGAAAATTCAAGCCCTCAAATCCGTTCCCAATTGTGCCATGAACTGTGTATTCGCAACTACCACCACCATTGTAGAACACTTCTATCTTTGTTGTTCTCACAAAAACCTCTATCAGACGAGAAAAAACTGATGTGGTGGAGATGCGAAACCGTCTTAAAGAACTAGATTGGTTAAGAAATGAAAAGGGAAATGAAAAGATTCCTGAAGAATTTTCGATTTCTATAAGAGAGAAGTCAGATCAAATGATGTTATCTAATCCGTCGGGATCATTCTTGAGAGATTTGGGCAATCAGGAAGATTAGTCTGATCCTTCAGAGTCGGGCTCCACCAGAATCGATTTTTCCGATCGATTCAGAATCGAAACGAGATTTGATATCTCTTTCATTCTCCTCCTCTTTTTCAATTCCTGCCATTGAATCATTTCCTATTGTACCAACCACTTCATCAATATTCATGGCCAATCCCTCGGATCAAGAGATAAATTCTAACCCTTCTAAACCAGAGGTTATCCAACCAAACAATCCATCCAAGAATCTAATTTCCTCATTTAAACAGTTTTTTACCGTTGATGATATTCCTTATTCCAAATGGTCTGAAAGATTTGGAGAATTTCATACTTGGCTAAATGCTCAAGCTCTCACAAATCGTGACGAGTATGATGTCCTCTTTGGATTTGTTACAAGATTTATAGGGAGTCTCAAATATTGGTGGCAATTGGTGACAGAACAAGATCAAGTTCAATTTTTGCTCTCAGCGGATTTTGGTGAAGCTATTACTCTCCTTCACCATTTTTTTCATTGACAAACCTTTTGACTTCCATCAGCTCAAGAAAAGAGAGTTTTTTTGAAAGAAAATGCTGCCCTCACCAAAAAAGACATCTCGATAAATATTATCGGGAAATGTTCAAGCTCTTCTATGGCTTTGGGGCTGATGCAAACCTGAAATTGGTTTTTATAACTTCCATTCCCAAAGAGCTATCCCAACAAGTTGAGAGATCCTTGCTTAACAAGCAAAAAAGAATTGTGGATATTCCTCTAGGAGAAATACAACAAGAGATCCATTTGTGCCTTGATGATTTGTACTTAAGGCGCCAAATGGTAAAAACCTATCTCATAGACAACAGAGAACTTGATGAAACCTATTCACGTCAAAAGTTGAAGATTAAGTGTTCTAAAAGAGATTGCGACGGTTCTTACAGAAAGTCTTCTAGGAATAAGAAGCATTTCAAGAGATATTGGGTAGGAAAATCCAAGCATGAACCTAAGCATTTCCGGAGAAAGAAAAAATGGCGATTCCTACTAAAAAAAGATTGCTCAAACTGCAAAAAATCAACTCGATACTTCATCTGCAACCAAAATGGTCATTTTGCCAAAAACTGCTCCCAAGCAAAAAAAATGTCAAAACCATTTGATACATCACATAGAAATTGAAACTGGTATTTCACTTGAAATTGATGACATTGAATCATTGTTTTCCATGGATGAAGAACCATATGAATAGACTCTTTGTGTCATTTCTTGTTATTAGACTCATAGTGAAATTGATTTTGACTCAAATTCTGAAGATCTTTTTCATATATTCCTCACTTCCTCATAACAAGACCCTGGTATATTTTTAAGCCAAATCCATTGTCCTCACTTTCCTGTCAAAATCTTCACCTCGAAGTTTGCTAAACCTATCATAGTCATTGCTTTTATAGATATTGGTCCAACTTCATCAATTTTAAACACAAAAGTTCTCCCTAAAGAATATTAGATTTCCTGTGTTCGATATTTCAACTATGTCACAGGAGATACTTTTTCTACAAATGTACGTACCACCCGGTAACTATTCAATTTTTCTCTCAATGATCCATAACCATTAAAATTTCCGGATCCACTTTCCCTAACAAAAGTATGATCATTGGCTATGACATCATGACTCAAATTTCTCAATTCCGTATCATTCCTGAAAAATACCTTAAGTATAAAGACCAATTCTCTAAATTCGTCGATATTTAAAGGCTTTTTTTTCCCATCCAGATGAGTCTTTTAGAACCGATTATGCAAAAGTTGTTAGATTCTTGTTCAGAATCCCATAATGAATTTTCTAAAAATGTTCTCATTCCTTATGGAAAAATCCAAAATTCTTTGTTCGCATCTCTTTCAAGAAAATGAAGATATAAATCCGACAAAGACAAGTCACATGGGAATGAATCCAGAACCTCTGTTTCTTCTCAGAAGGAATGCTCAGAGCTGCTACAATAAGGCCTTTTTGAAATTTCAGATTCTCAATAAGCCTGTGAGGCTTTTTATGTTAACAAGTGAGTCAAGCAAAACAGAGGGAAAATGTGGCTAGTAATAAACTATCAACCCCTCAACCTTTTTCTCCAACATGACAAATTCTCATTACTTCGAGAAATTCCTTTTTTGCTAGATTATTCAAAGCCCACATTATTCCAAATTTGATCTTAAAGTCAGATTTTGGCAATTGGGCACTTATCCTAAAGATATACCTAAGATAGGGTTCTGTATTTCAAACCAACATTTTCAATGGAAAGTTCTTTTTGGCCTCAGGTAGCCCCATCCTTTTTCCAAAAAGCCACGTGTTGAATTTTCCAACCAATCTTGTCAAGTGCAGCAGTTTACATTGATTATATCTTGCTCTGTAGCCCGATGAACAATCCCACTGCCAACTTCTTGGGTAATTTGCAGGCATTGTAAGAACTATGGGATTATGCTCTCTAAAAGAAATATGAATATTGCCTAGACAGAAATCGAATTTCTTGGTATGTACCTTAACAAAGGTACATATTATCCAGAGCCACACATTGCTCAGAAATTACTAAAGTTTCATGAAGAAAATTTCATGACAAGGTAAGTTCAGCAATTTCTTAGAATAATTAATTATCTTAGAGACTTTATTCCCAACATTGCAAAATTGCGATTCCATTACAATCAATACTGAAGAAAAATTCCGCACTTTGGGGAATATCCCAGACCAAAGCAGTCGCCGAACTTAAGGAGATCATGCAGACTCTTCCCCCATCACAAATTCCATCTACGAGAAAGTAAATCCTCTAGACCGATGACAAATACTCAACGACCATTCTTTTTTAAGAAACCAATGGTAAGCGACACCTTTGTGTTTACAAAAGTGAAAAGTTTTTCTAGGCTAAAATGCATTATCATCCACTTTCAAGAAAATTTTGGCGATAAAAAATAAAATACAAAAGTTTGATTTCCATCTTATTAGTCATCACTTCTTGGTGGAACTAGACATGACATTTTTTCCCCAAATGATCAAATTCAAATAGAAGCAGATTCAGAATTCCCAATTGCTTCGATGGGCTAAATGGTTTTCAAAATATTTTTTTGAAATCAAACAAATTGCTGGAAAAAAGAATATGCTTGTTGATTTTCTGTCCAGATCAAAGGCACCCACAGAGATCAATATGTACATCATGAGGCATGCTTTCCATATTTTTCATCACAACGAAAAGTATAAGATCGAGAGGATATGAGACTAGCCAAGTTTAGAATACCCCCAGAAGATCATTGCACAAATCCAGAATGGCAACTTCACGGAAAATCTAAAGAACCTCATGTGGCAATGCCACACGGATCTATTCAAACTCGATGGAGGCTCAATCCTTTATCCTTTTGGATTAAATTTCAATTATCCATTCATACATCCTTTAATTTGGAAGGAAGATGATTTCTCTAATAAACTCTGATGGTTGTTATGGTATTTAACTAATAAATACTTAATGACGATTGAGGTTCCAACCAGAAGGTTCATTGCCAACCTAACTAAGATATTCATGCTCGGCCTAAACATTGAAAAGGAGAGTGACAATCTTGATTGTCCTCAATTAGTTCTATCCTCCCACTCATTGAAAGCACATCTTACAACAAGAGCTGAGAACTGTCCGACTGGACTCGGAAATCCACACTATTGTGTTTCTTCAACGACCATAGGCTTTTGTGTGAAATAATTACATCATTGTCAATGTACCATAAAGCATAGGAACCACATCCTATAAACCTTAACCACACCTTACAGAAGTCCGTATTTACAAGTCCTTACCCGGCTGTGTTAGTTTTGATGAACACCAATACAGAGAACTCCATAAAGTTTTATGCCAGAAAAATAAGATCATCCCTGAAGACGTATGTAATTACATAATACCTATTGCATGGGATCATATTATAGCCTTGCACCAGAAGCCAAAGAAGCACTCAAGGAATTTGAACAAGCAAGGACACCTCCATTACAAGAGCAAGTGATGACAGACATGGACTATCCTGTACAGTCATCTCAAGACTCCTATGCCCAATGGGGGGCCCTGTCTTTCAAGATCCCTATAATCAATGACATTTGTCCTTATCCCCTGGACTAGACATATCTTAATATGCTCAACCAACAAATTGGCCTCAGCCAAACATGCCTGCCGACACTCCAAGATCCTCCAAAACTCATGAAGAAGCATCCTCCTCAAACGGCATAAACATGTGGAATGTCTTGACAGCACAAAGAGAAGTCACCCAAAGCCCTTCTAACATCAAACTTTCAGAACTTGAACAAAGATATGAGGAACATCTTTTTGCAATGCATAACTCTGATGATTCAGATTATGACAACAATGCCCATAATGGAAGACAGACTTGTAGTTAGGTCACTGTAGCAAAATACTGTAGCAATAAGTTAGGGAAATTACTATTCACAGTCACCGTTCATATCACATAGAATAATTCCTTATTGGATTTTCCGAAGCCTCTGTCTGTTTCGGACCTGTGAGCATGGTCCCTATTTGTTTATGACCTCTTAATGCTTATTGCTTATAAAAGGCAAAGATGATGTAATGTGTTGAGCAGAGTCTCTTAAAGTAAAGTGAGTTTGTGAAAAATTATCAATGTCTCTCTAAACACCTTTTCTTCTCTAGCATGGTAAGATCCTCTAAGAATTGCAACTTGGACAGTTAGAAATGTTACTATTCGGACATCCCTGAATATCTCTATACTTTGAACTAAAATTTTGAGTAATTTGTTGCTAAAAGGCTATTTCTGAAGAGTTTGAACAAAAAGTTCGCTTATTGTGGGAAGGCATATCCATGGAAAAATGACTGCATTTTCCCTAGTTCGCAGCATATGTCTAATTAATGAAAACGACATTTGCCCAAACTCTACACTTCACGTTAACTGATCAAGCCAAAAATAAGAGCAAGGTACCCATTTCTGAGGATTTATTTTCAACTTACACAGATAGAAGAATCGTCTCCGCACGTGTTACCACCAAAATGATAACAATATAATAACAATAAGCATATGCTATAGAAGGAAAATCATTTAGACTTGGCTTGGGTGGGGTGCGCCAGGCAAGGGCAATAGTGCAACGCCCGAGCGACGCGCGAGAGGCCCAGTAGCAAGCTACTGCAATGGCCTCTCCCCCTCGAAAAATTAATTTAATATCATGTGGACCGATGGCCCACGTATCAGATATTAAACTGATAAGAACAGATACTACACTTGATCTTAGCCAAAAGGCCGAGAAAGGTATGCTTTGTAACGTTGTCTAGCCTCTTCTTTTGTTCCCTGCTAGGGTCCGCAATGCCTTTCTCGTGCCCAATGTGGGAGTCCATTTCACTGTTTCTCTTCCCCAGAAAAAACCAAACAAACATTGAAAAAGGATAGAAAGCTGTACACGGGATGGCACTGATATTTTCTAATTGGCATAGGAACGGTCCGGTTTCTGTACTCTACTGATCAAAGAACAGAACCATCACGACCGCCTTGCCTTCTTTACTGCCTAGTGCCTGGTATTCTCCATATTGGACAAGTGACGAGGACTCAAAATGGGCAAAAAGATTTGGGTGAGGCAGTCCATGGTCTGGCGTGGGCCGGTATGGCATTAAAGCATGAAGAAGTAAGGATGCTCGAAGC
Source organism: Eucalyptus brandiana (assembly GCA_014182725.1). Classification (NCBI taxonomy): domain Eukaryota; kingdom Viridiplantae; phylum Streptophyta; class Magnoliopsida; order Myrtales; family Myrtaceae; genus Eucalyptus; species Eucalyptus brandiana. Next base: position 24,142,043 of record CM024677.1, on the reverse strand, counting down.
CTGATCTGTGTGCCAGGATAAGGTCGATATGAAGCTAACCAGGCCCTAGCACGCGCTTGAAAGAGAGAAAGAGATATGGAGGGCAGAAAGCATTACTAGTTGAGGTGAACATTCGTGTGTTATCTCCACTTTAAGAGCTTGAAAAATTGGATGGAGGACAGCAATGGATGTCACATTTAACCAAGTCTAGAGAAGCTGATTTTTAACAAGATTCTGGAGTTGCATCACGTTGAGTACTAAATGTGAAGCATCTTTGTGATGAAGGAAGCTGCCTGAAATTTTGCTCGGGAATCCGAATATTTTGTTTTCGTTTCTAGGAGAGCTCCCTGGGATTAAGAGAGCCCCTTCAAATATAGAAGTACGCCGCTCGCTTACAGTGCACACACGGAAGCGGTACTCTCTCATAAAAGGTGAAAAAAAAAAAATTGTCTGCTCCGTGCTCACGTGGCCGCAGGATTCTAGCAAATGACTCGATTGGGATTTATTCAAGTGGATCCTTGTCAAACGTGTCTCCTTTCCTTTCAACTTAGGACTTCCATCGGTCCTCCATGGTGGCGCATCTATTTTATAGGATTCTGATTATCTGCATCAGGTGTCTTTGCCAATTTTAGACGAAGGTACAACTCCAAGCAAAGTCTCTTCTGTGGTTTATGCTCTTGCAACTCCAGAGTCATCCGTTGGCCGATCTTCGGCGCTCAGCACTTTCCCTGGTCGTAGCTTAAAGGCAAAAAGGTCACTTAAATATGTATGTCAAAGCCACATAAATCAAAATTTGCAGAATACAAGTGTTGAAATCGCTTTCACCACTTCCTAAGTATTGTTCTTACCTATCCTCCAGTTGGAGAAGCTCCTCCAAAAATTGGCGTATGCCACTGATTGTGACGAGCACACGGTATTCTTTAGTAAAAGGCGAAAGAATAGTTCGCTCTGTGCTCACCACATGGCTGCGTAACTCTTCCCGTGTGCCAACCTCGTGTTTTTGTGCCTGGTCCCGTTGCCATGTTCTTGCCTCGTGTCCCATGTGGGACTTAACCGTTCGTCCTGCTACTGCTGGTGGAATCATCTTAGAATATTGGAGGGGAGCATTTCATCCGTTTTTAACTTGAATCAGCACCTATCGAGTCCTTGGGTCTCTCAAATGGGAGCTAAGATCAGAAACCGTGGTGGTGAATTGACCAGATCATATTGACAGGGAGTATAGGAAACAAAATGGTAGTCCCCATTTGCTGTCTCAAATGAGTTTTGTATAATGCAGAAAAAATACCTGTCTTACAGACCCAAGATATTGAAGACAAGTCTTCCACTTTCAGAGAAGAGATGAGTGTAGTATGAAACTGTCGAATCTAACAGTGGGCAGCCAGGCAAGTTTGTGCAGCCATTAGATCGGCAGAAGGAAACTCAGTTTCCAGTTGAATGGTTGAGATTTGTGAGAAACTTAAAGAACTAGGAAAATCAACTGAATTGTTGGGAAAGAAGGAAGAGGAGGACTTGTTGCTCTTATCCAGAACATCCTCCTTCAATAAATTTCAGACAAAAGTTGTCCAAAGACGCTGCAGGACGTGGATATATCTGAAACAGAAAGAAAACTTGACAGCTCCAGTCCATTCTCAAGTTTTTGTGAAGTGTCCTTATCCATGGTGTAAAGATGTAACTCAGCCAGCACATATTCAAACAAGATTTGCATCATTTGGAAGGTGAAACAACATTTGCTGTATCACGAACTACCGCAAGGAAAGAAGAATGTGCGCCGCACCACCGACACGGCATTATTGTTAAAACTCATAAAAACAACAATCAAAACAGAAAAATTTCTGTTTTTGAGAGAGAGAAAAGATAAAAAAAAAAAAAAACAGAGCACTTCATACGTCTTGTGCTTAAAAAAAAAAAAACTGTCGAGTACAACCATTAAATACAAAACAAAAACTGCTCACGTACGTGCAACACATAACTGCACACAAACGTGCTATTAACTTCCTAGAAAATAGCAAAAACACCAAATACGTAACTAAATGAACTTGGCTGTTTTTTAATAAAAAAAACAGACTAAAACAGAGTAAAAAGAAAACTGAAAACAGCAGAAAACAGAGACATTATAATCCAACAAACTCCTCATTGGATCAGTTGCTGCTGCATACTCCAATTTTCTTTCTTAATACTTCAAATCTTCCAACTTGAAGTGGTTTTGTGAACATATCTGCAAGCTGATCTTCAGATCTGCAATAGACCAATTTAACTTTGTCACTTTGTTGCACCTCACGCAGAAAGAAAAATTTGACTTTAAAATGCTTGGTTTTGCCATGGAAAACTGGATTCTGAGATATTGCTAACGCAGCCTGATTATCCACATTAACTTCAATGCAATCACTAGAATTCAACCACAGATCATTCGTTATCTTTTTCAGCCACAAAGCTTGATTTGCAGCTGCAGTAGCTGCTATAAACTCAGCATCTACTGTGGACTGAGCTACAATCTCTTGCTTTTTGGAACACCAGGAGAAACAAGCAGAACCAAGACTGAAACAATACCCAGACGTACTTTTCATGTCATCCACTGAACCAGCCCAGTCACTATCAGAAAATCCTTGCAAATTAAACTTCTGACCTTTCTTAAACTTCACACCAAAGAACAATGTTCCTTTGAGATATCTCAATACCCTTTTGCTGCAATCAAATGTAATCGACTAGGACTACTCATAAACCCGGATAAAACACTCACAGCAAATAGAATATCTCGGTGCAGTTCTTTGTAAGATACATGAAACACCTAATTAGACTTCTATACATAGAATCATCTACTGCATTTGTTCCATTATTCTTCTGCAGCTTCTCTTTAGCAGCCATAGGAGTGCTTACACTTCGACAATCTTCCATCTGAAACTTCTTTAGAATTTCCTTCATGTATTTTATTTTACAGATGAAGATCTCATATGAAGCCTGTTTGACTTCCAAACCCAAAAAATAAGACATCTTTCCCAAGTCTGACATCTCAAAAACTGCAAATAGATCTTGCTTCACCTTCTCTATCAATTCCATATCATTCCCCATCACTAATAGATCATCTACATAAAGTGACAGAATTACAACACTGTGATTCACCTTCTTGACATAAAGAGTGAACTCACTTAAACTTTTTACAAAGCCAAAATCCTGCAAATATCGATCTATCTTCGCATACCAAGCTCTTGGAGCCTGCTTCAGTCCATATAGAGCTTTATTCAACCTGTATACACTCTCTTCTTGCCCTTTGATACTAAAGCCTTTAGGTTGTTCAACAAAAATCTCCTCCTCAAGCTCTCCATTCAGAAATGCAGACTTGACATATAATTGAAATATAGGCCACCCCTTCTCTGCTGCAATAGCTAACGGTAACCTTATTGTATCAAGTCGTGCAACATGAGCAAATGTTTCAAAATAGTCTACTCCCCATATTTGTGCATAGCTTTTCACAACCAATCTAGCTTTGTATTTATTAACAGAACCATCAGGATTAAGTTTTGTTCTAAACACCCACTTAACCCCAATCACATTCTTATCATATGGTCTATCAACAAGCTCCCATGTGTGGTTTTTCTGGATCATTGAAATCTCCTCCTGTATTGCTGCAATCCACCTCTGATTCTCCTTAGCTTCCACAAAGTTAGATGGTTCGAGCATTGCCACATTGCTTCTTTCATAGATTTCAGCAAGCGACCTTGTGCCTCTCACTGGTAAATCATCCACACTGTCTTTCAATCCATCTATAACTTCATTAACCTCTACATCTGTTGCAGGGTGTTTTTCAAACTGTTGCTGTTCTGCACTCTTTCCTTCCATCCAATTCCACTCATCTTCCTCTAGAAAAACAGCATATCTACTTACAATCACCTTCCTTGTCATAGGGTGAAAAATTTTGTAAGCCTTTGATTGGAGACTGTACCCAATGAAGATTCCAAGCTCTGCCTTCTTATCCAGCTTGTCCCTCTTGACCTCAGGAACATGAGTGTAACACAAACACCCAAAAACCTTCAAATTTTTCACAGAAGGTTTAACACCATACCAGACTTCAAAATGTGTTAACCTCTCTAAGGCCTTTGTGGGCAATCTGTTCAACAGGAACACTTGCAATTAGCCGCTTCAGCCCAGAACTTCTTAGGCAACATCTTCTCCTGCATCATACATCTGGCCATCTCCATAATACTTTTGTTTTTCCTCTCACTGACCCCATTCTGTTGAGGTGAATAGGGAGTAGTGAACTCCTGCACAATTCCTACTTGCTCACAATTCAACTTAAGCTTGTGAGCAGTATACTCAGAACCATTATCAGACCTGAGCATTTTAATTTTCTTCCCACTCTGATTCTCAACTAAGGCTTTAAACTTCACAAACACATCAGCAACTTCAGACTTGGCTCGCAGAAAATAAATCCAACTCATCCTAGTCATATCATCAGTGAAGGTAATGAAATACCTGCTACCATTGAGAGAAGACTCAAACATAGGTCAACATAAATCTGTGTGGACTAATTGCAGCTTCTCACATGCTCTCCAGCCTCCTCCTTTAAAAGGAAATCTGGCTTGCTTGCCAAGAAGACAAGTTCTGCACTGTGGAAATTCCTCCTCCAAACTTGGCAAGTCATCTGCCAAGCTATTTCTTTGCATAAACAACATGCTTTTCCTGTGAACATGCCCAAGTCTTTTATGCCATATCTCTGCATTTTCTTCGTTGCACTTTGAAGCCATTTGTTGCATCTCTTGTGGCTTGAACATGAAACTCTTGTCCTTCATTGGGATTCTTAGCACTTCTTTGTTATCTGCATTATTAATAAGACATTCCTTCCCTTCGAACTTCACTTTATAGCCCTTCTCAACTAATTGACCAATACTTAACAGATTATGGTCAATATTTGGCACAAAGAGAACATCACTAATCAGCTTCACCTCCTGATTTCCTTCAATAGCCACTGTACCCTTCCCTTGCACTTCGATATACTGTCCGTTGCCAATTCTGACTCTGGACCTGACTGACCTGTCTAGACTCCTAAACAGCTTCGAATTGCCAGTCATATGATTGGTACAGCCACTATCCACCAGCCATGCATCATTCCCAACAAAAGATTCAGAAAAAGAAGCTACAAACAAGTGTTCTTCCTCTATTTCATTCACTGCTACCTGTGCTTTTCCTGCTTGCTGGTAATTTTTTTCTTTGCAGATGGCTTCCATGTGACCCAACTTGTGACATCTTCTGCATCTAGCATTAGGCTTTCTCCAACATCTAAAAAACTGATGATTAGTTCCACCACAGTATTGACAAGGCTTTTTGTTCATCTTCCATTTGCTAGACCTACTAGAATTTCCTTCTTTTGCTACAAACTTGGAGTCACCAGCATTTTCTCTGGACCGAATCCATTTCTTCCCTTTGCCTCAATCATTTGACTTCACTTTAGCTTGTAGCGCACTCTCTACAAACTCTTCTCTTCTCATCAATCTTTTGTGCTCCTGTGCTTGCAGAGCATTTAACAATTCTGCAAGCTTTATATCAGGTAAGTCTCTTGTATTTTCCAGAGACGCTATGGTGGCTTTGAACTTCTCTCGGAAGAGACACGGGATCTTCCGAACAAGCCTTTCATCCTTCAAGTCAGTCCCTAAAACTCTGATTTTTCAGCTATCCCAACCAACCTATCAGTACTCCTTCACGACTCGAATCTTTCATCTCGCTGTCTCTCAAACTCCCTCAAAAGATTCAGCACCTTCATGCCTCTTATCTTCTCATCTCCCTCGTATTCATCCTTCAAGAAATCCCATATTGCCTTTGCAGAATCACATCTCATGATCCTTGTGAAGATAGTGGGTGAAACAGCAGCGTACAGGCATGACTTTGCCTTGGCCTTCCTTGTGATTCTCTCTTTATAGTACTTTATCTGATTCAAGGTCGGATTGTCTGGAAGTGGAGCAACCTCATAATCATCCTCCACAGCCTCCCATAAATCATGACCCTCCAAGAATGCCATCATCTTGACAGCCCAAGCCTGATAATTTTCCCCTGAAAAGACTGGAGCAGCCATTGTAGAGAATCCACTCGATCCTGTCTCCATCAGCTTTTTATTTGCAAATTGGAAGCAATCTTCACTCAATTACCCTCACTTCACAGTCCCTTAAGATCCCACAAGCGCTCTAATACCAATGTTAAAACTCATAAAAACAACAATCAAAACAGAAAAATTTCTGTTTTTGAGAGAGAGAAAAGATAAAAAAAAAAAAAAAAAAAAAACAGAGCACTTCATACGTCTTGTGCTTAAAAAAAAAAAAACTGTCGAGTACAACCACTAAATACAAAACAAAAACTGCTCACGTACGTGCAACACATAACTGCACACAAACGTGCTATTAACTTCCTAGAAAATAGCAAAAACACCAAATACGTAACTAAATGAACTTGGCTGTTTTTAATAAAAAAACAGAGTAAAATAGAGTAAAAAGAAAACTGAAAACAGCAGAAAACAGAGACATTATAATCCAACAATTATTGGCCTTACGGGACATTTGAATATTTACAGACATGCAACTGATTTTACCTTGCTAACTGGCCTGGTTATACCCTAATCATCTTAGAATCTCCCTTAAGCAATTTCAATTTCCATGAGATCATGAATATCAATGAGTAAAGATCCTTCCCTGCCTTCTGTTGCAATTTTCCTTGTTGCACATTGACAGATTAAATGTGACAGATTAAACATGTGGCTGAAATCTGCTGTTCCCCTTTGATGAGATTTCGATTCACACTTGACTCTGCTGAATACATCGGACTTTGCTGGACAATTTTTGGAAATTGGAACGTTTATGCAACTCCCAAGGCGCAGAACTTGACAATCTTATAAAATGCCAGCTCCAGCCAACCCCAGAAATGAAAGCCTGTAATCGACTTATCTATAGGATATGATGGTACAAGTGATGGGAGTGAACACTCAAAATATGGCTCTGACACTGAAAATGATTGAGGACATCTTTCCTCACCAAACTATTGTTTCTAGCTGCTATGCATCCAATTCTTTCAATGCAGAAGATGTGAGAAAAGTCCAGGAACTTCTAGGCTCAATTCTGTGAAGATGTTGATGAGGATCTTTGGGAAAATTCGGTTGGGTCAGGTTAGATTATATTTGTGGTGAGGATCTTTGGGAAAAATCGGTCGGGTCAGCTAGGTTTATATTTGTGGTGGGTGGGTTTGAAAAGGAGCCATGAATTTGTGGAACAGAACCACTTGGCACAAAAACACCTGAGAAAACCAGACAAATCACCAGTCTTTTGGATTCCTCGTTTCAGCAACGATGTTGGCTTGGGTTCCTACAGCAACAACCAAAGTAAACAAAGAGATAATGGTGGAGGTACGCTTGAGAAAGAAAATTCATTTCGACTGGACTTGGGTGGGGTGCGCCAGGCAAGGGCAGTAGTGCAACACCCGAGCGACGCGCGAGAGGCCCAGTAGCAAGCTACTGCAACGTCCTCTCCCCCTCGAAAAATTAATTTAATATCATGTGGACCGATGGCCCACGTATCAGATATTAAACTGATAAGAACAGATACTACACTTGATCTTAGCCAAAAGGCCGAGAAAGGTATGCTTTGCTTAGTCGCCTCGCCTCCTCTTTTGTCCCCAGCTCTGGTCCATGTTTCCTTTCTCATGCCTGATGTGGGACTCCATTTCACTGTTTCTCTTCCCATGAAAAAATAAGAACAATAGCAGACTTAGAAGACTCATGAAAACCTTCAGGGGAGTTGAGATGTGAGGATTAAAACGGATATGGCGGCATAGACCAACTTTGGTCGAAAGTTTGAATCTCATCCTTATAAAGAAACTAAGAAAGTTTCTGCGGTCACTTGGCTTGGCTTAGAGAAAGAGAAAGCGATTGATCTGTGTTGTTTGTTAGTTGGTCGAGATTGAACACCAATCCATCTACTTATGATGAGGCAGAGAGCAAGTGAAAACTCGAAAACTAGAAACGCAAGGCTTGATGTGAAGCAAGAATTCACTGTCCTATCACTCTCGCTCTTTCGTTGTTACCCATGCGAGAGTATGACTATATATGAATAAGTAAGCCCATTAAAATGAACTGGAGTTTGTTCATTCTTTTCTATTGGGACAGCAGTTGCATGAAACAATTGGTTCATTTGTTCTGCATTTTGAAGCCTCAACTGGTCCAATGATAATGATGATTTGAAACTAACAACCCATTTGTTGAGCCTGAATATTACAAGGATTACAAATGCACAGTCATGGTTCTCTGGTGAAAGGCGAAAGGACATATGAAGATAGTCACATATTTCTTTTCCTCTGAACCCGATATTGCTACAGGTGTTGGCTACCTTTTTCAGTGAGGAAAGACTCCATAAATATACTCTTTGGGGTTTTAAGCTCTTACAAGCTCCAAGATAGTCACATATAAACCTGTTAGTCAAGAGGGTATCATTTGGCAATCGTCATTGCAGTGCTGGGGTTCTAACGTGACATGGTCGCCTGAACAATGGTTAAGACTTGGGACTAATTCAACAGCAAGGCAGTTGACTTAAGGAGTTGAATTCATAATTTGAAAGCTTGGAATGACTAGTGAGCATGCTGGTATGTCGGGATGGAATCATTTGAATAGCTAAGTACAGCCAGTTCAATATCTGATGCTTATGGCCTCAATTTGGATCGGAATTCAAAGTGAATGGAAATAGTCCGGCAGCACAGGTCATTCCTTCTCCACGACAGACAGCTAAAACATACCCACCCTTTCTAAGAAGAAGAAATCAGGATGATCTGTCCGCAGCCAGTTCAGCTTCAGGATAGGGTTCCCAGGAATCGATTGACAGAGCCTGCATTGCTACAAAATCAATTTTAACTCTATTTTAGGAGCTCCACAGTTAAGGTTTTAGGAGCTCCACAGTTAAGGAACCCCTCCAAAAATAGGCGTATGCCACTATCATGTGGCGAGCACACGGTATTCTTTAGTAAAAGGCGAAAGAATAGTTCGCTCTGTGCTCATCACGTGGCTGCGTGACTCATAAAATGGCATGACCTCGTTTTTTGTGACTGCCCTCGCTGCCCATGTTCTTCCCTTTCATCCAATGTGGGACGTTTCATAAGAAGGGCTATTTTGGGTCCATTAAATTAACTTCTGTTGGAGCACAACGAGTAGCAATCTATGAAGTGTTGGTTATGAGCGGAATCGGCCGAGAGAAGGTTTTTATCCTGCCATTCACTTATGATAAATGCATCAAAGAGAGGTGATTCCACAGTAAGAAACAAAACCGCCCTCCCTCTCCATCTTTGACGCCTTCAGCCTCATATTCTGACTCCCTATACACGACGGCACCGTCGTTGGGGAGGCAAGGAGATTCAAGGGTCAAAGAAACGGTCTGACCCAACCGCCAGAGATCCTTAGACTTGAGATGGTAAAGAGGCACGGCTACTCTGAACACGAGTACGTACTGATCTCCATATTCCGGCAGGTCCCCCGGCACTTCCTAATTGGTTGTGCAGAAGTGTTTGCGTTCATTGGAAAAAATTGGAGTTTTTCTATGAGCAAGCGCCCGATGCCGTGAGGAACCTGTGCCAGTTGCCTCAATCACTTCTTTTCTCTCGGGGACGATCTGCCGAAAGTGCAGGTCTCTGCCAGGCCAAAAACTTGTTTCCGCATTGATCTCAGTTTGTGTGCGATTTCTAACAGATGTCTTCGATTGGCATCAGCTTTGCTGGTTCAAGCTAAAGAGTGCCTGCTTGAAGTCCATAGTTTCTACTTTCTGTCGTGCGCATGGAGAATAAACATTTCGTGGAGTTTAGCAGTCGCTTCACATCGTGTCCTTGTACAACATTACTCGAACCGAACGAGTATGAGACAGTCGAAGTAGAAGTGAGGCTCATAAAGGGAACAACCGGTTCCAGCGAGCCCCCATTAACTTTTCCTAATCACTTTTGCCTCATACGACAGTCCCAAAACCACACGAGCAAATTGCGGCTGCAAGCTCAAGTTCTGCTGATTCTCTCGGCCTCATGCTTGATTGAGTACTCCATCGAGAAAATACAATCAGATCAGTCCAATCACGAATCTATGCATTGATCGAACATGCATATGGATCGATGTATTTTAGCCTGAAAGCTGTTTAAATTGCGACCCCAGGGGTTAAACTGGAAGATTATGCAGACAACCCAATCTGATGGCATTTCTCGCCCATGTAAACACGATATTATCTTTGTAATATCCCGGGTCCCACTTGTGTGATATTGTCCGCTTTGGACACTGAGTCCTCACGGCTTTAAAACGCGTCTCACAAGTTTTAAGAGGCACCCAAGCCTTATATACAAGGCCCATGACCCCTCCCTAAGCGATGTGGGACAAGAGGGAGAGGAATCCCTTCCCCTTCCCTTGCCTTCCCTTGCGCACGTCCGAGGACCGGAGGCGCGGACGCACCGCCATCCCTCCTCCCCGCGCACCGCCGCTCGGGTCGTCACACTCTCCCCTCCTTGGGAGCACAGCGTCCTCGCTGTGGCCCCACACGCTGTCGGGAGTCGGCTCTGATACCATTTGTAATATCCCGGGTCCCACTTGTGTGATATTTGTCATTTGACACCGAGAGTCCGATCTTTAAAACGCGTCTCACAAGTTTTAAGAGCACCCAAGCCTTATATACAAGGCCCATGACCCTCCCTAAGCGATGTGGGACAAGAGGGAGAGGAATCCCTTCCCCTTCCCTTACCTTCCCTTGCGCACGTCCGAGGACCGGAGGCGCGGACGCACCGCCATCCCTCCTCCCCGCGCACCGCCGCTCGGGTCGTCACACTTTTGTAATATCCCGGGTCCCACTTGTGTGATATTGTCCACTTTGGACACTGAGTCCTCACGGCTTTAAAACGCGTCTCACAAGTTTTAAGAGGCACCCAAGCCTTATATACAAGGCCCATGACCCCTCCCTAAGCGATGTGGGACAAGAGGGAGAGGAATCCCTTCCCCTTCCCTTGCCTTCCCTTGCGCACGTCCGAGGACCGGAGGCGCGGGACGCACCGCCATCCCTCCTCCCCGCGCACCGCCGCTCGGGTCGTCACACTCTCCCCTCCTTGGGAGCACAGCGTCCTCGCTGTGGCCCCACACGCTGTCGGGAGTCGGCTCTGATACCATTTGTAATATCCCGGGTCCCACTTGTGTGATATTGTCCGCTTTGGACACTGAGTCCTCACGGCTTTAAAACGCGTCTCACAAGTTTTAAGAGGCACCCAAGCCTTATATACAAGGCCCATGACCCCTCCCTAAGCGATGTGGGACAAGAGGGAGAGGAATCCCTTCCCCTTCCCTTGCCTTCCCTTGCGCACGTCCGAGGACCGGAGGCGCGGACGCACCGCCATCCCTCCTCCCCGCGCACCGCCGCTCGGGTCGTCACAATCTTGATAGAGACGAAGTGACAGAGGCGGACAAGTCCATGGAGGGGACATGGTTGTGCCATTTTCCTCCTGTCTGAATGCATCATTCTCGACCCTCAGACCATCCAAGAGGAACGCCTCCACTCGCTGCCCCACCTCTTCATTGTCCGGTCTGCGCCGGTCGTTTTCATGGACAATTCAAAGTTCCACCGAGGTTGGTTCGGTCTGGTCCGGGCTTGTTTTTGCACTCCATGAACAAGGCCTTGATGCTGATTTCTGCAGCTTCCGGTCTCTCCTTTGTCAATACTACCGAATCGACAAAAGGAGCCAAAGATCAACAAACAAGTATCGGAAATATCAATCATGAATTGAGGGAAAAAATATGTAACACTATTTGTTGTAACTAGAAAAAACAATATAGATAAAAATTACGAGAAAGTGATAGCAAATATAATAGCACAAAATCTTAGAATTGAAGATTGCAAACCAAAAAATAAATTTGCTATAAACTCTTAAAGGAATTGAATAAGAGGTGAGGTATGGCTAATCGAATTATCTTAAGGCAATTAGTTTCAGCCAATGGTGCCAAGCAGCTTCATAAACTATGCTTTCCAAGATATATAGCACTTCGAACCCCTTTGTATTAGCACTATACTAATATGACTCTATTTTACATTTTTCAAAATCAGCATTAGCACTATACTAATATGACTTTATTTTGCATTTTTCAAAATCAGCACACTTAGAGGAATATTTCAAAAGAGAAAACTCAAAAGACGCTCTAGGATTGTTTAGAGGAATTCTCAATTTATTTTGAACTAAATAGACACGTCTATTTATAGATGAGGGATATAGAAAACTGAAAGGACATGAAGTAAAGAGGCATTATTATTAAATTTAAAAACTGCAGCAAAACGAACAGTCATGTTGAGTCATTAATCCATAATTGCAATAATTAGGACGTGATCCAAAGAGACTATGGTTACATGTGAACAGAAGAGAGGTCAGAATCAATCCAACCAAGTCATACAAAACCCTTCTCCTCGCAAGCTGGTAACTGTGCTGATTTCACGATGATGTTTCCTTGACTACTCAACCGAGGAAAAAAAAAAAACAAACGGATAGCAAAGCGCGAACTCACTCAGGCGGAGGAAAAGATTGAAACAGCTGGGGCAGAGATTAAGGAATAGTCACTCGTGGTATTTGGCTCCGACCCATTTGATTCATCGTCTCGTGCCATGTGCCGACCATGAACCATAACTCCAGGGTGCAATTTAAACGTTAATTACACAGAGCCCGAATCGCCCCCTCGCGAGCGTATGTACTTTAATCGTACCGAACCGGCTTTCAAACACGAAAAGCTCTTGAAGCAGCAGCGAGCGAGCAATTTTTTTTTCCTTTTCTTTCGCTCCGAAACGTCAAGTAACGAGTCAAAGGAATCGAAGGCGTGCTCCATTTTCTATGGGCATCATTTACTGGCAAGAGAGTGACCTTTTTTTTTTTTGAGCAAAGCAAGAGAATGACCTTAGGTGATGGAATCCGAAACGATGACAGTGACAAGCGGAAGCAGAATTATTTTGCTATCTTGTTGCCGTCCGAGTCTCACGGCAAATCATCATCGTCATTTCTCACAACTTCTCGGGTTCACACCACGTAAAATAATAACAAAAAAATTATTAAGTCAGTATCAGTCCGAAAGATTCATCCCTAAACAGCTGTTTTACAGGTCCAGCGTTATCATCCTAAGCTTCCGCACAAGTGCTGACAAAATGGTCGCGTCAACGGAACCGAAATAATGAAAAATTAAGAGATAACTGCGAGAAAGCCATTGCTTGGGAAGCAAAGCTCGACTGTCTGAGACTGTGAGCAACGGTGTGAGCTTATAAAAGCTCCCTCGTTCCCAACGCTGGTGGCGATTCAAAACGACCTCCGTCTTCTTCGCTCTCTCCGTCGCAGGAGAATCTCCGCTCCCTCTCTCTCTCCGTCGCAGGAGAATCTCCGCTCCCTCTCTCTCTCTCTCTCTCTCTCGCAGAGCACCGAGCAATGTGAAGAAGAGGCTGACGCCGCAGGTAATATTGAGGTTCTCCGTGGCCTGCTCTATCTTTTTTTCACTTTGAGCTTGAGACGATGACCTCACCAAGCGTTTCGGGTTTTTCCTGTTCTGCTGTTCTCTTTCTGGTGAGCTGTTTAGTCGAGATTTGCAGGCTTCCGTAAGCAATAAGCTGCGCGCTATTTTACGTCAGTCATGATCAGTCAAAACTCATGGGTTGACTTCCCTGTTCTTGAGCTTTCAAGTTCAGTGAACGCTCGCCTGTCCTTTCCGGCCACATCCTGAGCTGATCACCGTAACTGGGTTGAATCCAACGGGATGAATTGTGTAGGCGCATTCTTGATTAGATGACTTTCGCGATCATACGGAAGTTCCTTCCTCGGCGCTAGGGGTGTGCTGGGTCCGGGCAGGCGGTTCCCGACCTAAAACCGGGAACCGCCCGCTAAGGACCGGTTCCGAAAAATTGGAATCAGGATCTACCCGTTTGTTACATGAATCCACCTGAGAATTGGACCGCCGGTCCAGTCCGGTTCCCGGTGGATCCATGGAACCAATCTTGACGCGAAACAATTTTGGTTTTCAACATAGAACAACTACGTGACATCAAAGCAAGCCAAAGAAAGAAAAATCAAATTAAGTACGTGAAGATGCAGACGGCGGGAGAAGTAAACGCAACGAATTTACAAATACGGTCCAGGTGGTTCTCGGGTATTTTGCACACCTCTAGAAGGGAGTGAGATGAGATATATGGTTTCTTTTAGTAATTTTTTTTTTTAATATTAAAAAGGTTCCGGTCCGGTCCGGATGGGCGGGCGGGCGGATCCGCACATGGAACCGAGAACCGGACCGGTACCCACCGGTTCCCATAAATTGGAACCGGGAACCGGACCGGTCCCCTCAAGAACCGCCGGTTCCGGGCGGTTCCGGTCCGGTTCCGGGCGGTCCGGGTGGTTCCCGGGTATTTTGCACACCCCTACTCGGCGCTACAGCTTTGAGAGAATAGCAAAAGATCTACAGTGCTTGTGCTGACTGGCAATGCTTAGAAACTCAAATTAGAGGGTATGATCTTCATCGTCCCTTCATGCGGCCATAAATGCTAGCCGCAAGCATCGGCAGTTAGGATGCTAAAGGTGTGATATTGGTATTGGAGATTCTTGCCGTATCACTCAGTTATTTATGCAGGCTCAACTCGTTACTAACTTACTATGTTTGACTTAGTTATTTAACACTTGTTACGCTGGAATGGATGGCAATGTAGAAATTTGCTGTTTGTTTCATGCGAGATGGTACCGTTTACGGGTCCATTTCCAAGGTTGGAATCAGGATTAAGAAAATTTATGAGCTGATGTGATAAACCGGAAAAGAGAAAATTTCAACTTCACGAATCCCTTGAAAAGAGACTTGTCACTCTTTCACAAGCAGAACTTCAGTGCTTTCACCTTTGTAGAGAAATGAGGGCAGAAAGGTTTTATCTGAATTGTGCTTCTCTATTGCAGCCTGAAGACGTAAAGCTTCCGCAACCATTTGTTGAGAAGCCAAACTGAGACAAAATGAAGCAGAGACAGGAATCGCCAAAACCCATGGGGGAAGAAGATGTTTACACGAAAGATGGAACGGTGGACTACAAAGGCGACCCTGCTGACAAAAGGAAAACTGGAACATGGAAGGCCTGCCCCTTTATTCTAGGTAACTCCACTCGACCACTTTCTTAAAGAGTTTAACTGAACCTTATTCACGGAAAGAAGATGCTTATGGTATCTATGTCTTATTAATAGGCAACGAATGCTGTGAAAGGCTGGCATACTATGGCATGAGCTCCAATCTGGTGCTTTACTTCAAGTTCCACTTACATCAACACAGTACAACCGCTACTAACAATGTAACGAACTGGGGAGGAACGTGCTACATCACTCCTTTGATTGGAGCTTTTCTCGCTGATGCCTATCTAGGGAGATATTGGACTATAGCATGCTTCTCAATTATCTATGTTTTCGTAAGTCACATTTACATATTAGTCCTCATCTGAGTACTTGATAATCAACCTGTGCAGTTTGTGCTGCACAAATGAAGGGTTCCGCATTTCTCTGTTGAACATTCACAGATTTAGCATACCGACTAGAACTGGTAGCATACTTTTACAATCAATCAAGATTCAGCAAGCTTGACTTATTATATCATTATACACAGGGGATGACACTGCTGACGCTCTCAGCATCAGTTTCGGGACTAAAGCCAAGTTGTACAGCGAAAGATGATTGCCACGCTACAAATATCCAAAGTGCAGTGTGCTTTATAGCACTCTATATCATAGCCCTAGGGACTGGAGGGATCAAGCCTTGTGTCTCATCCTACGGAGCCGATCAATTTGATGATGCTGACGAGGCTGAGAAGAAACGCAAGGGTTCTTTCTTCAACTGGTTCTATCTCTCAATCAATATAGGCGCACTCATTGCAGGCTCTGTTTTGGTCTATATACAAGAAAATGTGGGTTGGGCATTGGGTTTCGGCATTCCAGCAGCTGCTATGGCAATTGCAGTAGCTACTTTCTTTTCAGGCACGCGCCTTTATCGTAACCAAAACCCTGGAGGGAGCCCCCTCACACGCCTCAGTCAAGTGGTGGTGGCATCCTTCAGAAAATATCGAGTGGAAGTACCAGCTGACAAGTCTCTACTGCATGAGACTGCAGATGCCGAGTCTGCTATCAAAGGAAGCCGCAAACTTGATCATACCCAAGATTTGAGGTTAGTGCTTCAATTTGCATTTGTGTGATTGCTCTGTTCAACCATGCTTAGATCAGGATTCCTCCATTTATTCAGGTTAAATAGTCACTCACCAGAGTCAGTTGAAAGTGAGCAGACGGAACATATTTGTTAGTCTTGCAGCACATATTGGATCAATTGCATGATTGTTTGTTCCAAGGTTATACTGCTGTTTATTCGAGACAGTTAGGATACAAATATTACTAACTCTGATCACACAGAAAAAAAAAAAAAAAAAGCGGATCAGCAATCCTCAAGAGAGTTGCTATATTCATCAAATTCATAATATTGAAATTTTATTTCTGAATTTGCTCTACTTTGTGAGTTTAACCTTTACAGTTTTATTATGTTAGGATGCTTTATATTTCAAGAAATCCTTCAGCACACTCGCTTGTCCTAAGTTTCTTTGCATTTTCTAAATCTGCAGTTTCTTTGACAAAGCTGCTGTGGAAACTCAAACCGATCACATTAAAGAACCCGTGAATCCATGGAGGCTGTGCACCGTCACCCAAGTGGAGGAGCTAAAGGCGATCATACGGCTGCTTCCTGTATGGGCCACCGGAATCGTCTTTGCCACTGTGTACAACCAGATGGGTACCTTGTTTGTTTTACAAGGCTCTACTATGGACCCTCATGTTGGAAACTCTACCTTCAAAATTCCAGCAGCCTCTCTCTCTATCTTTGACACCCTCAGCGTCATATTCTGGGTCCCTGTATACGACCGCATCATTGTTCCAGTGGCAAGGAGATTCACGGGTCACAAAAGTGGTTTGACCCAACTGCAGAGAATGGGGATTGGCCTCTTCATATCCATCTTCGCCATGATATCAGCAGCAATACTGGAGGTCGTTAGACTTAAGATGGTAAGGAGGCATGACTACTACGATCACAAGTATGTACCGATGTCGATATTCTGGCAGGTCCCCCAGTACTTCCTCATCGGTTGTGCAGAAGTGTTCACGTTCATTGGCCAATTGGAGTTTTTCTACGAGCAAGCGCCCGATACCATGAGGAGCATGTGCTCCGCTCTCTCACTTACCACAAATGCACTCGGAAACTACTTGAGCTCACTCCTTGTAACTATTGTCACAAGAATTAGTACAAGACACGGGAAACTGGGATGGATACCGGACAATCTGAACTACGGTCACCTCCATTACTTCTTTTGGCTCTTGGCAGTCCTCAGCGTGATCAACTTGGGAGCTTTTCTCTTGGTAGCGAGGTGGTACACGTATAAGAAGGCAGTGGGGACGCTCCGCTGAAAGTGCAGGTCTCTTCCAGCCTAAGAACTTGTTTCCACAGTGACCGCAGTTTGTCTGTGACTTTGGCCGATGTCTGAATTTGTCATCTGCTTCGATTGTTCAAGCTAGAGAATGGCCTCCTTGAAGTACATAGTTTCTACTTTCTGTCATGTGCATGAAAAAACAGTTCTGTGCAGGTTATCAATTGCTTCGTTGTGTCATTGTGCAATTTAAGAATCAATATGGAAGTGAAAGTTAAAAGAATAGCGCAATCTATTTCTTCGGGTTTGCTTTTCATGTCCGATTGAGCTTAAAGTGCCATGCAAAAATTGCTCTTCCTGCAAACGTAGATGTTCAGCCTTTTTTATGCTTCACGTAAGTTGGGTTCATGACTTAACAACAATTCAGTGGTGGGCAGTGTGACGGTGGATTAACCCAAAAAACGACGACACGAAAGCACGATCAGATTGTCCTGGACGAGAAGACCTGGTGCACCTTGGATCAGATTAGAGGATATTTCCTCCTATTATTTTTTTCACAGAAATCATAAACAGCTTCCCCAATTCTCAACTCCGCATTTGCTTAAGCCAAAGACGATAGACCGTCAATTTGTTTTTTCCTCCCACCTTTACACATCGTCGATTTGTTCTTATTTTTGGTCCACACATTGCATACGTAGCAAATTCATTTTTGACTGGGCTTGGGTGGGGTGCTTAGACGAGGGCAATGGTGCAACGCCTGAGCGACGCACAAGAGGGCCAGTGGCAAGGCTCAGTAGCAAGCTACTGCAGCGCCTCTCCCTGGAAAAATTAATTTAATATCCCACGTTTCAGATATTAAACTCATAAGAACAGATACTACACTTGACCTTAGCCAAAAGGCCGAGAAAGGTATGCTTTGCTCTACTGTCCAAGCCTCCGCTTTTGTCCCCTGTTCTGGTCCGTGATGCTTCTCACATTCCTATGTAGGACTCCTTTTCACTGTTTTTTGTTGGTAAAGGAACTCCTTTTCACTGTTTCTCTTCGCAAAAAAGAAGAAAGAACGATGGCAGACTTGGAAGACTCCTGAAAACCTCCAGTGGAGTTGGTCCGTGATGCTTCTCGCATTCCTATATGGGACTCCTTTTCACTGTTTCTCTTCGCAAAAAAGAAGAAAAAACGATGGCAGACTTGGAAGATTCCTGAAAACCAGTAGAGTTGAGATGATGGACAATTAAGACAGAACAGTAGGTGGTTCAGATATAGCAGCATGCCGATTTTGGTTGAGAGTTCAAATCCCATCCTTGTAAAGAGAGTTTCAGCAGTCACTTGGCTTAAAGAAAGCAATTGATCTGTGCAGTGTTTGTCAGTTGGTGGCGACTGAACACCAATCCATTTACTTATGATGAGGCAGAGAACGAGTGAAAACTCGAAAACTAGAAACGCAAGGCTTGGTGTGAAGCGAGAATCCGCAGTCCTTTCACTCTTGCTTTTTGGTTGTCACCCATGCGAAAGAGCCCAAAGATGATTAGGTACCCCTCTTAATATGAATAGGCAAAGCCTACTAAACTGAATTGGAGTTCGTTCATCTTGTATTAATGAGGACAGCGGTTGCAAGAAAGAGGTGCTCCCTAGCTTATGCATTTTGAAGCACAAACCGATACAGTAGTCACGTTGCTTCAAAGCTAACAGTCCTGTTTTCGAGCCTGAAATTTCCGAGGATTGCTAGCACACAGATGCAGGGTTCTCTGTTGAAAGGCTCAATTATGCTCCGAGAGGTTGCCACAGGTGTAGACGACTTCTCAGCAAGGAAGGCCTCCATAAATGGGCTCTCTGTGGTTTAAAAGCCCTTACAGCTTGAAGACGCTTGAATAATGTTTTACGACTTAAGAGACATTTCTGCCACCTTATGCTATTTCTACATCCCTTTGCTACTATCCACAAGGGGTCTAAACCTGTCTCTGAATTCTCAAGGTTGGCTTATACCCACGAGGGAAGAAGCATGCGCGTTTATAGGATTCTGATTGTTGTCATTAGTTGTTTCCGATACTTTTTGAAGAAGGTATGTCCAAACAAAGTCTTCTGTGGTTTATGCTCTTGCCACCCTTGCCTTTCCAGAGTCCTCTATCATTCCAGAGAATGCGAGTGTTAAAACTTCTTTCCACTCTAAGGTACCGGTCCAATGATTTTCAAGAGTACCTATTTTTCATGCACAGTTTTTTGGACTATATTTTAGCAGCTTCCTCATTGAAGAAGCCCCTCCAAAAATAGGCGTATGCCATTGAGCGTGGCGAACACACGGTATTCTTTAGTAAAAGGCGAAAGAATAGTTCGCTCTGTGCTCACCACATGGCTGCGTGATTTTTGTTCAGACACGACCTCGTGTTTTTATGACTGGCTTTGTTGCAATGTCCAAGCCTCTTTTCCTATGTGGGACGTTCAAACTGTTCGTATTGCCACCGCTGGTGGAATCATCTTGGAATATTGGAGAAAAGCACTTCATCCAATTAACTTTTATATCAGAACCTATCGGGTCCTTTTTGGTTTCTCAAATAAGAGCTAAGATCAGAAACCATGGTGGTAAATCGACAAGATCATATTGACAATGAGTATAGGAAACGAAATGGGGGTCTCCCTTTGCTTCGAGTGAGGTTTGCGTGTTCAGAAACACAGAGCCTTCAGACCCAAGATGAGTCCTCAACTTTCAGAGAAGAGATTTGAGTGTAGAATAAAGCTGTAAAATCTAAAGGTGGGCCTCCATGTGAGTTTGCACGGTGTTCAGATCAGCAGAAGAAACTCGGTTTCTTGCTGCAGTCAAGATTTGCAAGAGACTTAAGGAACTAGAAAATCAACTGAATTGTATCCAGAACCTCCTCCTTCAATAAATTCTGGACAAGTGTTGCAGAAGCTCTTCCAAGAGTGGTATGGAGTCAGATACAATAGAATTCACATGAAGCGTGGTCAAAGAGATGAACTTCTATATGTTGGAGACGGTTTTGTCATCTCACATCATCTCTACATGCCCCAGCTACTCCAAAAGTGGGACAAACCGGATGTTTACACGCAAAAGTTGTGCTCACTCATCATCACATCGCAGTCTCCAAATTTTAATATTCAATGAATCAAAACTAATACTCCATTACAATTTCCTATGGACTTTGCTGTTTGAAATTCAGGGCCCATAGCTAAAGTTTGCTCAATTTCTATTGAAGGTTTGTGCTGCATCAAATAGTAGAGTTTGTGGAAGAAAACAAAAAAGTAGTCCAGAGGCAATGCACAGTGCGGAGATATCTAATCTGAAAGCAAACTTGGTGCCACTAGTCCTTTCTCAAGTTTCTGTGAAAGTGTCCATACGTATGAAGAGATGACGGAGCTAGCACATATTTTCAAACCAGATTTGCATTCATTTGAAAGGTGAAACAACATCTGCAGTATCATGAACCATTGCAAGGAAAGCATGTGTGCTTCCCCAACAACACGGCCTTATTGGCCTTATGGGACATTCGAATAGTTACAGACATACAGCCTATATTACTTTTTCCAATGGCCTAGCTGTACTCTCTTCATCTTAAAATCTCCCTCGAGCAATTTCCATTTCCATGAAATCATGAATATCAATGGGCCAAGATCCTTCCCTGCCTTCTGGTGCAATTTTTTCTTGTTTCATGTTGACAGATTAAACATGTGGCTGAAATCTCCTGTTCTCCTTGATGAGATTTCAATTCACCCTTGATTCTCTGTTGAATACTTACCACTTTGTTAAACGTTTCTACATTAAAACGTTTCTGCAGTTCCCTAGGTGCAGAACTCGACCATTTACAAAATGCCAGCCCCAGGCAACACTGGAAATGAAGCGTCTGTAATCAACCTGCGATCTGTAAAGGATAAAAATACAAGCGATACAAGTGAATACTCGAAATATGGCTCTGACTCTGCAAATGAAAGTGAGGACATTGCTCCAGACCAAGGGATCATTTCCAGCTGCTACGCATCGAAAGCTTTCAAAGCACAAGATGTGGGAAAAGTCCAGGAACTCCAGGCTCAATCCTGTGAAGGAGTTGATGACCGTTTGAAGTCTTTGAAACATATTCTTTCTCAGCACCATGATGAAGCTCACGCGTCAACTCCTTTGACTTTTGTAGGTTCTGATTAGGCAGAGGAAATGTCTACTAATCACAAGAAGATATATTCCATTGTTGCCCTGAATTTCTCGTGCTTGCTATCCTAAGAGAACCTGGAAGAGATAGGTTCTCCGGTAGACAAGCTCACAAGCAATCCATTCTTGACTGTTCAGTGACTGCTTAAGTTGAAGTCGACAGAAGAAATCCCAGATTGCCGAGCAGCCTAACAAAATTTTCAGAGATCTTCAGGCCAAGAAGGACAAGTATTTGTCAGTTGAGGAAGAGTTGAGTGAGCTGAAGAAGAGAGGAGGGAATTTGCAGTCTCATATAGATTCCAAGTCGTCGGTTGCGTAAGAAATGTATGAACAAATTCTCAGCTCCAATCTAGGTGAGCCGAAGTTGTTAGTTGCCTCAAGTTGAACAAAGCGGCACTAGCTCGGATGATCTCTGAGCAGAAAATCGGGGCAGACTTGATGTCCGTGAGACATTCAGACTGCCACTGCTGACATCCCGGGATTAAACTGAAGAAGAGAACTTCTGCCAACCGAGTGGGCTGAAATCCTCGATAAGTATGCGCTGCTCAAAGGCTTTTCCTTGGAGAAATCTGTCTAAAGTCCAAATTTATGACGTGGAAATGTGTCCCAGTTTCTACTGCCTGGTTTCGGCGTGTCAGAATCTGTCACAAAGGCCTCGAAACCCAGCCAACTATCTCATGCGCGTTGTTTATTAGATTCACTGTATTGTGCGAAATATATAGCAGCATAGCATGACCGTTTTTGAATAATGACAGTAATGGCAAACAAAAACAATAGACCCGTCAATTCGTTTCTTTATGAGCGTAGTAAACAGAAGACTAGAGTAACAAATTCATTTCGACTGGGACTTGGTGGAGTGGGCCAGGCAAGGGCAGCAGCGCAACGCCCGAGCGACGCGTGAGAGGCCCAGTAGCAAGCTACTGTGGCGGCCTATCCCCCTCAAAAAATTAATTTAATATCATGTGGACCGATGGCCCACGTATCAGATATTAAACTGATAAGAACAGATACTACACTTGATCTTAGCCAAAAGGCCGAGAAAAGTATGCTTTTCTCCAACGCCTTACCTTGTCTTTTGTCCCCAGCTCTGGTCCGTGATTTTTTCTCATGCGCGATGTGGGACTCCATTTCACTGTTTCTCTCCGCAAGAAAGAAGAACAGTAGCAGACTTGGAAGACTCATGAAAACCTCCTCCGTTAGACTAATCAAATAAACGTCTCATTGATGTATTATTTCATCAAAATCTAATCCAAACCAGGTCATCAGTGGAGTTGAGATAAGAGAGGATTGAAACAGAACATCTTGGTGCTTCGGAGATGGTAGCATATTGATTTTGGTTCAGAATTCGGATCCCATCATTGGAAGAAAGCTTTTGCAATCGCTTGGCTTAGAAGAGCAATCGATCTGCATTGTTTGTTAGTTGGTCACAATTAAACATTAATCCATCTACTCACAATGAGGCAGAGAACAGAGGGAAAACTCGGAAACTAGAAACGCAAGGCCTGGCTTGAAGCAAGAACCTATGGTCCTATTACTCCTGCTCTTTCGTTGTTCATTCTTTTCTATTAGGACAGCAGTTGCAAGAAACAATTGCTCCATATGTTCTACATTTTGAAGCCTGAACTGGTCCAGTGATAACATTGATTTGAAGCTAATAGTCCAGTTTCTGAGCCTGAAAGTTATGAGGATTACAAGTGCACAGTCACAGTTCTTTAGAGAAAGGCGAATGGACATGTAGAGATAGTCACATATTTCTTTTCCTCTTAGCCCGACATTGCCACAGTTGTTGGCTACCTTTTTCAGAAAGGAAAAACTCCATAAGTAGGCTCACTGGAGATTTAAGCTCTTGGAAACTCCAAGATAGTCACATATAACCTGTTAGTCAAGAGGGTATCATTTGGTGCTTAGCAGCGCTGGGTTCTGATGTGGTCGAACACGGTCGCTTGAACAATGGTTAAGACTTAAGACTAATTCAACAGCAGGGCAATTGACTTAAGGAACTGAATCCATAACCTGAAAACTTCGAATGAACTGTGAGCATGCTGGTATGTCAGGGTGGAATCTATTGCATAGCTCAGTATCTGATGCTAGTGACCTCGTTCGGAATTCATAGCGAATGGAAATAGCGTGGGCAGTGGGCATGGCTCCCTAAGATGCTGAATCGGTCTTTTTTAGAATGGAAACGAGATTCTTCTTTTCCTGCTCCACAGCAACAGCAAAACATACCCACCCTTTTTAAGCGATCGAAGAGTCGGCAGGTTCACTAAGAAGTAGAAAAGGGGATCAGTCTGCAATGGGTTCGGCTTCAGGAGAGGGTTGCTACGAATCTGTTGACACAACCTGCAATGGCTACAAAGTTAACTTCAACTCTATTCTAGGTGCTCCCCCAGTTGAGGAACTCCTCCAGAAATAGAGCACGCGGTATTCTTTAGTAAAAGGCGAAAGAACAGGTCGCTCTGAGTTCATCACGTGGCTGCGTGATCCATCCCATGGCACGGCCTCATGTTTTGTGACTTGCCTTGCTGCCCATGTTCTTCCCTTTCATCATGTCTGGGATGCTTCATAAGAAGAGAACTGGGGTGGGCTCTTTTAGGTCCATTAAATTAACTGCTATAGGAACACAATGAAGCGAACAATGAGGTGCTGGGCACGAGCGGAATCGGGCCAAGGTCACGTTTTCCATCCCCGCCCCATGAGACTGCTCTTTACCCCATCACCACCCCATGCCTCACGTCGGGCGGGGCGGGGCAGGGTGGGGCAGGTCCAGGCCGGGGATAGGGTGCATCCGTGAGAAAAAGATTTTCATTAAATCTTTTGAAATAATATATCAAAAACTAATTATTGTTTAATTTTCAAAATAATTATAAATTATTTTTCTTTGAACTCATTTGCATTAGAAATTAGAAGAAAAACGCAATTTCATGAATAACGCTACTTATCTATATCAACGTGTTTATAATAGGTTATGGAACACAAATACTTATAGTTTTGATATATTAATTGTACTTTTATAATTTTTTAAAAATATACAGAAGGGGCGGATTATCGGGGTTGGGGTTGGGGCAGGCTTCTCTGAATGCCCTCTGCTACTCTCCATGAAGGGGCTTGGCTTACTTAATTAATGTCTGTGCAAATGTCTGTGCCCTAAAGGTTAGGTTATGACCACGAGGGAAGAAGCATGCGGGGTTTGAACCAGCTGCCATCATTCCAAGATGCGCGCCCTGCCAACACAGGGGAAGTAGAGCTTGGTCAGGCCCGGGGGTTCCCTAGGGGACCCCCGGCGGTTTGTCATTACCTTGTTTAACCTCCTTGGGTTGACTCCGATGGAGGGAGCAGTTTAAGGACTTGCTCGGGTCCAGAGTAGGTGTGTTTCAAGAAAAGGATAGAAAAAAATAAAGTTTTAAAATTACATTGTAAATGTTTGGGAAAATGATATCAACAATGTGATAACTTTTGTACAGAACTCATTTTGGTATAATAACTTTTCGAGAGATCATTAAATCAGAATTTTTACAAAAAGTTCCCCTAAGTTGAATTTGCGATTTCTCCTACCTGAAAAATCCTACATAACAGTAATTTAATGTTAAATCGTGCGAATGGTTCATTGGAGAGATTGGAGAGATGATGACTGCAGAAATGTTTCGAAACGATGCGGTTTAAGCCCTCCATCTTACATCGAATATAGTGACATGGACCTAATTTAGGTTGCAATCCAATCCCTAGCCCCACTTGCGATTTCCCTCTTCCTTTTGCCACCATCGCCCTGATCACTTCAACTTTCTCTCCCACCACAACCCACCTTAACGTCAGACCTCCAGGCGATGGTCATGTTCAATTTCACCAGCGGCTTGGCTACCGCAGGATGAGACGGGGCCCCTCACGGATGAACAATTCATTCAGAGTCGAAACTGGAATCTGGGTTTAAGGATTGGTTTATGGAGCAAAGCGAGTCTAATTTCTCGATATATTTACGTTGTCAAAAGATGTCGGTTCAATTATACCTTGAGTGTTAACATTTCCAGCAAACATGTAATTTTTTTTCCAACGAAACAAGTGATTGATGTCACTTGAAAATGATCAATTTTTAGAAATTATTGTCTTTAAATGATTGCTTAAATAGTTATAACAGCAAAGTGAGTACCTTACAAGAATTGTAGCGTTATTTTTTTTTTTTTTCTTCTCAATTTTTGAACATTTTTATGGGCCTTTATCATCCTAGTAAAAGCGACAAACATTGAAATGGTTTGAGATGACAGATGGGTTGATCTAGCTCATCTATTGGAGCCCATCTTAAAGTACAGTCCAAATTTGTTCCTCAATTGCTTGCATACAAAAAGCCCAAATCTAGTATGACTGCATTTGGTAACGCTACTGGGAATAGGTGTTTATGTTCTTTTGTTCCCGATAGTAGAAATTAAACAAAAACACGTTTAGTAAATTTTTTGTTCTCGGGAACAATAATGTTTCTGCTCATTTGTTCTCAGGAGTAGAAATAGAATAAAAACGTGTTTGATAAGTTTTTTTGTTCCTAAGAACAAAATTATTCCGATAAACAAATTTGGAACAAAAATAAAAATAAAAAAAGAATTATTTATTGTTCCCAAGAATAACTCCAGAAGCAAGAATCATAAAACGAAAAATCAAGCTTTTTTTTTTTTTTTCTTTTTTTTTTTTTCTCTCTTCCTCTCTTCTTCCCCTAGTCGGTCATCGGCCTCGGCGCTGATTGGCGACCAACCAAATGAGGCTTGACAATCTCATTGGAGCCTCGCTGGCCTTTGGTGAGGTCACCCCTAGCTTGCCAACCATCGGCGAGGCTCGACCTTGCCTAGATTTGGAGAGGTCAAGTCTTACCCGGCCACCGTGAGCCTCGCCATGGAGAAAATATTCAGTGGTTAGTAATCACCACGTCATCGGCTGACGCGGCGTGCATGTTCCATTGAGAAATCGACATCTGTCCGTGAGCCGGAATATGTAAAAATTGAAAAATAAAAATCGGAAGGGCTGGGACGCTCTTTTCTCTCTCATCTGGCAAACCACTGACACAAGGAATAATAAATGCCTGTCTCCGCTCAAGCCCTCTCTCTCATCTTTTCAATTTTTCGATTACCCGCGCGCTCTCTCTCCCCTCTTTTCTTTCTCTCTCGTCTTTTCCAGTTTTCAAGCGATAGGCTCTTCACCTGCTCTCTCTCTCTCTCTCTCTCTGTCTCTCTCTCTCTCTCTCTCCTTTTTGGAGAAAATATTCGCTTGTTTCTCACTGCATCAACAAGAAGACGGCATTTTCTTCCTCCATCTTCTCCAGAAAATCGAATGTTGGAGCGATTTCCATCAACGCGGATCAAGCAACAAGCGTGATTTCCATCAACGCGGATCAAGCAACAAGCGTAACCTCGGACGACCGGCGCACGGGGATTGGGAGATTATTTACAGTCTCCAAAAAGAATGGGGTGCATGCTGTTGGTCCTCCTCTCTGATGTTGTTCATCTTGTTTCTCTTGCTAGACGAGTATGCATATATTCTGGTTGTTGGGGGCATAATTTACACCATCACAGATGTTGAAGAACTGGGCGAATGGATGAAGGGCTGTTTGGAAAACCACCCATGTTTGAGGCACTGACGGAGCAAGAACTCGTGAACAATCCGGTGGTGAAGATATTGACCAGCGACCGAGGAAGGCCAAAATGTTGCCGGAAATGGTGGGCGGACATTTCAAGCAGTGTGCAGACGCATTGCTCCATCTCTATGATAGAAATCAACTAATGGCTTTATGCTTGTGTACCAGTAGTAATTTTTTGGGACCATTCTAAGTGAACTTTCATGCATTTTTTGGGATCCTTTGAAAGATTGAGATATTCTTTATAATGCAAAAGAGAAATTGCATACCCGTTTCTTCATTTCTTCTTATGCCTTCCTTTTTTCTTTCCTCTCGCCATTCTGTACTTTATTTTTTTGGTCAACTATGTATTCACGTTATCATTGCATTTAAGCTTCGCCACTTTGAAAATTCCATCAACCAGAATTTTTTTAGCAGCGATAAAGCTTTAGTATCAAGACTTGAGAGGGACGGCATAATTAGCCATCTATTTCAATCTACAAATGTACATTATTAACAAAATGCTACGAGCGATCGTAAAAATTTGCCATTTGCCCTTTTCAACGTGCTTCTTCTCACATCCGACGATAGAGCTTTCATGCTTTTAGAGCATCAATGGTTAGAGTTTGCTATTGTGATGTCAAAAGGCCAATCTATATGGTCTAAGATAGAGGCGATGAAGAAGGAACTGTCGTCATCGATTTGTGCACATAGGTTCAATTCTTCTTTGCTGGTTCATGCCGTGACGTGCAATCTCACATCCGACGATAGAGTTTTCTTCATTATTGCTCATCAGAGAAGCACAAACGCACCCAACCTCCTCGACAAAGAGTGTTCGTTCCACTAGACTTAGCTCTCAAATATACGGTGACGAACTGCTTCCACGAGAAACCCACACTAGGTAACAAATGGTGGTAGGCAGAGACTCTATGCGCTTCGAGCGTCTTCTCGTACTCCTCGATGGACTTGAAGAGCTCCGAGAAGCTGAGCTTCCCGAATCCTCCGCACCCGCCCTTATGATACACTTTCCCGTGATCGTCCGTGAGCATGCACTCCACTCTTTGTATGATCTCTATGAATATGGTCGGCCTGCCCAGTCATGCAGCAAGAGAAACAAGATGAACAACATCAGAGAGGAGGACCAACAGCATGCACCCCATTCTTTTTGGAGACTGTAAATAATCTCCCAATCCCCGTGCGCCGGTCGTCCGAGGTTACGCTTGTTGCTTGATCCGCGTTGATGGAAATCACGCTTGTTGCTTGATCCGCGTTGATGGAAATCGCTCCAACATTCGATTTTCTGGAGAAGATGGAGGAAGAAAAATGCCGTCTTCTTGTTGATGCAGTGAGAAACAAGCGAATATTTTCTCCAAAAAGGAGAGAGAGAGAGAGAGACAGAGAGAGAGAGAGAGAGAGAGAGCAGGTGAAGAGCCTATCGCTTGAAAACTGGAAAAGACGAGAGAGAAAGAAAAGAGGGGAGAGAGAGCGCGCGGGTAATCGAAAAATTGAAAAGATGAGAGAGAGGGCTTGAGCGGAGACAGGCATTTATTATTCCTTGTGTCAGTGGTTTGCCAGATGAGAGAGAAAAGAGCGTCCCAGCCCTTCCGATTTTTATTTTTCAATTTTTACATATTCCGGCTCACGGACAGATGTCGATTTCTCAATGGAACATGCACGCCGCGTCAGCCGATGACGTGGTGATTACTAACCACTGAATATTTTCTCCTCCTCGCCATGGCTGGGCGACTCCAACCTCGCGGTGGCCGGGTGAGGCTTGACCTCACCCTAGTCTAGCAAGGTCACCTCATCCAATCACGGCTATGCTCACCCAAGGCCAGTGACGAGTTGAAGGAAGGAAGGAAAAAGAAAAAAAAAAAAAAGAAAATTGTAATAAAATTATTAATAAATTAAAAGAAATTATAAGTTACAAAAAAATATGAGATCGTACAAAACGCATTTATCTTCCGGGAATAGAAATTTTGTGTAATTACCAGACGTGTTCAAATGCTCAAAAACTGTTCTTAGAAATAGAAATTAAAAAAAGTGTTTTTGAAAAAAAAGATTCCCCGGAGCATAAAGACGCCAAACTCATTTCTTGATATTGCTATTTTATGTGAGCCCCAATTGGTAGGTCCAATTTTGCTGTCAACTCATCACGAAATATCAAATCCGCACGATGTTACGATTTTATCCAGTTACTGTCTTGAAACCGACTGTGGAAAAGCGAATTTACAATCCACTAAAACCCTTCGACTGATTTCATTATCCTTACGAACAAAATCGTAGTTTAATGAGCAAAAATTCCAAAATAGCTAATTTAGGATCTTAGAAAAAATTCCGTCTGGCCGGGTCGGGTGAGGTTGTTTTTGTGATGGGTGGGCTTGAGAAGGAGCCATGAATTGTGGGACGCGTACCATTACAAGACACTCCAAATGCTCATTTTATAACGAGAACAGAACACTAAGCACAAAGAAAACACGAGAAGCACGGACAGATCACGCACCAGTCTTTCGGATTCTTCGCTTCACCGTCATGATGCTGCTTGGCTCCCGCGAGTACCCAAGTATCATTCACCAGCACACAGAGACAGAGAGTCAGAGACTCAGAGGCCCCGCCTAAAAGGCCTTGTTTGTCACCTCTTTCGTGACTTATTTTACTTCCCAAAAGCAAAAGTTAAATTTGGAGTGTCCGGCAGTCGACAAGATAATTAAACTTATTCCATTATTGTACCCCCCAAGATGCCGTGGAAGCTTTTACTTGTGCCAAGGATGAGCAGTTCGATCTTATCCGCATCATCTCGTATAGTTACCGAGTTGTTTCGACCGTGATTGACGAATTTGCTTGGCATGTCAGGAATTATCATCTCTGGTTTCATCTTAAGGCTGTCTTAAAACTGTTCTCTGTCCTTGAGATTTTGAGCAGGTGCAAAGGCAAGAATGCGTATCACGGAGCAGTTGCAACGCGTGACCTAGCGACGTGATGTAATTGACTGGAGAGATCCTTCTTGTATACTTTCCATAATAACCGAGGTGTGTGAAAAAGAGCACGTACTAATTGGTTTTGATGATACCGCGTCGGCATTTGATGTCCTTCCAAAACTTCATGATAGAAGGTCCTTTGGACATTTAGAAACATTTAATGAGCGAGAGACATGGAAGGGCACGCAATGATACATTAGCCGGCCCACATGAAGATTAGATGATGTCCCACAAGCGAGAGAATGGCCATTGGCCCTCGGCGTCAAATCGATCGCATCCCAAAATTATCGCCGTGACTCGACCTTGGAAAGAACGATGATTACTGCCTCAACTTAACGCGGCTTGCTAAAGGTTGGAAAAAAGCAGTAACTTGGCCATCTTTTCAATTCTTTTTCTCCGGTCAGTTCAGCTTCTGTGTCCCAATAATTACAGACAATAACCGCAAATGTAGATTCTAAGCAAAGGGTTTCCCTAGTCAGTAAAAGTAAAATTGTTCGAGGCACTGTCTCTGGGAAGCGGGAGGATTAAGTTTCCATCTCAGCGTCTTATCTTTGCTATTCTTGAACCGGTCAAAGCCCAGTAAACTTGGTACGCGACCATTGACTTTGATACCGGTGTTTTTAAATCTAGATCGGATGGACCGATTGGATCGGTTGAATTGTGAAGCAGATCATGCTCCGATTTGATCTTACTAATTTCCCCAAATTAGGCCGGAGTCAGACGCTGATTAGTTCAATTGGTCATTGGCTTGATCTCTGTGATAGTTCGACCACTACATTAGCGAATTGAATCCTCAATCATGTGAGCTGCTTATTTGAAGTTTTAATTAAATGGGTAAAAGTAATTCATGTTTTACATATTTAGGTCTTTATTTTTCCTGAATAGGTCTTGCTAACAAGTGTCCGAATAGTACTTATTAAGCATACTCTATGAAGAATATTTCTAAAATTTCAAAAGACTAATTGCCCACAACATAAGAAAAGTTATGTCTTGGAAAACTATAAATTTTATCATTTGATTGTTTAGAAAGTGCCTTGAGAGCATATGGGGAAAATGACACTCAACTGTCACTTGAATGCCATAATCTCTCTCTCTCTCTTTTTTTTTTTTTTTAATTATATGAGTGCCGTAACTTATATACATTGTTCACTTAAATACCATGATTATTATTTTTGATCACTTGAGTAGCAACTTTCTAAGAACATTTATCACGAGTGCTATTCCACATCGGATTTTTGGCACTTCGATGAACATTTATTAAAAATCACAACACACAAGTGATTGATATAAAGTTAAAGAATTTAAATGAACATTTTTTTTAGAGATCTTGGCATTTAAGTGGCCGAAAAAAAGGTTATAGAACTTGTGGTGTTCTTATCTCAAGCATTTGTAAATGTAATCTTATACATTTTACTAGCAAGCTATGTAACTCATTGACCTAACAGTCAAACCGATTGACCGGTGACTTGGAAGTGAGATTCGCTCTTTGATCAATCTGACTTTGCCTATCAGCACAATTCACCTATGCCATCGACCCATTGCTGTTCCAACTTGTGACCTTGTTCAAGCACATCCGGTTTGTGGCCGTGATCCATGTCCGACGCAAGTGCAAGGCCGCAACCTGTGCTAGACCAATGCATCAATTTAGGGCGGTGACACTACTCCATCTAAGTGCATTCATCTTTTGACTACTAAGCCAATCACTAATGGTCTAATCAATCAATCATCCGTTTTGATTCAGCCTATCCAATAGCCCTCCAACTACCATTCTCTCTAAATTAAACCCCCAATAAACTTGACAAAGTCCGACCGCCCCGAATCAGCCAGTTTTACCGCATCAACAACAAACCACCTTCTTATCATTGCAGCTACCGACAACACCGCGACTCAGGAAATCCAACGGGCATATGCTTCAGCAAAATCACCTTCCATCGGATCCGAAAAACCAAACACAGGCGATGGGGACTGAACCGCAAATCTGGCCTCTCCCGGGCCACGAGGATAATTAGTTTTCTGCATTGCTCATGTGATGTTTTCTGGCCGTAAACGACGGGGGGAGATTTGTCGCTGCTGTGAAAAAGAACGAATCTAGACCGAACATCGATCTGAGCATCCGCGTCACGTTCACGAGTCGGCCGCAGTTGCTACGTCAAAAGCAAATGTCGGGATGCGAAGGGGGACGGTAATTGGACAAAGTCGCGTGTTTTAACCCCTGCGCGGACGATGAACGAGAGGCCGAGGTGGTCCGCACGGTGCGAGGCTTTGGATTCTTTTCGGATTACGTGAAATTCAGAAGACATGGAAGCGGAAATTGTCGCCCGGGTGGGAAACTTTGCACGTGTGGGCACCCGCACGTCCCTGACACGTCCGAAGAGTTAAGTTTAGTTTCCCTCGAAATAATATGGATAATCCGCCCGTTAATGTATTTGCATTATAAAGTCGGATTTGAATAATTAAAATCTTGATTTCACGTGAGTTTCGTCACATGCGATGGAATAAATCTGCCTTGGTGAGATTGATCGAACATGTTATTCGCGAAATATGCATCTCATCCCGCTGAGCACGTTGTATGTTGTGATTAATATGGATGAAGTGGCACATTAAGTACGTTGGAAGTATATTTGACCATTGTTTTTCGCCCGGTAATTTAATTTTTGAGTTGGAGTAGTTTGAAAAGCATGCGCACTTACACCTCTCTCTCTTTCTCTTGTGATTGGAGAGGGAGAAAGCCTGGACCGACACAGCTAGACTAGGCCGAAAGGTGGGGTGAAGCTTCCAAGCATGTTTTATTCATTTTTTCTTCGGGCTGGTCCATGCTTTGGGACCTAGGATGCTTAGGCCGGAAATGACCCCCACATAGCTCGGAGTATCCGAAAAATAGATATATATATATATATATATATATATATATATTTTTAAAGACACAAAAAATAATAATTTTTTAATTTATTCTCTAAACACTATAAGAAGGTCATGAACTTGTCAAAAAATAAAATTAAAATCGAATGAACAAGAAAGCGATTTTCTTTTTGGGACGAAAATGACCTTAAACGCCTTATTCAGATAGGTTCAAAGTTCATTTTTAAGTAATCTAGCTCTCAAGAGAAATTAACACAGAATTCTCACAATAGCCTTACAATGTCCTGATTGAAGCTACAACTACTTTTTGCAAGTCTTGAATGGGGATGTGTCCACATGATCGAGATTTTTGCAAGGACGGATTATGTTATTGTAGCTTATTGGCATATTGTGGAAAATGCTCTTTCATACTGAAGGTTAGCTTCCCAGTTTAGCTTCGGACTCATAACCTCGTGAGAGAAGCCAGATGGTGCCCGTCTTCACCATTCTATTGCATTCAGCAATATGTAATATAAGGACTTGATATGTAGGCGGCATGTTATATTATGTCTCTCTGAACTCTTGATGTATCAGTAAGTGTAATCAAGCCTTAAATTTTTTATTGATAAGTGTAATGGTCCTGTCAATTTGTTTGATCGGTACAAATGCTCAGACTTTTTTCCTTAAGGTGCACTGGCGATTATTAAATCTAAAGCAGAAAGTACCACGAGCCTTCTGTGTACTCAATTTTGGCGCGCTTCCTATATAATAATGCCATACATTATTCTGCAACAGGGCTTTAATTGCGAATTCTTAATGGGGGAGGAGGATGCCAATCTGCCACGAAGTTGCGTTACACCTACTCCTCTAACCTTTATTTTTCCATTCCATGACATGCCCCCACCACTCTCCCCCTTTACATTCTATCTTTTTCCTTCTTTCTTCCTTTCCTTTACTCTGTGCTTCCCCCTTTCTTCTTCCATCATTCACTTTACACCTCTCTCTCCCTCTCTCTCTCTCTCTCTCTCTCTCTCTCATGACGTGAACACAGCTCAGAGTTCGGGAGTTGCAAACTTGCAGCGACTTGCCGACCACATGAAAAGCTGAAACTTCAGTCCCCCTGCGACCATGGCGAGCTCCGGATCATCACCCTCGTCGTCCTTCTTCGGCAAGTTCCGCTCTCTCCTCCTTCTCCTCCTCCTCCACCTGGGCTGCTTCATCTTCTCCTCCTCCTCCTCCTCCTCCGTTTCCGCCGCCTCCACGACCATCAAGAAACGCAAAGCCTCTCCGACCGCCTCCCACTTCAAGCCCCGCAAAGCTCTCTCTTCCTCCTGGTCTTACCTCAAGGGCATCCTCGTCTCCAAGCCCCGAGCGTCTCACCCTCCAACGCCCTCTCTCACCTCCGCCCGAAACTCCCAACGATCCATAACCTCCCTCGTCCCGCCGGCGGAAGCTCACGCCCTCGCGGAGCTCACCTCGACCCCACCTCGCGAGAAGACCTGGCCGGGGACCCTCCTTCAAGAGGAGCCCGACCACGCCGACCTGTTCTTCCCCCTCCGCAACGACGCGATCTTCCCGTGCACGTCCTGTGGAGAGGTCTTCCAGAAGCCGCAGCTCCTTGAGCAGCATCACGCAACGCGGCACGCAGTGTCGGAGCTCATCGGCGAGGACTCCGGCCGCAACATTGTCCAGATCATATTCCAGACCGGGTGGCCCGCAGGCAAGAGCCTGAGGGTACTCCGGATCCTGAAGATCCACCATGGACCGAGGACACTGTCGCGGTTCGAGGAGTACCGTGAGTCGGTGAAGGCACGGGCAGCCAGGGCCTCCAGGAGGCGGGACGAGCGGTGCGTCGCCGACGGCAACGAGCTCCTCCGGTTCCACTGCTCGACGTTCACGTGCGACCTGGGGCAAGACGGCAATTCCAGCATCTGCAACCAGCAGTACTGCAACGTGTGCGGGATCATCAAGTCGGGCTTCTCGAAGAAGCTGGACGGCATCTCGACGCTGTCGAGCGGGTGGAAGGCGCACGGGACGCTCCCGGACGACGTGGTGGAGGAGTTCGGGTTCATGCACGTGAAGCGGGCGATGCTGGTGTGCCGGGTCATCGCGGGTCGGGTCGGGTGCGAGGCGGACGACGTGGACAAGGAGGAGGGCGGGGGGTTGGACTCGGTCGTCGGGCGGGGAGGGAGTGGGGCCCTCACCAGGTTGGACGACGAGGATCTGCTGGTCTTCAATCCGAGGGCCGTGCTTCCCTGCTTCGTGATCGTGTACACCGTGTGAGCCAGTCGTCGTGTGGGAATTGAGCCATAATAATTACGGGACGTGGAAAAAGTTTTCGCTCTCCTTTCGAGTTTTTGCATGAGTTTTGGTGCATGTGAATGTGTTGGGTATCGTTAGTCATTAACATCATGCCATGCCATGCTATGCCATGCCATGTCAGTGTGTGTGAACAGGTATGGATTAGAGAATTTCTCATTTTTCTTTTCTTTCTCTTTTGGGGGGCGCATCAATTAGAGATTTGGAAAGTGGTGGACAGTTGAGTTAGTATTTTCTGTAGTGGGAAATTAGGTTGGGAGATAGAGAAGTTTTGGTTGTGTAAAAACTCTACTTAATATAAAGTGTATATGCAAAAAAAATTAAAAGGAAATTAGTGATCCAACAAGCTTGATAAGGAGACCACGCCTTTGTGATTCCGTCTATTTATCGTTCCGAGCAATGAATATTTCGGTTTCCAAAATATTAATTATATAATATACGAAATGGGTGCATCGAGAATCGATTTTTTTTTTAATATATTTAATTGCTTGAGCACTAACTCATGAAATCTCTAAGATAGTGCATCTTAGATGCCCAGATGGGAATGACCCATTAAATAGATTAATTCAATCGTACTTGTTTATACTTCTCATTTTTTAAGGAGAAATTATCTAGGTGTATAAGCTTAAACTGGACAGGGGGGAGTTCCCCTATACTTGTGCCTTGACAAAAAGAAAGACTTATAATTGGAAAAAAACGCAAATTTATTTATTGAGTTTGATATTTGCAGCACGGTCTCCAAGAACCATCACCATTATCGCCCCCACTGTCCAACAGCATTTAACATCCACGACAATTTTGTCGGTCCATCGTCCTGCCATCGTACATCTAGCACAATCATAATTCTTTCAATCGAGAAGGAAGATTATGCTATACTACGTTTTACTACGAAAGGTTTTCTAGGAGTAATAGAGAACCACAAGACATTTTAGACAAAATAAAAGGAATAAATTGAAAAATAAAGCACAGAAAAGGCGTAACAAAGGGTTATTGCGGATAATTGATGCGCCGAGGGATTCCCAGCTCGACAATCGAAGGTCGTCTATTCAAATTCTGTTAGCTACGTGTTTTGGGTTCAAGTCATTTGTACAAATTAAAAGGTTCGGACTTAACCGATTGATGAGACTTATAAGCAATCTATGGGTCCTTCTCCAGTCAAGTCTCCATGTCTAGGTCTCTGGATTATTAACAAAGAAGTTATCGAAATTCGCTTCGAATCCAAAAAAGAGGGACATGGGTCCCCGAGATTTTTTTCTCTTTGCTTCGTCCTGTAATTTCTCTCCATATATAGTCAAGTCTTCATGCTTGTGCTCAATGTTTATCATTGTTCGCAAAGAGGTGGGCCGCGTGACGCCCGCCGTGATTGGAATGGACGAGAGAAGAATGGCCCACTCGAGCCTTTTCATTTTATCAAAGTGGGGGTATTCGAGGCCTTTTGGCGCATGCATGCAGCCCACATAATTTATATTCCGGTACACATATAACCATGGGTTATACCGCAGGCGTATCAAATTACTCATGAGTGTCGGTCAAAAAGAAGATGGGAATGGAACGCACTTAAGGCCATTCCGTCGCTTTCGCAAAAGTGTAGTCGTTGACGTCGGTCGGTAGTTAGTAGAGCAAGGCATCGGCTATTTAAAACGAATGCACAACTTTCATAACTCGACTCCATAGAATATAATGGGACACGACTCTCTAACCATTTTTATGGTTTAGGAAAGGATGTGTAAATGTGGATGGAGTAGTTGGGACATGGGTATCCACTTAGGAAGGTCTAAATCTACGATTCGACGGACGATGATGAGACGATTCATGGTCGACGGAGATGGTAAAAATGAGTGCACGTGCCAATATACCTTGCAAAGTAAGATAAGATAAACTTTGGATGTAAAGGTAGTAAGCTCACGAGCAAAGAATAAGGCAGCATTGGGTGTGAGGGCGACGGTGGTGATCTTTTAGGGAAAATTACCTAATCGGACCTAAATGATATCAATTCAGTTCTAAGTTTTTCAATTTTATAAATTTAGTTTTAAGTTTTTGCTAGAAATTTCAATATAGTATTTTTAGTAAATTTCTACCTAAACTTGCTTGCCTAACTATCCCGTCATTGCTAGTTGTCATATGAGACATGATGTTAAGTCAACAATTCTCACTAAAAATTTATCGGAAGAATTATATTGAAATTTCGCATGATGATTTACGATTTAATTAGTATTTGTATGATAAGTTCATAACTGAATGGACATTTGTGTGACAAATGAAATTTCTATTTTTGATTGACACGACTACCTTTCGAGTTTAGACACGACGTTGCATAAGATTTATTAGGAAAAGCCATAGGGAAATGAATTTTTTTCAGGTGTCGGTCGAATAATTCAAGGGTCCCATCGGTCGGATAGATGGGAATAATGAATGGAGGGCGTGACCGGGTGAATTGACAATCGTCCCACTTAAATTGGAGTCATTTGATGATGGGATATGGTCAGTTCAATTCCGTCCACCCATCTCCATCTTCCGAGATTCTTTCCATTCTAAATATGCATATCATACACGACACGACTGAAGATAACGCTGTCGGAGCATATTTTCGGTTGTGCCATTCTTATCAGGCAGATTTCCCCTCGCGAAGGAGATGACAAGCGTCCTCAAAGCTTATGTCCCAATCACACAGATTGAATACGGTAATGAAAGCTGCACGATGCAGCGAAGTTCGATCGGAACAGCAAGGGTTGCAGCTCAACTTGCATGTAGGTCTCTAGTTCGGAAAATGCGACAACTTAATTCTTAGAAACAACAGTTTTGTATGGTGGTTTGGAAAATATCGGACCGGACCGAACCACTAAATATCATTCATCCTAGTCCGGTTCACAAACCGGGCAGTTCCAGTCCCGTTTAGTTTGGTTCGGCAGTAATTGTGCTCAACCCTAGAACACTTTTTGGGTGAAGGTCAATCGTAGTTAGATGTTCTGAGGATGCATGTGCATCAACAGATCCAAACCTGATGTCCTTCGAAACTTCGAATCGATCTTCTCAGCGCCACTAGCCGTCGCAACACTGGCTCATCACATTGGCCACACCACACCACACCCTTGTGCTCAGCTGTCAAATTGGATAAGGAAAATCCAGCCCAGCTCGCACTGGGCTGATCTAGTACTAATTATTAACATTCGATTCCCGCTACGTGATCCAGCTCGGGATGATTGTCACTCCCTCTCGTAGGCCTGTTGCTTTCCTTGTTTCATTAGCGTTACTTGCTTTGTAGACTTTTGTTTTGATTATGTGCATACTTTGCTTAGAAAAAAAAAATATATATGTCTGGTATAGTTTTAAATGAGTATATAGTTGGATGAATTGGACTTTGTGATTCCCATCTAAGCGAAGTCACATGGTGCATGGTGTAATAGGATTAAATTAAAATTTAGAAGCTTCTCAAGCACTAATAATCGATCAAGCCAGCTGACATTACTGTTATCAAAAGCAGATGAAGCAAAATTTGAGTTTTTAGGAATACCAACAATTGTTTAATGAAGTCGTTGCTGAAAATTTAAATACTTTAACACATCAAACGTAGGCTGGATTTTGATCCTAGGTTAAGACATGGAAATATATAATATGAAAGACCAATAAGGGTCAGCCCGGTCGGGAAGATTTGATCTCTGGAGTGCAGCGTGAGGGATCGAATTTGAAATCTCTAACTTTGTACTGAATTAAAGTTAACTACGAAGCTGCGTTCTCAAGCAATGCTATTTTTTATTGTGTGTATATTGGATTTCAATTTGTATTTGCATGATATTGCACTGAAAATACTAAGGAAACATTTTTAATAAAAGACCATATGGTCACGGGCTCTTATTTTCTTCGCTCACTCACAATATGACGTTATTTTACAAATGGAAAAACCGAAATTTATAAAATCTTAATTTTTCAATGATTTGAAGTTTTTTTTTTTTTTTTTTTTTGGTTGCCTGGGAATTACGCTACACTCCTTTCGTAGACAAGTTTGAAAGGATTTTACAACTAGAAATATTCTAAGGTTACTAAAAATTGATATATGAAATTCGGGCTCCGTTTGTTTCACAAAAAATATTTTTTGAAAAAACATTATCCTCATTTATTAGCATTTGGTTTGCTTTAGAAAATGAACGAACGAAAGATGTTTTCCATGAATAGATATTGACACTTTGGACTTAAAACTTCATGTTTGGTCACAGAAAGCCCACCATTAATTCTGGAGCCCCCAACGTTTAGGATCAAGTTTGCGACACTCGAGCCCCGGTCCATCGAGGCCTTAGCTCGAGCTCCCGACGAGCTTTGATGCTTGTGCTGGCATGTGCTCTCGATGTTCTGACATTCGAGTTTTAAGATTAGACCGTACTTTTTAAAATTTTTAAGGTTTAACTACACGTTCATGTCAATTAAGTTTTCATGACAGTGATGGGATGTTTAAAATATTGTTGGCCCACCTCATTTTCCGCGCAAAAGCTGGTTTCGAAGATCTCCCGCTCTCTCCCTCGGCTTTGCTGCTCCATGCAGTTTCCCCATTCCAGCGTCCGATTTGCAGACACCACCACACGCGTCCGCCCCACAGAGACACCACCTCCTCCATCTTCTCCTTCCCCGATCTCGAAGCGAGCAGAAGCCGGGGGGGGGAAAGAAGATTCCATGGAATCGCCTCCGTCGGTGGCGGTGACGGGTTTGACTTCGCGGCCTCGAGACTTGTTCCGGCGCCCGCCCATTTTTTTAAAGCTCCCGCGATCACCGACTGTCCGATCCCCGCCTCCCTCGTTCTCCGCTCCTCATTACTCTCCCTGTCGCCCTCCCAAGATTTAACCCCGCAGGTCTCTCTCTCTCTCTCTGTGCCCTTTGCGTGCTCTCGGGAAAGGTCTCGCTTCGTCACGCATTCTGCATTTTGCGTCCGGTGGCTCCGCGCTTGGAGCTGGCGCATGCTTTCGGCTTTTCCCCTCTTTTCTCTCTGCGTCTCTCTCTCTTTAATACGACCGCTTGGAGTTCGGCTTTGCGGGCATCGTTGCAATTTTCGTGCTTGTGTTGTGGTGGAATTGCTCTGCTGCTGTTGGGTTCCGGAGGAGCGATTTCGGGCTTTTAGCGCGAGATTTTCGTCCCGCGATTCGCCATGTACGTGCTCATGGTTCATTTCGTATGATGTACCTTGCTCTTTAATTGCTCATCTACTCGTTTTTTTTTGTCCCTGTTTCTCTTTGACATTTTGTTCATGGGTAAACTCGGAGCACTCGTCATGGGTTTGGGCAGTTCCAGAGCTCGAATGGGTTTTTGTTTTATTGAGCTTTGGTTTGTTTCATTTTGGCAATTCGGAATCTGATAGGATGAAATCGGCGAAAACTGGGGCTTGGGCTGGGAAATATTTTTCCTTTTCCAATTTCTTACTACTGGGTTCGTTGGATGACATCTGGGTATTCAATGCTTTCGGTTTAATGGGTTCAGTTTTGAATGTGCAAGAAGCAAAAGCAAACGAAGGAAAAGGATTAGAGTTGCTTACTTTTCTCTCATCTGCATTATATGTTTAGATGGATACCCATTAGTTTATTGAAATTTCCTCATGGCAAGACTTTTCTTGTTTCTGATTTTAGCTCACATCTCGAGAGTTTCCTTCCACTTGGCACTTGTGGGGGAGTTATATTGAACTCGGCGACAGTTTAGAATCCGTTTCGCAAGGGATTTGCTTTTTCCTTATGCCTTCTATTGTCCTCTTATGAAAATTAACCTCCACTTTCTTCAGCATGCAGCTGTCTGGCATGTCGT
This sequence comes from Eucalyptus brandiana, assembly GCA_014182725.1. Classification (NCBI taxonomy): domain Eukaryota; kingdom Viridiplantae; phylum Streptophyta; class Magnoliopsida; order Myrtales; family Myrtaceae; genus Eucalyptus; species Eucalyptus brandiana. The sequence continues at coordinate 24,100,989 of CM024677.1, read as the reverse complement.
CTGATTTCAAATTAGATGCCATCAATCGTCACGGCTATGAGGATCATGAGATAAGCCATTTAGATGGAGAAGTGGGGTCATCAGGTGCAAGAAGTGATTTAGCATTTGGGATGCTAGATGATGCTGAAAAGCAAGGATTGCAATCAATTAATGGAGCCATGTCCAACAAAGAACATAGATCAATTAATGACAGGTAGGATAACATCTCTCACTGGATTTAGCTTCCCTATAACTCTCAAAGTTTATAATTGATGCGTCCAGCCAATTGCTGCTAACCGAGGAACTTCTGAAACCCTTTCATGCAGTGAATGAATTGCAATTTTACATAGAGAATTAATGTTTAAGCCTCAAATGGCTTATAGATACAGACAGAACACAATCTAACGACTTAGCATAAGCACTAAGCAGGTTTTTTAGAGGGAACCGTGCAGCTATGAGTGAAAGTATTGGCCTCCCAATTCATGATGGTGCAAAGCGCGAGAATGGATCAGCAAGAAGATCTGGACCTCTGGTATCTGGAACAGCTTACTGCATTTCCTCTTGCAGTATGATATTGCTAAACAAAATTGTCCTATCAAGTTATAACTTCGGGGCTGGAATAAGTTTGATGTTTTATCAAGTATGTTATCTCTTCCTTTCAAGTATTCTAGCCATATACTGTAAATGAGTTCTGGGGGTTATTATCCTGAGTGTATGTATTCATACCTACTCCTTGATTATTGCCAGCGATTTGAGAACCTGAGCTTTGCTTGATTTGACTGCAGAATTTGATTAGTTCGGTAATCGTAGCTGTCCTGGGTCTGTGTGGAGTAGTTTCAGTGGAAAGGCTCAACTGGAAGCTCATTAGGGTCTGGATCCCTGTGAATATTATTTTCATTGGCATGCTCGTTTCAGGCATGTATAGGTATGTCAACAGCATTTTGTGCAATTGTCTTTTCATGAGGCAGACCTGGAAGCCAAGTTTGGAGAATGTTAATGAAAGCAAAGGCTCATCCTCGTTTTCGTCTCTTATAATTCCCCCGGATGAGATGTATTTGAAAATAATATACTTAATACTCTTTTGCATTTCCTCTTCAGTTTGAGATATATAAACATTGCAATGGTGACAATTTTGAAGAATGTGACAAATATTATGACAGCAATTGGTGAATTGTATATATTCCGGAAGCACCAGAACCAGAAGGTTTGGATTGCTATGTTTCTAATGGTAATGATCCTCCTCCACTTCTCCTCAGTCGCACATGTAAACACATTCTTCAACCATTTCCTAATCCACCTGCTCAGATTTTATATGGTTATTGATTGAAGAGGACATGCCCAGTTTTCTCGATCTTTCCTTCAGCCTGATCTAATTTGGATGAGTTAGGGATGAGTTTCTTTTTTCTTTTTGCTTATAGTACTTCTATTATGAAACGCCAAACAGTATGCCTTAGGAAAAGGCTCGATTATGAAGCAGCTTACCAGTAAACTATAGTTCTGTATGATTACACATTGTTTCCTTGAAATCTGCAACTGTCAAAATATCTGTTAATTCTCTTGCTCTTTTCAGAACAGCAGAAATCTGAGAAGGTCTTCTTGTAATCACATTGTCAGAGTTCTTCTCTGGTCCCGCAATCGTGACTTGATCTGCTTGGAAAGTTTATACATGACTTATAAGAAGTTACTAATCCATGTTGAGAAAATCATCCCCACATTGAGAAAATGATCATAACTGAAACACTGGACTGTAGACAGACCTCCTTCTCTTCTTTTAGGGCATCTAAAAGATAGGCCTTAAAAAATGATGATGTAAATTAGTTTTTCAATCCACCTTCTTTTTTCTGCTTTAAGATTTGAGTGCTACATGTAAATGGTTCTTAAATTGAACTTTGCACAAAGGTACCGCAGCATAACATAACCCTCTACTTTCTCATGTCCTGCTTCATGGATGTAGAGATTGAGCTATGGGTGCTAAATGTATCTATTGCTGCAGATAATCTCTGCTATCAGTGGCGGTATTACAGACCTCTCCTTTGATTCAGTGGGCTACGCATGGCAATTTTTAAATTGTATTTTGACAGCAAGTTATTCGGTATGTAATTTTTCCTTGCTTCATTGGCTCATTCTCATTCTTATTTGTCAAACTTGCGATTTTTCAGAAAATTTGTTTTCAAATTGTTAGTTTGGTAGAAGGAGTATTAAAACAGTGCTTGTCTGCTACAGATCCATTTTGGCATCTCTGCATCACTTTTTAATCAACATGCTACATTTGTATTTGTCACAGCTCACTCTGCGTCGGGTGATGGACAAAGCTAAACTATTAACAAGATCTGGATCTCTCAATGAAGTCTCAATGGTCTTGCTGAATAATTTACTATCTCTACCTTTCGCCATCTTCTTGATCCTACTCTTTGGTGAATGGCAGTACATAGTAAATACGTAAAGATCAACTGTTTCACCACTTTAACTTGCATACCATTTCTTTCAAAGCTATTGTTACCTTATCTCACATGTCTGAGAATACGCAGGGACGTAATCAGAATGCCAATGTTTTGGGTTGTTGCGACAGCTAGTGGATTGTTCGGACTCGCCATCAGCTTTACCTCTATGTGGTTTCTGCATCAAACTGGGCCAACCACTTACAGGTACTTTATTATGGTGGCACTTGCAATTAGGTGGAAAGTTTCTCTTGATGATGTCCAATTCACCATGCAAATCTGGAAATGACTTTATCTTCTTTTCTTGCTGCAATTATACAATCAAGTAAATTAGACAGAACTATTTGAAAAGGTTAGAGGTTCACAGGGTGTGTCCTTTACAATGTTCTGCTCGAGTATAGCAGTTATCGCTCCCAATAGCTAGTCCTTGGCCTTGGGTCATTGATTTGTTGAAAGTTCAACTCACCCTCTACCTTAAATTACTCTCCATGGATTCCTGAGTACACCTGTTTCAAGCATTTTGAGGATATCTCGTATCACTCAAGAGTTGTTATCTTGTGCTATCTTTTTATGCAGCACAACTAAACTGTTATATGCTTTTTAAAAAACTGATGTGTCTTATATTCTTTTGCAGTCTGGTGGGTTCCTTAAACAAGATTCCCATCTCTATTGCCGGTCTACTGGTGTTCAAGGTTCCACTAAGCGTATCCAATTTTTTCAGTATTCTATTTGGTAATTACTTAATTACTCCAAGGTCAATGCTAAATTTGCTCACTTGCAGATTTTGAATCCAGCTCACGAGGAATCTTTGTTCCAGGTCTATTTGCTGGAATATTTTTTGCCAGGGCCAAAATGTCTTGATCACTCCATGAAGGAATGGATCTCATAATAAATGAAAAAGCATAGGTTCTGCACACAAAATAAGCAGAGGTTCTGCACAAAATGACAACTTTTTCCATGATTCCACAACTAAATTTTGGGGTCGCACTGAATTCAGCGCAGTTTTTTTCCTAAGAGGTTCGGGTATTCAGCTTCAGAAGTTAGTCGATGATGGGGTTGATTATGATCTCCATCGACCAGAACGCAAAATAACATTCTGCATTCGTGTTGTATCATTGACAATCTAGGAAATAGCAGCAAAGTGATTTTTTTCCCCAGAGAATAGCTTTCCCATGAAATTTTGTATCAGAACTGTGCTAATGCGGTATTCTTCAATTTGACCGCACAGTGCTCTCGACTTGTCATCAACCTTGGCTTCAGTACAATCTTGACGACAATATATACCGCCTCTTGAGTGACAAATTTGTAACAAACTAGGGTGCGCTTTGCATGATTGCTTGAATCGCGTTGTACAGAGTTTCAGCGAACAGGACGTCTGGGATAGGATCGCAGAGGAACTAGTTTATTCCTCGGCCACATACCTTGACTACAATCTTCACCGACCAAGTACTTTTTTGATAGGCGAGTAAGCTTGCATAACTTGAAGCTTATTTCCGAATATCGACAAGAAAGATTTCGATGTTACACCACAATGGTAGGCTTGGACCGCTGGTTGATGATAAAATGCTGGAAGAGCACCACATTTGGTGACTGCACATTCGGGGACTACATGGAGTGAAAAGCATGAACAATTACATTCTAAACAAAATAAATATTTTATTGCCAAAATTTCATGCCCGAGGTACTTGATAAAGGGGAAAAAAAGTTGAAAAGTTTGATCAGAGCAAACAGAAATCTGAAGCAGCAGAATGCTGCCAACTCACCTCTCGGCAAATTACGGAAAAATCCATTCATTACAATTTGTTGCTTATTGTAATTGTTAAAAAAATATATCTTGAATTTGAAGCTCAAAATGAAATTTTCCTAATTTAAGTAAGGGCGCGTTTGGTAACATTTTTGTTTAAAAATTATTTCAAGGAAAGAAATAAAAAAAAAGTATTTATGTTTTGGGAAACAATTTTTGAACAAAAAAACACATGTGGTAAATTTGTTCCGAGAATAAAAAATGAACAAAAACACGTTTGGTAAATTTATATTCTTTTTTGTTTCTTTTAATTTTTTAATATTTTTCCTTTTTTTCTTTTTTTCTTCTTTTTGGTTGGTTGTCGGCCTTGGCCATGCCCGTGCGATCGGCTAACAAACGGGCCGGCGGCCTCGCCTAGCCATGGCGAGGCTCGCCAACCCTCGGCGAGGTCGAGCCTCGCCAGGGGCCGGCGACGCTTGGCCTCGCAGGGGGTCGGCGACGCTCCGGCGAGGTCGCCGGCCCTCGATGGTGTCGCCGACCCTTAGCGGCTAGTCGCCGGCCATGGCTGAGGCCGACAACCGGCCAAAGAAAAAAGACAAAGAAAAGAAGAAAAAAAAAGGGAGGAGAGAGAAAATTTGTTTTTAAAAATTGTTCCAGAAACAAGAAATTTTGTTTATGTTCCAAATATGTTAGGAACAAAAAAATAGATTTGGAACAAAAACGCAAACAAATACATTTATGTTTTTTTTTTTTCCGGAACAAAAAAAACAGAAATTTTGTTTATAAACAGAAAAAAAGATCATTAACAAATAGGCCATAAGTTTCTTAATTTGAGTTGGTTTTTAGTTGAATGGTTTCTAGTTGGATATGTTTTCCTAAAAAGAGGTTTCCTATTTTTGATCTACTTGTAGTCTATATAAGAATTGGGACTACACTATTAAGAGTATCCAAGAGGAGCTTGTGCTCATGAATTACATTCCGAACATTTGAAGTTGTACAAATCTTAAGATTTTGTCTAATTTCTTTGTGAGATTGAGAGAATGATTCATGAAAAATTATAAGGGCTAAAGAATGTGAGTTATTAGGTGTAATTAAGAAAAATAGAATGTTAAGTTACTCAAGTGCAATTGTAATCTCCATTATATTGTTTGATCTATAGTGAAATTCTATGTTACTCTCCCCGTGAAACATGAAAAGCTGGTGTCTAATTTACTTCCTTATTTTGTTTATTTTATTGTCCGATTGTTTGCTTTTGCTTGCCTTTTGCAGTAGTCAGTATCGGATTTAGGTTTAGTTAAGTTAAAGTGAATCAATGGTCACGAACGAAGGAAAAGTCAAAAATCAATAAATTTAATGGGAAGGACTGGATTTATGGAAGCTGTTGATTAAGAATTATCTTTATAAGAGCAATTTGCATTTGCTCTTGTTTATGGAGAAGCTAGATTCGATTAAGCAAGTTAAGTGAAATTTACTGAATAAATAAGTGTTGGTTATTATTCGGCTGACGTTGACTCATAATCTTACATTTAACATCGTGAAAGAAAAGACTATTGTGGGTTTGATGAAAGCCTTGTCAAACATATACGAGATGCCCTTTGCAATTGACAGTGTCTATTTATTGTGACATTTGTGTCACGACCAAATTTTCGGGTAAACCACCTAAAGTTTGGCTAATGGATTATTATGTCTAAATTTAGCTCGAGCTCTCCTGAACTCATATTAATTCGCGACTTAGATTCAAGTTCTTAACATGCAATTGATTTTTTAATTAAGAGTCGCCACTAATCTATTTTTGGTGGGTCGATTAAAAACTCAAGTAAAGTAACGGAAGATTTACTTTACTCCTACGAACTAGAGACTTTGGATACGGGAACTTGGTTATACTAGACTTCTCTAATGTTCTTTCGGTACAATTTCTTTTTATTTTCAAAAATTTTTTTGCAGATAGTTTGGATTGATTTTAAATCTATTTCCCTAACATGTGAGGTAATTATGCGGGTGCGCAAACCATCAATTTCACACCCAGATAAAACGGTGAATAAATTGCATACTTACTTCATAGCAACGAAAGCATATGCAATATTAAATCAGAATTCACATCGATAGTCCTATATATGATTTCTAATTAACACACAATTTCTTTTTTTGTTTTCATTTATTTAATGAGAATCATGCTTTATGCAATGCGTGCTATTGATCTAACGTGAAATGATATGACATGGCAATATGACCTAGACCTATATGACATAAATAAAATGTAGTATATCCTTAAGAATGAACTTGATTGATTCTTGTTGACGCCTAAAAATTAGGCTTTATTTTATTTTGTTTTTCGGATAATAAACGAAAAAAAAAGAAGAAAAGAAGCAAAAAAAAAAAAGAAAAGCAAAAACGGAAAAGAGGAGAAGCAGCCTCCTCATGGGCCCTCGGCCCATTTTCGCCTCGGCCCGGCCTAGCGGGTCTTCTTCTTCCTCGTGCGGTTGCGGCAAAGACACGCGCAGGGAACCGCGATGTCGGAGCGGAGAGGAGGAGCGGCGGCGATGGGATGTGGAGCGAGGGGGAGCCGGCACCGGATGGGACGCGGTTCGGCGGCGAAGGCCGTGGCGATCGGCAGTCGAACTCCGTCAACCGGCCGCCCCTTGCCTATAAATACCTCCCCGACGACGACGAAGAAACACGGAGATCGCGGAGGGAGAGAGGGAGCCGGATCGAGTCGCGGCCTTGGACACCCCACCGAGAGACTTCGGGGGCCGAGGGCTCGGCCTCGAGATCCGAGCCCCCGGAAGGAGTAGAGAGAGAGAGAAGCGAGGTTGGAAGAGGCGCGGAGGTTACTGGATTCGCGAAGAGGGGCGGAAGAAAGACCCACCCCCGACGTCGCTCTTTGTGCAAAACCCCATTTGTGCCGCCAAGCACCTCCGCTGCCGCCTTCGATCCGGCGTTGTTGCCGCCGCCGTCTCCGTTCGAGAGAAGGTAAAAAACGTCGCCGCTACCGTTGCCGTCGCCGCTATGTCATCGCCGTCGCCGCCAAGCACCTCGGTCCCTCCCCTCGGCGCCGCGGATTCGCAAACCCTAGGGTTTGCGATTTTCCGATCGCCGAGTCGGATCCGGGTCTCTAAGGGTAGGGTTTCGCGAGATTCGGGGGCGGCGGAGTCGGGTCGCGACGCGGATCCGGGTCGGGTAGGGTTCGCGGAAGCCGGGTCGCGAGTGGGTTGCGGAGCCGGGTCGTCGGGCGGGCCGGGCGTCCCCAAACGCCGGCCACAAAGCATCGTTTTAAAATAAATAAATAAATAAATAAATAAGGGCGAAAAATCCGAGTCGGGCCCATAGCAACGCGGGCAGTCCTCATTCGGATCGTCGGCCGGGTCGGACCCGGCCGCGGATCCGACCCGGGTCAATTTTCATAAATTTTTAATATAAAATAATATTATAATAAATAAATAATTTATTTTCAAAAAAATCAAAAATAATTTATTTTCAAAATAATTAAAAAATTAAAAAATGTGTTAATTTCAGAAAATCAAAAAAATCGAGAAAAGAAAATAAAAAATAGTTATTTTCCAAAAATATTAAAAAAATTTAAAAAAATTTATTTTCCGAAAAATCAAAAATATCAAAAATATTTCATATTTTCCAAAAAATGTCAAAAATCCAAAAGATGTCAAAAACCCAAAAAAGGCCAAAAATTCATAAAAAAGCTAAAAAAATTCAGAAAAAGCCAAAAAGACTGGCATTTTCCCAAAACCAATACCAAAAAGTCCCAAAAAATCCCATTTGTGTCCAAAAATTAGAAAATAACTCAAAAATGTTTTTCCTCCCAAAAATGCATGGAAAATCCTCGAGCATCCAAAAAAACCTCAGGGTTTAAACGTGAAATGATATGACATGGCAATATGACCTAGACTATTTATGACATAAATCAACCCACCCCAAACAATGACTCCAATTTAAAATTTGATTTATAGGTTAAAAACTTGAACCATTAAGTCTAAAGAATGAACTTGATTGATTCTAAGACAATTTTTTTTTTTTGTATTTTCCATGAAATTCGAAATTAGAAAAATGCGAAAATTATCTAGCTAGATTAAGATTCTATCCAACTTGTATTAGGAATTAGGTTAAGCCAAATCCTAATTTAAACTAGAACATTATCTTAACTAAGTAATCCTAAAATGCAACCTAGCTAAGAGAAATTATCTAAGGTCACTCTGTAAACATACATAATTATTTCAGCACTATTAGGATTGGACACGTTTTCGAGATTTACTTGATGAGTAAACTCAAAAGTACAATAGATACCACTCTTAGTTCCCTAAAACTCTCCAAGAAGCCGAAAAGTCTTTTCCTCTCTCTTCTCTTTTCATTGTCTTCTTCAACTTTGGACTAGGGGGAGGGCTTAGCTAGTCTCACCCTCCCCTCCATCTGCTTTGATTTTCTCCGACTTTTTTTTTTGGGTACTTTTCCTCTTTTTTCTCTCCCACCATAATTCTAGATTTTAGAGTTTGAACTCTCCAAATCTAGTTCTAGGTCTAGAAGTTCTTCTCTCCAAATTTAGATTTGAGAATTTAATAATATTTTTGGGAATTCCACGTACTCTATCCATGTACAGGTCCTATACCTCCAGTTTCAATAATAATCACAGGAGTTCTAGCGTCTCGCTAAATTATGAAGATTTGCTTTTTCAAATGTCATAGCTGTGTTTATTTAACTTATTTGGTTGTCTCCATGTGGTGATGGTGTAGAGGAAGCCACATCTAGGTATGCACTGTCAACTGGCACATGTCGTAGTTATCAAGAAGGAATTTTCGACGTGTACTCATCGGTCACGATGATACAAGATCTAGTGATTGGCTACTAATTATTTTGCTTGACAAATTTATTCTTTTGGAATGAGTATGTGTTTAATTCCACCGGTGTTTTGTTGGTCCTTCTTGTTTTTTTTTTTTAAATTTGGCATTGTTTTGTAGTATTATGGCCTTTGTTTTGCTTCGATTTGTTTTACCATGAAAGTTTTTGTACTTTTCATGTATCCTTTTGAGCCATGAGTATAATTTTTTTGACCAAAAAAAAAACTCAAAAGTACAACTCCATAAATAATTTATGTACTCTACTATGGAAAAAACATAGGTGACTTACATATTTTTTCTAACCAATTTAGATATGGAATTAAAGTTAATTTTTTCAATATTAGCCACTATTTCATCTGATTTCTCCTGTTAGGATTGTTTCAAATTTTCATGATCCTTGGTTAGTTTTGCATTTTTTTTCTAATTACAGACCTACAATATATGAGTTTTGAATAAATGTTTGCATTTGCAAATTTGATGTGTTTTATTACGTGTTTAGTTTGTTTTAGCAATATAGCAAATTGCGAGTACCTGAAAGGTACTAGACTACCTGAGTGAGGCGGGTTTGGACTTTTCAGCTCAGGACGGGTTTGGAAAATAATAAAATCTTAACGAGGTGGGTTCGGGATGAGATAGGCCGTCCCAAACGTGTCTCGCTTATATCCCTATTGACAAGTTACTTAGGACACTTGTTAACAAAGTCGGAGGTATTATTATCTAGGTTAACAAAGTTGTTAAAAGGTACTTAGTGGATGCAAGTTCAATTTTTCAATTTTGGGTCATGTGAGATTCCCTTTTCTTTTTTCTTTAAAGATATTGAGTAGTCAACATCCCCGATAAACCATAATAAATGTTGGAGGTTATAGAATACGTGAAGTTTCGGGAATTTATCCTAACCACAAGATCTCAAAGGGAATAATTCTCAGTCATCGATTGGAAGCTTTAAAAGTTTTGTATTTTTAAACACTTTGTAGAGAAATCGCGACAAATGAGCACGTGGTCATCGCGAGGTTCATTGAAACTATTTTTAGTTTTCCAATTATACTACCTCCAAAAATTTGAATGTGTACCTTCTAGGGTGATGCATACCATTTTTGATTTGGTATCTTAATTACTATGGAGGAGTTTCTTAATTTAAACTCCTTGGTCACACATGCATCCAGTATAAAGTGAGTGGACATATATATATATAGACGTGAAACTTATTTGTGGCTAAGCCTTGCATTTTCCTTTTCGTTGAACATTACTAAGAGTCAAAAATCTTTTTCTCTTTCTAGTTCCACCTTGATAAGTTTAGTTACCTAAATCAATGTGAAACTTTTAAGCGATATTTCTCTATTATGGTTTTCCATTAATCTAAATTTTTTGTTGAATATGGAAATATCAAGGACAAGGAGTGAGATTTTTGCCTAGAAAATGTTTCCACACAACTATCCTCAGTTAATCATCCAATGGCGGGTGTAAGTAAAATTTAAGTGATTATTTGATTTCGCTTGTGTTGTGAAAAATGAATAATTTAAATAATATTTTCTTAAGTTTGTTCGCTTATATTATTTACAAAAATAAATGAACAAAATTTTATTTTTTTCAATGAAAATATTTGATCATAAATTATTTTTGATAATGAAAATATATTTTATTGAATAATTATTTCCAGCGATACAAGTGATCATTAATAAAAAAAAAAAAATTGCTTTTCAAAGTAATTATTTTCTGTGAAATAAATGAAATTTCTTCTCTTTATGCCGCGTTATCGTCAATTAGGACTATAGTAAAAGCAAAGTACGCAAACGGCTGAAAGAAGACATAGCAAAATCTGGCAAATTAGTACATGTTTTTTATTTGAATAATCTATGGCTAAAATAACTCAAATTAATATAGAGCTAAAGTTCTTTTCATATTAATGTTGGTTTGAATACCCACAGCACTATCTCAAACTCTGTGATAGAAGAAACACATATTTTTCAGCCCACACGATGCTCAAACCAAGAAATTAGATCATCTGTTCAAGTTCACAGATTAGTTCTCTATAACTCTACAAATCATCGACAAAACAGAAAAGAAATTAAACCAGAAATATTGACCACACACGCATGCTGACCCAAAAGCTTAGTTACCCTCAGAAACCCTAGCAGCAGTGCGCATGCATGCTAATTACTGCCTTGGGAAACTTGAGAGGAAGACACCATCTCTATCAGATCCATCTCTCTCCCACCGTATGGCGTCAAGGCTTGATCATTCGCCACTGCCGTCCCTCCACTCGCACCGTTGTAGCCATAGCCATAGCCATAGCCATAGCCAGGGTGATACCCAAGCGAATTAGAAGAGGAACAAGACGAGTGATAATCCACCCCGTTCAACAAGGAGGACAAGTAGAGGTCTGGATTGTTCATCAGGAGGCTCTTGGTGTTGGTGGTGGGACTTGCTTGATTGCCAGCTACTTCAATCACATTATCGGTGTGAACCACCGCGTTTGGCCTCTCTATAAGGCAGTCTTTTCGGGTCACATCACCTAGCTGAAGCCGGCTATCGCCATAGTTGCTGGCCGGGAAGAACTTCTGCATGAAACGTACCTCATCGTCATATGTTTCCGACAGCTCCGGAAGGAAGAAATGGAACTGCTGCTTTGGCGGGTCATTGCATTCGGTGGGGCCAGGGCCAGCTTTCTTGGCCTGTGCTTCAGTGGCGGCAGCGGCGTTGTGGAGGTTCTTGCTTCTGATGTAATCTTCAAGGACGGAGGAATGTGGCTTATTGTTGTTATTATTATTACTGTTCTTGCCACTGCTTTGAGTGGGGTTGTGGTGCTGACCGCCGTGGAGGCCGAGCTTGGTCCGCCGTGAATTCTGGCGGCGTTTGGTGGCGTTCCAGTGGTTCTTGATGGCGTTCTCGGTGCGGCCAGGGATGCGCTTGGCGATCTCAGCCCACCTGTTGCCGACCTCCTCGTGAGCCTCCACCAGTATCCTCTCCTCTTCCTCGCTCCAGCTGTCCTTCTGTTTCACACATCGCATGACATTTGGAGAAACCAGAAACCATGTGTGAGACAAAACACGAGTAAAATCTGGTCAAAAGAAGCCCATTTGAACCACCTCTCTCTCTCTCTCTCTCTCTCTCTCTCTCTCGCAGAAATTAAGGCAACACTGGCAACTTTGTAACGACCAAAATTGTTTTCTTTGTTTTTCTTCTTTTCGTTTCAGACGCACGAGAAATTCATCTAATGTAAAGTGAACTTTCGATCCGTTGAACATCTAGAGCTAATCTTTCAGATTGTGAGAAACTTTAAGTCTAAATCAGAGCGTAGAGAGAAAGAGACGATGGGCTAGAGTGCTTATTAATATTCTTGTTACTATTATTATTCAAATTCACATGAAAAATGACGGTGTGTTAGGGAAAAAGACAATCAAAGTACGGTTGGCGATGTCAGAACAAGCACCAGAAAGTCGACCGCTAGACAACATTATTGTATTTGAAAATGTCTCTCGAAGTGAGGGAAAGAGGGAGGAAATTGGCATGAGACGTTCCGTTATCAACTGAAGAAGGATCGACGCAAGCTTCACATGATACACGATCTGGTCTTTGGACGAAAATTCTTCCCTTTCTCTTCCATGTAACTTTTATTAAATTGCAAGATGATACGCAAGCATAATATATTTTTTTTTCTAATGATAAAGTTCTAAGATGATCGAAGCAAAACAAATTCATGTATTTCTGGGTTCAACCTAGTTCTCCATATATATTGCTTAGAATGAGACTCTCTCATCTCATATTTGATATAAAACGACAGATATAACAACAACGACAATGTGATGTGAATTCTGGATTTCTCGCGAATAGGAAACTACTATGTGTAAGATAGCTTCGTGATCAAAATTTGAAGCAATACCTAAATTCTAGAGAGACATTTCAGCATGGGCTAATATAAATCATAGACTTGGAAAAAGAATCGGAAGAACAAGTGTGAAATTAGTACCAGATGTATCGGGAGGGAAGGAGGAAGGGAGACAGAGGGGGAGGGGGGAGAGAGAGGGAGGGGGAGGAGGAGGAGGAGGAGGAAAAGGAGGAAACCTTGATGTCTGGTCGCAAATGATTGTGCCATCTCTCGCGACACTGCTTGCCGGCTCGACCAGCCAATTTCTCAGCGATCTGTGCCCATTTTCTCACTCCATATTGCTTCACCAAGCTCACCAGTTTTCTTCGCAAACATCAAAAGGCGCACGAATTCATATAAATGAAAAAAAAAACCCTAACAAAGGCTAAGATGCTTCGCTGCCAAGTTCTTTACATAAAAAAGAAAGATGAAACTAACAGGAGAGATCACATATCCATCCAAAATGAAGAAGAAAAAGGAATTGAAATTACCTGTCCTCTTCTTCGGTCCACTGTCCTTTGATGAGAGTCGCATGAGACCCTCTTTTGACTCTCTTCCCCGTCGCCAACTTCTTGCTCTTCCCCATCACCTTGACCACTCGATCATCTCTCGCAGCCTCTCTAGGGTTTGGCTCATTCACCACCACCCAGTTGTTCCCAGAGGAACCGGCATCCACAATCAGCCCATCGGCGAAGCTCGCCTCGACGTCCGAGCGACCTTGCCACAAGATCGCATCGCCCAGGAGATGGCCATGATTCGCTAAAGCAAACCCGCTTGACGCATTACCAAATGGGGTGGAGTTCTCTTCCGTTCGCTTCGTGCTCTCGTGACAACTCGCTTGGTGGTCGGAGATGTGTGCTTGACTCCATAAGAAGCTCTCTAGAGCTTTGAGGGGCAAGCAAGGACGATTTAAAGAGGGCTTGTCTCCAGCTCCTTCCATGAGAGAAAAGCTTGGAGGAAAGAATGAGAATGCTGAAATAAAGGAATGGGTATTTACTCTTGGGCGTGACAATTCGCTTGAATTTTGGGAAGGTTGGTGACGCTTTTTTTTTTTGTTAAACTTTCTTGCTCCTAATAAAATCCTTAAAATGAGCTACACATAAGGATATATAAACAAAAATGCTTATGCTTGGGCATGTGATTAGCCTTGCTAAGTTTATAGCCGTCGATCTTGTTGACCATCCAACGGTTCGACATGCTCGCGCTGATGTAACTCCTAAGCTTCCTCACTCAGGAAAAACTAGCAAGAGAGAGGTGGAGGGATTAATGGGTTCGTCATTATTGTCCCTAATAATGTGTCATAAATTAATTCATTTGCAATATAGGGAAAAATATTAAAAGGGGTGTAATTTTGGAAAGTTATCCTGCTTGAGCTTAAGCACCACATATTCGATTTGACCAGTCTAAGGCGGGATAAGAATTGCGAAGTTCCAATTTTAATGAATGTCCTACTTCTCAAGAGTCTAATTTGAGTATCTGATTTGGCATTTGATTTTTAACTTTTTAGCTTATTACTTAGCGTCCGAGAATGAAATTGGATCATTATTTAATGTGGGATACCCATCTACAAAATTATGTAATAGCAGCATTCACAACCACATATGTTTTTTCCATAATTTTTTATAACCTCAAATAACTTCTAAATCATTTTCTTATAAAAAAAAAATACAAAACTGGCTTTTTTTGTGCTTTTTCGATCTGTCTTGCAAACTGGGTCGACTCTTTGGTCGAGTCCTAGGAGATCAAGTTTCGTATGTTAAAGCCAAGCGGGAGGTCACACATAGAAAATAAATGATGGTCAATTTTGCAATTAAAGGGTTAATTAGTAAATAGAAGGGAAGAGGAAATTGGGGAGAACTTTAAGCTGGCTTTCAATACGTAGTAGGGGCTGCTAAATGCGCCTTTTGAATTGTGATGTTTCTATTGGCAAGATAGTGATAGGAATCTCAATATGTTCTAAGTCAACACCAAATTAACAACGCTGAAAGAAAGCGGAGCTCTTTCAGAAAAAGAGATATTCTTACTTTTTTGTTTCTTTTTATTCTAAATATCTCTTTAGAACCTTTTCTTCCAATCAAATAGAAATCGCATAACTTCAAAAGGAGATAATAACGGCCATCTATACGTGGCCGATTTCAAATTGAATGAAACCAATCCTACTGCCACCTAATCCATTTAGAGGACCAGTGTGCTTCTTTCACGACATGCTCTGATCCCAGATGTCTCCAGTGGTTTTCTAGTGTTAGAAGAAGTCGTGTCCAGCTTTGTTCAAACATTCTGTCCATTGGGGTGCGATGTAGAATTTCAGCCAACCAACCATGGACCAGTCATATTGAACTCTTACTGATTTAAGGACTCGGCTACCATAACGGTGCCGTAAGATTAAAATCTACCGGTGTAATACTAGCCACAATTTTTAATGGAGGAAACTGGTTCACTGCTTTGTCCGGTTTAAGCTTCTTTTCTTCTTCTTCTTCTTCTTTTTCATTTTTTTTACTTTCCATTGTTTCCTTTTTTTTTTTTGGCTTAATTTAAGATTAGAGGATTTAAAAAGGCCCAAGAAGGATCAATCTAAAAAGGAAACTCTGACACATCCTGGTAATTGAAAATGCTTTAATACAAAAGGAAAAAAATAAATATTGAAATATAGCTAATCGCAAGTATAAAAATATTAAACTAATTAAAAGGAAATCATTAATGTCATTAGAAAGATCTGTCAAAATTCAAAAATTAAAAAACTTACAATGTTGGCTTTGCAACTAATAACAAAATTATTGTGCATTGAACGACTCCTCATTCTTTTCAGTCAATTCAAAATTTCTCTAGAAGCATTCTCCAATGACCTAAAATCATGACTAATGATATTAATTGTGTAAAACAGGTTAATTAAAGACAAGAGGAAAATATGAATAATGAATTATTAGACGAAAAAATTACCCTGTGATTCAAACCTCATAGATGAAGATGTGCAAGGACCTAAAACATTACAATATCAATCTCAAGGTCACATGAATCAAAGCTAAAGTTCAGAAAAAATAAATAAATTTTCAATAAATTCCATACAAATTTACTTGATACAGCTCAAATGTTTGGTTGATTATAAAAATTCTTTTGATCATGGGGTATATGATCCTATACCATTTCATACGGATAAAAAAGTCAATTTATAGAAAAGTAGTTTATTTTATAACAAAATAATATTAAGCACTAATAACGATTGAAAACTCTCAATTCTTCCTTTATTGCAAATCAGATTTTAAAAATAGCTACGATAACCCAAATGATCCAGATCCGAGGTGAGTGAAAATCCATGAAATTCCTTGTTCCGTCATCCTTGCACATTGCTATCAAATTATATAATGCTGGAGTTCAAGTTGAATTATAAATATATGATAATATTACATCATGTTTTGGTGAAAAAACATTTGTAAGTTTCAAACTAAAGTGCATTTTAAACTAATGATCCTTTCTCCATAGTCATGTGTTAGTCGATTACAAATCCCAAAAATGATTGGAAGTTCCAAATATAGTTGATTTTCACACTCCTTTTTTTTTTTTTTTTTTTTTTTTTTGACTTGTTAAATTTATTTTAAAGAACGACACCGGATGAACAAGTCATCCTATTCCAAGGAAATGCTTTTGTGGTCAAGTTAGGCCGTCAATCTCCAAAAAATGACAGCACCGTTAGTTAATCATTTTCCTTAATTTAATTACCTATGGTAAATATCTGTCTTTACCCCCTCTTGTAAGGATCGTATAATCATGCGACGTCATACTTTGAAGCTTGACAAGTTTATACTAGTTAGTGATTTACATGTAGACTAGCCACTCCGCCCATGTACACTATACGAGTGATGAATTTCAAAAATCAAAGTTCAAAAAGCGAAATTTGCTCTAAAGTTAGTGGGCATTGTGATCTAAAGTTTTATTAAACAAAATACAAGAGAAATAGTCCTAAATTGTGTTTTTACAACTTTTAATGAAATAACCTGATGACATCAATAAATAGCTGATTCAATGGAGGAGGAATATCTCACATATGCATAAATATTTTGAAATATACTCTAGCATATAATCTTCGTAAATTGAGTTTATAATTCATCTTTCATCTCAGAATTTCCGATTGTCAGTGTATAGAAAATTAATATATAACTTTAGCTCTTTCATGAATTTAAGTGATTTCTTAAGTTAGGTCTTCTATACCATTTGGCACATATAAATAATTGTTAACCATCATTTTCTTCCATAGTTTAATTTAATTACACTCTCAATGTCATTCGATTATACATGTGGATATAATTTTCATGCCTACATAATCACATTTTAGTACTTGACCGAACATAGCAATTGGGTTTTATTTATTTATTTATTTAATACTTCTAGCCTTAATTTTAATTTAAGATTTTTTTAACAAATTCATATAGAATAGAATTGGATATTATGGCATTTTATTTCAATGGGAATTCTTTCTTTCTTTTTGATTTGTCCTATTCTAACTCTCAACTCACTCTTAGACTATATTTGGTCGTCTAGATTTTTAACTAGGATATTAGATCCATGATTTCACTATATCCTATATATTATTTGATGATTGCAGTAATAAAGTTACATATATTCACATCATATTGTGTACATTATTTGACATAAACGACGTATCAATATAATTTAATAAAAAAATTCGCAAACGAAAATGGTAAAAATCTATCACGACATTCTTTTCTATTTTATTTTATTTTTTTATTTTCCTCTCTTTTTAAATTAATTTCTTTTTTTATTTCTTTCTTCCCTTTCCATCATTCTCTAATAAAATTTTAATAAATAGTAAACTATACTTTTGCTATACCTAAAATTCTAGAACACCTAAAATATGTCATAAATATAAATATATATTTTTATTTATATATTGAATTTATATAATAAAATAGAATTAAATTTGAATACAAATAAAACTAAGATTCAAGTAAAAAATCTAAATTGTTATTTTTTATTTCGAATTTCTTATATTAAAATTCAAATATTATTTATAATTTTAAATTTGTTAATTTAAGAAGTTTGTTATTCTTGAATAATAACTTTCTTATTATGAATATTAAAAATCCTATACACCTTTATCCTACTTATTTCATGAGATAATTTTATCCGGTTTATATCCCTTTTATATTTGACTTTATCATGTTTTGAGCAAGTACCAAATGCAGGATATGATAAATTTTATCATATCTTAAATTTTATTTTGATTGCCAAACGTAGCCTTAGACTTTTCCTTTACTTCTTTGAAGAGCATGGGAGTCAAACCTTACACCTCAAACTAAATGTTCCCACCCCGAGCTCTCTTGAAAAAAATGGGGAATTGAACTCCCCTTCTCTCTTTTCCTATATGGGAGGGATAACCACTAGGCAACCCCCAATGGTTGTTGTAGTGGGATTTACTCTATCTTTCAGCATGTTCTTTCGTTCTTTATTTGAACTTAGCTATTGGATTTTACTCTTGCTTAATTTTAGTTTTATTCCAGTTTAATCTTTCCTTGAATTTTAATTTTCTAGTATTTCATTGCATCAGTGTTTTTTTTTTTAACTTTATAGTTTTCTTCTTTTGGCATGTTCTTTTGGTCTCTGTCAAACATTTTGCCATATGTGCAAATGAAACCAAAATTTTTTTAAGCTGGTTGGCTAATAAGATCTGTAAGATGAGATACATAAGACATGAACAATTGCATATGCTTGATCTTATAATGAGAAATCATGTGTCGATAGCCATTGATGTCGTGAACAATCTGAGAAAGCAAAATACAAGGAGCTTAAAGCTCCGGAACTTCCTCTCTTGGACAGAAGTAGAAGGAGAGCCCTATTAAAGCCTCTATTGATGAATCTTTAATCCATTTGCAATTAAGGGAAGAAAATGTTGAAATTTGGAAAGTTATCTGGGTCAACTTAAGCACACCACTCGTTTGATTCGACCAATTTGGCGCTGGATATATCGTGCGGAGTTTTTGTTTTTCTTATTTTGACTTTTAGCTTATTACTTGACGGCGAGGTTTGAAATCAGATTATTATTATTAATAAATGCGTAGTGTGGAATCAGATTGCTTTTTATAAAGCAAATTCAAAATTGGCCTTTTCTAATTATCTGTCTTAAAGCCCAACCAAACATGCTAGAATCTTTGCTAAGTGATAGAAGGTTAGTTCTGTTATGTTCAAGCTATGCGGGACGTCGGAGATAATAGAAAGAAGAGGGCTCAGAAAAATTAATTTTGTAATTAAAAGGAAGATTGGTGGGGGAAAAGGACATTGGATAGATCTTTAATCAGACTTTTTTTTTTTTTTTTTTATAGTTTTGACTTTTGAGGGGCTAGTAAGTGCATCTCTCGAATCGTGATGTTACTCATTCACAAATATCCACACTACTCGCTCGTGCTCATTGTACATATAATTTTTTTTTTTAAATACTTTTACCACTTTTACACTAGTACAACTGAAATTAGGCTGTCCTTTACAATGAGAGAAATGTGCTCTAAAATTAATTGAATTGTGATGGTGCTATTGTCTAGATTGACGAATTTTTTCATTATGTGCTGTTGTCAAAGTTACATATCTTACTAGTTTATACTAGTGAGTGATTTACACCATACTAGCCACACCACACAGTTGACGAATTTTGAAAATCAAAGTTCAATAGGCGATATTCGCTTTAAAGTCCGGTTTACATTTTTGGTACATGGCGCGTATAATCAAGTGTTAATATTCATCTTCTATTAAGGTTTGATTTAATTTTACTTCCAATTTATTAAAAAATTTTATGAATATATCATGTACGTATATATAATTTTGATTTCAGCGGAGCAAATCATTTTAGTCCTTGACAGAACGCAGTAATTGAAATATATCCATTCTTAGTTGATTTTTTTTTTTGTAATGTTCTTTTTTGGTATTTGTCAATCGTTAATTGACCATATGTTCAGACGTGCGCCTCGAAGACTTTGCCATATGCCTAAATGAAATTAAATTTGCTTAAACCTCGGATGCAGAAAGAAGCTTATGAAACAAGTGATGGGATCAGCCAATCCAATATTTCAAAGAGACTTGGGGACTTAGTTGATAATTATAGGACAATCACAATCATGATCAGGGAATTTTTAGGACAATTAATGCTGGATTGGAATTTAAAAATGCTGCAGGTCATTCAGTTATGGAGGAGTAACCTAATTCCGAAGGAGAATTTATTGTAGAGAAGGTCAGGAGCCTCTTCAAAGCCGGTTTGGCTAATAGTATTAGCAAAATGAGAAAAATTAGCGGATCAATCTACGACCCGAAATTCGAAAACATCCACTCGACTCCACTATGCTACTTTTTCCACCCAAAAAAAAAAAAAAAATGATGTTTATCATCTTATCGAAAGCAGAAACATCACATAAAGACACTATTTACATAAATAAGTAAAACTTACTTTCTTCATTTTTTTGCTAAACCAATTTATTTCATTCCTATGAAATTTAGAAGCCCCGGTTACTTTGAAAAATAAAAAGAAGGAAATTTTCTTTTCAACTATATATGGTTAACCACTGAGGTTTGCCTTAGTGACTATTTTTCCCATATGGAAATGGGGAGATGTGACGTTCAAATCCCCACATTCTCAAGTAGGATTGAAGTGAGGACGATTTAGTTTCAGGTATTGATTTCAACTTTCACACTATGTAAGGAGATAGGATAAAAGTCTAAGAATGAGCGTAAGAGTATGACCGACCAAATTATAAAAAAAAACTTGGACATGTGGTTCGAAACACCTTCAATATATTATAAGAGGAAGCAATTTTTTCTTTCTTGAATCCAGTTTATTGCTTTTCCAATCATTTTCATTATTATCTAGAAAACTTACCATAACGTTTGTGTGTATGTCCCACTTTATCACTATATACATCAACTAACTATACACATTGTGACATCCAAAATTTAATATATTAATTAATTATATTTAGGATAGGGAAAATTCCAAATAAGGACCTAAAGTGGACCAATTCTCTCAAATAAGGACCCGAAATGAAATTTATATCGATAAATACCTAAAGTGGACCAATTGTCTCAAATAAGGACCCAAAGTGTTGAATCATTCCAAATAAGGACCCGAGCTTGCTGGTCAGCCAAATATTTGCCGACTATCAAGCATGTGACATTTCCAACGACCAGAGTTTGGACAGTTTGGACAATTTTGTCAAAAAAAAATCTAGGGAAAAATTAACAAATCCTAAAATAGAAACAAAAAAACTCTAGGTTTTCTACGGTATCCCCATTTCTTGTATCCATCCTCTATAAAGTCAAAGGCCGAAGTTCTCCCCATTCCTTGTACCCATCCTCCGCAAAGTTGAAGACTCAAATTCTCCGCCGGTTGAGGCACGAATTCAAAAACAAGAAGAAAACCAGATTCTTCTTTCTTTGTTTGTGGAGACCCAAGTCTTCTATTTGACTTTTCTCTGTTCGCGAATCACAAAGCTCGAGCAGGCCCACCTCCCAATCAATCAAGGTTAGTTTTTCCATCTTAGAATTCACTCACGTTAAACTGGCAAAATGTAGACAAAGCTTGTGTATAAAGCCCGATTCTCCATCATCTTTTTCCAGGTTTTCCATTTATTTCAATTTGCACTCACATTCAACAGTGGTTAGTTTCGTTCAAATTAGTGTACCTAATCTCGAACGACGAATTTGAAGCTTGTCGACACCAAAACCCTAGAAAGAAGAGACGATGGTGAACAATAGACTGATGCTTGCAAGGGGCAAGTGAGAAGCGACGAGAATCGAGCAAGGCGAGGAGTGACGAGAATCGAGTTGCAACGATGATCGGGCAGCGATTTGGTTGAGGAGCGGCGAGGGAGAAGAAAGAAGAATACATAAACATATAAATGAATAACCTAAACTTAATTAATTTAGAGGCCGGGCAAAGCCGCCTCGCCAGCGGCCTTGGGAGAGGCCAGGCGAGGGTCACGACCCTTGCTGATGGCAGGCGAGGGCTTCGCGGCCCTCGCCCAGTGGCCAGCGAGCCTCACCGGAGACTTGCCGGCCACCTCTAGGAAGAAGATGAAAAAAAAAGAAAAATTAATAAAAATTAATAACAAATTAATAACAAATTGGAAAAAATAAAAAAAAAATCATAAAAATTGCCACGTCAGCGTCCGGTCAGCGCCGGCCGACTAAAATTGACTGAATGGACTGAATTGGTACCAATATTAAAAGGTTTATGACTAAATTGGTCAAATTAAAAAGTTTAGGACTGAATTGGTATCAATACAATATATTTATGACTTTTTTGGTACTTTTCCCATATTTCATGATATAAAAACTATCTTCGTTCTACTCCTCCACACCGGTTGAGGTATAAACCTCACACACTCAAATAAATGAACTACAAGCCTATTTATAGGGACTAAATACAAAATTCTAGATTTATGTGGAATGTTGTCCACTTAGGCTTCTTCTTGAAAATTCTATATTGTAGTTTATCCATTCTTCTTCTAGAGACTTCTAGTGCTTCTACATTTTTCTTTGGCCACCTAAGCTAGATTTTCTTTTTTAAGGATTTTTCTTGACTATTCTAACTAATATCAATCTTGAAGTTTCTAGAAAGTTTTAGAGAAAATGGATCACAATTTCCAATACTTAGAAAAGACAAATGGCATCCTCAAATTTATAACAACGCATGTAAGTGTTTAAGGAAGGTTTTGGAGACTTTCTTAGGTAAATTTCAAGAACCCCCTTAGCTTGACCTATGCGATATGGCCCATAAGATTAGTCAACTGATTTCACTGCAAAGTCCCCGGTAATTGAGAAGTTATCAGCTCAAGCTGCAGAAGTTGATAGATTTTGCAAGTGAAAAGTTACCATAGCAGCATTGAACACGTGCATCTTTCCCCACTGGGTATGTGGATCGTCCTAGGCCCAACTTCTACTTCCAGGAGCTTGTTGACAATTCGGATATTGGCCAAAGTGCCCCTTGCCATCACCTCGTAATTGCCACGGCGATTCCCATAAGAGTTGAAGTCCCTCCTAGCAACCCCGTGTTCCGCCAGGTACTTAGCAGCAGGACTGTTTTTGTGGATGCCACCGGATGGCGATATGTGGTTGGTCGTGATGCTGTCTCCAAAATAGAGCAACCAATATGCGTCCTTCACACTGCTGGGGCCCAGAGGTGTCATCGTCATGTCGTCAAAGAAAGGTAGCTGAAGAATGTAAGTCGAGGCCAGGTACCAAGCGTGAAGAGTTCCAGAAGGTACATGTAATCCATTTCCATTCCACGGAGGATTTCCTTCGGTTGTCGCATCATACGTGGCCCTGAACATATCTGGAAGCAGATTCGACTGCACGGCCTGCAATATAGAAGGGCCAATATATTAAGTTACTCCTTATACTGCCAAGTCCGGAGGAAATACTAAAGTTGCACTTCACGGTTTTTCAATCAGGCCAGTTGCTCACATTTGCTATTTCTTCGTTTGTTGGCCAAATGTCCTTCAAAAATACACTTCTTCCATCTTTTCCATGCGCAAGGGCTTCTTTTCAAGATCAATGTCAACCTGCTGAACAAAGATCATCTTCAGGATACAATGGGCAGTTAGCCACTGGATTGTCAAGTGCGGCAGATCATGTGCCAAAAGTGACACTGCGTTTTTTTTTTTTTTTTTATCACTGTGGGTGAATGAAAGCAATGGCCTAGTCGGCCTGGCCAGCAGCAACCACTCTTATCTAGTCGTTAAGACTGGGCTCAAAGTCTCACTAACACGCTCTTCATCTTGCCATAGTGAAAAAAGAGGAATTGAACCAACAAAATGACATACAGTGCCAGCAAGAGCGTAGGCGACCACAACTGGGGGAGAAGCTAGATAATTAGCCCGTGTAAGGCGATGCATGCTGCCCTTAAAATTCCTGTTGTCAGATAGAACCGCTTCTGCGGCAATATCTGGTCGTTGGAGACCAACAACTGGCTCTCTTCAGAAGGATCTAGGACTTACTTGGTGAGGGAATAGTATGAAACCAAGAGAAGGAATAAGCAAAGAGATCACCGTTATCAGTAACAGCAAATACAAACAGCCTCATGGAGATCTCCCGAGTTCCCAATGCATGTGGTGCATCCGTAGCCGACTGTGTAAAAGCCCAACTGATTCAAGTACTTCTGCAAGCCACTATGGCAAAGGTGCCTTTAGTCGAGTGTGTATATAACCAAGAATCTTGGGAGACAATTCGCGGATTGAAGTATACGCACCTCTTAGTCAGATATTTGGTTACCACTCCCGAACCAGGAGCAAGACTTGTCTTAATCCACGGTTAACCTGCCAGAATATTCTTATTAGAAAACCTACTGATTTGTCTTGGTTCTCCGAGCAAATGGTTTATCACAGTAACCTTCTACATGTAAAATCACTCGAGGACCTCTACATAAACAGGCAATTTCCTCTTCCAAAATTTCAAAGAAAAAAAGAAAAGCTAGATAAGAACAACATCCAACCTCTAATCCTGATTCACCAGGCCCTATTAGCAAGCAAAGCAGCCCCTAGCATTACACTAGGATTTGAGGTATTAGCACAACTGGTAATAGCTGCCATGACAACATTACCATGCCTAATCTTTTCTCGAGTTCCATTGAAAATGAACTCTGCAACCTGCTCTGGGATTCCACTGGTATCGCAAATCCCTGAAAGATATAATCTGAAGTTCGCCAACTTGGCTTTAGATGAAACGAAGTATGAAAGACCAAAGCATATTTCCAACATTTGAAATATCAATATTCCACATCGCAGAACTCTTCCCAAAGAGGAGTTTGCTGCCGCCTGATGGTCACGTTCGTGCAAAACCTGAGAGGCCTTAGTACCATTGAATATGCTAACTATGTGGCATAGCAGGTAATAACGCAAAAATAAGGTATAAGAGCATGAAAAAGAGCATCTTTAATCCTGCTTTATTGTTCAAGCATGCACCCCGGTCCGCCTTCATTTTTTTCAAGAGAACTCGAGCATGTGGCCTGAAATAACTTAATTCTCACAGGAAGAGATCTATATAAAATGGACACATTCATTTCATGAACATTTACCGGATTGTACCTCTTTGGCTTTGATACAAGAAAAATTCATACCTTCACGATTTTTTTTTTTTTTTTTAAATTTTGGTCAAACTTTCATGAAGTTTGAAAAGCTGATTTTTATATATATTCACGATAAGAATGAGAGTATGGTTTGCACAACTATAATTTTTTTTTTTTTTCATTTTAACTATAGGTCTTTGAATCTAAATTTGGTTTTTCATCAAATACAAGCTCATCATCTATTTAAGTTGACTTGACCTTGTTTCTAAAACTACAAACTTGGAGTCTCTGCCTCTTATGTTATGTTTGGTTGGAAGCAAGGGCTTCCCAATTCCTTTTTTCAACCAAAAAATTTATTAAAAATAAAACATTGATTATCATGGTCAGCCTAATACATTAAAAAAACCACTAACTTTAGCACCAGTCCTAATTGTACTGTTAAAATTTTTTCTCTCTAATAAAAAAAAACCCCAAATTTTATATCAAATCCCAATTTTACTTTAAACATTTTCTTGTCTCATAAAAAACTTAAACGGTAGGTCCAATCTCAATTCCATCTCCCATAAAAGAAAAAAATATCAAGTTTAGGTCCAGTTCCAATTTTACTCTATTTTTTGTTTATTTTTTGTCTTGTAAAAAAATCACCACTTTTATTTTGAGTCCCAAATTTGCCCCCACTAACCCTCGGAGATTTCTCCGAGAGAAGATAGCAGTCAAGGGTCCGAAACCTCTTCGGTGGCAGCTTCTTAAGAAAAGGCCGCTCCCTATGAATGGACCATACTGACCTTCACCATCCCCACGTGGCGCGACCTCATTAGTCAGTCAAGAGGAGATCTACTCTGATCCTTTTCCACCACCTCTCAAAAGTCTCCCAAAAACTCCCCGCACTCGAAACCCTAGAGTCCATCGGTCCAATCTTCCCCGAACCGGCGACTTATCGATCATCCACTTGCTACAAATCTGCCCCTTTCTCTCTCAAGCGTTGCCGCGAACATCTCGCGGGCAGACCCGTTTCCCCATCCTACGCGACAATGGCGACCCGTAAATCCGGATCCGGAGCCCACGCCGAAGCCCCGCCGCCGCATCACCGCCACGGTGGCCCTGATCACCGGCTTTACCGGCCAGGACGGGTGGTAGCTCACCGAGTTCTTGCTCAACAAAGGGCACGGGTTCATGGCCTGATCCTTCGCCCCTCCAACTTCGACACCCGCACGACCGGATGAAGCTTCACTACGCCGATCTCACCGACGCGCCCCTCTCTCGGCCGCTGCATCACACGATCTCCCCCGACGAGGTCTACAATCTTCTCTCCACCCAGTCCGACGTGGCGGTCTCCTTCACCGCGATTGCCGTCGCCCAGGTCGCCTTCTGGCTCCTCGAGGCCGTGCGCTCTCACGTCTCCGCTACCGGCCGCAGCCACATCCGTTACTGCCAGGCCGGGTCTTCGGAGATGTTCGGGACGGACTGCACCCGCTGCCGCTGTCTAAGACATCCCCGTTCCACCCGCGAACCACCTAGGCCGTGTCCCAGTGCGCCGCCTACTGGTACACCAGGAACTACCGCGAGGCGTACGGGCTGTTCGCGTGCAATGCAGTCCTATTCAACCACGAGTCCCCGAGGCAGTGCGAGAGATTCGAGGCCCGGAAGATCGCGAGGGCTGGGGGGCGGATCAAGATGGGGCTGCGGCGCAAGCTGGTCGTGGAGGATCTGCTGTATCTGGACCACTGCCGCGACTGGGGGTTCGCTGGGGACTACAGGGAGGCATGTGGTTGATGTTGCAGCACGAAAAACCGGACGACTACGTGGTCGTGACGGGGGAGTCGCAGACGGTGGAGGAGTTCCTGGACGAGGCGCTAGAGTATGCAGGGCTGAATTGGGGCCACCATGTGGGAATTGATGAGACGTACCGCAGGCCGGGGGAAATCGACTTCTTGAAGGGAGACGCAAGGAAGGCCAGTAAGGTGTTGGGTTGGAAGCCCAAGGTTGGGTTTAAGGAGTTGGTGAGGGTGATGGTCGACGAGGACATTGAATTGGCTAAGATAGAGAAGAGAGAGAAGGTTCTTGTTGATGCTGGGGGATACATGGACACTCAGCAGCAGCCCTGAGATTTCGGTACTTCTTATCTCTTGCTGGTCTGTTTCTTAACCCAGGTTTAAAGTGTTTGAGATGTTATTGGTTCAATTCGGTTTGGTTTGATTTTTTAAAGATGTTATTGGGTGGGGGTGTCAATATTGGGAAAAGTATGACTTCAAATTGAATAGAACAATGAAATCGAATCTTTAGATTAATCAAGTCGATATCATTTTCTTTAAAGATTTATTTGCCCCTTAAAGTTGCTAATGATTATCGGCAAATATCCTCTAAGATATAACAAAGTCTAAAAAATGAGAATACTAGATAACAATTCTAGTATTTCTCCAAGGTCTCTAAGAAACAATTAAAAAGATAAAATCTAAAAAATGAGAATACTAGATAACAATTCTAGTATTTCTCAAAGGTCTTTCTAGGAAACATTTGAAAAGATGGGCTGTAGTTTATTTTAGAAAGAATGCTCGAAAAGATAAGAAATGATCACACACTCTTTTGGAAATTTGACATGTATATATAAGTCAGTCTTAAAAACGTAGGTGACTTTTCGTGAAAAATTGCAAAGTGAACAAATATATCCTTTCGAAAAATTGCCCGGAGGAACAAAGATTCATTCGGAAAAAGTTGAAAAAATGAACAAATGCAACCCTTCGGGAAAGGTTGCAAATTGAACGAGTATTTTTAAATTGTCCTAAAAAGACTCAAACAAAGATTTAGAATAATTAAAAAAATTTACCAGTGAGGCACGGGCATCACGTGCGCAAGGCCCATTTTTTTTTATATACATATTTTATATTTGTATTTTCGCCATTTCTTTTGGGAACACCGCAAGAGGCCGAGTCAAATTCGATCTTTCTTTGCCTAGAATGGCAAACTCCACCACACACTCCGCTATCAACATTCCATAAACGAGCAGCCAACTTGAACATAATTGCTAGTTTGGACCGAACCCACGCGAATTTCTCCAAAAACATTGAATCAAACACCAAACCCCCAGAAAAAATCTCTCAAGACAAAGAAAAAAGGAACTCAAAAAAAAAAAAAAGAATATGAATTTGCGCTTGTCTGCTCATCAAGTTTCGGAATTTTGGTGAAAGTTTGTACTGTAGAAAATTTATTCATGTATACAACTAATCAATCAAGGAAATAACGAATCTATATATGATTGTAAAACACCGATCAATAAATACAGTAAAATTAAAACGTACTTATTTGAGTAATTGCTTCACTTGCAGAAAAGTAAATTACTCTAATAATATGGATCTATCGGAATGTCAGATCTTCCTCTCTATGACTTATTTCGATATAGTAGCTTTCAATGGGATTAAAGCAACTGATAGATAAGGTTAGAGAGGGGACCTAGCAAACCTTAATCAACAGCGTGTTAACTGGGCCCTTCCCATTACGGGCTTCAGTTAAACACAATTGCCTACACTTTGCTGCTCAACTAGGCCCGTTATCAATAGATGCCAATACCCAATTCAATCAGATCACTTTAGGATTCAACAAATATTGGAATATCCATTAACCCAATTATTTAAAATAGAAAATTAATTAATTAATGTAAGCCCATATTATCGGAAATTTCCAACATTCTCTAACTTGGGCTACATTAATCTTATGTTATTTTGAAAAAGATTTTATATTGAAAACGACACTATCGGGTTAATAACTGAAAATTTTGTTTTATATGGCCACAACTTTTAAAAAATAATATTCCAATAATGGCATCTCAATACCAATCCAATCCTATATAACCTTAGTATAGGAATATGGAGATCAATGTGTTAAGAAAATACCACAACACAAGACCTTCCATAATCACATATAATAAGTATTATATTTTCATAGATTATGGGCCTAGTAGTGTAGTAAGAAATAGTGCCAATATGTGATCAAAATATACACTATTTCTTATCAGTCCTTAATGCAATTTCTTAATGACATGAAACTGCATTAACGCAATTTCTAAACAACATGAAATTGCACGACTATGTCACAATCCAACATGAGATCTCATAATCAGTAACATCCAGTCATCTTTAAACAAAATTTGTTTAAAGATACTGTTTTCTACTTTCATTTCTCAGTCAACAGGAGAAATGATAATAATAGAATCAACAACAACAATTATCTAAATAAATGCTTTAATAAACATTATAAAAGCATTATCAGTTTGCATATAACTATAATATCCGGGAATATAATTTGTATAACTCCCAATAACAAAAGAAATCAAAAGAATCTAAAACACCCATATCTTTTATATGTTCTTTAAACAAAATGGGTCGTAAGCCTTTTATTAGAGGATCGGCCAATATGGATTTAGTTCTAATATTCTTAATCACAATGTCTCCCTTTTTGACCAAGTCCTTAACAGTATAATATTTGATCCAATTAACATTTCAACCATGACATTGTTGTTATTTATAGCAAAAGTAACTGTTTGTCACACATAATGCAATAAGATCAATTACGGGTAATAAATATTTCAACAAAAATAATTAGTACATTATAAACTCCCATTTGGGCAGAGTGTATAATGCACAATTATTTTTCACAGCATGAAGTTTATAAAGCAACAATAAGGAGAATTACATATAATTGTTAATAATCCATCCCCTTTGGGCAGACAAATCATTTAAATTATACATCTCTATGATATCAATATACAGAGACGATAAAAGAGAATTACATATAATCTTCAAGGATCAATCCCCTTTGGGTAGACAAATCCTTTAAATTATATATATCTCCATTATCTCAACATCGAGGAGAATTACACATAACTAAAAAAATTTATCCCCTTTAGGCAGATAAACCTTTTGAGTCACACATCCCCATCATTCATCTCTAATATATCAATATAGAGGGGAATTACATATAACTTTAAAAAATTTATCCTCTTTGGGCAGATAAATCTTTTTGAATCATACACCCCATCTTTTAATTTTGGATTTATCTTCATGCAATTTTCAAATTAATATACACAATAACTCCCTTTGGGCGAGTAATTGTATATATTAATTTTTATCAATAGGAAACTCCAAAAAATATATATATATGCCCAAAATTCATTTAACAATATGAAGCACTTTATGACATGTGCTTCCCAAGATCATATTGCATTTATCAAGCAACATTTTTTGCCATAATTTTTTTTTTAAGTGGGGAGTCAGAAAAATGGTTTTAATCCAAATCACTGGATTAACACAATAAAAGAAAGGATAGGTGCATCTAGCGCTCCAGTCAACATATTTCATATTTAAATTTAAATTACTCGTGCATCGAATACCAAACAAAGGCGCCCAAGGAGGAGCTCCAATTTTTTTTTTTTTTTTTTTTAACAAGAAAAAAGAATGGCACCCAAGTTGCGTACATTCTTCAATCTCAACCTCAACTAAAACAGAATGAATGACACTCTAAGCGAGCACTGTAACCAATTACTTCAAACAGGGAAAACAACCCACCATTATGTCACCTTTAGTCAATAAGTCCTCATGTTTAAATTAATAAATAAAAACCCCACCAGCAAATCTTAAGCACTCACATCAAATCCCAAGTACATATAAGCAAGAGACAAAGACAAAACGGCAAATAGAAAAGTGAACGCTGATTCTACAGCAAGAATTGCAATATGTTATGAAAGAAAGGATCACTTCCACAAATTTTGGGCCCGAGATCTTAACTACCCGTAGGCTAAGCTCTCCGACTATGGGTGATAGGAAGCAAGAAAAGTGCCATATATTTCTCAAATTAGTAACATATAAATAATCAGAACAAAGGCACGCCACTCAGCACTAAGGATAGAAGAGAGAGACATCAACAACCAACCAAGGATACATAAATCACTCCCATAGCTAATGATTCCGCACAACATATACGCGATGCAAATTCAAGATTATTCTCTAACTTGATCACCCACGGAGGAAGAAAAAAGAATAATTAAATAAATAAATCATATCCTCAGAACAAATATTTATATAGTAAAGAATCAGATCCTCCCAATTTAAAACAATCTAAAATTTACTTTAATTTATGTTACTTTAAGCACAACGTTCAAGAAGACTGCATCATGGGATTTCCCAATACCTAAACCCACCATGCTCCAGCATCAAAATCCATCTCACAAACTGATTCAAAAAACTGACAAAACCCAAAAATTTGACAAATTTCGGACGGTCAACTACTGTGACCGTAACCTCCCTTGGGATTTCACCGCCACTTTCCAAACAAGCAGACGGTTGACCGCAAAGCACAAACCATGCTAAAAGAAACAGATTTGAGTTCTTTTACTGGGAGCTACATAAATGTCTATCGAGTAATCAACTACCGATAGTCAACCCATTACTGTTCAACACTCCAATTGACAAAATTGTTAAAAAAAAAAAAAAAAAAAAAACGCAGTTCTATAGATAAATGATGCACACATCAAGTTAGTTGACAACTTCACTGCCTCTTAGTAGCATCAATAGGAGCATGAACATATTAGACTGTTAACGCTTCTTTGGCGGCCTAGGAACCAGATGGCTTGATTACTATTGGAGATGATGTGTGAAAGAAATGGTCAAAAGTACCAAATATACTAAGCAATCCATGCTCGAAAAATATGGTGGTGAAAGCAGATGATGGTCCAGAAGCAAGGATTGCTCATGAGGAAATGGGCATGATGACAAGCAAGCTCTAGGTATTTAATTAAATAGAAGGTTCCTGAATGGCACTGATGTATAATCACCACAAAAAGTAGCAGTGGCTACAAGATCATGGGTAATTAGTGATTGCTAACAGAAATAGGCAGTCAAGGCTTTGTACGCTCATCAAAGAAAACAATTCAAAGGAAAACATAAGTGTTGCTTCATTTTATGAGTTTCTATCCACTAGTTTCAGCAAACCAGCTTAATCCACATTTCCATCTCTCACAGCTTATTTGCAAGCACTCAGTACTTTGTAAAGGGATCATAACATAAGAGCATGCTCGGTACTCCGCCTTTCATTAAATAGTTAGCTTGAACCATCACTAGCTACGACACAACATATAGGATGACAAGGTTCGCGAGACGTAAATATTCAAAAACATGGAAACATGCTTGAACACAAATCCGCCATTGACATCCGACAGTTTCATTGTTCTCTGACAGGTAGCACTCGACACTCCTTTTCGCACAGAAAGAAAGAAAATTCAGCCGACAAGGTGATCTTCAGAGCTGTAACTCTAGCCACAAGACTGAAAAAACTTACTCAATGGTCACCAGCTCCTCGCCTCAAGGACTGAACATTCTACCCATCCAGTCTAGTTGAACAGGGAAGGTAACAATTAAATCCCATCCCAAATAATTTCAGTGAAAAACCCATCCTTACCCACGATTATCCATCATTACAAACCAAGTCTTTTTTTACCACACTTCGCGTAAAACGACAATTAAAAAAAAAAAAAAAAAAAAACAAAGCCCATCAACGAGAAACTCATAAACCCCATAAAGATTCGAAACAAGTAGACACGAAATCAACCAATATCCACATTCACACAGATCACAAAAAAAACCACACCTTACCCAGCTTCGAATCAAGCTCGCAACGAACTGAACTAAAATCCGATTAATAGAATACCGATTTCTAGAACATCAATATAATAGCAACAGCACGAGCAAATAACACGAAAAATCGCTTGATAATTTCAAGCCAAAAGGTTTGTGAAACGGAGACTTGCATATAACATCAATATAATTGACTAGAATGAATTAAACAAAGAGAAACCGAGTAAATCTACCACATACAAGCTTCCAAATTTCATATCCAAGCCTCCCATGGCCGAAAATTTGGTTTTCTTAAATTTAAACCCTAAAAACTTACCTTGATGCAACAAAAGGATGCTAAAACATATATATAACAATACCCATTCAACAATTTACAACGAACATCAATCAATTTCAAGTAATTTGAAAATTTTAGAACTTTTTCACTATCAAATAAATCCCAGCGAAAATCTGCATAGATGAAGCACATGTGACTCAAGAGGACTACTTAATATTGCTTAATCAATGCGCAACATATATATGTGGTCAGTGGACACAGGTCACATGATTTGGGTAAAACTCTATACAAGCAATTAATGCAACCAAATCTTTTTGCTGGAAGATTTCCTAGAACACAGTTATGTCGGCAGTGCAGAATGATCAACTGGCTACTAAACAACACAACCGTCAATCATCTTTCTCAATCAAATAAATTCCACCGAGTTGCTTAATTTCCCTACTCCATTATAACTCAAAAGTCTAAAAGAAGGGCCAAGCCATCACATGACAAAAATAAAAGAACCCATGGTGTCAGCAATGTGACAGAATCGAAACACCATAAGGAACCATCAAACAAGAT
This sequence comes from Eucalyptus brandiana, assembly GCA_014182725.1. Lineage (NCBI taxonomy): Eukaryota > Viridiplantae > Streptophyta > Magnoliopsida > Myrtales > Myrtaceae > Eucalyptus > Eucalyptus brandiana. The sequence goes on along the minus strand of CM024677.1, from coordinate 24,067,601 downwards.
CAAGCGTAAAGGAACGCAAGAACAAGAAAATCTCCCATGCGCGGAGCAATTTCTGTAATATTTACTATGGCTACCCAACATGTAGCAAATATTTCGGATACTGATGACAATATTTCGCAATCCACGTAACCCAAAAACTGATTCTAACAGACGAGCCCCAAAACAACAAACATGAACACGAGCAAATAACAAAACGGAAAGTGCCGATACGACTCGGGAGCAAACAAACGCTGTACGAGAATTTTCCCATAAAAAAAAAAAAAAAGTTACAATGATCTCCAAACCAACCGTTGCTACCGTTGAATTGAAGAGAAAAATAAAGTTAACACTTAAAATTCTAGGACCTTTTTTTTTTATATATATATATAAACCCTAGAATTTCAAATTTAAAATTCTCAATCAATTCCCAACGAAACCATACAAATTATATATGGTTGGAAAGATCTCGACATATAGAATAAAAGCCCTAAAGTTTCAAGATCAATCGAGCAAAAAATTCACATGAAAAAATAATGCCCATATTCGGCTCAAAAAAGAAAATTTCGAATTTTGTTTATAAAAAAAAAAGGGGGTTCTACAATCATATATGACTAGCTCTGATACCACATGTAGAAAATTTATTCATGTATACAACTAATCAATCAAGGAAATAACGGATCTATATATAATTGTAAAACACCGATCAATAAATACAGCACCATTGCTTCACTTGCAGAAAAGTAGATCACTCTGATAATAGGGATCTATCGGAATACCCTCTCTATGACCTATTTCGATATAGCAGCTTTCAATGGGATTAAAACAACTAATAGGTATAACCTACCCTTTTATAGGCTAGAGAAGGGACCTAGCAAACCTTAATCAACAGCGTGTCAACTGGGCCCTTCCTATTACGGGCTTCAGTCAAACACAATTGCCTACACTTTGCTGCTCAACTAGGCCCGTTATCAATAGATGACAATACCCAATTCAATCAGATCACTTTAGGGTTTAACAAATATTGGAATATCCATTAATCCAATTATTTAAAATAGAAAATCAATTAATTAATGTAAGCCGATATTATCGGAAATTTCCAACATGTACCCCTTTTGTGATATGATGTGTGTAGGATTACATCCTAATTCTCTTTGCCACGCAGGGCCGAAAGACGAAACTTGAGCAAGAACATGTAGGAAGAACAGTACCTGTCGTAGTCGTGGGCGACAAGGTAGAGGTATTGAGCGTAATTGACGAGAAGGACGGCGTTGCTGGGATCCTGAGATAGGCTGGTCTGATAGGTCAACTCCGTCCTGAAATACTCGACGTAGTAGTCATCTGGTACGACTTTCGCCGTCACCAGAGAGACAAACTTCTGCATTGTCTCGTGGTCAAGGACCTCGTCCCTCAAGGAAGCCTGCATTTGCGAGGCCTCATCGACCATCGGGTTCCACAGGGACATCTCCTCTTCCCGGATTGATTGCCCCGAGACCGACTCGGCTTCTCTCGTGGTGCCATAGATGAACTAACATTTAGTTTAACACTCCAATCCACATGGATGAACTATCAATCTTATGATGCACAAAACCATTTAATTGTTTATTGATTATATTTAGGTAAGTATCTATTCTCTACTTGTCATTGGCCAAGACTTGGGCCATTGAATGAGTGAATCAGGTTGGGTCGAAAATGGTCTGACCCAAATTGACCAATTGAATCCGTTTTGATTCATTTATTTGCAATTCAAAATTAGTGACTCTAACCCAACCCCGCGAGTTTTACTTTATAAACACTTTATAGGTGAGGCTAAAAACAAATCTCCAATTGGATAGATTTAGGTTGATTGAAATAAGATATGAGTTGGAACTTTTGTTTTGCTTGACAACATTGAAAGGCATATCAAAATTAGATGTAGAGCTTTCATTTGTTGAGCTTATGCTTGCCCCAAAACACCTCAGAAATTGGTCGAGTTCATAATTCTAGCATTAGATTAGCGCTTCCGAAGATCTTTTTGAGGATTGGATCAAAGTGCGCGCCTAGAGTTTGGGAAGGCATTTCCTACTTAGAGTTTAATTATGTGTATATATATATTGCATAATTGTTATGCATTATTTCAGGTTAAATTATTTGTTCTTCAAATTGTATGAAAATTCTGTTCGTAACACACATCACTTGATTTATTGAAAATAATCAAGAGCAACAAAAGAAATAAGTTGAAAAGAAAAGGAAATTTAAACGGACTCATGGAGAGTTGCTCTTGGAGAAAAAACCGATGACCATATATACTATCATTGAAGGCTATTCTTATGACATGAACTCGTTTTCTATTATCTACTAGACGTTAACTCGCGCTTTTCATGAATTTCATGAATATTTGGATTTTTTAATCGATATACATATCAAAATTTGATGGATATGAAGGTATTGACAATTAAAAATTTAATTTTTCTCTTTCTTGGAATTATAAGAGTTCTTGAAATGGACTACAACCGCTATCCAACTCACTTCCTATATAGTTAGCCAATACCTCTAGGCCCGTAATGGCACTTTGATTCCTTCATTACCCAAGAGAAGTCGGAACCTCCCTGTGTGCGCGCTCCACCCAAGCAACAATAAGAATTCCACGGTGACGACAAGACAGTGGGCCGCCACCCCTCTCCGAGGCATTGCGTTTTTCTATTCTTTCCATGGTGAATCGAGACGTGCTCACCACAACATCGTTAATTGTACAATCAGAGTCCACCTTCGGAGTAGTGGACGATCATTGTGGACAATAGGGGAAGACTAAGCGACGGGTCGTGCACGGGCAGTGTCAACCCCGGCAAAACCCTGGAGCCAAGTTGTTTCCAGTCCTGAGCACATTATGCTGGGGCCCGGCATTGCCTGTCAGGGTAACAGGTCGTGAACGGGCAGTGTCAACCCCGGCAAAACCGTGGAGCCAAGTTGCTGTTTCCAGTCCTGAGCACGTTATGCTGGGCCCGGCATTGCCTGTCAGGGTAATGGGTCGTGCACGGGCAGTGTCAAGCCCGGCAAAACCCTGGAGCCAAGTTGGTGTTTCCAAGTCAATGGCCGGCTAGTTCGGTCGTCTTTGAACGCGAAAGAATATTTTTCTTCAGTAGCTTCCACGAAAAGGATCGACAATCACCAAGATAGAGAGTAGATATCAATTTCATCTTTTCCCATTTTGACAGTAGATTAAAACAGAACTTTCCTGATTACAAAAGGTTTATATTGTAGTGGTATTGAGAATCCAGGAATGGATTCCTAGTTCCATTCTTGAGAAAGGCTTTTCGTGTCGACTAGATAGAGGAGAACGATGACTGAGTTGCATATGAGGATCTTTTGGGAACCGTGGACCGGACCGTTTGGTCCTAGGATAGGGAACCGGACCGAACCATCGGTTCCAGTCCGGTCTGGTCCGGTCCAACAGAATCGGCACTTTCTTTTTTCACTAAAGAATGACCATACTCCGGACCGATCAATCCAATTTGGTTCCTAGTTCTCGAGCAATCTAATAAAATTACTCACACATGTTTTCACGTGCAAAATATTCAAACTTCACTTGCGTGAATATCAATCACAGTTTATGCGTTTCACACTTAATTTTAAGCATAAAAGCCATGAACAATGTGATTAAAAATTGTGCTTGGCTTAGGTTTTATAGACAATCTCTCTTCTATGCTTTGAATGTTTAGTCGATGTGCGACTCTTTGAGGCTTGAAGTAACAACAAGAGCTTTGGTGGTCTCTTGGCCACATAAGAGGTTGTTACCTCAATTGTAATTCCGATTGCTATAAGTTTTATATATAATATTCATATATTATATGTGTTTAAATATTATATGTATATAAATTATATATAAAAAAATTTGGTCTGGTCCAGTCGGTCGGTCGGTCGGTTCCCACCTTGGTTCCCACCTTGGTTCCAAGATTAGGAACCGGGAACTGGCCGCCAACCGTGGGAACCGCCCAAAACCGGCCGGTCCGGTCCTGATTCGGGCGGTTTCCGTTGCACACCCCTAATAATATCTTCGGCGATATTTCCAGCTTACTTGGACAAAATGATTCAAACTTCAGAGCAAGAATTCTTCATTTTTAAGCTGAGACAACTACATTATCGGTGACATAACTTTTTGTCGTCCTGAGCATGACTTTTACCCCCAATACTTTTTAAGTTGTCTTTATCAGGACACACAAGTCATCAACCTCTGGTTTGTACTTGGTGACTAGTTGCTTCATATAATTTATTATCCGGCAATTTCCCGGATGACTAACGCTGAATTACGGGTCTATATGTTGCCCGTGTGCAGCACGGGCCATAAGTCATAGTTAATCATGAATCGACCTTGTGAACGCTTTTATGCCAAGTTGAAATTTTTCCATACTGGAATATAAGCCCAAAGTCATAGTGGTCTCCTACGTAACATGACTTGCTCTTTTGTTTTCTAACGCTTGACTTGCCAAGTCCACGGGTTCTGGAATTTCCTGGGGATTGAATCGTGGCCTTTGTACCCGCAAAGAAAATTCGAGGTTTTTCTTCAGTTCATTTTGCATCCTCTAATTCAGGACCTGTAGTTTACCTCTTCTGCCATGAGTCCAAGGTTTGGCAATTACTTTCGATGACGGGATTCATACCTCCGATGACAGAAAATGCGAACAAATCAATTAGCAAACATGCTCTATGCTCTAAGATTATTAATCAATAGGATTATTTTCAACAACCTTTCTATTGGAGAGACACCTCTCAATGACAGAAAGTTTCTATCTTTGAACATAAAAATAAAGGATAATTCTTAAAAACTTTCAGTGAGAAAAAAGTGTCCATATGCAATCTTCGTGGCCAGAAGTGTTCGTGATAGGAACCCAGAAAAAAAAGAGTAGCAAAACCCTCAGAATCTTGAAAAATAACCGTAAAAGTTGTCTGAAACTATGAAAATGAGGGGTTTTGGGGCCGTAGACAATAGAAAAAGGGAAATATGGATGGTATGGGCTCTCTAACTACTCTCTGATCAAAATTTACAGTATTTTCATCGAAAGTTGTGCAAACCTTGTTCCAAGCTCGCCTTGCGATTTTTCACTTGTCCGGACGCCGTAGAAAATTTTTAGAAATTGCATATGCATCAAATAGGATTTGAGTCGTCGCGGATACTATCGTACAAAGTTAACCTAATTTGAACTTCTGGGTCTTGAAGAAAAGTAAAAGTTTTTTTTGTGGACTAAATTGAAGGTCTTTGGATTCACCGAATTTAAACAATCATTCTCTTGCTTTTAATTGTACAAAGTTGACCTAGTTTGAACCTATGGGTCTTTACAAATAGTTAAAGTTTTTTTGGGACTAAATTGGGATCTTTGAATGAACCAAATTTAAATAATCAATCTCACGCTTTTATTTGCCTGGAGAACTTAAGAACACCATCAGCTAGTCTTTCTGCTTGCTCTGTCTTAACAGATCAAGGCTGGAAGCAACTTTGCCAAACTTGAGAATGCATTTAGTATCAGCTTTTATCAGCCTTATTCTCATCATACATCAAACTCACTCCAACACTTGTATTGCCTACGCTTCCTATCCTGGAAATGAAACTGATAGGACAACATTGCTCGCCTTCAAGGGCAAGATGATTGAAGATCCTCAAGGCATCATGGGTTCTTGGAACACGTCTGTTAGTCACTGCAATTGGCCAGGAGTTTCTTGCAGTCGCCGCCATGCAGGAAGAGTTGCCGGCCTCGACTTGGAGAATCAAAAGCTCGTTGGCACAATACCTCCTAACATAGGGAATCTCACTTTCTTGAGGTATATTAATCTAAAGGCGAATTGGCTCCGAGGCCACATTCCGGAAGAGTTTGGGAGGTTGTTCAGATTGAAGACTCTCGTCCTCAGCTTTAATGAACTCGGAGGTGAGATACCACGAAATTTGTCGTCTTGCGTAGTTATACAAAACCTCGATTTACAGAAGAATCGGCTCATTGGGAGGATACCTGACGAGCTTCGATACTTAGTTGAGAGCAAACTCACTAATTTTTGGGTCTCAGCAAACGATCTTACTGGGGAAATTCCAATTTGGTTGGGGAATGGATCTTCACTTGTATGGTTACTGTTGGGGTACAATAACCTAAGAGGTCAAATACCGGCCGAGCTTGGTAGCATCTCAAAATTAGAAGCCTTATTTTTGGCTTCTAATAATTTAATAGGACGCATCCCTTCTTCTATATACAATCTTACATCACTTGCTTACCTTGATGTAGGGGTTAACCACTTACACGGTGAAATCCCAACAGAAATTGGCAACTATTTTCCTCATCTCCGAGGACTTTACCTTCTAGATAACGGATTTTCAGGGCAACTACCACATTCATTGCCTAATGCAACTAGACTTGAATTTCTTTCTCTCCCTGATAATAATTTTAGGGGAAACGTGCCTGCCAATCTTGGAAGCTTGAGGAATCTTACGTCGGTGTCTTTTTCCCATAACCAGTTAGAAGCAGGACCTGATGGCTTAAGTTTCATCACTGATTTAACCAACTGCACAAAACTGAAAAAGTTAGATTTCGGCCACAACAAATTCAAAGGAGAAATGCCTGCTTCTATTACTAATTTCACTGATACACTTTGGGTTTTAGTTATGGGATCCAACCAGATCACAGGCAATATCCCTCCAAAAATTGAGAACCTGAATGGCTTACAGGTCCTGGCAATATACAACAACGACATCAGTGGTGAAATTCCCCAAGGCATTGGTAAGGTCCAAAATTTGACCTATCTTTTGTTATGGGGTAATAGGATTTCAGGGACAATTCCTTCCTCTCTTGGAAACACCACCCGATTACTTCATCTGGAGCTTGAGTATAACCAATTAGAAGGTGACATTCCTCCAAGCCTTGGATGGTGTCGACAATTGGAATTACTAAGACTATCAGATAACAACCTTAATGGTACAATACCCAAAGAGATCATCAGCCTTTCTTCTCTATCCATCAATTTCGATGTTGCTCGGAATTCCTTAACGGGGCCATTACCTCTTGAAGTGGGTAACATGAGCCAAATTGCACATCTCGACCTCTCTGACAACAAATTGACTAGAGAAATACCAAGCACTTTGTCCCAGTGTGTGATGTTAGTATTCTTGAGCTTGGAAGGCAATTTATTTGAAGGAAGTATACCGGCTTCTCTAAAGACTTTGATTGGCCTTGAGTACCTCAATCTCTCTAGAAACAGATTGTCCGGTAAGATTCCCATATGTTTCGAGAATTTCACTATGCTCAAAGCCTTGAATCTGTCCTTCAACATCCTTGAAGGAGAGGTACCGCAAGCAGGGATCTTCAGAGATACGAAGCGCATATCGATAATTGGAAATAAAGGACTATGTGGGGGCATTCAGGAACTTGGACTTCCTGCATGCAAAGTTCGCCACACAAAGAAGCTAAGAAAGCTTCCAAAACTGAAAGTATCTGTTGCGTTAACTGTCTCATTTTTTATCGTGTTGACATGCTTCATTGTTGTTGTATACTGGAGGAGGAAACCTGCAACGAGACCTAGTGCAGCATTGCCAACAGATGAGCGCTTCCAAAAGGTTTCCTATGCGAAGCTTCGTCAAGCGACCAATGAGTTCTCGTCATCTAATTTGATTGGCCAAGGGAGCCACGGCTCGGTGTATAGAGGAATCCTAGATGGAAATCAATTGGTGGCAGTGAAAGTGCTCAACCTAAGACAAAAGGGGGCTTTCAAGAGCTTCTTAGCAGAATGTGAATCGTTGAGAAACATACGCCATCGAAATCTTGTCAATATCATCACTGTTTGCTCGAGCATCGATTTCACAGGTGCAGAATTCAAGGCTCTAATATACGATCTGATGCAAAATGGTAGTTTAGAACAGTGGTTGCACCCAAGCGAAAATCAAAGCGACATGCCAAAGCTCAATTTCAGCCAGAGGTTAGACATTGCCATTGATGTGGCTTTCGCCATTGAATATCTTCACCACCATTGCCAGATGAGCATTGTACATGGTGATCTAAAGCCAAGCAACGTTCTTCTCGATCATGACATGCTAGCTCGTGTGTGTGATTTTGGGCTAGCACGATTTCTTTGCAAAAGCACAAACCTTGATGCTTCTCAATGTCAAGCAAGTTCCAGTGGTTTAAAAGGAACCATTGGCTATATAGCTCCAGGTATGTTAGCTCTTTGTTTTTCTAAGCATACTTGTTCAAGATAAGTACCAAGTACTCATCTGACATGACAAAGCTAATGTTGCTTTCTAGAATATGCCCTCGGTTGTGCTTCATCATTGCTAGGAGACGTTTACAGCTTTGGGATACTATTGCTTGAGATGTTCACAGGAATAAGACCTACGGATGTCATGTTCAAGGATGGATGGACCCTCCACAAATTCGTCAAGACTACTCTACTCGAAGGCACGGTAAAGATCCTAGACCCTTCACTGCTATCTTCAGAGCATCTTGCAGCGATCAACGGTAGCCAAATTGGTGATGTCGAGAAGGTAAGATTTGAGGAAGGGGTTGCTGCCATAATGAGAATCGGAGTTTTATGCTCGGAAGAAATTCCAGTTGAGCGGATGGACATGGCAAATGCTTTATCCGAGCTACGTGCGGTCAAAGAGAAGTTTCTCAGGCATAGCGTGTAAGATTAGGAGGAGGATTCAACTTCTCCTGTTGCGTTATCAATTCCTTTTCAGTTTCTTCAGTGTCTAAATGTAAACGCAAAGATGCAAGTCTACCGCTTCATGTACGTGTGAAGCAAAGAATTTGCTATCTCTATATTCTTAAGCCAAATAAACGCCTACCCATTTCTACTATAGAAGATCTTTCTTCAGGAGATAAATAACATCTTACTGGTTATTTTCTCAGGATGAGATCGATGTATCTTCCAATGCATCATAAGTCATCCATCCCCTCGGAACGAATTTAACAATGAAATAGCTAAATGCAAGTTCATCTTTCTGGAAGCAGAGTGACTAATGTATCGGCAGTCTGTCCATCGTCATGGCTACAGAGCAAAGCAAATGTAGTGAGTTGTTGACTATGGTAATTTCATAAACTTGACAAATTAGTAAGCAGGTTCGTTGTATAAGTAAGCAAGACACTTTGCTGGCAAGAAACAATCGAGGACAGAGCAATTGAAGGCAAATGCTACTCTTTCTGGAGCTATTTATTCAATGTTCTTGATGAAGTCTCAAATCAACCTTCCAATAGAATCATAGGAGGACCCGCCTTCCTTCACGACGTTTGTAGCTGCATCCCTCATGTCCTTCACCTTCTTCCTCATCACCACGATTCCACCGCGCATCAAGCGTCCGACGGCCCTCTCTATTTCCTCTGCTGGCACCAGATGGCCGCCAATGCCTTCTGCCAGGTAGTCCAGCTTCAGCTCCACCACCAATCCCAGTTCCTTCACTACCGTGAAGCCGTTCAGCTGCTGCTACGCGTATATGGGCCACGTCCACATCACAATCGACGCTCCGTGCTACAAGCTCTCTAAAATGGAGTTTCAACCGAGGTGAGACACGAACCCATCAGTAGCCGTGTGCACCGGCCTGAGGCAGGAGAAAGTACATATGAATTATTATATCTTACCTCAGCTATGCTATAATTCATAAACACTTGCATACTTCGTTAGAAGCTAAGGGTGTGCATGGTAACACTCCCAAAAAGTGTTCCCGGCACACTTCTGTACGGAAAGTGTGCCCGGGAACAAAAAGGAATGTAAACGCGTTTGGTTGCGTTTCTTTTTTTTTTTTTTTTTTGGAACGGAATTGGAACGCAGAAAAAAGAAACAACAAATTTGTGTTTCTTGTTAGGAAACACAAATGAAAGAAACGTTTTTCTCTCTCTCTCTTCTTCTTCTCTTCTTTTTTTTTTTCTTCTTCTTTTTTTCCTTTCGCCGGTCGCCGGCCTCGGCCATGGCGGCGGCGCCGGCCGTCGAGGCTCGGCCTCGCCGGATCCGGGCGAGGCCGAGCTCGCCCGCCAAGGCGAGGCTCGGCGTCGCCGCGGGCGAGGCCGAGCCTCGCCATGGCCGGGCGAGCTCGAGCTCGCCCAAATCCGGCGAGGCCGAGCCTCGCCGTGGCCGGCGACGCTCGGGCTCGCCCAGATCCGGCGAGGCCGAGCGTCGCCGGCCCCGGCGAGGCTCGGCCTCGCCGGATCCGGGCGAGCTCGAGCTCGCCCAGCCATGGCGAGGCCGAGCTCGCCCGGCCAAGGCGAGGCTCGGCGTCGCCGCGCGGGGCGAGGCCGAGCCTCGCCGTGGCCGGCGACGCTCGGGGCGGCGACGCTCGGCCTCGCCGGATCCGGGCGAGGCTGCCGGCCCCGTCGGCCGGTCGCGGGAGGCCGGTGACCGGCCGAAAAAAAAAAAAATAAAAAGAAAGGAAAAAATAAAAAATATAATAAAAATGTTTAAAAATTAAAAGAAATAAAAAAAGAATAAAATTTACCAAACGTGTTTCTCGTTCATTTTTTATTCCCTACCAAACGTTACCAAACGTGTTCTTTTGTTCAAAAACGTTTAGGAACAAAACAATTTTTTTTGTTTTTGTTCCTAAGGAAAATGAAACAATGGAAAATGTTTTCCACGCGTATTTTAAGTAAGTCTATCAAAAATGTCCATATCAATTCTAAATGCTGAACTGTTTTTGCTTCTTGTGCTATCTATTGAAAAATTAAGAACCTAAAATTATCTTGTTTTGTAGGACAACTCAAAGATAATCTATGTAAGTGTAATTTTGTAGATGTTTACTAGAAGACCTGATCAAAAGGGTGGACAGTTCACGAGTCAGGCCGTTAATTTGTAGGCACATTGGGTGGGCCTGGGAAAAGATTCTAGGCTCGATTAGTGGGCAAGCTGCGGCTGGGTAGGGCCTTAAGGCCCGGATTTCGCACTCGTGTAAATATCATAAAATTGATTATCATGTTTTTATTAATAATATTATCTTTAGCACTTAAATCTTAAAAAAATAATGGGACAAAATAAGCTCGAATTTATAATGTTGGACACAAAAATAGTATAAAACTCATTGATGAAGCAGTAGTAAAATAATTTAACACAAAAGGCTAAAATTATTTATCATCTATTTTTCATACTTCTTTAGTTTCAAATAAGGAAAGGCAGCCCAATGGGCAGGCCCGACCCACCCATGTTTTTCACTTCGACAGACTTATGCGCTTGCTCAAGCCCCACAATTTCGGGCCTCGCAGACCCACCCAATGAGCAAAAATTATTTAGTATTCTATACGAATTACTAGATGATCGGGCCAAATACGGGACTAAATATCCTTGTTCAAGTCCTCCTGTGATTGAAAATTTATTTTGTATTCTATATGAATTGATCAGGTTTGAGCTGGCCAATGGAGAAGTAACAAAAAAGTCTGAAACCTATTTATTGATACTAATTCAGTTATAAAGTTTTCAATTGAACTAATTATGTCCTAAACATTATTACATTAGTATTGATTCAATCCATCTAGCCAAATTAGGCTATAATTCGCCGACGTGGACGCTAACCATCTCACATGCATAGCTGGCGCTAATGTCAACATTTTTTAATAATATTTTTAAATTTTTTTCCTTTCCCTTTTTCTTTTGTTGGTAGCCAGTTGCCACCAATAGGCCATGGCTAGTGTCGAGGAGGGCAAGTGCCAACGAAGCCGACCTTCACCCAGGCTAGGGCAACCTTGCCTAGGTGAGGGTGAGGCCCCCCTCGCCTATGGTTGGTAAGCGCAATTCTCTCCTAGGCAAGGCTAGCTCTCGTTGGGCAAAAAGAAAGGGGAAGAGGAAAAAAATTAAAAAATGCTCACGTTAGTGACAATCGCGCATCCACGTAAGCAATTTCCAGCCTAATTTGACTGGATAAACTGAATTGATACTAATATGAAAAAGTTTAGGTCTAAATTAGTTTAATTGAAAGGTTTAAGACTAAATTGGTACTAATGCAATAAATTTATGACTTTTTTTTTATATTTTTCCTGCCGGTCAATTGTGCAACCAGGACCGACCAAAGAAAAAAAAAATTGTGCAACCAGGTGTGCAAGAATCGGAAGAGAAATACTTGCTAGGCCCACTCGATTTGCCTTTCGGGCTGACTATGTTGGATGGGCCATGGAGCAGTTTGTTTTTTGACTAATGCTAAGGATAACCGAACCAAACGTAATTGAAATCAAAGTACCTTTAATTGACTATACTTCAAACGTACTTAAATACATGCTAGTCATTTTACTATTGAAGATGTGTCCCATCTATTAAGTGAGATACCGAATGGGAGGTGGAAGTTTATTTAAAGTGCGTGAAACATCATAAAGGCATTCGAAAAAATTAGCTATCTGAGATTATAAAACTTGATCAGTCACTCATTATCATAAAGTGAGAGTTGGCTTATCATGCCACTGTCATTGATATAGCTATTACACAAAACTCATAAATCACAAGAAAAATTTAGCACTTTAAAGCAAAGAGGTACAACATGAATGCATTAGGTATACGACACCATGATGTGAATGGGATTATTCATTTGAATTTTAACTTGATAGTAAGGAAATCCATTGTGGCTATTAGGAAACGGCAAAGTAAATTACGGACAACTAATCTGGCTTATTCAAGGGGCTCTTTAAGGCATAGAAGAGCTACTTAGAATGCTTTCCTTCTTTGTATAGGTGCCAAATAGTCGGAATCTCTAAAATCGTGCCAAAATTTTTATACGAAAAAAATAATAATAAGGGTGGTGCTATTTCCATTCCCTATATTACTAAATCCATCCAGTTATCACCAAAAAGACAAAATTGTCCTCAATTATTCAATTCCAATTTAAAGTAATGATCCCAAATTTATTCACTTTCCTTTTTTTTTTAACTTTTCTATATTTATGTAATAATTAAGAATTTTAAATGCTTAGTTTTTGTTTATTTTATATTTTCCATGTATATTAAAGGTATTTTTTTTATTATAAGATATTACTTCCATAAAAGTTCGTTTTGTCAAAAAGATAATTTTTCAAGATACGTAGTTTTTCGACAAAAAAAGATACGTAGTTCTTTTCTACGTCGCTAAGCAAATTAACGAATGAATTGTCAAGTAGAGTACTGAACAAATTTAAAATGGATAACTTTTAACATATTGACTTGTTAATATATTTATTCTTTTGTTGTGCATATCACCATCAAACCCCTTATTATCAATTTTGTTTTATATACATATACAAATAAAGGGATGGTCGCATGAAGCAAAAAAGAAAAAAGAAAAAAATATTTAATTTTTTTCAAAATAAAATCACATTACGTTCTCCAACATAAAATTTAGAAAATAAAATTTAACTATATCAAAACATTACATAAAATAAGAATTTTTTTTGAAAATGCTAGTGAGATATCATTATTTGGATTGCAAAAATTAATATCATCCATGAACTCTTTATGAAAAAAATGCCCCATTGTACATAGTGTTTTTAGTGTATTCCTAGGCTCTGTGTAAAAGTATCTCTCCAATATAGTAAGGAAAAAAGATAAATGCATTAATAAAGTAAATAAAAAGACTTGATATATACTTTAGACTAATGAAATTAAAAAATAAAAAATCCACCAAAAAAGTGAGCTGTTGAGATAAGATGGACAAAGAACATATAAATTATTATAATATCAATGATGAATAAGAGATTTTTAATTTTTTACTATACGAAATAAATTTTTTCCTTACTATCGGCATTATAATTTTACAAGTAGTAAGTAAAACATTATAGGAATATCTAAGAATGCATTTTTCTTTAATATAATAATATTAAAAAAAGACATGTAAAATGCTTAACTATTGTAACTAGATCCTTAGTAGAAAAAAAGGAGCAAGGCCATCACTTGAAATTGAAATTGAAATATTGACGACAGTTTGGTCTTTTTAGTGAAATTTAGTGGATTTAGTCATTTAGGGGGTGAAAATAGTGCGGGCGAAAAATATAAGATAAAGTTTTAAATTTTGTTGTGAAAATTTAACTTTGAATAGTAAATCATAGTTTTAAAATTTGCTTATGCAAATGTTGCCACTTTATTTCAAGATCTCTCTTTCGTTTTTAAAGGTGATTAAGTCGAAAGATGATTGAGCCTATTCACAAGACCAATTTCCCTTCGCATCGTTTTCACTCAACATGGTGTCCAAACAGACGAGAGAAAATTTTGACTTCCCTTCTCTTCTTTTTCTCTCCATTTCCTTTCTATTCCTTTCCGTCCAGTTCCTTCCTGACTTAGATTACCAAACAAAGAGTAATAAGGTCTCTAGGGTTCTTTATCAATCTATAGAAAGGAAAAGCACGGAAAATAAACATTTTAAAAATTATTTTCTTAAAAATAATCGCTTGTACAATTTGAAATACTTAGTTAATGATTTTATTATTATTATTATTGCCAACAATTTATGTTCAAACATTTTGTAAACAATAAATTTTTCTCATTTGTTTATTTTTGTAAGAGATGTGGGTGATCATTTTCTGACAAATAATTTTCAAATTATTTATTTTCTGTGAAACAAACGGAATCTAATTAAGAGAGCTTCAAGGAATTATTCCAATCTAGCCACTAATGCAATATCGATCAATATTTGAGGATTTTCCTTTCTGCTTTTCTGGGCGAGTTAGTTTTTATACCTTTTGTAGTTTTGAATGGAATCCATTAGACGAATGACCATGAAAATAAGTTGGCTTTGTGATGTTTCTTCTTAAACATAAATCATATTATTAAGCACGCCAAGTAGGCATAATAATATGACCTTAATTGAACAGGTGGGAAAGGTTTGGAGGATTAATCTGCAAGCCTCATATGATACATAACCATATAGTAATTAGATATTAGATTAGGTAGTTAATTAAGCCAATTTGCAGAGAGGGGTTCAAGATAATTAGGTCATTTTATAACAGTTCTCGTTACAATTTGTTGAATCTCTAGAAGTGGGAATATCTACCTATAAATGACTACGAGTTCATTTTCTAACTATCGATAATTTCTTCACAAATTTTGTCTAGATTAGAAATAAAAATGACGCAACTGGTTTTTCTTTTGAGTTTTTCTGGTCAGGAGTTTTTGTTTGAGTACAATATTAATTAAATAGCTTCAATCTTGCACCTTTATAGGGCAATTACTTAAGCATTAACCTAAGCTCCTAGACTAATAATAACCGAAAGCAAGAACTTCCACCGTCATAATTAAATAAGTCTTCAATGTAACTGGAACTTATTTTCCAATTAGAAAAATTAGTTAATAAAATACATTTAACCAAAATGAAAGTTGAAAATGGTGAATTGAAATTCATAAGATCACAATTAAAAACATTACAAGCGACAAGTTTTTCTATATGTATATTAAAACGCATGCGTGAAAAAGCTAAAGGGAAATTGTTCAAAAAGTTTAAACTAATTATCCCGTAGCCAATTCAGTTCTAAACTTTTTAATTTAACCAATTTAGTCTTAAATCTTTGGAGGATTTTATAATGTATTTATCCAGCCAATTTTGACTAGAATTTGCTAATTTTGTGGTCCAGTCAATACCTGCTATTTATTTGGCACGGCACATTGACCATTTTTCCAACTTTGTTAAAATTTTCTAAACTTTTCTTCCTATTTTTTTTTTCTTTTCACTTGCAATCAGCCAAAGGTAACAATTGCCGCAACGCCCTTGTTCCGATCTGGGCAAGTGTAGCCCTCACTTGTGGTCAGTCATAGGTCAAAAGGAAAAAAATTGCAAAAATCGTCCACATCCACGTAGATGGTCAATGCTGATTGACTCATCACATAAGTGATTTTCGACCAAAATTGATTAGATAAATTACATCAAATAATCATTAAAAGGTTAAGAACTAAATTAATCAAATTGAAAAGTTTAAAATTGAATTAACTACTATATATTAAGTTTACGACTTTTTGAAAATCTGCCTATAAAAAAGAAGTTTTTTTTTTTTTTTTTTTTTTTTTTGGTCGAACGAAGGAAACTATATTGAAGTAGAGAAACCATTACATCCGGCGGCAATAGCATCCGCGCAAAGGAGGTCTACCAAATGAAAAGGGGGAAAACAGTCCAACATTGGACAGAGGAAAAACGAAGTTAAAGGGATGCTTTTTTTTCCCACTCAAATTTCACGGGCAACACTACGCTTTTGTTTTTTTGGACGGAAACGACAATTAATTTATAGAAACATTACCACCAGCATCCATTACATCCGAAATAAGAAGATCTAATAATAAAGGAGGGGGAAAGGCGAGCCAAGAAGAAGATAAGGTACCGCCCAATTGGGCCTTTGCAGCCCAATCGGCGACTGCGTTGGCCGAACGAGGGACAAACCCTAACTGCAGTTGAGAGAAACAGCGAGAGAAGAGCAGCCACTTCGTCAAACAAGGACCGAAGCGCCCATGGAGTCTTCCGAGGATCTTCAATGGCGTTGATCATGGCAAGGCAGTCAGATTCCAAAATCAAGGGAGCGGTGGTTTTGCCGAGTCGACGGAGATGGTGCAGCACCGAGAGAAGGGCAGAAATTTCGACCTGCAACGCTGAAGCAGCAGCCACACGAGAGGTATACCCATCAACCATTTTACCCAAATGATTTCTGCAAATGATAGCGATTGCGCCTCTGGAGTCAGCAACCTGAAAAGCCCCATCAATATTGACTTTGAGTACACTGGATCAAGGGGTCGCCACGGGGTAGAAGGAGCGAACGGTTGATTCTGGGGTTGGCGCAATTGAGGATGAAAGAGGGTTTATCCGAGCAAATCGCGGCGAGTCAAGGCGGATTCGACCACAAAAGATGGATCGGGCTTCTTACTAGTGAAGATAAACCTGTTTCGCGCCTTCCATATTTGCCGAGAAGGGCGGCAACAATTTCCATGCCGGGTAACGGCGTGTTATCTCGAAATCTAGTTTCAAGCCACTCTGTCATGTTTGGTGCTGCTGTTTGAGAATGATTGATAGCAATCTTAGGGTGTGACCAAACCGCCGTAGTCCGGGGACGAGAGAAGAAGTAGGTGCTCAATTGATTCAGGAGCTCGTTGAGAACATAACGTGCATGTTGGGTCGGGGCTGATGTGTCTGTTAAAAAGATTTGTCTTGGTTGGGAGAGCATTGTGATAAACAGACCAAAGAAAGAACCGAATTTTAGGGACAGTTTTAAGAGTCCATAATCTCTTCCAAATAGGCTTAGATGGCTGAATGGAAGAGGATAACCTGTGATATGCACTTTTAACAGAATACTGACCCTGAGCAGTAGCTGTCCAGATTAGCCTATCTTCATTACAAGTAGAGCTTAGGGGAATGTTAAAAACTTCTCTGGAAACCGGTTCATCAAATAAGTGAGTAATAAGAGGACCATTCCACTGATTCAAACTCGGCAACATCAAATCTGCCACCAGTCGTGGCTCATTGCGATTAGCAGGTCCACCAATAATGCCCATAGGAAGCCATCGATCTTCTCGAATACTAATCTTTGTGCCATCCCCCACAGACCATTGTAACTCTGGTAAAATGGAATCTCGCCCTACTAATAGACTCTGCCATCCCGGGAAGAGCGGTTCCCTTTACCGCACTCCGAAAGTCTTGTGCATGAAAATAGAGACCTTTGAAAATTTTGCTCCATAAGGATAAAGGAGATTTAATTAGTCTCCGGGCTTGCTTACCAAGCATCGCTTTGTTAAAGGCAATTAGGTCTCGGAATCCTAGACCCCCCGCGCCTTTCTAATCTTTAGGGACTCCCGGTTTCTCCAATGAATGCCTTTCTTTGTGCTTTGTCGATTGCCACCGAATCGCGCAATCTTTTGTTCAATGGAACGACACAGAGAGATAGGAATCTTAAAAATGGACATAGCATACTGAGGAATAGATTGGATGACACTCTTGATAAGGACTTCTTTCCCACCTTTTGAAATCAGTTTTTCCTTCCATCCATCTAACTTGGAATTAACTCTTCCCAAAATCCATGAAAACATATCTCTCTTAGATCGACCCCAATCTGACGGAATGCCTAGGTATTTCCCGGTCTTATGAATCACGGGAATCCCTGAAAAGTAGTGCTAGATTGTTCGAAGAGTGGAGGGACGGGATCTACTGAAAAGATACCGATTTATTTCTATTCACTTCCTGACCGGTAGCTAAACAATATTGGTTCAAAATGTTAGCTAGATTTTGACATTCCATAGCTGTCTCGTCTAAGAAAAAGATAGCATCGTCGGCAAAAAGTAAATGGGATAGAGTAGGACACCACCTATTCAATTTGATGCCCTTGAGATTACCCATGTCTATGGCTTGAGATATTAAGGTAGACAACAGATTCGCCATTAATATAAACAGGTAAGGGGAAAGCGGGTCACCTTGACGAAGACCTCGTGTAGGGTTGAAATAATTGAGTTGATCGCCATTGAACTTGATAGATATAGAGACTGTTGTAATACACTGCATCATCCACTTCACCCAAACTGGATGGAAACCTAATCTGAGGAAGTAATCATTTAAGAAGTCCCATTCCACTTGGTCGTAAGCCTTTTTCATGTCCATTTTTAAAATTGCCTGGAAATGTTTCTTTCTCACTCGGGTCTTTAGTTGGTGAAGCACCTCCTGGGCAATCAAGATATTGTCCTGGATTTGGCGTCCACTTACGAATGCGCTTTGTTCAGTAGAAATCAATTCTGGCAGGATGGGTTTGAGTCGATTGGCCAAGACTTTTGAGATAATTTTGTAAGCATAGTTACATAAACCGATAGGGCGGAACGGTCTAGGCTTTCCGGGTTGGGGACTTTGGGAATCAGAGAGATAGAGGTCCTGTTCAAATCAGCCGGCATCACTCCTGTTTTAAAGAATTCCTGAACAGAGAGAACGAGGTCATCCTTAAGTATATCCCAGTAAGTTTGGTAGAAGATACCATTTAATCCGTCGGGGCCTCGGTGCTTTGGATTTTCCCAACCGAAAGGCGGCTGTTTTGACCTCTTGGTGTGATTTCGCAACTAAGCTGTCATTCATTGCGGGAGTAACGATCGCTGAAATTTGGTTCAAAATCGGACCATAGTCTCGGTGGCTCGCCGAGCTATAGAGGTTGGAATAGAAAGCCCTAGTCATTTCCTTGAGGACTGCTCATCTCGTACCCATTCTTGGTTGATATCGAGTAACATGCCGATCTTGTTTCTTTGTCGACGCCGCACGTAGTTGCATGAAAAAACCGTGTATTTTTGTCTCCGGACTTTAGCCATTGTATTCTAGAACGCATGGCCCAACTGCTCCTCTTGCCGCCATGCCTCTTGTAGTTGTTGCTTTAACTCGTCTCGCTAAATTTCTGTCATATGAGCTGCTAGGTTGATTAGTCAAAGTCTCCGCAATTGATGTTGCAAGTCCGCAATCCGAGATTTGGCATTGGAAAACTTATTTGTGACTCCATTTTTTGAGGGCTAAGCTGACCCAACGTAATTTATATGGCAGATTACGGCGAGCGGCCCCAGCGGATGCCCAAGACGTGGCAATCGTTCTGCTGCAGTCCTGGTGTTCGGTCCAGTATGTCTCAAAGAGGAAGGGCTTGCCTCGACGGCGTTGTTTTTTTACGTGCACAACAGCGGGGAGAGTGGTCGAACCCCCTTTGCAGTAAAGCGAACACCTCAGCTGCTGGGAAAATTAATCTCCAGTTCAGATCACATACCACTCTGTCTAACCTTTCCTTAACCAGCTCATTACCATGGCGGTTGTTCATCCAGGTAAACGCACAACCTTTACTTTCAAGATCCATAAGTGCACAGTCATGTAATAATTCTACGAATGAATGTATGCGTTGAGAGTCTCGCAGCTCGTTTCCCGACTTTCTCCCATTGATTAATTATCTCATTGAAATCGCCCAAAGACAAATCCAAGGAAGAGAGTTGATGGACGCGATTTGGCGAAGTGCATCCGAGAACACTTTGCGAAATTGGAACAACGCTGGTGCATGTAAACAAGTAAGTCTCATCGTAATACCTGTCACAGAATCTGTACATATAGTATCCAAAAAGTGCTGATTAGAGTCTTCTATATAAAGGGAAATATGAGCTTGCCAGAACATAGCCAAACCTCCAGCAAGTCCTATAGGGTTAATGAAGTGAGACTGCGGGAAATTCAGACGACGCTGAAGACGAAGTAGGACAGCCTCAGAATTCTTCGTCTCCATCAAAAAAACCAGATCAGGCTTCTCTTTGACCACAAGGGCCTTAAGGGCTTGAACTGTCAGGGGAGAGCCGAGTCCCTGATAGTTCCAACTGAGTAGCTTCACACTACGCTTTTGTTTGTACGAGGGAATTTTGGTGCGCCCGCGTAGTCAAACGTGCGTGCAAGACGGGAAAGGCATTGCTTTCTGACAAAATAGAAATACAACAGGAAGCGGGTGAATGAAATTACATGTTATATTGATAAATTAAACATCACTTTTTTTTGCATTCACAATATACCTATCTATCATTTTTATGAAATTTCAAGACTCAACAACTCGATAATCAAACTTCACAATTCAAATTTCTTCACGTTCCGAATTAAAGCTCTAAATCCAAAAATTACTCCAATTGAAAAATCAAGAGGAGTAAGCATTTATCGAGCATTAAGTAAAGTTCAAATTTCAACCGCTGAAGCAGCTCGCAGAAACAGGGTTCAATGACCACAAGGGAGATCGAAGTCTTAGAGACACCAATACACCATCGTTGCGCGACAAAAATGGATTGCTTGAATGTTCTCTGGACAAAGAGGAGGTGAGGATTTGGGAAGACGCTGCGGTGTTGTGCAGAGAGAGTGTCCCTCTCTATTTCCGAATTTGCTTGAATGGAGCTGGTGATGAAGTTGCGAATGGTGAAGAGCAAACAATAAACGCCAGCAAGTTCATTTGACGTGTTGGCCATATTCTGCTCTTCCTTTTGTGCTTTTTTAATTCACGGGAAGCATTCAACTTAGCATTGCATTTGAATTTTTCTGAAGAGAGAAAAGGGAGAGAACGACAGCACCAAAGGCGTGTCTGAAGCCAAAGAACGGAAGAAAGGGAATAGAAATACAGGCGTCGAAATATAAAAGAAGGATAAGGGAAGTGAGACCCACAATAATAGAAAATGAGAGGGAAAAAAAAGAGGGACGGGAAATAATGCTTAAATGCGGGTCACATAAAGGATAATATGGTCAAAACTTATGATAGGGAGTGTCTAAATTAAATAAGAAATGGCAAAAGGGCAATTATTTAGAAAAATATTTTTCAGATCATTCATTTTTTTGTAAAATAATGAAGAAAATGCATTGAAATAACATAACTCGCTTTTTCTGGGTGCCACATAATAATTATAGGTAAAATAATGACAAAGCAAAGAAATAAATAGGAGCATGTTATACTAATCGAAGTTTGTCTTGGATGTGACCCGAAGCCTTCGTGTAAATAGCTACTAGGCAACGTTAAGTAAATTCTGACCAGAAGAAAAAATTAAGTAAATTACGGGCGATTAATTTGGCTAATCAAGGGGCTCTTTAAGGCATTGAAAAGCTACTTATAACGCTTCCCCCTCATTATAGTCGTGCCCAATCGTCGGAATCTCTAAAGTCATGCCAAATTTTATACAAAAGATAGAAGATTAGTTTTTTTGCATTTGCTTATGAAATCTTAACTTTGAATAGAGAAACATGAGAATATAAAACGGAGAGGACTTGACGGATTCAAAACCATGTTTAATTTTGGCAAGTATATCAAATTTACTTGATATTTTGGCATTCCCCTTGACATAAAAAAGTTCATGAAAGTACATCTTTAAAAGATATATATATCTGTCCAAGTTCATTTTCTTATTATCAATACTTGCTTGTCAAATTTTATCTGGATTTTATTAAAAGATGGTGTAAATATCTTTTTTCTTTGAGTTCAATAGTAAATAGCTTCAATGGGTGTGCTTAATTGAGAGAGAAATTTTCAAGAATGAGTTTTTCGAACTTTCATACGTTTGGTTTGTTGAAAATGATTAATCAATGGAAAATCGTTTACAATCAAAGAAAATATGTATGCTTAAAGTTAAAAAAAAAAAATTGAATTCTCTAATCTGAAAAGGGAAGTCATTTTCCTGAAAAATGAGTTCTCAAAAAGCATTGTTTCTTTATTATGAAGTTTTTCTTGAAAGAAACACACAATAATGTTTTTATGGACCTATTACATAAGTATTAACCGAAGGTCCTAAACTAAAACAAGAGCTACCACCGTCATCATCATATAAGGTCTTTAATGTAACTGGAACTTTATTCTCAACTAATAAATATTATTAATAAACTACACCAAACCAAAATTAAGGCTGGAAATAGTGCAATTGAAATTCATAAGATCACATATACAAACATTTTACAAGCAACATGTTTTGCCTTACGCATTCGTAAAAGCTAATTTTTATTGATGTAGATATTTAGATATATTTTATAGCCATTATTATTAATTTTCATAGAAAATAATCGCCAATTATACTTTCAAATAATAAATTTGTCATTTACAGTCAACAAGTTTATAAATTCTTATTTGTTTTCACTTAGATATCAAGGACAACAATACTCTTATATTTACATTTAAGCTCCATTTATTTTACGGAAAATGTGACATTTTTTAAAAATATTTTCTAGTAAGTCATTTTGTAAGAAAATGATAATATTCCCTAGTGTTTGACTGAATCTTAAAAATAAACTAGAATATATTTTATGTCCTTTGAATGAAAAATTCGATATGATTTTTCTTGATTTAAATTACCAAAAATTTTGAAATTTTTTAATTTAATTTTTCTTTTATTTTTTATTTTTTCTTCTTCCTCAGCCATAGGCGAGGGAGGAGCTCAACCTCACCTTGCTAGTTGAGCTCATCTGATCTGGAGGGGCTTAGTGAGCTCGACCTCGCCTTGCTTGAAGCCAGATCGAGTGGCGACTGGACGACGGAGCGGAGAGCCTCTATGAGGCAGTCAAGGAGCTGTGGCCGCAAGGCATGGCCAAAGAGGGCATCGGCAATCTATTTTAGGAAATGAGGAGGGAGTGCTTGAGGGCGAGAGGAGGTCTCTCTCGAGGGAGGAGATGGCGAGGTCAGCAATTGAGGTGGTGGAGCGAGCGTAGGTCCAGGCCTCACGGCCATGCTGAGTCCTCGATCAGGGACTCCCACTCTTGTGCAGAGAGGGGCTTCGAAGGCAGCTTTCTCTCGGAAATGGAGTTAGGGTTTTGTCTAAAAAAGTTGAAAAAATGATTCAAGTGTAAGTCATTTTTCCTATTTTAAATGACTTTTCTAAGTAGACGGAAATTGTTATCCTTTAAGTCAAAAAATGGAAAATTTGGAAGATAATTTTCGTGGAACATTAAAGAACTTTTTATTCATGCGTAAGGTCAAATATGCATGCAAGACGGAGAAAGAATTTTATTATGACAAATTAGATATATAACAGGAAGCGGGTGAATGAAATTACGTGTTACATCGATAAAGTAAGCATCACTTCTTTTCCCTAAAAAAAAAAAAAATTGAGAAAGTTCTATAAAGAAAATAAATGAAGTAGCAAATCCTTTTGATGGAATGGAAGCCTACTTGACGTGGATTAGCCGTCGTTTTCTGCTTGGCCAACTTTCTTGGGATCGAGGAACATTGCATCTGCATTCACGTCCCATGTGTTGTAGCATAAACGATCGTTCGTGCCCCCATTCAATGGATTACGGCATTCAAATGATGAGTTTGCTTTCTCTTTTTTGGCCTTTCCTAGAGCAGGTAAGAACTTGTCTCTAACAGCAACTGGGCCAACATGAACATGTGCGCCTTGCCAGCCCGCACTGTTTTACGTACCTTCATTTTTGAAAACGCCCCAAAAACCATTTTGCGCATTCACATCCATCATCCTTGTGTCTCAATTGACCCAATCAAAACCAACTTTAATTGAAAAATGCTAAATGAGTTAGCAATGAGGAGAAATTTGGGTCTTTTGAATGTGAAGTGTCACTTGAACGCTTGTAAATAGTATTTGTGATAACTTTTTGCACATTTCTATAAGACATGTCATATAATCTAACATCAATCGAGGGCGCCGACTCAACTCGAACCATTAAAATTCAAATTAGACCATCGTTCCTTTCAAAGGGTTTTTTAATATCCTAGAACGAGGCAGCCAACAAAACCAATTAAACTCAACCCCTCTCAATTCGGTGCACAGAGAGAACTGGACCCTCTTCTTTTCAATTTCACTGCCTTATTAAAGGATCCGCTGTATTGACAAAAGATTTATAATTACAATAAGCCACGTTGGGTCGTGTCAGAAAAAAGAAGAAAGAAAAGAGAAAAAGAAAAGAGAGGGAAAATTAGAGCCGAAGCAAGACCTTCCATCTCCAAGCAACGTGCGTCGGCCCCGGCCCAAGTGCCGCCCCGTGCGGGCCACCGAACCGGCCCATATGCTCGCCACTACCGGCGGCTTCGCTGCCCCCCACGTCACACGCTCCGGTCACGTGACCAAACAAAAATCCCAAAAAAAAAAAAAATTGAGGACCTGTCCTTTTTATCCTCTCCATTTTTTTTTTTCCGTATATAATTCTTGCTACAAAATGAATTTATGGGTAAAGGGTCGAAAAAGAAAAAAAGGGCCCCTTTTTTTTTAATGTTTTTCAAAAACTGATTTATCATGCTTCATGGGGTCCACAACCGTCGCCGGAGTGGGCTTGGTCCTCCTCCGGGGAGGAGAGAGGGAAGCACGTATCCTCGCCCCCGGTGTTCCACAGGAAGTGGGCGTAGTCGGCGGCGTAGAACGTGTTGCTCGGGTCCGCCGATATCGCCTCCAGGTACATCTCCTCCGCCGCCCACAGCTCGCTCCTCGCCCTCCACAGGAAGGTCGCGTACTTGCTGCGCGCCTCCCCGTCCGCCGGCTCCGCGGCCACCGCCTTCTTGAAGTACTCCTCGGCTCTGTTCGGATCCAACACGGCACAGCGAAAAGATAGAGACGTCAGAAGGCTACACGAACGTTCCGCCAAACATTAAATTCTCCAAAACAAACGTACGAAAAACAAGTGGGAGGTCGACAACTACAGCCAAGCAGCACCCTTTCATGTCGAGCTGCAGATTTTTTCCAGTGAGTCGCGTGCATCACGTGCCCAAGGCCCTTTTTTATATATATATTTTATATTTGTATTTTCGCCATTTCTTATGGGGCCACCGCAAGGGGCCGAGTCAAATTTGATCTTTCTTTGCCTAGAATGGCAAACTCCACCACACACTCCCCTATCACTATCCCAGAAACGAGCAGCCCACTTGAACATGATGACTAGTTCGGACCGAACCCGCGCGAATTTCTCCAGAAACATTGAATCAAACACCAAACCCCCGGGAAAAAAATCTCTCAGGACTAAGAAAAAAGGAACTTCAAAAAAAAGAAAAAAAGAATCTGAATTTGCGCTTGTCTGCTCATCAAGTTTCGGAATTTTGGTGAAAGTTTGTACCCCTTTTGTGATATGATGCGTGTAGGATTACATCCTAATTTTCTATACCATGCACGGCCGAAAGACGAAACTTGAGCAGGAACATGTAGGAAGAACAGTACCTGTCGTAGTCGTGGGCGACGAGGTAGAGGAATTGAGCGTAATTGACGAGAAGGACGGCGTTGCTGGGATCCTGAGATAGGCTGGTCTGGTAGGTCAGCTCCGTCCTGAAATACTCGGCGTAGTAGTCGTCCGGTTCGACTTTCGCCGTCACCGGCGAGACGAACTTCTGCATTGTCTCGTGGTCGAGGGCCTCGTCCCTCGAGGAAGCCTGCATTTGCGAGGCCTCCTCGACCATCGAGTTCCACAGGGACATCTCCTCTTCCCGGATCGATTGGCCCGAGACCGACTCGGCTTCTCTCGTGGTCCCGAACGAGGACAATTGAGAAGCTCCGTTGGGGAGTATGGGACGGTAATTGTCCCGATGGAACTGTCCCTCGCCGTCCATGCCGCTGGCAATGGGGCGAACCTTCCCGCCCCCGCCATTGTTTCCACCGATAGAAGTCGTCTTCCCGCTCGACGACGAAATGGAAAATGTCTTAGCAGTCGAGGGATCGAACTTTTGCTGCGAATTGTCTTGAACTTCGACAGCAGAAGCCGTCTCCGTGGCAGCAGCGTAAGTCCCGACAGGCGGCGCAGCTGCGATCGCCACGTTGCTCCCCATCGAGTACACGGTGAAGTTCGCCAACAAGATCATCACGTAGACCATCAAGGTCGGCGTGTGCGAGAAGATCTGCTGAAACAGCCACACGAAAGAGGCGTGCATCTCTCGCTGCACGCGGGCCAGGATCCCCTGCAAATCCTCGTAAAACAGAGCCTCCCTCATCTGCAGAGCGAAGCTGTGGAGCTCTCGGATGATGAAAACCATCGAGGAGAAGGCCTTCTTCACCGAGCAATACGCCGATTCGCCGGCCTCTCTGAAGCCCTCCTTCCATTGCATCTTCCTCTTAATCATCCTCAGCGAGAGCGGGAGATCGACGCTATTTGCCCTCCGCTCGATATTCGCAGGAATGATCGCATCACTGCCTTCATAATCCGAAGAATCTCGCTCGATTCTCTCGTCTTGCCATGGATGTTCCTTGTACTCAATATCGGACAATGGAAGTTGCATTTGTTCAGAGTCAAAGTTGACGCCACTGTTCATGGTCGAAGAAACCTCGTCCTCCCCACGGTCAGAGGCCCACTCCGCCACCGCCTCTGCATCTGCAGATATACTATCCACGCCGCCACTGACGTCGTCGGAGTGCTGGAACCTGAGCGCCAACTCTTGAATCATCTTCGAGAACTCCTCGTCGGAGAAAGCGTCGTCCAGGCTCGCGCTCCTGCTGCAAGCGCGCTTCACAGTGCGAGCTCTGGGCTTCGAGTAATCGGAGGATCGGAACCTGCGGAGCTTAGCCGGCGGAGCACCGAACAGGGCAGAGCGTTCCAGGCTCTGCACGTACCGGCACAGGAGAGGCCCGACGTCGCTCCGGGCTCGCCGCCGCGAGGAAGGAGAAGAGATCGTGGAGGCTAGAGTCTGGGACGACGACGGCGTCTGGGGAATGATTGGCTGCGACCACCGCAAGGGCACTTTCACACCCATGACTGTTCTCCCGATACTGACGCTGCAGCAAAAGCGAAAGGCGAAGCCTTTTAAGCGAAAATCCAAAACTTTCCCGGAAAAAAGCTTCAAATTTCTGTGTCTTTCTCTCCCACCAATCGGAAAGCTCGCAAATTTTGTTCCTCCCCAGTTCGCGCAAAACCTGAGAGAAGTCGCAGACACCAATGAAACCGAGTCAACACGAGGAGAAGAACAGAGTTCGCCACCACAAGCTAAATGAAATTCTCACTGAAACAGAGTCTCTTTTTTCTTCCCCGGAAAACACAACCAAAAAGCAGGGGAAAATCTCCACTCTCTCGAGAAAAGATACCCCGAGAATAAACTTCGATCAGCTAGCTGAGCTCACGAGCATGTGCGCTCGGAAAGCCGAAAGCCCGATTCAGCAGTCCCCAGGAAAATCGGATCCCGAAAGGGGCACGCCCATTCCTTCCGGCACACGGAACGATTAAACAAAAAAGGAAAATTTTTGCTTGAAAACCCGTCTCAACAATTACCCGAATCGATGAATCTCCCCCTCTGCCGAAGCCCGGATTCGGAAGAACCAAGAAAAAATAGAAGCGGAGAGGGGACGAGAGTGAGAGAATTTTCCCCGGTGAAATCTCGCCGCCTTAGCGCTCCACTCTCCAGCGGGAGGACAGACGAGCCATATATACAAGACGGCGAGCACGGGAAATTACGCCGAAAAATACAATTTAATATATATTAAAGAGGGGGAAAAAATTAAAAAAAAACCTCGCCGGGCTAATGCCGGTTGACAGGGCATTTGTGGAAATGGGGAGGGCCGGGGTTTTTTGCAGAGCGGGCGCGTAGAGATAGACTTGCATATGCAGATCCGTACCACGTGCGGGGTTTACAGGGGAGCCGGTGGCCGGTCGCAGCGTGGGTCCCGGGTCAGAAGCCAAGATGCGAGGAAGGCGGGGAGGGGTTGGACCCGGGCGTGGTGCTCGCTGCTCGGGGCGGGCGGCAGATTTTCCAAGTCCCACGCGGCTGCTTTCACGGGCCAGTAGGGATCCGATCTGGCCGTTGAGCGGGCGCCACGTGTGCCCACCGTCCTCGTCCTCCCCATCCCTTCTCTCTCTATCACTCACACGCCCCCCAAAAAAATCGAGTGGAAAGTCCGTGATCCCACCGACCCGTTTTAATTGCTCTTGCAAGTAAGAACGCGCTTTTCTTGAGGTAGTTTCGCGTACTAGATTGGGTTGTAGCTTCAATGTTTGGTTTCACTTTTGACTAATTGCGAATTTTGATTTGGTGAATGAATTTTCGTTATTTATTGATCAACCATAATAAGAATTTTTATACCATCATCAATAGACGGTGGATCGCCACATAAATATCGATCCGGTAATTAATTTTTGTGTGTGCAGACAACTTATGCGTTCAAAAGTTAGCAATTATCAATCTTGACTAAAGTAGGATTAAGAAGACATAGACGTTTCAAAACAAATCATAAATCTATCCCTCATGGATTTAGAATGGAACGAGTGTTAAATAAATCTATAACTTATTTAAATCCGATCTATATCTACAAGTCTTTCTTCATTCTATCTCGACCTCACTAGATTTTACGCTTGCTCTCTTACTGCTCCATCTCAATTTGGATATAAATTTTCGTGTTTAAATTATGTAAGTAGGATCGAGTACAAGATAGATTGGATATGAGTCACTAAATTTATATTACATAAAAAAAAAAAAATTGGCTAGATGAGTCAATTTGAGTTCGATTATATTTGACCTGATTTGATTACTTATTTGACGGTTGTAAAAAGACATTAGTTTATGTGTGTTCTTCTTTTAAATGGAGTATACAGAAGATTTTTTACAACCAGAGCACGGTGCTCAGTTCTTGTCACATGGTTTCGTGGAAGAGACCGAGAGCAAAATTGGGAAACAGTAAATGAAAAAGGAAAATAAAAATAAAAAGATAAAAAATGAGAATTAATCTGTATCGTCGGATGGGCTTTACGATGAAGTGACCTCCGAGGATGCCTTTAAGATGTGAGATTTCCATTATAAAAACTAATCCAATCGTTCATGTGCTTTTCTTAAATGACGTGCCACATGATTTATCTTGGCCAAAAAAAAAAAGATGGGCCAGTGTTCTTCTGTATTAAATAGATTAATATCCCTTAAAAGGAGTTAAAGAAGATCTGATTAATTATACAAAATATTCCAAAAGATTAGACTTAACTCAGCAGATTCTCTCTTCAAATTTTGTACTATAAAGCAGTATTCTGGAAAGAAAAAGTAGGCGTGCAGCCCAAGATAAAAATGAACGAAAAGTTGATGTATATTGAAAACTAAATTATGTAAATCTCAATTTAAATACGAATCTGGAAAGCATGAAAGATTGAAGAGATCATACTGTATTACTATCATCGTTTTCAAATGAAGAGTTTATCACTATACGATTCAATACATTATCATTCACTTTGAATAACAAATAGGGATTTATGGGGATTTTTCTAAATGAAAATTGAGGTCAGACAAATTACTTGAATTTGCTTCTTCTACAGGCAAATCACTTGATTTTCCCATTATTCTGTACGCATACTTGAATAATTATCTCACACAAAGGAAATGTATTAGTGTTGGTGACGTCATTCCACATTCGGCGGTTGACAACGTGGATCCTAGGGCTAAATTTGTCATCAATATTTTAAGAGCACACGCGGCTTCTTTTTTCTTAATTTTCGTCCAGAGACTGCTCAATTGTTAAGTTGAATTTCTCCACGAGGCATTAAGAGCCGTTCGCCCACCTTTAAAAAAAAAGAAAAAAGAATTTTCCCCTCATTTTAACAATCACTCTCATTATATTTTATAAAGACCAGTAGCCGCTTTTGGCTTATATTTGATTTATTTATTTCCATGAAATTATTTTTTGTGTTGGAAAGTGGACAAAATCTCGAGAGAGAGATTTTTAGAAAAATCTCTTAGTTGGAGAGCGAAGGGGTAAGGAGCCGACGGTCCAGAACGAAGGAGGGAAAAAAGCTCGGGAATGCGAAAGCTGTCAGCCAACTTGCGCGAACGAGATTCCCATCACGGAGATGATAGGGCTAGTGCGACGGAGGCAGCAACGGCGACAGGCGATCGGACGGCCGGCAGGCAGGCGTCGCTGAGCGGAAGATCTTTTCTACGGCTGGAATTCGATCGGTTTCGATCTTTGGATGCGTGCGAGTCGCTTTCTTCCCCGTCGCTGGTCACATCTTATCGGTACAAAAAGTTTGAGTCGCTGTCATGCGATTTAACCTCGATTTGTTTTTGTTTACTCCGTACCAGCCGAAGACAGAAGAGCAACGGATGAGCATTTTCAAATGTAAAAAATGAGCAGATAAAAGGCATGAAATTGATGATGTCTTGTCTTCTAGCGTTGGAATGAAAAAGGAGAGACTATTGTCCGGATCGGGTGCAATCAAAGTAGCTGGAATTTTATAATATTCACATCGAATTTCAATTTTTCTACCGAGAGAAAAGGAATTTTTTATTAGTATTATTTCACCTCCTAAGATTTTCCTTTGGGTGGATGGATGAATTATGGCTGTCTTTCAAGATTGCGATGTTTTGCGATGTAGAAATCTAATATACTGGGATCTAATCAAGTTCAATTTGCAACTCTCCAATAGCCAAGTTGATGTTACCCATTCAATATGTCCCGTCCAACTAGTCAAATGCTTTTGGCCATATGTAACATTATTGCGTAGTAGTTCAAAATTCATATTGGTTAAGGGTATGTTTACACAAGAATCATTGAGTCTCCCAATCTAAGTTAGACAACACACTACAACCAAACAAAAAAGGACATATTATTCCTTGAAAACCTTCTAGTCTTGACATGATCAGTTTGCTTTCTCCTTTTTCTATTCCCTTTCTTTAATGTTACATAGTTCATCGATCTAATTGGCGTTGGCATGGCATTTCTTAACAATATTTTTTTTTTCACATTCTAGTTGAACAAACCAACATATAGAGAAAGAGTTGGTGGTTTAGTTCCTTTGGGGAGTAGGCAGAACAGCAAAATTCAGAGTCCTGATCAAACATTTTGTAACCGATCAAGAATCGGTGACAGCTCTATCCCTTTTGGTTTTTTATCCAAAGCAATCTTTAAATCAATAACTTTAGAATGACACTTTTAAACTAGCTCAATGTCACATAGATGCTAACAAGAAGATGGGATTATATAGAATAGAAAAGATACTCGCTTGCACAGTGTATATCAGTTAAACTCCAAAATTGATGTGTATGATTAACTTATGTTTTATCCAATTTACAGTCTGTTTAGCTTAATGAAGGGCAAAACATGCTGCTAAGCAAAGATGCCAAAACCTTGCAACTTTCTTGAACTGGACAATCATAGTAACTAGCAAAGTCTAATATGCGGGCGTCGAATCACGTTCATGACAGAAAATCACGCCGAATTGCAATCTTTTTTCGCAAAAGGGAGTGCGGCTCCGGAGTCAAATTTAAAGATAAAGGTGAAGTTGTAGATAGAGGCAATGCGACTCCAGAGTCAAAATTATAGATAAACTTGAAGTGACAATTCCATAGAGATCTCCAATAGAGAAGGACGACAATCAATCTACCCAACCATTGTTCTCATCATCGTAAGTTGCGACAAAAGGAAAAGAATGGAGAAACTTTGAGAAGGGTGGATCGCCGTGTAACAGAGCGCACATGTAGCCATCGATCCACAGGAATCGCCACTCCATCAGTTCACGGTCTTCACGATGGATAAAAGGCGGCACCAATAAATTCTCATTGAATTGGCCCAGTCATCCAACGCACCGCAGGAAAAAATTATCCAAAAAATTCTAGAAATATTATACTTAAATTTAATCATACGCTTTTTTTTTTTTTTTTAATTTTATCAATTTTATCTTAAATATTTTCACATTTTCTTAATGTAATTTATCCGATTAATTTTGATCGGAATTCACTTATGTAGATCGATCATCCTACATAATATAGTCGGTACAATTTTTCATAATATGTTAATATTTTTTTTATTTTATTATTTTTTCTAATTTTTTCTTTCTTTTTCCTATTGCAGCTAGGTGAGGCCAACCCTTTCTGAGTCTCACTTGGCCGAGGGGGAGCCTCACCAAGCCATGCCTCACCTATGGTAGGCAAGGGCGACCCCTACCTAGGCGAGGCCAGTCGGCCCAGCCACCAGAAAAGGAATAAAAAAGAAAAAAAAAGTAAAAAGTAAAAATATGCAAAATTACAAAATATTAAAATATTATTATAAATTGTTTATGTCAGTGCCAACCTTTTTAAATGCTATGACTGGCATCTACGTCAGTAATTTATGACCAAAATTAGTTAGATAGACTCTGTTGGCAACATATGAAAACGTTTGGATTGAATTGGCAAATTGAAAATTTATGACTGAATTGACAAAAACATAATAAATTTAGGATTTTTTGGACAATTTTCCCTATATCATATTACTATCAATTTTTTGAGAGCACCTCGTATGGTTGTGGAAGTTATAATCATCTATCAAGATATCAGATGCTCTCACTGATAAAAAGATATCTCAACATGCAGACTTCTTGACTAGAGGTGATTGTTGGGTAGGCCACACTCGGGCTCAAAGATTAAGCCTAGTATGTTGTCCAACCTTGCTAATCACATAAAATTGATATAGGAACTTTCGAACCGAGCAAGCCTGAGCCAAAAATGGGTAGGGTTGGGCTTTATCGTCTGAGAACATCGTCTAAATCCCTTTGTTTGTCTCTCAAGCCAAGTGAGCCATCAACAATTGATCACCTCTATTCACGACAATGAGTGAGAAGGATGCCTTCACAACTCAAGAGTGCCACGGCTTCTTGATTTCACCAAACCAGGTTCCTCCAATGACATGTTGCATATCAATCCAATTGCCTAGAGTATCAATTGGTTTTCCTTTCTCTTTCTCTCCCTCTCTAAGTCTCGACCTTTCTTCGTCTCTTCAACTTTTAGAAGGGGCGGATTCAACCTAGATCCCTCCCTTCCCTCCCTAGTTGCTTTCTACGTTGGCGCTAGCCATCTTACATGGCACTGTCGGCATTCATATCAGTGACTTCCGACCAGAATTAGCTAAATGAACTCAATTGACAACAAATGAAAATGTTTTATAATTGAATTGACAAAATTGAAAGATTTCAAACTGAATTGGCAAAAATACAATAGATTTAGAACTTTTTGGATAGTTTTCACTGCATCGCATTACTATTAATTTTTTGAGGCCACCCTGAATAGTTATGGAAATTGTAATCATCTATTAAGATATCAAACACTTTCAACGATAGAAAGGTATCTTAACATGCAAACTTCTCGACTAGAGTGATAATTGAGGCCACCCTCAATGATTGGGCCTGATATATTGTCCAACCTAGCCAATCACATAAAATTGATCGAGGAACTTTCAAACCGAGCCGGCCCAAGCCAAAAATGGGCGGGGCCGGGCTTTATTATGTGAGAACATCATTTCAATCCGTTTATTTGCTTGTCGAGTTGAGTGAGCCATCAACCATTGATCACCTCTATTTGCGACAATGAGTGAGAGGGATGACTTCACAATTCAAGAGTGTCAAGGCTCCTTAATTTTACCAAACCACGTTCCTCCAACGACATGTTGCATGTCAATTCAA
The DNA here is from genome assembly GCA_014182725.1 of Eucalyptus brandiana. Classification (NCBI taxonomy): domain Eukaryota; kingdom Viridiplantae; phylum Streptophyta; class Magnoliopsida; order Myrtales; family Myrtaceae; genus Eucalyptus; species Eucalyptus brandiana. The sequence goes on along the minus strand of CM024677.1, from coordinate 24,033,932 downwards.
TTGCCTAGAGTTTCTCTTTCTCTCCCTCTCCAAGTTTCAACCTTTTTTTGTCTCTTCAACTTCTGGAGAAAAGAAAGTTTTGCCTCAATGGCCACCCTTCCAACATGGAAGAGAGGAGTGGAGGGTTCGAATCCCCACATTCTCAGGGGGTTGGGGTGGGGACGAATTAGTTTTGAGTGTGAGTTTCGACTTCCACGCCCTGCAAGGAGGCAGAGCAAAAGTTTGAGACTAAGAGTTAGAATAGGAGTAGAATAAGACTGACAAAAAAAAAAAAAAAAACTTCTAGAGAGAAGGGATTTGACCTAAATCTCTCCCTCCCCTCCCTAGTTGCTTTCTCCTTTATTTCCTCTTGAAAATTTTCTTACTCTTTTGATTTTGTTTTAGATATGGGAGTTCCAATTCTTGATCTCAATTCATTCACGTGTAGTCAAATGCGTGATTAGACTTGTGTGCCGGAATTCGCTCTTTTGGGGCCTCTTGATGATGCGGGAAGCCAATGAGAGAGGCTGTTTCCCATTTAATGTACCTTCCAGGAGCTTATTTTTCTTCTTATTTACTTCTTATTAATCTTGGAGATTTTTTTTATTGCATGAATAATATTAACCAGAAAAGAGGGATATATTAAAAAAAAAAAAATGAAAGTGTAATCACCTTATTTGATGAGGGTGGGACTAATCGCCATAGTTAAAGAGCATATATAAGGAGCGGCTCCTAATAGATCTCTATGATAGTAAAAGAGGCATTAATGAATTGAATTGAACATCGAACATGAGAAAAGTGTTCTTGAGATATATATGTGAAGATTATGGAAGCACCTTTTAACGTTTTGGTAAGTTTAGCATTGGAATTCTAATATCAAGCATGCTAAGGTGAGAACATTATTAGGATGGATGACCTTCGTAGAAAAAAATGTGAGACTCGATACGATTAAGAATGTCATGTACATTTTAATTTAAGTTTAGAAATAATATTGAATATTTTCGTATAGTTTAAGGATTTCATTGAACATGTACAAAAAATCCATAAATTATATTGAATAAATTGAAAGTTTGGGGACTATATTACATATTATGTCAAAATTCAATGATCATCTGTGTCATTTTTTCTTAATTTTATAATGAATGGAAATTCTTTTGACCAAAAAATTGTTCTCACTGACTCCTTGAAGGTAAGGCAAAATGTCACATGCAATGAATGCACTCTAGGGGAATTCAATGGACGCATTTTTAGAAAACACGTTTGCTCGATTGCTGCTAGAGGTGGAGATTCCTTACTTTATTGGGAATTTTATTGAATAATTCGGACGTTTGTAACATAAAAAGTTTGGTCAACGCCTCGGGCGAGGGGTCTGGACCGAATATGTCTAAAAGTAGAAGTATATTTTGTAAGTTTCATAATGTCTATGGGATATTCTTGTAGATATTCACTTTGCCATGTTCCATCGACCCTCAGCAGTCAAAAAGGCCATTGTCGAGACTCGCCCATGATATGGATTAGTTGAATGAAACAATGGAATCCGTGCAGGTTCGGACAAGCATGTGTGGACCGGCTCCTCGTTTGCCTGGACTCGCTTGGTACGTGCCTTAGGCCGTATCCATCCCACCGGCCATAGCGGGCCACTCGAGCTCATCATCAGGTCTAATAATCGCACCAGTAACGTAGCATCATCGCGTCTTGTCACCGAAAGATGCTAATGATAAGAGAGCAATTTGAAAGAGGACGAGCGGATCCTATCGCCTCTCCCTTGTCGAAGGCAAAGAATCGGTGGAAGAGGAATGGAGGGTTGTCATTTGATTGTTGTCAAATGGCACTCACGACACGGGCGCGCGATGTGGGAGGGGGGGTTGGAGTTTATCCCAAAAAAGGGGGGAAAACGATGACGATTCACATGGAGCTCAAGAACCGGACAGGGACAAGTGGACGCCGATGCCACGCCAATCGCCTTATCTCCTCATCACGTATGGAGGAGCCCCTTAGCTACAACGAGCACACACTCTTTCTTGATAGTTCCGTCTCTCTCGTCCTCTCGTCGTCTTTCGTTTTGCTCCCGTGCTCTCTGCTCCGCCCATAACAATGACCGAATAAGCCCTAGGAGGAGCGATTGCTTACGATTGATTGCGCACTTAAACCACCTCAATATGGTGTTGGTTCTTGGAGATGTGTCGTGTGTGATTCCTCCACTCCCTCTCTTTGCACTCGCTCGTGGGGGTTTCGCTTCTTTATATACCTTAATGGGTTTTCATCCAATTCCTTTATCATCGCGACTTTCGTCCTTCTATCGAGCTTAGTAAGAGAGGGCACATTAAGATACAAAATCTGTGTTGGTTGGTTTTGCGCTTTTCTCTACCTAAAAATTAATTTAAAAAGTGAGACTTTCCCTCACATTTATAGATTATCACGGGCTCCTTATACAATCGATATAGGATGATCCCAACAGTGCGTGCAACTTTTCAACAATCAAGACGTTTTAGGATGAAAACTCAACTTTACTTGCACATAAATTTTAATCATTTTTATTATATGCACGTATATAGGTTCCACCGTTCATTAACTTAGCATTTCAATTGGTTGGTTAGCACATCCGAGCTTCTATATATATTCAATCTCCATTCAACTGTGCATCAGCTTAAGCTACTTTGCACCATCTCCCCACTTTGCACTTGTTCTTCGTATCTCATCAACCCCGTCCATGTTTAAGCCTTAAGGATGAAATTTTACTGATTAGAACCACATGATTTTGGTTTCTTTGCACCTCACTTAGTTTAGGACCTTTTCAGTACATTCAACCATACATCGGCTGCTTTGCACCTCGCTTAGTTTTCTTGATTGCGGAAAGGAGGTGGATCCGCCTGCGATGTTGGTCGGTGGGTCAATACCTAAAGAAGGTTATGATTGATTGGAAATTATGATCGCAGAGCTGGTTTACCTTGTAGTCCATTTGATCGATCATCTCCTCTAAGGTTTACTTCACTTGGTGCGTGAAGAATGCAAAGGTGGCTTCGCCTTCAATCCTCCATCGCTTTGCTTATGATCGTGGAAGGACCGCCGCCGCGCCCGGGGGGTGGGGGAGGGGGGTTGGGGTTGTTATGGTAATTTGGCCTCCCGAAAATATCTAAAGTCGCTCGGGCTCGTTTTCCATGCACGTGCAAATGGTCACTTTCAATGGGGTTCGGGGCCATTGTATTTAATTTATGCGTAGTGACTTTTCGATTTTTAATTTCTTTACGTCCACACAAAATGAATCGGAAGATAGTTTTTCTTTCCTTTCTTATACTTCTTTCTTTAAAAGAAATTCCACAAAAAATGTATTTTGGTTTGGATGATGATTTTTTTTTATACGTCGTACTCTAACTCTCATCTCTCTCTTAAATTTTTATTATTTTTTCACGGAATATAAAAATTGAGTTGCACACTTAAAATTAAACGTTCTCATCTTATCCGATTCCCTTTCCACGGAGCTGTATGCGCAATGAATAATTGGATGACAATTGGATGGCCTGGAATTTCTTGCATTACTACCAACAATCTTCGAAAGTATTGAGTTGCGTGAATGCCATGGTTATCTTAAATGGTTGACTATGGAGGAGGTCAAAGTACGAGTCAGTCAGCCCCTGACCGTATCCCATGCGTGATCTTCATCAATGTAGGGTTTCCTTTTCATCCCTTTTTGGCATTTCATGAAAGGATTGATTCTCGCTTTTGCAGACCGCGTTTCTACATATTTCTCATCTAGTATTGTCGATACAAGTAGCTACGTACTTGCTAAAGTCAAAATTGTCCACATTGACTGTGATATGTGCAAGATGTGTGGAAAAAAAGCCATGCAAGACTTATTTAGTTAAGCCATTTACTAATTGTTATTATCAAGTGGTTGGTGTGCACCTAATTCAAGGGGCAATCAGATTGTGTGGATCTTATGTAAGTCCCACTAAATTCAACGAATTACGTGGATTGGGCTCACATGAGACGGATGTGCACAATATCGAGATGTTATCGGGAAGATGAACAATATTTGGGATTCAAACACATTTTTTCTTTTCCCAAAAAGGGTGATGCGAGCCTATCTTGTTGGGGCCAAACGGATGAAAGAAAACCACAATAGGGCCAATTACTTGTTCTTCAAGATTTTAAGTCCCATATTAGGTAGAGGAAGGTCAGAAAGCCAGGAAACCCTTGTTTAGCCCAAAGCCTTTTGGGCCTAAAACTGAAAACTTGGAGGGGCCCAAATGAGAACCGCCCTAAAATTCAAAGCATCGGTAAGTTCGTGTAAGGAGCTTTTCTCCTTCAATTATGCTAAAAGAATCCCCCTCTTTGCATACATTCGGATTACTTGCAGCTCGATATACAAGTGGATCAGGTAACCTTCCCCAGGACATATGCTTTGATGGAACAACAGAACACTGGGACCGTGCGACCCAAGTAGAATGACAACATGGGTGTCGACCCTTGGACATGTTTCGTTTATCCTCCCCACTTGCTTCTTGAAAGTTGAGAGACTCATTGCGGATTTCGTGAGGATGAAAGGGTTTTGATTTGATAGCCCAAAAATCAGAAGCCGCCGGTAAGGGCTTCCTGGTTGCAATCACAACCTTGCACGATGTAACGCGTTCAGAATGATTTTGAAATCTTTTCTACCAGGTAATCTAGCATCCTTAGTGAATAAATCTGGGCACGTGAAAGAAGTTTGGGAATTTACTAAACAAGCGAGACCGTTTAGAGGGAAGTTCCATAGTCACTATCATCCAAAGGTCAAACAAAGCCATGATCGACCGGATTTAAGCTTAATGGATTAAGAAAAACGAGTTTATATGTGAATCGGGCGCACGGCGGGAGTTCATCTCATGCGGTTCGGTATCCGAGCGGAAATCTCTTCCTCAAATTTGTCTACGTGATACCCATCATGATATCTAAATCCATCATGTGCATTTTCTTATGCCGATGGGATATTGAGATACTTGTGCGGCACCTGTTTCTAGAGAAAATTATACAATAAATCATAAGTCTATTGCATGTCCAATCCCAAACATTCTAATTTTGCCAATTAAATCATAAACTTTTTAACAATTTGTTATTGAGTCTATCCAACAAATTTTAACCAAATTTGCTGACATGGACGTTGGTAGTATCACGTAGGACGACTAGTGCTAACATAAATAATTTTTCATTTTTTTAAATGAAATTCTGGAATTTTGAATTTTCTTTCTTTCTCTTTCTTTTTTTTTTCCTATCAAATCCGCCGACCTTTGTTGACCAGCCCTAGCCTATGACCGATGAGGGCTGGTCAGTGACCTGGTGAGGGTTGGTTGGTGACTTTCGCCAGGCTTGGAAGAAGAAAAGGAAAAAGGAAGAAAAGAAAAGAAAAGAAAAGAAGAAGATGGAAAAAAATATTGTCCGCATTAGCACTAGCCATATCACATAAGACGTTAGTGTTCGTATAATTGATTTCTGACTAAAATTGGCCGTGGACTCAATTGACAAATTATCAAAATGTTTATGAATTGACAAAATTGAAAGGTTTATGATTGAATTAATAAAAGTGTAAAATGTTGAGGAATTTTTGGAAAATTTTATCCTTATTTCTCGTGCCATTTACGTACATGTTCCCACGGACCAAGCGGAGTTGTTTAGGAATTGATGTCCACAACTACACAAGACTAATGCCAGATATCAACGGAGTTCAAGTCAGGCCGATCATGCGCAATGCATCATTCTTTTTCTTTGTCTCCTTTCATTGAGCTTGCACCTTTTGAAATCTATCTTTTGAAAGTCACGTATGCAAATTTTTTACTCATAAGTTGAATTTTATTTACTCAAATAATTGCACGAAAGAACGCCTTTGTTTTCATAAAATAGGTGAATGGCAAATACATGTCTAGTAAAGATTTCTCCTAGTTTTCAGGCGCAATTAGATAAAAGATGTTGAGACTTCTCGCAGTAAGAATCGCATGTCTTTTTATTTTTGTGGTTTAACAAAATCTAGACATTTTGATATTTACTATAAATGTTCGCCCCATGAACAGCATATGTTAATATGTTATGCATGTGTTAGAGCACTTTTGTCCTTATCCAAATATTCTTTGTTTAGGCAATGTTCTTTTCACCTTTTTTTTTTAATGGAATATCTGCATATTTTGTTGTTAATTCATATGATTAAGGATCACACATAGAGAGATTCACGTATCGAAAATTGCAAGATTTTATAAGACAACTGCCAACCATTCTAAAAACTTAAAAGAAAACGCGGTTTAACATTTAAACATAGAAACCTGAAGACTATCGACTAGAATTTGCACAACTTAGTTGAAATCCTTTTATCCAACGTTTGACCCTCTTTCCTTTTGTCACGGCAATGAGAAAATCAAATATTCACATGACATTAGCATATCCGCATTCCTACCCTGCCGTGGGCTAAATGGCGGCAAAGTTGTCGGGCCCAATCGGACGGTTTATAACAATTTTTCCGTGTGAAAGGATAAAGCTCGCGGCATTGTACAAAGGAAAAATTGGGTGGAGAAGAGGCCAAGTTCAAAGCAATGAGCAAATTTTCAAATGATTTATATTCGAAACATTCCCTGACTGTGGAAATTAAGTTATGCTTGTGTCAAATATAAAGAAGCAGACGGACAAATAAACATAGGGAGTTTTAGTAATTTTATAGTCATTATTCTGCCTAAATAAATCTAGAAAGCGCTATTAACAACGCTTTTGCAGTAATTATTCTGCCAAAAATCGAGGACCATTATTATGTCTGGTGTAGTTCCTACATTAGATAAATCTTGTGCATGTCATGGCTTTATGTGACATTTGAATTTTCACTCGATAAAATAGTAAACTCCGAAGACTCAACGGTCCACACTATGTTAACAAGCTCATCGTCGAACTATGCAATTCGCATCATCATCATGTCATCACCGAGCAACATAATTTCCACCCCATTCGATGGCACATCTACATCACCGAGCCGCCACTGCTACCTCATCATCAACACTTCAATGTTGATTTCCATCGTGCGACGTCACCCCGCTTTCCAGTCGACATAACCTTCGGCAGTTGCAAGAATCGCTCGACGATCGGCTCAGACGGCCAGCTCCATCTCAGCGCCGCACGTCCATCAAGCCAGCAGCGAGCGACAACAGTCCCAGCGCACGGGAGGTGCGTTGGTCAGAGCAGCCCGTGTCGTCTCCTCCCTTTACCGTTTCTTAAGCTGCATGAGTCAACAACAGAAAGTGGTCGTTCCCTCCCTCCGTCACATGAAGACTCGCGTGCTCCCTCCCTACTGCTGCATTTAGCCTCGAGCAACACCTCATCTAACGGCGTGAAATGCTGCAGCAGAGTCAACTTTGAAGACCGCTCAAGAGAGGACGACACTGCTTCAAAATAGTCGGTGGACGAAGAACAAAAGAGCCAAAGATATAGAAAGGAAAAACTGTCATTTCTCCCCCATCGCATGACCCACATATCCGCCCATCCTCTGCACTGTTTCTCTCCAGCCTTCAACCACAGATAACAGAGGAGGTGCAACCGTTCAAGTCAGCCATTTGCCAGGTCGCAACCACTATTCATGAGAACCCGAGGCAAGTAGATATCCTTCGTTCTATCCTATATCGATCATTTGTCATGTGGTGAGAAGAGTTTCCTCAGAAATCCTTTGAATCTAGTGATTCCAGAGATGCTAACACCTAATCACAAGTTTCAAACAAAGTTATATAGTTAGAAAGATTAATTCTTAAGTTGGGTTTGTGTATGGTTATAGGAAGGTTATATGTTGAATAGGCGTACATACTTGGACTAAAAGTACTGAAGGCTGAGCCAAAAATAGGAAAAGATTGTCAGGACAGGTTCGGTTTAGTCTGACCTTCAATTTTGCTAATTTTGTATTGACCTGTGTGAGGTGAATTTCATCGGGCGTTGTTCTATGACATACTTTAATTTCATAACTTTTGGACTTCATGCGACAAAAATATATTTGAAAAACTAGTGAGTTTGAAATCTATTTTTAAGATTACTGAATCGACCCCACCTTTTCATTTTCCACAAATTTTTCGATTAAGAATTCTAATACGTGTCATTCATGACAGTTGTAGAGTACACCCTAAACTACAACATAGTAAATTTTTAGAATTTTTCAAAGTTTTTTGCTTGGCAAAACCCTATTATGTTAGAGTTTGTCATGTATGAAGATGCCCTATGATTCCAGTCGATTTTCAAAAAATGGTGTAGGGTTGTATACCGAATTAGGCCTCAGTTCCTCAAGGAAAATGTCTCTTTAGATCTCGTCTATCTTATATTAAAGTTTCATAATTTTTTAAACTCCTTTATTTAGACAACAGTTGTCATTTTTAAAGGATAACAAAACGCCTTATAAGGCTAGTTTAAGGTCTAGGATATAAAATTCTTCTTACAGTTCATCTACTATAAGCATAGGTGAGTTTATATTAGTCTAGGGGATTACCGATGATTAATAATTCATTAGATCCACTCTTGAGTTCCTTAGTAGTAGTAATGCCAATGTTATTTTTAAATTGAATTATGGAATTGCTGCATTATGATATGGATGTGTGATTGGAAATACCATTGGTCCTTAATATGATGATGCCCTGGGTCATAGTAGGGATGCTTGGAGGGCTAACTTTGTTCCTTCATATGCCTAGAGGTATAACGCATTTCTCTTAGATGTCCTCACGATGTCAGATGGGTGCGAGATGCCCAGGGGCTAATGTGGTTCCCCATATGATGATGGTAGCAAGAATTCTTATCAATTATAACCTTAGTACCTTTAAATTGAGCTACTGAATACCTGTTGGAAAAAGCTATTGCTTCTATTGATCTATTATATTATTTTGAAAATGTTCTCAAGTAAGTTGATAATTTACTATACTTTATATTGAGGTTTTCCTTATCAACACGGTGATTGATTTATGTAGTATAGTCTGGTGGACAATTTGCTTGTTGAGTTTAGGGTTAGTGGTTGTTGACTCTATTATTTCGGATGAATAGAAATATCAATCCCACCTGCCTCCCATATAGTCTGTTACAGAGTTTTGGCTGACTTCACTTGACATGAGGATGAGTTTATAGACCTTGGTTTCTTGAATACTGTGTTTATCCAAATCACGTCTCATATGACCGTGGACATAGGGGCTCCAACGTGGCCTGTAATTCTTGGTTTCCTTGGAATGTGCGTCCGCATCAATGGGTGCACGGTTGGCCCCCTCCCGCTATACAATGACGAACTAGGGAATGGAGGCAGCCTCACTAAGTAGAAGGGAGGTAGGAGGATCACTGGATTTTTGGAACTTTGAAGATTTTGATGAAGCTAGGGGGCCAAGGTTAGGCAACCACGTATATAGCTGGGTTGGGATGAGATGACCGACTTATAGCCAGGTGTAGCCAATAGTACTGACCCTTTTGAATTCCTCAGTTAACCAACTTGTTGCCTAAGATATATATATATATAAGAAATGAAGTTACCCTGTTTGTAAAAGTCCGCAAGCATCTTTGGGTCATTTTAGTCAATTACGCTTATGCATGCTTAAGAAAAAGTGAAATGAATAAGATAATTACGCTATGTTAGCTGTGACGTGTTGGGGGCGTCACACTTTCTAAACAACGTTATAAGAATTATGGTTTCAGATTTCAAAGAAATATTATATATGGCCAAGAGGATGAAAATACCCATGCTAAATAATAACACGGCTCCATTAATTTCAAAACTAAGCGTGCATCACTAAATAATAAAAAAATGTGGTACCCAAATGACAATTTCAGGATCTATTATTGCCGAAATCACATATGTATGTATCCTTCGCCGGGCGTTTCTTCCCTTGACGTAGGAGACAAGTAGAAAAATTTTCCTTTGCCAATGCGAATCTTATTCCTCCATCGTGGAGAAGATGAGATCCTGCTGTTGCCCAATCCGAGTAGAAAATTTTTCCTTTGCCAATGCGAATCTTATTCCTCCATCGTGGAGAAGATGAGATCCTGCCGTTGCCCAATCCAAGGCAAAAGTGCGACGACCACATAAAGAAATATGGGGTTTTAGTGGGCAAATTTTCCAATACGGAAAAGAATACTCGATACATAATTATTACGTGTCGATGTTCCGATGAAATCCTCATTCAAAAATGGGTAGACCTAGACATACTCAACTCTATGCATAAATCCGTAGGGATAAGCAGGACAACATGCTCACAGAGATTTACATGTCAAATATTCATATGTTGCGGTGGTTCACATGTTGAAGCTTTAAATAAAATAAAAATAAAAATAAAAAATAAAGTCAAGCAAATATCTTCTTTGGGTTCGGCTTCTTCCGTTCATGGTCCGCTCATGCTTTTATAACGTTTGGGTTTGTTTGGTGAGAAGGAAAAATTATACTATGTAATGTGATTCTTAAATTTTAATTTAATTTATGATATGATTTTTGATTTTTTTTTTCAATATAATTCATGAACTTTTTATATATCTTTAATTTAATCCTAAAAATATTTAATATTATCTATAATTTTGAATTAATAAAATGGTTATATTAAATATTTTTATATAATTTAAAAATTATATTGAATATATATTAAAAATAATAAATTAAAAATTTATGGATGAGCACTAATCTTGCAAGATAAAAGGCTTGATTTGACAAACCCACAATCAGAAGCCGACAAAAAGTACAGCCCGATGCCACATCAACCGTGCACTATCCCCGGTCGTTTGGAATTTCTTTATGTCACCTAACCCTAACGAATAAAGAATTAAAGATGGACTGACATGGAAAAGGCACAGTTCCATCATCACTTTCGTCCAAAAGTTGAAGCCATTGTCAACACTCAACAGAAGATTAAGCCCGTTCAATGAAGAAAGAGTTTACGGGTGATTGGGTGAATGAGACACCCGGGAGTTCATCTCATGCGGTTCAATATCCAAACAGAACTCACTTCAAAAGTTCATTTATGTCGCTGGTAAATTGAAATATTTTTTTTATTTTAAGCACTCAACTACTTTTCATCGGATGCAATAGTTCTTTATCTATACTCATCAGTAATCATCAGAGACGTGCATTTTTGTGCTTCAAAAAGCGAAACCTATCGCGCGTTTATGTCTTAAATAGTTCGACCAGTTTTTTCCATCCCACTATCTACTTCATTTCCCGACAAGACTAATTGCGAAGTCTCTCGACATTTCTTGTCAAGTGGATCTTGTGAAGTGTGTTTTGAGTTTTGTCGTCTCTATGGTTGCCCCTCCTTAGTAATTATTGCTTGGGGAAATCCAATAAAGTAAGACTAACAAAGGAGACGAAGATGTTACAGTAGTACTACCGAATGTGAGTGGGGTTAGTATCCGAATAAAGCGGACAATATTCAAGCTTCCAATCTTATTATACGATTTAATTTATTAATCTCATAGACAAGTCTTGGGATATAAAACGGCACTCGTTTTCTTCGTATCTAATGATCATGTCCCTCGTCATCCATACATCATCGTTCATGGTTCGCTGGAATGTCCTTGTCCTACCGACCAGGTAACCTAGTCATCCCTGAGCATCTCTCACCGCATAAATCAAGGCCATAGTTGTCTTTTTCTACCCAACCTGCTGTACGAAGTCGGTCGCATGTCACGCCAGTTCTAACGAAGGACACAGAGTTCAAGAAGACAAAGCTCGAAAGGATTCAACAACCGTGGCCGATGAAGAAACCGGAGCTCATCTTGATCCCAGCACCAGGCGTGGGTCACGTCATCTCGGCCCTTGAGTTTGCGGCCCGCTTGCTCGGCCACGACCCCCGAATCTCCATCACCGTCCTCGCAATCAAAGCGCCCTTCAATTCCCACTTGGATGCTTACACAAAGTCCCTCGTCGCCTCGCAGCCGCGCATCGCCCTCATCGACCTCCCTCCCGTCGACCCACCACCGCCCGAGCTCCTGCGCTCCGTCGAACACTATGTCACGGTCTACATCGAGAGCTACATCCCGCACGTCCAGAGAGCAGTTGGGGAGATACAAAGTTCCCGGTCCGATTCCGGGTCGGACCGGTCCGTGGCGGGGTTCGTCCTGGATTTCTTCTGCACGTCCATGATTGACGTCGCCGACGGGTTCTCGCTTCCTTCTTACATTTACCTTACCAGCAACGCGCACTTCCTAGACCTCATGTTCCACTTGCCAGCTCGACACGACCAGATCGGGAGAGAGGCCCGACTGTCCGATCCGGACCTGCCTCTTCCCAATTTCGCAAACCCAGTTCCGGTGTCTGTGTTGCCGTCGGCAGTGCTTGACGGGGAAGCCGGCGGCTATGCGGCCTACGTCAAGCTGGCTCGTAGGTTCAGGGACGTCCGGGGAATCATGGTGAACACGTTCATGGAGCTGGAGCGGTCCGCCCTCGGCTCGTTTTCTGGAGGAAGCTGGGACGGGCCGGCCGTGTATGCGGTCGGACCGGTGATCGACCCGAAGGGTGTGCCGGATCCTTCTCTGGACCGGGCTCACTGGGAGAAGATCCGGGAGTGGCTGGATGAGCAACCGCCGTCCTCGGTGGTGTTCCTGTGCTTCGGGAGCTTAGGGAGCTTCGATGCGGATCAAGTGAAGGAGATCGCTTCCGGAATCGAGCGAAGCGGGCATAAGTTTCTGTGGTCGTTGCGTCCGGAAAGTTCACAGTCGCAGCTTCCTGTTGGATTCCTGGAGCGAATGCGAGGAAGAGGGATCATATGCGGGTGGACCCCACAGGTTAGTCTTAAGTCTTTTTAATTAACGACTACGTGTTTATCTTTGGTAATGTCTCGTGCTCACTGGTTACAATGACGACCTTGTCAATAAGGTAAGAAGGGAACAAATTTCGTGTAAGTCAATCACATTGTAAAAAGAGAATTGATTGCCTGACAGCCTTTAATTTACTTCTAAGATAATAATTTATTCTGAATTATAAAAATTAAATAATAAATAATTATAAATTATTGTATGGCTCACTTTTTTAAGAATTTATGATTTACAATAAATTATTATTCTCACAATAATTCAAAAACTGTTAGCTAGTCAAATCCTTATAAGAACATGTAAGGTTCCACTAAAAAATACAAGGTTTTTGTATAATCTATACTGTCATTGATTTTGTCTATCATATCACTAGCAAAATTAGATCTATATGATATTTTCTTGTTTTTGTGTGAAATATGAGTAAATCCGTGAATAGGTGTCGATGGGGCTAAAACATAATTGGGCGAGTATAGGGAAATAAATGTCCTTCGTTTAACCCCCCTCCCCGATCATTTGAAGGATAAAAAGTTAATATTTTATCAATCATGTGCATTTCTAGGTGAGGACTGTTAAATCTTGTACCACATTTAATCTGTCTAAATATTTGTTGGTTTATGAAGTAGATATAAAGTAAGTTAAAATTCGAATAAATGATCCGAATACAAAAGAATTCACATCAACGGCGTCGTATACCTAGTCTATCCACGATATATATTTGTTTTTCAATTGTTGAATTAATCTTGTTATTTGAGAGCTTTATATGATACTACATGGATGATCTAACATGGTAACCCAATCCTAACTTTTCAACAATGAGATTCTGTTTAAGCTATATAGTCTCATTTATGATGTTTGATGTAGTTTTGATGAACTTCCGCCTCCCACACGATATCTCAATTCATAAAAAAGGGCGCATGTTCGATAGTAAAATAATTAGCATGCATTAAAAAATGTATCGAAGTATGATCAACTAAAAATACTTTTATTTTAATTTACATTCGGTTATGTAATTCTTAGAGGTGAGCATATGCTAAACAGCTTATTGGGTCCACTCAAGCATAGTCGGCCCAAAAGGCAAAACGAGTGGGCCTAGTAAATTTCTCCTTTGATTCTTACACACTTGGCTGCGGAATTGGCCAGTTCAAACTCGATCAATTCATATAAGACCTGAGAAAGGTTTAGTCCAAGTACTCGGCTCCATCGTTCGGCAATTAGACTTGGTCATTGGGCAGGCCTACGGAGGATTGGGCCGGTTCTCCTCGGGCTCGAACCTTTAGGAATCCCACCGAGGCTTGGACTTGCAGGCCCAAGCCTACCCAAGGGAAAAATATTGTGGGTCCGAACCGCCCATGTGTCCTTTTTTCATTTTTTAATATTTCAGAAAAAATTTAAAGAATTATGAAAAATAGATGATCAATAATTTTAGGGTCTTGTGTTATTTCATTTTAATACTCTATCTATGAGTCTATATTTCTATTCTACATTAGAAAATTGAGCTTATTTTATCCGGTTAGAGTTTTATAAATGTTCAATGTCAAAGAAAAACTTATTAATAAAATATAATTCATCAATAATTTAATAAATATATAGAAACGCCGGCCCCCTAGGCCCTTACCCAGGCGTAGCTTGCTCACTAACAGTACTAAAGTTTTTGCTAGGCTGAAAAATAATGGGCAGGCAGGCATGTTGCTCGCCCATTGATCAAGTCTACTAATAATTATCTAAAATAAAAAATTGCAATAACATTGATATTATTTGGTGTAAACGTATGAAACGTGATATTTTTCAAATGCTCTTTATTTTTCAGTAGATAACTCAAGAAGTAAACGCAATTCAGTAGTTAGATATTTTTTTTTTTTTGGTCAGTCCTACTCTATTCCTACTCTACACTCACTCGCAGACTCGCGCCCGCTGGCGGGCGTGGGAGTCGCAACCCACTCTCGAAACTTACGCGTCCCTATCCCTATCCCCCCCTTAGATATTTCTTGTAGACTTTCTTAGCTCATAACTGAATAGGCAAGTGCCTATGATAATGCGTTATACTATCACTGACATAGGTGGAGGTGCTGGGACACGCAGCCATTGGTGGGTTCGTATCTCATTGCGGTTGGAACTCCATCTTAGAGAGCTTGTGGTATGGAGTGCCGATCGTGACGTGGCCCATATACGCAGAGCAGCAGCTGAACGCCTTCACGATGGTGAAGGAATTGGGCTTGGCGGGGGAGCTGAGGCTGGACTACAAGGGGCAAGGCATTGGTGGCCATCTGGTGCCAGCGGAGGAGATAGAGAAGGCCGTCGGACGCTTGATGGGCGACGGTGCCGCAGAGACGAGGAAGAAGGTGAGGGAAATGAGGGAGGCGGCGAGGAATGCTGTGAAGGAAGGTGGGTCTTCGTATGATTCAATCGGAAGGTTGATTCAAGACGTCATCAGTAACATTGAATAAAAAGCTCAATTGTAACCGTCATGTATATGTCACTTTGATCATGCTGTCCCAGCAATATGTCCTGCTCTTTTGTTTAACAAACATCCTTAGTAATTTGTCTGAAGTTTATGAAATTACCATTTGACTTGGAGGGTGGGGGGCATTGGACTTGATTCTAATTTCGCATCGCTCACTAGAAGAATAAATTTTAGCAAGTCATTGTATTTGTTTTGCTTGGCAACCAAGATGGCGGAGCTATAAGTTACTGATAATTTACCTAGGGCCCGTTTGGTTCGACTTTGGGGAAATGCCCTTGGGAGAATGCAAATAGTTTTGAGGTAAAAGAATTTTCCGAAATGCTAAACTGTTTGGTAAATTATAACTGAAAAGTACTTTAGGGAAATGCAAGACTTTTTGGTAAACATATATTTGAAAAGCTCTTTAGTGTGACCAAATTAAGTTTTTTTTTTTTGTAAGAACCAAATTAAGTTTTTAGTTTTAATATTTTTAAAATTGCAAAAAAGAAACAATGACTATATAACATTTTACATTTTCATATTGAGAGTAATGTAAAAGATATATATTAGTAAATTTATTTAAAAATTATATTAAAAGAAATTGATTATAGATTAGGTACAAAGCTCAAATTTTGGCCTAGGGTTCTTTTAGGTTTGTTTTCAACTTTGAATAATTTTTTTTTAATTATTGTAGTTTTAATCATGTTCGTTAATTAATGATCATTCTAGTGTATTGATAAAAAGTTAGGCTATTGATTGTCAAAAGATAAAAAAGACAACAAAAAGGTGAACCCAACATTTGCAAAGGGTTATTATTATTATTTTTAAAAATAAAAATAAAATCCAATGAAACTTCATTGCCAATCAACGACGGTTGGGGTGTGGGGAAGATGATTGATTTTTTTTTAAAAAAAAGTCAACGGATGAATAGTAAAAGTGGACTTGCATTTTAAAGGCCAGCATTTGGCTAAGGACACCTCCAAATTCTGAACCAAATATCTAAATTTTTTCCCAAGGGGCTTTCGGGGCTGAAAGCCCCTTGGGAATGCTGAACCAAACGGGGCCCTAGACTAATGAGTTATGAGCTTCTCATGACTAGATTAATGATATGGTGAGCCTTGTTTGATTGATCTAACACAAGCGAGACTCCTAATACATTAGTTCCTCTGCTTCTAGGTAGATGAACTTGCATTTAGCTGTTCCTTTATTAAGTTCCTTCTGAGGAGATGGATGACTTATGATGCATTGGATGATAGATTGAAATCAACCCGAGAAAAGAATCAATAAGATGTTATTTATATCCTGAAGCAAACACCTCTATAGTTGAAATAGAAAGGCATTTATACGGCTTAAGGACATAGAAATAACAAATTATATGCATGAATCGGTAAGCTTGCATTTTGCGTTTACATTCACACTGGAATAAACTCAAAAGGAATTAAAATTGCAACAGGAGAAGTCAAATCCTCTTCCTAATCCTACATGCCATGCCTAAAATACTTCTTTTTGACAACACATAACTTGGATAATGCATTCATCATGTCCATGCACTCAATTGGAAGTTTTGCCGAGCAGAGGACTCCAATTCTCATTATGTCAACAATGTTTTCCTCAAATCTTACCGTGTCGGCATTATTAATTTGGCTATCACCGATCCTTGCAGGATACTCCACAAATAGTAGTGAAGGGTCTAGGAACTTCACCAAGCTTTCGTGCTGAGCAGTCTTGACGAATTCATGGAGGGTCCATCCATCTTTGAACATAACTTCAGTAGGTCTTATTCTAGTGAACATCTCAAGCAATAGTATCCCAAAGTTGTGCACATCTCCCTACAACGATGAAGTACTGCCGAGGCCATATTCTAGAAAGCAACATCGGCTTTGTCGTGTCAGATGGGTACTTAACTTTGGAAATCCATTTTCTTCACTAGAGTTTAGCATTTTGAATAAGTTGTTAATTTGGACCCATATGAATAGAAAGCAGAAGGATTAACATACTTAGAGCCACATAGCCAATGGTTCCTTGTAATCCATTAGAGCTTGCTTGACATTGAGAAGCTCCTTGGTTTGTGCTTCCACAAAGAAATCATGCTAGCCCGAAATCACACACTCGAGCTACCATGTCGTGATCAAGAAGAACGTTGCTTGGCTTTAGGTCGCCATGTACAATGCTCGTCTAGCAATGGTGGTGAAGATATTCAATGGCAGAAGCTGCATCAATGGCAATGTATAACCTCTAGTTGAGACTAAGGTTTGGCATGTTGAGTGGATTTTCGCTGGGGTGCAACCACCACTCTAGACTACCATTTCCATCAGGTCATACACTAGAGCCTTAAATTTTGCGCCTTTGAAATTAATGATTGAGCAAATAGTGATGATGTTAACAAGATTTCGGTGGCGTACGTTTCTTAGCGCTTCACATTCTGCCAAGAAACTCTTAAAAGCCCCTTTTTGATTTAGGTTGAGCGCTTTCACCACCACCAATCAATTTCCATCTAGGATTCTTCGATACACAGAGTTATGGCTCCCTTGGCCAATCAAATTAGATGGCGAGAACTCATTAGTCGCTTGATAGAGCTTTGCATAGGAAACCTTTGGGAAGCGCTCTTCAGTTGGCAATGCCAGGCTAGGTCTCGTCATAGATTTCCTCCTCCCATATAGAACAGCAACGAAGCATGTCAACATGATTAAAAACGAGATAGTTACTACGGTAGATATTTTCAATTTTGGAATCTTTCTTCGCTTCTTCATGTCACGGACTTTTCATGTAGGAAGTCCAAGTTCCTTGATGCCCCCACATAGTTCTTCGTTTCCCATTATTGATATGTGCTTCATATCTCTGAAAATCCCCTCCTGCGTTACCTCTCATTCAAGGTTCTTAAAGGATAGATTCAACATTTCTAGCATAGTGAAATTCTCGAAATAGATGGGAATTTGACCAGACAATCTGTTTTTTGAGAGATTGAGGTACTCAAGGCCAATCAAGATCCTTAAAGAAGGCGATATACTTCAAAAAAATTGCCGACCATGTCCAAGCTTACCAGCATTGGGCACTAGAAAAAAGTGCTTGGTATTTCTCCAGTCAACCTATTGTGAGAGAGGTTGACTTGCACAATTTGACTCATATTTCCCACTTCAAGAGGTAATGGCCCCGTTAAGGATTTTCCAGCAACTCCAAAATGGAGGGACAGAGAAGAAAGGCCGATGACCTATTTGGGTATTGTACCGTTAAGGTTGTTATTTGATAGCCCCAGTGCTTGCAATTGTCGACACCGTCCAAGGCTAGAGGGAATGTCACCTTCTAATTAATTATATCGAAGGGACAGGCGAAGCAATTGGGTAACGTTTCCAAGAGAGGAAGGAATTGCCCCTGAAATACTATTACCCCATAGGTAAATATAGGTCAAATTTTGGAGCTTACTAATGCCATGGGAAATCTCACCGCTGATGCTATTGTTGTATAACGCCAAGATCTGTAAGCCATTCAGCTTCTTGATTTTTGGAGGGATATTTCCTGTGATCCAGTTTGATGCCAGGCAATGTAAGCAGGTATTTCTCCTCTCAATTTGTTGTAGCCGAAATCTAAATATTTCAATTTAGTGCAGTTGGTTAAAGTGGTGAGGAAGCTTAAGCCGTCAAGTCTTGTTTGTAATTGGTTTACACTAAAAGAAATTTTTGTAAGATCCATCAAGTTTCCAATATTGGTAGGCACACTCCCCGTAAAGCTATTAAATTCAAGATATAGCTCTCCAAGTCTAGTAGCATTAGGCAGCGAATGTGGCACTAGCCCTGAAAATCGATTTTTCCCAAGGTAAAGAAACTGGAGATGTGGAAAATAGTTGCCAATTTTTAAAGAGATTTCACCATATAGGCCATTACCATTTACAGCAAGGGAGAGAAGTGATGTAAGGTGGTTGTATATAAAAGAAGGGATGCATCCTGTTAATTTATTAAAACCTATATGTAAGAATTCTAATCTTGAGATGCTTCCAAGCTCAGCTGGTATTCGACCTCTTAGGTTATTTTGTTGCAACTCCAACTTTACAAGTGAAGATCCATTCCCCAACCAATTTGGAATTCCCCCAGTAAGATTGTTCCTTCCGACGACAAAAGCAATGAGTTCTCTCTCAACTAAATACCGAAGCTCATCAGTTATCCTCCTGCTAAGCCAATTAGAGCTCAAATAGAGTAACCGCATACTTATGCAAGATGATAAATTCCTTGGTATCTCCCCTCCAAGTTCATTGTTGAACAAGACTAACCTTTTCAGTCTAAACAACCTTCCGAACTCTTCTAGAATGTTGCCTCGGAGTCAATTTGCCCACATATCAATTCGTCTCAAGAAGGTGAGATTGCCTATGTCAAGAGGTATTGCGCCAACAAGCTTTTAATTCATCAAGTCGAGGGTGATGACTCTTCCCGCATGGCGACGACTGCAAAAAACTCCTGACCAGTTGCAATGACTAACGGACTCCTACTAGGAACTCATGATCCCTAAAGGATCTTCAATCATCTTGTCCTTGATGGCAAGCAATGCCGCCCTGTCTGTTTCATTTCTCGAATAGGAAGCATAGGTAATACAAGTGTTGGACTGAGTTTGACATACGAAGAGAATGAGGCTGACAAAAGCTGATACTGAATTCATTCTCAAGTTTGGCATAATTGCTTCCATACTTGATCTGTTAAGACAGAGACAACAGAAAGACCAGATGGATGATCTTCATAAGTTCTAACCATAAGCA
Organism: Eucalyptus brandiana; assembly: GCA_014182725.1. NCBI lineage: Eukaryota > Viridiplantae > Streptophyta > Magnoliopsida > Myrtales > Myrtaceae > Eucalyptus > Eucalyptus brandiana. Next base: position 24,014,016 of record CM024677.1, on the reverse strand, counting down.
TTAGATTGATTGTTAAAATTCGGTGCATCCAAAGGCCATAGTTTAGTCCACCCAAAAACTGAACTTTTGTTCAAATTAGCTTTAACTTTGGACGATACTATTCGTGACAACCAAAATCCAATTTGATGCATAGGCAATTTTTAAAATTATTTTTCATTCATTTATCTTTGTGAACGATACAAGCGATTATTTTTTAGAAAAATATTTTTTAGATCATTTATTTTTTACGAAACAAACGGAGCCTAAGTTAAATCTTAATTACCTAAACAATAGTAGGAAAGAACACCTTTGAATTTCATAACATTTGAACACCCCCAAAAAGAAAAATGTAAATTCAACCTGTGGGAATCTTAGACTTCGTACAACTTAGTTGGAATCCTTTATGCAGTGTTTGAGCTAAATCCGTTTCTCACGGCATTGAGAAAACCTAATCCTCATAGGACAACATCAGCATAACCTGTCGTGGATTGAAGAGTGACAAAGTTATCAAGCCCAATCAGACGTTTGACATCAACTCAGACAATCCGACGGACTGTGATTGTTGTCCATCAGTGGTTGACGATGATTGTCAATCAACGAGCTCATAAATTGATTAGACCATTTTTCCATGTGAAAGGCTAAAGCTGGTGGTACCGTGGAAGGAAATGGACATTGGGCCCAGTTCAAAGCAATGACAAAATTTTAATGATTTAGTTTTGAAACTTAGCTATGATTGCGTCTAATATAGAGGAGCGAATTATGGAAATTTTTCCAAGAATGATATATAACAGGAGCACATACATCTAATTTTTTAATCTAAAGTTTAATCGAAGTTGAACGTGAATTTAGGTTGTACTCATGATGAGATTTTCAATGATACCCAATATGCCTAAACCAAAAAGGCGGATATCAAGATATCGTAATTCTTAACGACGACTATCCAATTGTGGGGAGTCACCGTGTGAGAGATATTGATCCCTATCTCAAGATAGATTTGGGATTCAAAATCAATTCATAAATTTTATTTATACAGTGATACGAGATACTATTATAACGTATTTGTGTACGAACTATTCATGTAACTATCTTATAATTATTCGCAATAACTTTGAGATTTGCTCCTTTGTTCGATGAACACGCTTACTAATTCGTTTGAAGTTTATGAAATTACATTCGAGTTGGTAGGTGGTAGGCGTTGGACTTGATTCTAATATTGCATCGCTACTGTTTAGCAAGTCATTGTATTTGTTTTCCTCGGTTACCATGATGACGGAGCACAATTTACTTTAATGAGTTATGAGCTTCTAATGACTAGATTAATGATCTGGTGAGCTTTGTTTTAATTGATCCGATACAAACGAGACTCCTAATACATCCGTCCTTCTGCTTCTAGGTAAATGAACTTGCATTTAGTTATTCCTTAATTAAACTCATTATGAGGAGATAGATTTATGATGCATTGAATGATACATCAAAATCAACCCAAGAAAAGAAGCAATAAGATGTTATTTTTTTTTCCTAAAGCAAACACTTCTATAGTTGAAATAGAAAGGCATTTATCTGTCTTAACAATCTAGAGATAACAAATTCTTTGCCTGTCATGGAAACTTGAAGCAGTAGACTTGCATTTTGCATTTACATTCACATTAGAATAAACTGAAAAGAAATTAAAATTGCAACAGGAAAAGTTAAATCCTCTTCCTAATCTTACATGCCACACCTGAAAAGCCTCTCTCTAACAGCACATAACTTGGATATTGCATTTGTCATGTCCATGCGCTCAATCGGAAGTTTCGCTGAGCAGAGGACTCCGATTCTCATTATGTCAGCAATGTTTTCCTCAAATCTTACCGTGCCGGCATCACTAAGTTGGCCATAGCCGATCCCTACAGGATGCTCCATGGATAGTAGTGAAGGGTCTAGGATCTTCACGAGGCTTTTGTGCTGAGCAGTCTTTACGAATTCATGGAGGCTCCATCCATCCTTGAACATAACATTAGTAGGTCTTATTCCGGTGAACATCTCAAGCAATAGTATCCCGAAGCTGTACACATCTCCCTGCAACGATGAAATACCACCGAGGCCATATTCTAGAAAGCAACATCGGCTTTGTCATGTCAGAAGGGTACTTAGTTTCAAAAATCCATTTTCTTCACTACAATTCAACATTTAAATAAGCTATTAACTTGGACCCAATATGATTAGAAAGTAGAAGGATTAACATACCTGGAGCTACATAGCCAATGGTTCCTTTTAACCCACTAGTGCTTGCTTGACGTTGAGAAGCATCTAGGTTTGTGCTTTCGCGAAGAAATCGCGCTAGCCCGAAATCACACACTCGAGCTACCATGTCATGATCAAGAAGAACATTGCTTGGCTTTAGATCACCATGTATGATGCTCATTTGGCAATGGTGGTGCAGATATTCAATGGCAGAAGCCGCATCAATGGCAATATCTAACCTTTGTTTGAGACTAAGTTTTGGCATGTCAAGCTGATTTTCACTAGGGTGCAACCACTGTTCTAGACTACCATTTCGCATCAGGTCGTAGACTAGACCCTTAAATTCTGCGCCTGTGAAATCAATGCTCGAGCAAACGGTGATGATGTTGACAAGATTTCGATGGCGTATGTTTCTTAGCGCTTCACATTCTGCCAAGAAGCTCTTAAAAGCGCCCTTTTGATTTAAGTTGAGAACTTTCACTGCCACCTGTCGATTTCCATCCAGCATTCCACTGTACACAGAGCCATGGCTCCCTTGGCCAATCAAATTAGATGGCGAGAAGTCATCGGTTGCTTGGCGGAGCTTTGCATAGGAAACCTTTTGGAAGCGCTCCTCTGTTGGCAATGCAACACTAGGTCTTGTCCTAAATTTCCTCCTCCAATACACAACAACAACGAAGCATGTCAACACGATTAGAAACAAGATAGTTACCGCAATAAAATTTTTTAGTTTTGGAAGCTTTCTCCGCTTCTTGATGTCATGGACTTTGCATGTGAGAAGTCCAAGTTCCTTAATGCCCCCACATAGTTCTTTGTTTCCCATTATTGATATGCGCTTTGTATCTCTGAAAATCCCCTCCTGCGGTACCTCTCCTTCAAGGCTATTAAAGGACAGATTCAACATTTCAAGCACAGTGAAATTCTCGAAATAGATGGGAATTTGACCGGACAATCTGTTTCTAGAGAGATTGAGGAACTGAAGGCCAATCAAGGTCCTTAGAGAAGGCGGTATACTTCCTTCAAAAAAATTGCCTGCCATGTCCAAGCTTACCAGCATCAAGCATTGGGACAAAGTGCTTGGTATTTCTCCAGTCAGGCTATTGTCAGAGAGGTCGATTGCCACAATTTGGCTCATATTTCCCACTTCAAGGGGTAATTGCCCTGTTAAGGAATTTTCAGCAACTCCAAAATAGAGGAACAGAGAAGAAAGGCCGATGACCTCTTTGGGTATTGTACCGTTAAGGTTGTTATTTGATAGCCCCAGTGCTTGCAATTGTCGACACCGTCCAAGGCTTGGGGGAATGTTACCTTCTAATTGATTATATTGAAGGAACAGGCGAAACAATTGGGTGACGTTTCCAAGAGAGGAAGGAATTGCCCCTGAAATACTATTATCCCCTGGGTAAAGATAGGTCAGATTTTGGAGCTTACCAATGCCATGGGGAATCTCACCGCCGATGTTGTTGGTGTCTAACCCCAAGACCTGTAAACCACTCAAATTCTCAATTTCTGGAGGGATATTTCCTGTGATTCGGTTTTTTGCCAAGCTTAAGACTTGAAGCGTATTCGTGAAATTGGCAATGGAAGCAGGTATTTCTCCCCTAAAATTGTTGTAGCCGAAATCTAAATGTTTCAATTTGGTACAGTTGGTTAAAGAGGTGAGGAAGCTTAAGCCGTCAAGGCCTGTTTGTAACTGGTTTCCATCGAAATAAATGTTTGTAAGATTCCTCAAGTTTCCAATATTGGCAGGAACACTCCCTGTAAAGCTATTATTATTGAGACTTAGTATTCCAAGTCTAGTAGCATTAGGCAGCGAATGTGGCACTTGCCCTGAAAATTGATTGTCCCCAAGGTAAAGAAACTGGAGATGTGGAAAATAGTTGCCAATTTCTTGTGGGATTTCTCCATGTAGGCCACTACCAACTACATCAAGGGAGAGAAGTGATGTAAGGTTGTATATAGAAGAAGGGATGTGTCCTATTAATTTATTACAACCTATATGTAACAATTCTAATCTTGAGATGCTTCCGAGCTCAGCCGGTATTCGACCTCTTAGGTTATTTTGTTCCAACTGTAAATATACAAGTGAAGATCCATTCCCCAACCAATTTGGAATTCCCCCAGTAAGATTGTTCCATCCGACATAAAAGACAATGAGTTTTCTCTCAACTAAATACCGAAGCTCATCGGGTATCCTCCCGCTAAGCCGATTCAAGGTCAACCAGAGGTACTGCATATCTATGCAAGATGACAAATTCCGTGGTATCTCCCCTCCAAGTTCATTGTTGAAGAGAACTAACCTTTTCAATCTGAACAACCTTCCGAACTCTTCTGGAATGTTGCCTCGAAGTCGATTTTCCCTCAGATCAATTCGTCTCAAGAATGTGAGATTCCCTAAGTCAGGAGGTATTGTGCCAATGAGCTTTTGATTCATCAAGGCGAGGGCAATGACTCTTCCCGCATGGTGACGACTGCAAGAAACTCCTGACCAGTTGCAATGACTAACGGACTCCTTCCAGGAACTCATGATTCCTAAAGGATCTTCAATCATCTTGTCCTTGAAGGCGAGCAATGCCGCCCTGTCCATTTCATTTCTGGGATAGGGAGCATAGGCAATACAAGTGTTGGAGTGAGTTTGATATATGAAGAGAATGAGGCTGACAAAAGCTGATACTGAATTCATTCTCAAGTATAGCATGGTTGCTTCCATACTTGATCTGTTAAGACAGAGACAATAGAAAGACTAGATAATTGTCTTCTTAAGTTCTAACCAGAAGCATTAGATTGACTATTTAAACCCAATGCATCCAAAGACCACAGTTTAGTCCACCAAAAACTGGACTTTTGTTCAAATTAGATTCACCTTGGACAATACTGTTCATGACAACCAAAATCCAATTTGATGCATAAGCAATTTCTAAAAAAAAAGTGTTCATTTATTTATCTTTATAAGTGATACAATTGATCATTAAAAAAAATTATTAGATAATTTATTTTTTGCGAAACAAACGGAGCCTAAGTTAAAATCTTAGTTTCCTAAACAATAGTAGGAAAGAACACCTTTGAATTTAATAACATTTGACCCCCCAAAGAAAAATGTAAATTCAACCTGTTGGAATCTTAGACTTTGTACAGCTTAGTTGGAATCCTTTATGCAGTGTTTGAGCTCCATCCTTTTCTCACGGCAATGAGAAAACCTAATCCTCATAGGACGGTGTCAGCATAACCCTGCCGTGGGTTAAACGGTGGCAAAGTTATCAAGCCCAATTAGACGTTTCACATCAACTTAGACAATCCAATGGACCGCAATTGTTGTCCATCAATTGTTGATGATGATTGTCAATCAACAAGCTCATAAATTGATTAGACAATTTTTCCATGTGAAAGGCTAAAGCTCGCGGCGCTGTGGAAGGAAATGGACATTGGACCAAGTTCAAAGCAATGAGCAAATTTTCAATGATTCAGTTTTGAAACTTAGCTATGATTGCGCCTAATATAGAGGAGCGAATGGGAATTTTTTCAAGAATGATAAAGAAGAGGAGCGTAGACGTCTAATCTTTTTATCTAAAGTTTGATCAAAGCTGAGCGTGAATTTGGGTTATACTCATTATGAGATTTTCAATGATACCCAATATGCCTAAATCAAAAAGGCAGATCTCAAGATATCATAATTCTCAACGACGATCGTCCAATTGTGGGGAGTCACCGTGTCAGAGATATTGATCCCTATCTCAAGATAGATTTGGGATGCAAAAATCAATTCAGAAATTTCATTTATAGAGTGATAGGAGACACTATTATAACGTATTTGAGTACGAACTATTCATGCAACTATCTTATAATTATTCGCAATAACTATCTTATAATTAATAGCCAACTGCGTCATGATGATTGGGACCCTGAAGAGGCCATAAGAAGATGGAAGTCAATTGATAAATTCAGATATTAAGTTCATTTTGGGGACAATAATACATCTAGCGGCACTTGACTTGACTAATTGTCGAGAGTATAGAAGACAAGAATAAAGCGGAAAAAAATTGAGTAATTTCTGTATATTTTGTGTTGCATAATGAATGGTACATGAGCCTATTAACATATTAATCAACGTATGCTCAATCAAAGGAAGATATTAAGAATCTCCTCAGGCATAATCATGAGAAACATTAAAAAAAATCAAGGAAATTATCCTAGAAATCTCTACCATTACTAGATAAAATACTATAAATTTTGATCTGAGCGGAGTTAGAGAATCCATAATACCAATTTGAAGAACTACCCCAGAGTACAAGGTTGTTATTTATTTGTTTATTTATTGCCATTTTTATGGCCCCAACTTTGTTTTCGTAATTTCAGTCAACTTTTATATTTTTGGGCCAATTTTCTGCATTCATTTTAAGTCGTTCAGTTTTTTTGTTATCTTCAGATTTCCTTGTCTACTTAGAGTTAATTTTCAAGAATTCCCAGGATTTTGTAACTCTTTATATTTGGTAATTATACAATTTCCATTTGGTGTTTTAGTTCCTTTTTATCTTACTTCAAGGTCAAACAAAGCTTGCTTCAAATGAGTCTTGGGGAAATGCAAATGCCTATAATCTAAAGCTCGTTGGGGAAATAGAAATTATGTTTGGTGAAAAATCCTTTGTAAAGCTATTTTGTCCTAAATAGTGTTTGGTAAATATTTTTTGCAAAGGGCTTTTGGGTCTAATTTTTATTTTTTATTAAAAAATAAAATCCTCCATCAAAGGGTTAAGGTCGCAGCAAGCCAAATTTAGCGTCGAGGGCCGTCACCCAAGGTTGGGCGACCTTAGCGAGGGTTGCACAACCCCAAGCAATGAGGCTTGAGGTCACGCAACCCCAACAACGGTCAATTGGGTTGCGACGCCTAAGGTCGCACACATTAGATTGACCATTTAAATCCGATGCATCCAAAGACCATAGTTTAGTCCACCCAAAACCTGGACTTTTGTTCAAATTAGCTTGAATTTGGATAATATTGTTCGTGACAACCAAAATCCAACTTGATGCATAGGCAATTTCTAAAAATATTTTTCATTCATTTATCTTTATAAGCGATAAAAATAATCATTTTTAGAAAAATATTTTTTAGATCATTTATTTTTTACGAAACAAATGGAGCCTAAGTTAAATCATAGTTTCCCAAATAATAATAGGAAAGAGCACCTTTGAATTTGATAACATTTGACCCCCCAAAGAAAAGTGTAAATTCAACCTATTGGGATCTTAGACTTTGTACAACTCAGTTGGAATTCTTTATGCAATGTTTGAGCTCCATCCTTTTCTCACGGCAATGAGAAAATCTAATCATTATAGGACAGCGTCAGCATAACCTGCCGTGGGTTAACTGGTGGCAAAATTATCAAGCCCAATCAGACGTTTGACATCAACTCAGACAATCCAACGAACCACAATCGTTGTCCTCAATGGTTGATGATTATTGTCAATCAATGAGCTCATAAATTGATTAGACAATTTTTCCATGTGAAAGGCTAAAGCTCGTGGCGTTGTGGAAGGAAATGGGCATTGGGCCCAGTTCAAAGCAACGAGCAAATTTTCAATGATCTATTTTTTAAACTTAGCTATGATTGCGCCTAATATAGAGGAACGAATGATTGAATTTTTCCAAGAATGATAAAGAAGAGGAGCACATATGTCTAACTTTTTTATCTAATGTTTGATCAAAGTTAGCATGCATTTATGAGTAGTGCCGTAACGCGTGCTAACTCTACACTGGGTCTTTCACTCACCCTCACTCACCCTAGGAGCGGGTGACTACTATACTAGTCTACCCGATGGTAGTGGAATCCACCTTCCCCACCGTAAGGCCCTCAAATTCCCTATTTATCTTTGTCTTCTCAACGGAGAGGGAATAGGGAATACTGAAGACAACGTGGGGTCCCCCACCCATTAGCGGATCTTCCGCATGTTTCTTCCTTGAGCCTTTTAAGGACCTACTCAAGTCCAACGTCAAGATAACCTACTATGGGTTAAATGGTGACAAAGTTATCAAGCCCAATCAGATGTTTGACATCAACTCAGACAATCCAACGGACCACGATCATTGTCCTCAATGGTTTATGATGATTGTCAATCAACGAGCTCATAAATTCATTAGACAATTTTTCCATGTGAAAGGCTAAAGCTCTTCCGTTATGGAAGGAAATGGACATTGGGTCCCGTTCAAAGCAATGACCAAATTTTCAATGATCTAGTTTTGAAACTTAGCTACGATTGCGCCTAATATAGAGGAGCGAATCATGGAACTTTTCCAAGAATGATAAAGAAGAGGGGCACCGATGTCTAACTTTTTTTTATCTAAAGTTTGATCATAGTGGCGCCTAATATAGAGGAGCGAATGATGGAATTTTTCCAAGAATGATAAAGAAGAGGGGCCCATACGTCTGACTTTTTTTTATCTAAAGTTTGATCATAGTTGCGCCTAATATAGAGGAGCGAATGATGGAATTTTTCCAAAAATGATAAAGAAGAGGGGCCATACGTCTGACTTTTTTATCTAAAGTTTGATCAAAGCTGAACGTGAATTTGGGTTGTACTCATTATGAGATTTTCCATGATACCCAATTTGCCAAAATAAAAAAGGCAGGTCTCAAGATATCACAATTCTCAATGATGATTGTACAATTGTGGGGAGTCACCGTCTCAGAGATATTAATCCCTATCTCAAGATAGATTTGGGATGCAAAAATCAATTCAGATATTTTATTTATAAAGTGATACAAGACATTATTATAACGCATTTGAGTACGAAATATTCAGGTAACTGTCTTACAATTATTTGCAATAACTTTGAGATTTAATTGCGCGAATTATTATTATTATTTTTCACATTCTCGACATTACTTACTAAAACAGAAATGAAAAGTGATGATGAGAAGACCAAGCAACTAAAAACATTTTCCTCGGCAAGCCCATCTTGATGGATGAACGGATAAAAGAAAACCACGATTGGGCCGATTAATGTTGAGAAAATATAGAAGCTGGGAGACCTTTGTTGAGCCCACAGCCTTTTGGGCTAAATTTAAAACTTGGAGGGACCCAAGTGAAACCGCCCTAAAAAGTCATGGCATTGAAAGTTTGTTCAGTAGCTTCTATAATTTGAGAAATTTGCATGACTAAATTAATACACAGATAAAAAAAAAAAAAAATATATATATATATATATATAGCCACAATGAAATTTAAAATAATCACATTCTAAAACAATCATGATCTTTAGATGAAAAGTAGCAAGCAATCTAGCTCTTTGAATCAGAAAGAAACGTTGCTGGATGAGAATAGGAGTTTCTTTCTAGAAAATTGGAGCAATTACCGTATGCACCTTAATCTCAATCATCCATATGGGTCCTATATGATGGCTGCGCTACTCAATGGTTGAGATGGGGCTAGTTCACATGGTTTGAGTCCATATAAATTTTTTTCGGGAGATACGGACCACTAATTCCGTCTTATTTGTTGTTTCCTCAGCACAATTGATCATAAGATGATCGGTTCATCTTGGCTCAAAGATGGCAAATCATGTCAAATTTGGATTGTGTCACCTTTGGATTTGGACTAGATAGACTTAATTCACTCATATTGACTTGTCTAGTTCATGCAGTACAATAGAATTTATTTGCGGTCGATCCAAAATAAGCCCAACCCTAATCTAGTTGGACAACTACCTTTTGAGAGTAGATTGTTTAAGTCAACTTGCCACCACCGCCACATGGCTTCTATACCTATTGAATCCACATTGACGTAGGCCAAACAAAATTAGCGAACAATAGATTTGGAATTTTTGAAAAGCCAAAAATTATAGATCTAAAGTAGCAAATTACTATTTTATGTGGCCAAAAAATATGCAAGCAAACTATCAATGATAAGTTTGATTTCTTCCAATAAAAATGCACTGAACTTTCAATTTCCGCAATTGACGCGTATGACTAGAATCCAACCAATTTTTTTGAAAAATTGTTGATGGAGCGGACACAAGGCCAGGTGGCATGTCATCAACATGGTGGTGCCATGTCAGCAATTCGTATGAAAAGTGGGTGTATTTCAGTCAACGTACACAAATTGCAAAAAGATTGAAATTTTAATGGATTCAGTTATCAATTACAGTGACCTAATTAGAAATACCGCCGAAATTCATTAGCCACAGACAAAATTCACCCAGCCACTGCATCGTCATATTCTTGTCCGACCTAAAATCCATACGTTGTCCCCACAACCCGTCGCAACCTTCCTCCCCAGTCACCGTCATGCTTCGTGTCCTCTGTCGATGGAGGTGGCCTTGGAGGAGGAGGATTTGGAGATTTGGTCTCATTCGCCGGCCGTTTCTTCCCTCGACAAAGGAGACAAGCAAAATTTTTCTCCTTTTCCAACACGGATCTTGCTTCTTCCATCGTGAGGAAGATGAGATCCTGCCGTTACCTAATTCAAGGCACAAGCCAGACTCGACAACCACCAGGGAAAGAGAGATGGGTTTTCTTTTTTTTGAACAGCAAAACAGCATCAGTTGATTTACTATTTCATATGATGAAACAAAACACTCAGTGCATTAGTACATAATAGATTGAATAAAGCAGGGGATGGATTAGAAATCCAGTCCGAGGGTAAGGAGTTGTTTCGGCAGGCCTTCGCTATCCAATCCGCAGGGCGGTTTGTGCTCCTATTACAATGGGCCAGGGATAGGCCCGGAAGGTGATGGAGTTTTGCCTGGGCCCGGCTCACGATCGGATGTAGTTCCCAAGTCAGTTCAGTTGAAGTCTTCAACGCGTGCACAAGAGATAAGTAGTCAAAATGTACTTGAGGAGAGAGAAAGCTGCGGCTCTCGATAAAAGTTAGGGTTTCGTCCATTGCGATCGCCTCTACCTGAAGAGCCGATGTAGCAGCGACTGGCTTCGCAAAACCATCCACGATGAAGCCTCGGTAATCTCAACATACACATGCGATGGCAACACGGTGTCGGGGAGGTTCTTGCCTCTCAGTGGGTGCTGTGTTATTTTCCGGATCTGGATCGTATGCTGTGTCTATGTTTATATAGATCGTTCCTGGAGGAGGTGGAAGCCAAGCTTTAGATAAGTGTTCAGTGTTCTTCTTGCTGTTCTTTTCTCCGTTTAAAGCGCTGTAACTTTCTGTGAACGCTTCTGCTCTGGCTATTGTTGATTGCGGCTTCGGATTTTGCTGATTAAAAATAAATCGATTTCGTTCCTTCCAAATGCTCCATAACACCCCCGCTATTAGGTTAAATTTTCCCGAGATGACTGGAGTCTGTTGTATGCTGTAGATCCATTCTTCGAATCGGGTAAGGCCGACTCTGGAGATCTGTAGGTGCAGGGGGGCTGAATTCCAGACGTTGGCGGTCCATGGGCAGAGGAGAAATGTGTGCTCAAGCGTTTCTACTTCCTGCTTGCAGAGGGGGCATAACGGAGAAGGTACGATGTTGCGGTGGTGCAAGTTTTCCATTGTAGCTAGGGCATTGTTGCATGCATTCCAGAGAAAAAAGTTTTATTCTGGGTGGGATTGTGGACTGCCATAGGTTTTTCCAGAGATCGGGACTGGCTTGATAAGACGAAGTTGGTTGCTTGTCTTGTGCTATAACAGAGACTTTCCTGAACATAGAATAACCACTCTTTACTGAGTATTCTCCTGTTTTCATGTGCATCCATACCAGTTTGTCATCTTCGTCAGGTAAGCCAATGGGTGTGGCTAGAATTTCCTGCACCCTCCTATCTTCAAACATAGAGGATAGTAGAGGTTCATTCCATGTACCTGTACCTGGACTTATGAGTTCTGAGACTTTTTCTGGTTCATGACTTGATGATGTGCCTCCTATGGGGCCACTTTTTAGCCATATGTCTGTTCTAATTGAAGTGTTTTTTCCATTGCCTATCCTGTGCATGACCTGAGGAGCAACCGAGTCCCTTGCCATGATGATGCTCTGCCATCCCCACGAGGGCCGTGACCCTCTGCCAGCATTCCAGAAGTCGCCATGTGAGTAATACAGCCATTTCCATAATCTGGTTAGCAGAGAGTCTAGGTTTTTAATTATGCGCCACATCTGCTTTGCTAACATTGCTTTATTGAAAGTCTGGAGGTCTTTAAAACCCAATCCCCCTTCGCTCTTCCTGGTTTTCAACAAATCCCACTTCTTCCAATGAATTGCAGCCTTTTTCTCATTGCTTTTCCACCAAAAGGATGTAACCTTTCTCTCTATTGCTTTGCAGATTGATATAGGAATTTTGTATATTGACATCGCGTATTGAGGGATAGCTTGTATTACTGCTTTTAGGAGTATTTCCTTTCCTACCTTGGATAACAATTTTTCCTTCCAGGTGCGCAATTTAGAGTTAACCCGAGCTAAGATCCATGCGAACATGTCCTTCTTGGAGTGCCCCCAGTCTGAAGGTATGCCCAAGTATTTCCCTGTCTTTGTGATTTCCGGAACCCTAAGAGCCGATGCCATGTTTCTCTTGAGAGCTGTAGGACATCCTTTGCTAAAGTAGATGCCTGATTTGTTGAGATTAACTGCCTGGCTTGAAGCGAAACAGTATTGATTTAATATATCAACCAGGTTTTGACACTCAACAATTGTTCCATGCAGGAAGAAAATCGAATCATCAGCAAAGAGTAGATGGGACAGGGTAGGGCAGTGACTATTCAATCTGATTCCTGTGAGCGAACCCTCCTGCACTGCTTTCTTCATCAGAATGGACAACACATTGGCGACAATGATGAAGAGATAAGGTGAGAGTGGATCTCCTTGGCGTAGGCCACGGGTAGGTTTGAAGAAAGGTAAGGGTTCTCCATTAAAGTTGATGCTGAAAGATACTGTGCTCACACATTGCATGATCCATTTTACCCATTGGTCTCTGAAGCCTAGTTTTGTTAGATAGGCCTGAAAAAAGTCCCACTCGATGTGATCATACGCTTTTTGCATGTCTAGTTTTAAGACTGCTTGAAATTTCTTTTTCCTGTTACTAGTTCGAAGTCTATGCAACACTTCCTGTACCATCAATATGTTGTCTTGTATCTGCCTGCCTCCCACAAACGCACTCTGTTCCTCTGCAATGATGTGTGGTAGAATTGGCTTAAGCCTGTTTGTAAGAATTTTGGAGATTATTTTGTATAGGAAGATACAGAGACTGATAGGGCAATAATTCTTCAGTTTTTCAGGCTGTGGTATTTTCGATATCAGTGTGATGAGTGTTCTATTTAATGCAGGGCCTAGATGGCCAATGGTGTAAAAGAGCTGCAGTGTTTGATAAATGTCTTTGGAGATAACTGGCCAATGTTCTTTATAGAAGATCCCATGGAAACCATCAGGACCAGGTGCCTTAAAAGCTCCGAGCTATTGCATGGCTATGGTGATTTCCTCCTCGGTGATTGGAGCCGTTAAGGTATCGTTCATTTGGTCGTCCACTAAAGTAGGAATGTGTTGTATGATAGGTTGCCAATTGCGGTCTCCCACTGATGTGTATAGTCTTTTAAAATACTGTTCTGTCATCCCCTGTAATTGCTTTTCCCCTCTAATCCATGCACCACTCTCATTTTTCAACATTGTTATATGGTTTCTACATCTCCTCTGAATTGTCGTCGCGTGAAAAAATCGAGTGTTTTTATCTCCCCACTTTATCCAACTTATCCTCGATCGCATGCCCCAATACATCTCCTCTTGTCTCCATAGTTGGTCGATTTCTTTAGTTATCTCTTTCTCCTGAGCTGATTCTCCATTTTTTGTTTGCTGTTCATTAGGTTCTGGAGTTCTCCTTTGAGCAAGGTGATCCTCTTCTGTGCATCGCCGAATTTGCTCTTACTCCACTGCACTAACTTCCGTTGTACTTGCTGTAGTTTCTCCACCAGGTTGAGATCCTGTGTAGCGGGGTCATTCCAGGTATCTGCAACTATGTTTTTGCTTTCTGCTTCGTCAGTCCAGTAAGCTTCATATTTGAACTGCTTCAGTTTCCTTCTCTTTGGTTGATCTAGAGATAGCAGGATAGGAGTATGATCTGAGCCTATCGCAGGGAGAGCAGTGCAGTCGGCTTCTGGGTAAGTAATTCTCCATTAAAGTGAACATAATGCCCTGTCGAGTCTCTTTTTCACCAGATTCTCTCCCTCTCGTTTGTTTGACCAGGTGAAGGAGCATCCCTTGCATTCCAAGTCCATCAAGGAGCACTGGTTGACAAAGTCTCTGAAAGCTGTTAGCCTGTAAGTTTCAGCTCTGTACTTACCCTCTTTCTCCCAGTGATTTAGTATTTCATTAAAATCGCCCAAGCAGAGCCATGGTAGCCGGTAATGCACACTAGCTGAATAGATCCTTTCCCATAACTAAATTCTTTCTTTGAATACATTGGGAGCATGGAGAAAAATAATTTTCATGTTCTGATCTCGGTCTTTCAGATGGCATTGGGTAAAGATTGCTGTGGCTGAGGGGGATTCTATGGATACATGCAGTTGATCATCCCAGAATAAAGCTAAGCCCCTTGCTATGCCCTCTGGATTAACAATGTAACTATTGTGGAAGTTGAGTCTCCGTTTTATTCTTAGCACTTTCTGTTCTGAGTTCTTTGTTCCCATAATGAAAACAAGGTTGGGCCGTTCTTGAGTCACAGTGACTCGCAAGGCCTGGATTGTCAGGGGATTGCCCAGCCCCTGACAATTCCAGCTTAAGATTTTCATGGGTAATTTGGTGGCTTATTAAGGCTAGCCACCAGAGCCCATTGATCTGACTTTTCTGCCACCCTAATAGGTGTTTCCACTAGCTAATTATTGATCTCTGCTTGTTGAGATGATGGTTGTGCTCCATATGGACAGAATCTTTTAACTTTTTTTGCATTGGCCAATTTTACACACTTTCCTTTCTGTTTTACAGGGGGGTCCTCTTCAGATCTCTTTCAGCTTCCTTCATTTGTTCCTCGTGGATTATCAGGAGTGATTCCTCGTCAATGCAGCAATTTCCCCTTTTCTGAGGGCTTTTCGATTCCAGCAGGATTAATTCACGAGAGGAGGAAGGTGTGTAAATTTGCTGACCTTTTAATTGAGTGTTGCAAACCTAAGTTTGCTGGGATGATGGAGAACTATTCTGCTCTGTTTCAGGTACAAGAGATAATGGAGTTTCAAGCACTACGTCCACTTCTTCAGGGGGGAGCTCCTTCTGTCCATAAAAGATTTTGCCATAGGGACCGAGATCCCTCACCTCAGCTCGCAGCCAATCACCACATCTGGCCGGTAAGTTTTGTTCCAACCCTGACTCCTTATATGGTATCTCATCGCACTCCGTAGCATAATGTCCGATTCTGCCACAGGAATAGCAGTAATAGGGCAGTTGTTCGTATTTGAATTCAACCCAAAGCTTTTTATTGTCGAGATTCACGATCACGCCAGTCTTCAGAGGGTTTCTTAATAACAGTGTCACTCTGGCTTTATCCACTTTGTAGGTACTGTTTCATTTTTCCTCCAGTTTTACTTCAACAACTGCTCCCAATTTGGAAGCAATTTCCTCGATCACATCATAGGTAACTCTCCCATATGGTAATCCGATGAATTTTATCCAGAAATCACAGTGAGTAAAATCATAACAGAACTCGGGTGTATCAGGTTCGCACTGCCTAAGTATTAGGAGATGGCTGGAGAAAGACCAAGGCCCTGAGTGGAGTATTCTCTGTGCCTCAGCTTCCGAGTGGAAGGAGAAGGAGAAAAAACCAAGTTCTAATGTGGCACAGGTAAAGTGTTCCGTCTTCCACGCTTTTCGCATCAGGTTTACAAATGCAGTATAGTTCAGAGCTGGGTTCGGGTAGAATCTACCAAATAGGGTTTTACGACATTCAAGCAGTTTTTCAATAGAAATAGCACCTGGGATATCGACGAAATCAACTGCATTCCAGATTTTTCCCATGCTTTTGCAGAGAGTTGCAAGTCTTCTTTCTTCATTGTTCTGATCTGCCATATTCTGTTTGTAGGGGACTGGGGTTTTGGATGATTCGTGGATTTGAGGGTTAAAGGGAGCTCTGATGAGTGGAGGTGGAGCGGTGCTGTGTTGTGGAGGAAAGAGGTGGAGCGGTATAGTGCTGTGGAGGAAAGGCAGAGATTAGGGTTTCTGAAAGGGGGTTTTAGGGTTAGACGACGAATCGCAAGAAGGGATGCAAGATTTGACGACGAATCGCAAGAGTAGGATGCTCAGAGACGAAGCAAGCAGAGGCTTCGAGATCAGGGCACAGTAATGCAACGGAAACTACCTAGCTGGTAGAGGGGGACTACACAAATGGTAGAGGGGAACCTCCATGGCGGAGAGAGCATATTTACTTCATATTCGAGAGATGGGTTTTCAGTAGGCATATTTTCTAATATGGAAAAGAATGCGCAACGTATATTTATTACGTGTCGATGATGTGGCCCATATATGCAGAGCAGCAGCTGAACGCCTTTATGATGGTGAAGGAATTGGGTTTAGTAGTGGAGCTGAGGCTGGACTACAAGGGGCACAGCATTGGTGGCCATCTAGTGCCAGTGGAGGAGATAGAAAGGGCCGTTAGATGCTTGATGGGCAGCGACACTATAGCGATGAAGGAGAAGGTGAAGGAAATGAGGGAGGCGGCGAGGAATGCCATGAAGAAAGGTGGGTCTTCGTATGATTCTATTGGAAGGTTGATTCAAGACTTCATAATATTGAATAAAAAGCTCAAGAAAGAGTTAGCATTTGCCTTCAATATAACCATGATGTATAAGTCACTCCGATCTTGCTCTGTCCTTGATTGTTTCTTGCCAGCAATGTGTCTTGCTCATTTAATCAATGAACATGCTTACTAATTTGTCAAGTTTATAAAATTGCCATAATCAACTCAGTCACTATATATTTGCTTTGCTTTGTAAACCTGACGATGAAGGGATGAAGCTATTAGTTATTGTTGATATCTAAAATTTGACTATTCTACTTAGTCATGTGTCGTGTGAAAAGCCATCTACCCCTAAACAAAGATATCATTGGCATAGTTTGCATTTACATTACAAGCACAAGGGATATTTTCATTTTGTAATCATTTGCTAATAACATGTCCAAATGTATTGCTTCGAGTTAACCCAAGCATAATTGTAACGCGCTTTAGCCCCAAACGTTAAATTTAGGAGAGGAGAGGGGCCCTGATCTTTTCTGAATTTCCAAGACTAAGCTCACTTAATTTTGTTAGAATATTTAAACAATAAATTATGCATTCATCTAACAACTTAAGCCTTTAGAATAGTCGATAATGGTCCTACAAAATCTCACATGATATCATAGTTAGATGTCTTGAGTTCAAATCTTATCAGGCCACATTTATTTCCTTAATTAAATTTCCACACCTAGTACAAGGTAAAAGACCAAATTAAGCGTGAAGGAAAATATTAAAATATTTAAATAATAAACCACATAGTCATCTAACAGTTTAAATTTGTTGTACCACAAAATCTCATAAATTCAACCCACATAGAATTTGGCAAAGAAAAAGGAAGGCAAGGAAAACGTGTGCAGTCAGTGATGGAACTGTGAGGATAGAAAAAAGAGAAAGAAGGAGACAACAAAGCCTCTATTTACTTCGCGAAGAATGAATGATTTGGAAAATATTTTTCCAAAATGACTCTTTGCATCACTTACAAAAATAAATGAACTAAAAATATTTTCATTGTCAATGACAAAATTTAGACAAACTATTCTCGATTAGAATTTTTTTTTAAATTATTCAATTTTCGCAAAATAAATGGAGCATAAAAGAATCTATTTTTTCTTTGTTCTCTTTTTTATGTCATTTTATTTTAATTCTCTCGCTGAGCTTTATTGTGTGTGTAAGTGGTTTAAGGGGCTCGTTTCCCTGAGGCCAAAGAATCTAGTAGATTTGGCGAAACGCAGGGAGCTTTAAAAGAAAAAAGAAGGAAAGGCTTCAACATGAGGGAGGAAGGGAATCAAGAAATCTTGACCATTCAGACGATTTTGGGCAGAGCATTTAAAAGACATCCACGTATACGGTCGAAGCTCACTCCCTGCGGAGAGGGAAGATGCAGTTCCATTGACCGAGTAAACTGGGTATCCATCATAACAAATTTCGCTGCTTGACTGCAATCTGGAGGCGCAGCTTTTGCAGACGCCAAGCCTATACTGCTGATGATGTGTATGAAAGTGAAATTTCACTAGTCTGCTCGGTTTAGAGGTGATAGTTAGGGACATTGTACATTAAAGGACAATTACATTAAGGTCCCGCTATTTCCACACTTCAAACCGCTTTAGGCCCGACCTGAGTTGCTTGAAAAGACAAAAAATAACCCCGTAGGCCCATGGATCGCGACAATTGCTGCCCAAAACTTGTTTCTGGAGGACACCACAATTTGAGCAGCATCTCGACGTATCTGGTTTGAGGATTACAACAAGGATCTGATTTTAGCTTCTGTTGATTGTTGATCATTCCTCTTTATCTAGTGGACATGAAAAAAAGGATTTCTTTCCAATGGAACTAGGAATCAATATTTGTGTTCTCAACAAAATTATTGAGCACAGAGCTTTTGTAATCAGGAAATTCTGTTGGGTATCCTGTATCTTGGTGATTGGTAATCCTTTTCATGGAAGAGACTAAAGAAAACATTCTTATTGCTGAAAATCATGTAATAGGCACAAAACCACGTCATTGTGAAACCAAGTGAGCAGTATCAATGTTGTTCTGCTATTTTTAAAAAAGAATAAAGAAAAATTGGCTGAAGGACGTAAGAAGATAATCTCTCCATATACTACAGGAGTACATGGAAACCTTCCATAACAGCCACAAGGACTCTTAGGGTGCATTTGGTTTAATATTTTGAAAACCCATTAAAAAAATGCAAATTTGGCTAGCGGCCGTTGGTCGAGATTGCCCAAGGTCGAGCGACCTCGACAACAGCTACCAGTGCCAAATCTAGCTCGCCAACGACCGTAGCCATTCACTGAACCAAGGGGTAAGTACACTATCAGTGCCAAAAATTATATACGACGCTCACTTTGGTGTCAAAAGTTTCCAGCGGATCACTTTAAGTGCGAAATCAAAGAGAAAACGATCGCTTTTGTGCCACCGGAGAGAGATTCCGGCCAAATTAATTACGTGACTTTTATATTTAAAAAAAAAAAGTTGTGGTGGCTTTTAAACGACGTCGTTTTCCATCCTCCTCAAGAAACGACTCGTTTTGCCATCATACGTGGACATCCTCGCAAAAGATGCCGTATAGCTCATATGTGGATTGAAATTAGGGTTCCTTTGTCTTCGCCGCTCGTCCACTGTCGTTTGCCCGCCATCGCTCGACCACCATCATAGTTGCTCGACCAAGGGAGCGAGGAGAGACTAAGATTGTTACTCAAGCAAGAAGTGGCAAGAAGAATAAGAGGCGAGAGCAGAGGAGGAGGAGGAGGAAGAAGAGGAGTCGAAGGTGCCGCTATTGGTGTGCTACTGCTGCTGCTGCTGCTACTACCGGTGCTGTTGCTGGTGCCACCGCTGATGTGTAGTGCCGGTGCCGTTCGCTGCTAGTGTTGCTCTTCAGGGAAGAAGATGACATGCCTTCTCTCTCTCTCTCTCTCTCTCTCTCTCTCTCTCTCTCTCTCTCTCTCAATTTGGGGATTTAGGGTTCTAAGTTGGAGGAAAGACGCTAAACAGCGTCGTTTTGTTGTTTGGATGCTGACTCAACTCTCCGACGAGCCACGTCAACTTCAAAAATTAATAAAAAAAGTAACATGTCAGATTTTCGGCCAAATTAATCGGCGTTGGCACTAAAATGATCGTTTTTCAAATTCGTTGGTACTTAAGTGATCCAAAATAAAATTTTAGCACCAAAATAAGCGCCATACACAACTTTTGGCACTGATAATGTACTTACCCCCGAACCGATGAAGGTTGGTATTAGAATATATATATAAATTTTTTATCTTTTTTTAGCATTTAAAAATAATAATAACAAGTGCTATCCGATATTGCCCTATAAGTTCGGGTTGGTGGTGTTGCTAATGCCTTCATCAACTTTTGAGATTCTTGTGCCGCGGTTGCTGTCTGTGGATTGGTGTTTTGCTGGCTGTTTGTTGCTTGTTGCTGCTGCTCGGCTGATTGGTTTCGTTGGAGGTTGGGGGCTGCATCCGGTTCTTCGCAGGTTGTTGTCGCATGCTAGGAGGGTCGCTGTTGTCTGTTGTCCTTTCCTCCTTTGTTGCCATTGGCTGGCTGCTTGCTGCTATTGCTGTAGTGAATTCACCAAGATGAGGAGATCTCCTTTTTCCTTGTTGTTGGTGGCCGTTGTTTTGGTTGCTTGTAGCCACTCTGTTGGCTGATTAGTTACTGCTATTTTGCTTGTTGTGGTTCCTTTTTTTCGACACCCTTCCACTCGTTATGACTTGTTTGTTATCATGAGTGTAAGTTCTTGGTGCCGAGTTTCTTGCTGTATAACTGTATAACTTTTGATTAAAGTCAATATATATCTTATCTTTACCAACAAAAAAATAATAATAATAACAAGGGAAAATTTGGAAATTTGAAGAATGAGCAAGGGTAGTTTTGAAAGAAAAAAATGAGTTTCAACATTTGGTTAAATGTTGAAAGCTCAATACTAGTTTATGAAGCACTAACACTCTCCAAATCGTGTCAGACATTTTGACACGTGTCCAACACTCTTCGACACTCGGTTAACGTATGTCGGAAAATCTGACACGTGGTCAACTTTTTCAACACTCCCCGACACTTGAGTTGAAATTCCAACATACGAGTTTCTAACACATGATTCACATATCAAGTCAATTTTAAAAATTTTCAATACATGAAATGTTAAAATGTATATATGTGAAAAAATAAAACACAATAATAAAAATAATAAATGGAGAAAGAAGAAAAACCTAGTATTTTCTTCTCTTCTGACTCCCACTTTCTGTGACACACAATTCGTCTCTTAAGTTTGTTTTTTCATCTTCCAACATATCTAACAAGTAAATCCAGAATGTCAATAGCTTATTTTTTTCTCCAAGTTTTATGAATTATTGAAATAGAGTTAAATTTGTCAAATTAAAATAATGAATGATATTAATAAATGATGGATTAATGTTTTTAGTGCAAATTCATTCTATTTTTTAATTATTTATTTATTTGTTGAATAAAATTAATTTAATTGAAATAATCATAAAAAAGATAATTTATTATGTATATATAAAAATATATATTTAATATACAATGTATCCCAACATGTCAGAATTCTCTGTTTTTTTATAAACAACATGTCGGCGTGTCGTGTCAATACTACTTGGATGCTAGTCCCTCCTGACATTGGATTTTCAGCCTTCTCAATACTGATTTTCACTTGAAAATTACTTCAAATTGGTTGTCAAATAGTCCATACATTTCCCCAAGAGCTTTGGAGGCCGATAGCCCCTTGGAAATGCTAAACCAAACAGTTCTCATTCTCATCACACAATTTCTCAAGCTCTCACCTTCCAGCAGCGAAATTACAACAAAAACGACTAATGCAACTGGACTCAAGTACATTCAAATATCTTATACCAGGAATATTACCATAGCAACAGTCGAAATCCATCTTTTATTTATTACAAAATGTGCTAGTTTTTCTGACCAACCAGAAGCTGCTAGTTTGGAGGCTCCCTAAATTGCAAACTGTGGCCACTTGTAGCCGAAAGCCCCCCTTAAAGGCTGTATTTCGGATGGACTTCACAGACAACCGAGCTAGCGTGCCATTGACATTGACATTGACATTAAAAGAGGAACCTGGCTCCAACAAGTTACGTTGTGCCCATCTTTACTTACAATTTCCCCGTCTGCTCAATAACCTGAGATGGATCAGGCCGCCTTCTCCAACGTGTCGCCTGAAAAATATAAAAAGAAAGAGGAGGATGATTCAATCAGGCTCTCACCAATTGTCAATGATCATGCACGATTTGATCAAGACCCTATTGGTTTTATGTCTCGAGACTTGTTAGCATACTGACCAATTTCACTAAATCCAAAGCAATGCTAGGGACACAATGATACATGCATACGGCGACTAACAAGGGACTTACTTGGTGCAGGGCTCTGCATCCTATCCTCATGAACGCGGGTTTTGAGAAACTTGTCTCTGATTGAGACCAACTCCCGTGCAACTACATTCATGTCCTTCCTGTCTTTCGGTGATTCTGCTGAGCAAGTTAATCCGATCTCGAAGACCGATAGCAGACATTCGGCTTTGTCGATTCCGCAGTCACTTCAATCTGCTTGCTCATCACTGCTTTCACCTACTTCCCCACAGAAAATCGATTGATCCAAGAACCCTGTTGCTCGCTTTGGCATCACCGACTTGACAAATTTCTGAAGGTTGAAATCGTCTTCAAATATATTATCTGTCGGCCATCTTCCCGTGAACATCTCTAGCAAGAGGATCCCGAAGCTGTACACATCCCCACTAGTTGATGGATGAACACCCATTCCATATTCTGCAAGTCCAGAAAAAGTTCCTGTTAGTCCGATTACTCTACAAGGTCTCTGAATTCTTCTGATTTTCGTGAATGTAAATGTTTTTGTGATCTTTAGAGCAGTACCTGGAGCGATGTAACCCATGGTTCCCTTAAAAGCAGAGGAGCTGAGATGACTCCAAAAGATGTCTTCATTAGACTCGAAAACGAGCCTCGACAATCCAAAATCACTGATGTGAGCCGTGAAGTCATGGTCGAGAAGAATGTTGCTTGGTTTCAGATCACAGTGGACCAATGGAGTTTGGCACTGGTGGTGAAGATAATCCAAAGCAGAGGCTACATCAATCGCGATGTTCAATCTTTGGAGGAAGCTCCAAGGTTTTAATTGCATTTGCTCGTCGTTTGGGTGCAACCACATGTCCAAGTTGCCGTTTCCCATGAACTCGTATACCAAGGCTCTGAACTCATTACCATGAGAGTCGACACTTGAACAAGCAGTCAAGATCTTAACAAGGTTACGATGCCGAATGCTGCTGAGGGCTTTGCATTCGGCCAAGAAGCTCTTGAAAGCTCCTTTCTGCTGGAGATTCAAAACCTTGATGGCCACAATTCTTCCATCCGGACCAAGAGTTCCTTTGTATACACTGCCAAAACTACCTGAACAGGAGTTGCAAACTATTGTGATCATGTGACATGGTACATGAACTGTGAAGTGTGTTTCTGTTCTCATTTGAAGTTGCTAAATTATGGTTCATTCACATATAAAGATTACCTCAACCAATCAATTTGCTTGAACAGAATCCGTCGGTAGCTTTGAATAGAGCATCATAAGAGATCCTCTCGTAAAAATGGCCCAGGGAGTGAGGAGGCAGATGTTCCTTCTTCAAGTTTCTCATCCAGAAAAGCAATGCTAAGGATACTAATGCCACTGCACAAGAAGCACTGATGATTATGACCATCACCCACTTCGAAAGTCTATGCTTTATAGATCTTGGGATTGATATTGCTGGACATGAAGGCAAACGCAGTTCAGGTATGCCCCCGCAAAGCTCTTTGTTGCCATCAATTTTGAAGGCACTAGTGTTTCCAAATATCCCTTGTACAGTTACTTCGCCTTCGAGATTGTTAAAAGACAGATTCAAGAATTGCAGCGACGATGACAAGTTAACTAAGAACTCTGGGATTTTCCCTGATAGGTTGTTATTGGAAAGGTCAAGAAAACGAATGCCTTTTAACCCTCCTAATTGAGGAATGGGTCCTTGAAAATGGTTCGCCTGCATATACAGCTCTTCGAATCCCAAACAGTCACCCAAAGATGTCGGAATTTCGCTGGAAATTTGATTGTATGAAACATCGAGAGAAATGAGGTTCTTGAAGTTGCCAACTTCAGGTGGCAGGGGCCCAGACAAAGAGTTATGAGATACATTCAGAAGTATTACAAGGGATGATGGACTAATAATGTGGCTAGGAATGGTCCCGGTGAATTTGTTATGACAAAGGCGTATTTCTTGCGGGGACTTGCAGTTGCCGAGGCTCAAAGGTATGCTTCCTTCGAAGCTGTTGTTGTACAAGTACAGATCGATCAGTCCAGTGATATTACCAATGGTTGAAGGTATGTGCCCTGTCAATTTGGTTTGGCCCAAGTTCAGATAATGCAAGTTTGATAGCCTCCCAATAGACATTGGAATGTTGCCTGTTAACATGTTATCATCCATGTATAATCGATTTAGACTAAAGAGGTTTGTAATCACTTCAGGAATGCTTCCACGAATTCTGTTCCCCGACATTAGTAGCTGCTTCAGTTGGGTTGAGAGGTTACCAACAGAAACAGGCAGCTCACCTTTGAACTGGTTATATTGTAAATCCAGCATTTCAAGGTTGCTGCAGTTGGCCAAATCAGCAAGGAAACTTAGACCATCGGTTGTGCCGCTTCCAAGAAAATTTTGAAGAAGGTTGAGCCATTTCAAGTTTTGAAGCCTGCCAAAGCTGGCCGGGACACGTCCAGAGAAGTTATTCAAGGGGATATCAATTGTTGCTAAGTTCGAGGCATTGGACAGTGAATCGGGAATGGGACCTGTGAACTGATTATCTCCCAGGACAAGTGTTTGCAGATTCGGAAGCAGAAGGCCTATGTCTCTCCTGATACTGCCAGTGAACAGGTTATGGTACAAACCTATGATATTGAGGGATGACAAGTTGTAAAGAGCGGAAGGGAAGCCACCTGTCAGCTCGTTTTCACTGACCACGAAAACTTTGAGCCTTGTTTTGCTTGTAGAAATTGGAACTCCTCCTATCAGGCTGTTGTTCAATAGATCAAGCACTTGGAGGGAGGAAAGGTTTCCTATGGAAGCAGGGATTGGTCCCATGAGATTGTTGTTAGAGAAGGAGAGCTTCTGAAGTTTCAACAGCGACCCAAATTCAGAAGGGATGCGATCGTGGAGATAATTATAATCGAGCTCGAGAGTCAGGAGGTTAAGACACTGGGAGAGATTTCTAGGAATTCCACCTCCCAAAGTGTTGTGGCTCAAGATCAGGTTTCTAAGCCTGAACAAGCGCCCGATTTCCGGAGGAATGAAACCATGCAAAGAGTTGTTTGCAAGGTTCAGGTATTGGAGGAACGAAAGGTTTCCGATAAAAGGGGACACGGACCCTGCCAAATCTTGCCCATCGAGGTTCAAGGCAGTGACTCTTTGGTGTCTGAGTCCGCAAGTGACTCCAGTCCATTGGCAGAAATGGTGGGAATCATTCCAAGAGGCCAATGTTCCTGCAGAATTATCTGCTAAGAGGGACCTGAACTGTTGCAGAGCAATTTTATCGGTCTCGTTTCCTAGAGCGCTACAAGAAGCGAAGCTTGTGATCACCAGTTCTAGGATCAAGATGGCAGGGAAGTTGACTGAACAGAAATGGCTCAAACTCATTTTCTGGTTTGCTAGTGTCAGGGAGGAGATGCTTGGATAGCCATGATAGAACATGACTTGACCTGAAGATTCCATTTATAGTGAAGACCATAGGAGGTTGGAAGCATAGAAGAATTTAATAGCCAACTGCTTCAGGACGATTGGGACCCTGAAGAGGCCATAAGAAGATCGGAGTCAATTAATAAATTCAGATATTAAATTCATTTTGGGGACACTATGAATCTAGCCGCACTTTACTTGGCTAATTGTCAAGAGTATTCAAGACAAGTATAACTAACAATACGAGATATATCCTAAATGTCTTTTATTATCAAAATTCAAAATTTATACGGATGAGCGGATTGTCAAAGCAGTTCGGTGTGGTAACAGGTTAAAGTGGCTATCATGTGTTGCCATGGCTGCTGTGCTGCGACAGATTGGTGTAGTGGGGCTATTGCGATTGTTGCGCAAGGACATTGCGGCAACGAGATGATGTTGGGAGGTTGTCGTGGCTGCTGTCTAGGGACTACTCGACAACAAGCTGGCGTCGCGAGGCTGTCGTGAATCGAGGTTGAAAGAGGGATATTAGTAGTAAAAGAAAAAATGACACGAGATGTAACGTATGCCGTGCTAGATAAGAAATAATGCAGAAAAATGAATTGAGTAATTTCTATATATTTTGTGTTATGAGCTATATTTTGACCATCTAAGTAACTTATCAATTAAGATATGTACAACCAAACGAAGATATTGAGAATTTTCTAAACATATACAAATTTTCTAAACATATACAACATCGACGGATATATTAAATATCTAAAACAGTAGAAAGTGTACCAATTTGGATTACTCTTAAGAAGCAACCATGCAAGCACTTCTTGAAGCAGCCAATCACTATAAACGAAATAAGCACACTTTTAATACTCCGTTTGGCAAGTAACTTAGCTGTATGACTAGAAACGTACCGGTGAAAACTTACCAAGCCAACTGTACAGTAATAAGTTACTAGCATCATAAGTAATTTTACCGATGATAAATTTTGCCGATGGTAAAATCATGTAACTGCTAACTAAACTGTTGAGACACTACAAGGAGTTCTTGGCCTGTCACTATATCTTTATAGTTGAAGTTTCATTTTATATAAAAGTTTGAGTCGTAAATTTTAATGTCTTGTATGTAATTTTGTAAATTATCATATTCAAATATGGTGAAATCAATTGGCAATAATGCACAAAAATATGTACATATCATTAGACTATTGTAATAGGTATTACAAAATTATTACTATGTTCATCATGAATTCCGAAAAGAAAAATACCAGGTCAAGCATGCAATGGTGGCTGACCCAAAAAAAAAAAAAATCAATGGCAAATATGTAAACTATCTTTTTTATATCGGTAGGGAACCTAATAAACATTCTAGTCACGGAAAACTATAAGATTATCTAATCAATTACATTCCATTTTTATTGGTTTTCTATTTTATATTTCAACATAAACTGACAACAGAAATTAAGTAATCCATTGGGAAAATAACATAAATAGTCTTTGAACTTTTTGTAATGTGATATTCTAAACTTTTAACTTGTACAATATAGTCCATGAACTTAGATTAATGGAAGGGTAACATCAAATATTTTCATATGGTTCAGTACCAGAAATTCAGGGTCCACGTTGAATAAATAAAAATTCAAAAACCACGTTGCACATTGGATTAAAATTCATGATCATTTGTGTCATTATCCCTAATCCATTTGTATGTGAATAGAGGCTGCCTTCGCCCACATTGAGGCCAGGGCGAGCCTCGCCATGATCTGGACGAAGCTGCCTTGCTCGTAGCCTTGGGCGAGGCCGAGTGAGGGATGCAAAGCCCTCTCCAGCACCAAGTGAGGGCCACGACCCTCACCAGCGGGTGGTGAGCCATTGAAGGTTTGCTGACCACTGCCAGAGAAGAAGGGCAAAGGAAAAAAAAAATCAATAAATAAAAATTCAAAAAAATAAAAATATATTTAAAAATTACCACGTTAGCGTTTGTCTGCTAGCTGGCATCCACGTTGCCAGCAGCCAAAATTGGCCGAATGGACTGAATTGGTACCAATATAAAAAGGTTTAAGATTGAATTGGTCCAATTAAAAGGCTTATGACCAAATTGATATCAATGTTATTGGTTTAGGATTTATTACTCTACTTGGTAACGTAATCAATTTCTACTTCTTTATTTCTATGTTTCTCTCGTTCTCCGAAAGAAAGGTTTGAAAGCAATCCGTTTTAACGCAATTTGATTTTTCTATTTCTGGAACAGATTTCTATTCCGAAATAGAATTGAAGAAGAAAAGAAATCATAAGCTAAAATTTTTAACTTCTCAATTTATAAAATAAAAATTGAGAAATTAATTTCTGGCCAGAAATCAATTTATATTCTAGAAATTTTGTCATGTGCACCTAGCCTCCACTACTATCGATTGGCAAGAAAGCTGCAGGCCATTAGTTTCTTTGCATTTGGTATGGAGCATCAGAGCATCAGTCACCTCGGAGATCACAGGATGATTATATTAAGCAACTAGTTACCAAGTCCAAACCAGAGGAGGCTGACTTAAATGTCCTGATAAAGACATCTTAGGGAGTATTGGGGGAGAAATCACACTCACAGACAGCACCCCAACAAGTTATGGCAATGATGATGTAGTTGTCTCCTTGTATAAAAGAAGAATTTTCGCTCACCGCTCCATCAATTGACATCGGAAGGATTAAATCTAATAAGAAACCTTTCATCGACCAAGTAAACTTGAAATATCAGCAAAGGTATGACAATGTATTGCTTCATGTTGGCCTGAGGTGCTACCTATTACCTAAGAACATTCTCAGCAACCAACGCCTTAATGATGGGGACGGAAGTAGGTTTTGATGAGCTTATCTGGGTTCAGAATTGAGAATTCGTCATGCTGAAAGTTACTGGTTTGCTGTAGTTGTGAATCAGTGGTGAAGACTCCAGCGCGTTGACAATGAGAAAATGAAGTTCTCAAAAAAGTATTGGATGAAGCTTAACACTTAGCAGAAAGAAAACGCTGCCTGCCAATTGGGACCGATGACATCGATACCTAATATTATAGGAACAGAGTCTCCTTCATGCCTGGGTTGAAGCTACCTCGTTGTAGGCTATAACCAGGTCGGTGATGGTCGTTGATGATTGTTTTTATTTGCCTGCGCGTGAACTTGGCATAAACTTATGTCATGATTAAGTGCAAATAACCCCAAATTACGGGATGTATGGCAACTTATCTGCTCCTTCTAATCTTTAAAAATGTGCAAAAATCTATGAAGTTTGTAGCAGACAGTCCTCAAACATGACTCTTTCCAATGCTCTTAATGCATTGACCAAGTTCTGAGGCAGGACTAAAATGCAATTATTTAACAATTTCAAATTACGTACACATTATGGATCTTTGATTTATTCAAAGCCTATGTATAGCTTAGTTCACTTAGTTTTATTCAATGAAGACGCATCATTTAAATGCATAGACGTAACTTTGTGAAGTTTGGCGCTTTCGCTGCGTAGTTTCCTCGTAATGCATCTAGAAATTCTTAGATTTTCAATGAACATAAGCGCACGAATTCAGTTTCGCCCAGGAAGGAGTTTTTTGAAAGGTTGAGGTATCGATGGAAGGAGCAATTTCGAATGTTAAGCTGACATGATTGCAGCCAAGTCTTGTCGACCTTGAGGCCACATGGGGCTCCATTCCATCGGAAGAAACATAGAGCTGAATGAGTGTTGGCAAAAGTCAAACATCCGACATGAACCCATCTTCTGTTTCCTTATTCAAATATATGCTTATAGAATTTCGGGATAATCCAAAACTTGTCATGAAAATATAATTGAATCATAAAATTTAAAAAAAAAAATGCAATTGGATCATAAGACTTGTTGTGAAAGCATTATTAAGTCTTAAAACTTTCAAAAATATAATCAAATCCTAAAACTTATTACCAATTTCCGTCTGTCAAGTTAGACATAATTTTTCCGTTCATCAAATTGGACGAAGTTCATGGAAAAAATTAATTGTACTCACTTAATCACATTTTCGTGATAAATTTTAAAACTTGATTGCATTTTTGAAAATTTTAAAACTCAATAGTACTTTGGCGACAAGTTTTAGGATGTTTAATACACTTATCCATAAAATTTGTAGACACTGGTTATACATGTGAATTCTATTCTTCAACTTTATTATAGTTTAAGGGAACAGCCTATTTACATGGCAGACTATGAGTATGTAAATAGGGATCATATTCCAATACTAGATTAGAGTCTACCAAATGAAAAAATGATAACTCTATAAAAATGGAGTTATTGTACCTATTTTAGGCAACAATTAATGCAATATCTATGAGAAAATATTTGGATTTCCTTCTAATTATTCGAATTTTCCTTGTTTATGCAGAATAATGAGATATTGAGAAGATAATGAAAAGAATGACAAATATCAAGAATTCAAATAAAAAAAGCAGTGGGAGATGGATATCAAATCAGGAAATTCTTGATTTTGTTCCATAATATTATCTGCAAGCATTGGGAGATGAATATCTTGGATATATCCTATAAATAGGAGAACATGGAAAAAGAGAGGGAAGTGAGGTTTTTGTTTTTCATTCTGAGTGTTTTTCAAGTATTTTGAAGAGAAGACCAAAATGGTAATAGAATTCTTGCTCTTTGATTCAAGATACTGGGTTTGATTTATATTTTTATTTTTTCATCTATTATGTTCTAATTTTCTTTTGTTAGAGCTACGATATAGCCTAACCATGACGATGTGAATTTCATGATTTTTATGTTTTACAATTGATTTTATTTATGTGAGTTATATATTATTGTGCTTAATGCTTTTGAGTGACTGGCCACCACTTAAATGATCTGATATGTATGTTTTAAATTGAGAAGTGATAATATGCAATTGCTCATTATAATATATAACTGTGAATTAAACATGGATAGAGATATACTGCGTTATTTGTGTAGCTTTCGTTGATAAGGTGATCCAAAAGACTCATTGTAAACCAGAAATATTAATAGTTTTTAATGCACTTATGTTTATTTTAATTCACATAGAGATATAGTTGATTAATAAGCTGATAGATTTGTTATACCTAGAGATAGGATAGTAAATAGATTAGGAAATTCCGCTATCACATGTTTGATATCGTTCTTGTATTAATAACAATCTGAAATTCATATATAGTGCTTATGGTGAAATCGGATGCTCTAATATATTTATCTGATCGATTTATTGCATTTAGTCTACAAATTTCATTTTTAATTTATTCTTAATTATATTTTGATCTATGAAATTTTAAAATTAGTCTATTTTAATATTTAATTGGTTTATTAATCATCAATCTCCGTGGGACGATACTTTTTCTCATCATTATATTATTTGTTCAATACGTTCACTTGCGTTTAGAATTTTACGAACAAAAAAGAAAATCAAGGTCTGCCGCATCACTTGGTACACAAATATTATGAGCTATTCTTACTAGTATGCCTAGCATTATCCTATGATTTAAAGGTGCAAATTTCATCTTCCTTACAAAGGAACCACAAGCATTTAAGACATTGTTTCGGCGGACTGCAGACGGAATATGCAGTTCCATTGACCAAGTAAAAAACTGAGTATCCATCCAGACAGAGTTCATTTTCACATACGATGATGTGCATGAAAGTGAAATTTCACTAGCTTTGTTCGGTTTATAGCTAAGAATGCGTCATATTGAATGTTCAGGCTTTCACTAGTTTTGCAACAGTTGCCTCCCAAAACTTTGTTCCCGGAAGACACTACAAATCGAGCATCAATCTTGACCAATATGATTTGAAGATTTCAACAAAAATCTGATTTTAGTTTTAGCAGCACAATTACAACGAAAACGAGCTACACCACCGGACCGGAGTACATTTAAATAGCGAATTCCATGTTTATATAGTAATTTCTCGCCTTGTGTGAAACACGGGTAAATCCATAAATGTGTAGCTGCGCTTGGAATATATTTTGGGCAAGCCTAAGGGAATATATCACCTCCATTCAAGCCCACTCGCTAGGGCCCGATCATTTGGAGGAGCAAATTTGATAATTTATAAATTATGCGTGTTTCTAGGTGAGGACTTCTTAATCTTGTACCAAGTCCAATCCATCTAAACCCTCGTTGATCAAGTCGCAAGTCAAAACTCAAATGAATAACCCAAATATGAAATTATCTACATCGATGGTGTTGTTTACCTAATATGTCTACATTACCTATTTATTGTCAGCTGCTTAGATATTATTGTTTCGAGAGTATTGTATAATAGCCATATCGGTGACGTGGTATGGAAAGCCAATTCTCACTAATCCAACAATGAGATATTTAAGTTTTATAGACTCAAATAGTAAATTTTTCATATTCTCTTATCATGTTCTATGTAATTTTGATATACATCCACCTCCTATGCGATATCTCAATTGACAAAAAGGGACACATGTTTTATAGTATGATAATTAACATATATTTAAATATATATTGAAGTGTGATCCATCAAAAGTACTTTGAATTCAATATACATTTTTAGTCGGGTAATCCTTAGAAGTGATTACAGACTAGACAGCTCATTGGGCCCTCCCAATCATGTCGGCCTAAAGGGAAAATGAGGGGGGCCTAGCAAGCATTTCTCCTTCGGTTCTTGCACGCTTGGCCGCAATTGGCTGGCTTGATCGATTCATTTTAAAATACTCAGACAATTTTACAATCACGGGAGGGCTTGAGCAAGGATTTTCAGTCCAGCATTTGGCTCAATCATCTACCAATTAGACTTACTCATTGGATGACCTAGAATCGTGCCAGGTGTGCTCGGGCCCGAACCTTTAGAGGTCCTGCCCAGGCTCGAACTTGAGGGCCTGAGCAAGCTCCCAAGTGAAAAACGTTGGGCCATCTTTTTTTATTTTTTTGAAAAAAAAATCAGCAAAAAAAATAAAGACGTAAGAAAAAATGGGTTTGGATATATTTTATCGTATTACTTTATCTATGAGTTCTATACTCTTTTTCTATCCTACGTTAGAAATTTGAGCTTATTTTATCTTATTAGTGTTTATGAATTTTACATGTCAAAGTGAAAACTATTAGTAAAATATAATCTATCTATAATTTAATAAATATATTAGCGCGTTGGGTTGGGCCTTAAGGCCCTCTTCTCAACAGCTTGCCCATTTACTGGGCCTAGATTTTTTGCCTGAACCCATCCAGTGATAGGCTGCCTGCCCGTTGATCTCGTCTACTCATCAAACATATAAAATTACACTAATAAAGGCATTATTTGATTTTGAGGCATGAAACATAATATTTTTCGGATCCTTTTGATTTTTAAATAGGTAACACAAGAAGTAAGAACAATCAGTAGTTAGAAATCGAGATTGTTTTCTTAGTTTACTTATTTAGCATGTAACCAATGATACAAGTGTTTGTGAGTTATAACATGGTCGAGGTAAAATATGATAATTGGCCCATCCTTTCTCCACCACAGGTGGAGGTGCTAAGGCACATGGCCATTGGTGGGTTCGTGTCTCTTTGTGGTTGATTGAGAACTCCATTTTAGAGAGCTTGTGGCACGGAATGCCAATCGTGACGTGGCCCATGTAGGCGGAGCAGCAGCTGAATGCCTTCACGATGGTGAAGTAACAGTTTTGGCGGTCGTCTGGTGCCGACAGAGGAGATAGGGTGGGCTATTGGACCCTTGACGGGCGGCGGTGGCGCTGCAACAAGGAAGAAGGTGAAGGAAACGAGGGTGGCCGCGAGCAACGCCGTGCAGGAAGGCGGGTCTTCGTTCGATTCTACTGGAAGGTTGATTAGAGACATCATCAAGAGCGTCAAATAAGAAGCTCAAGAAAGAGTTAGCCTTTGTCTTCACTAGTAACTACCACGAGTAAAATCACTTTCATCTTGCTCCGTCCCTTAATTGTTTTTTGCCAGCAACGTGTCCTGCTCATTTGTCAACGAACGTGCTTACTAATTGGTCTCAAGTTAATGAAATTACCATTCAAGTCAGCTGGTGATGGGCGTTGGACTTGATTCTAATCTCTCAAGTTAATGAAATTACCCGTTTGGGATTTTTGATGTTATTAACTTCTTTTTTTCATAACTTATATACAGGAAAGACTTATTAACACTTAACTTTTCTCTCCAATCTTTCCTTTTCTCTTTACAACTTAGATGTAGGACAGTCTTATTATCAGAAAAATTCAGCCTTACTTTTAAAAAAGATATTTCAAAATAGAACCCGTGTATCAATATAAATATTTTAAAAACATTCATTACAAAAAAAAAAGTTTGATCATGGCATTTTTTTTTTCAATAAAACTTCTTTTTCTTCATCTTGTTATATATAGATGTTGCAAAAGAAAATATAAATGCAGATAAATATATATGCATAGAAATCGAAATATAATCCATACAAACACAAATAATATATGTATAAGCATAAAAGATTTGCCAAAGTAACCATAAAAAAACGAAATCGATAAGTAAAATTAACGCGTGAGCAAGACACGTGGTTCAGCTGGTTGTTAATGACCCCAGTCCAGCTGGGGGAGATATCCTGCCTGAGATTGCATTAAGAAAAAAAAAAAAAAAAAAAAGTAAACACGTGCTTGTACTTAATGTCAAAACATCATGAAGCTTGCAGACGGAGAACACGCAATCTCTCCCATGTCAGATAGTCAGGCAAAGAAGATTTGGAGAAAAAGGGTTCTAGTCGTCGTATTAAAATAGCTAATCGTTGAAAATGTTGAAAAGCTAGCTTCCTTTCTAACTTGGGTGAATTATTGAGTACTTGGGACAATGACACGGCTGATTTTTTATTTTGGTTCAATTTACAATTTAGTCCTTAACTTTATCCAAATATTCAATATAGTTCATGAACTTTTAATTTATGCAATACAATTCATGAACTTTTGATACATCTTCAATTTAGTCCATAAACTATATAGAAATGTTCAATATTGTCTTTTCATTACTTTAAGCTCATGGACAACTTTTATATAATTTAGTGATTAAATTGAATATGTGCCAAAAGTCCAGAAACCACATAGAATAATTTAAAAGTTCGGAAACTACATTGCACTTAAATTAAAGTTTATGGATTATATCGAACAAATTAAAAATTCAAGAATCACACTGCACATCGGATCAAAATTCACTGATCATTTATGTCATTTGCCATTAGGACTTCTATTAATTAAATTTGGACTTTTACATAGAAGACCCGGCCCCATGTGGGAAACAATTTACTCCACCTCGCGAATCGCAAATGAATCCATAATAGAATCTGCTTAAACAAATACAAACCGGGATCTGGGCTGGGCTGATTCTTTTATCAAAGCTCCAAGAGGGTTGACCCGCCATCTGCATTGCATATTACGGGACGTCATATCCCACGTGGTGATTAGGGTCGATAAAGAAACGGGACAACCAATGATGTCGCGGTATCAGGCTCGGCTCCCCTCAACTCGGACCATAACTCAGTCCGATTGCGGTTCGCACCGGAGCGAGTTCGAGCGATCCGAGTTCGTTGGAGGCCCCAGGGGCTATACTAGCAGTCAACACCAACACCTCTCCAGCCACACATGCCAAATCGGCCGCCGTAACACAACAACCATTCAACGTGACACCAAAGGATCTCTTGCAAAGATATACCAAAAGGATGGGACTCTTATCTTTCATCTCTCTCCAGCACCAGTCGTCCCTTTCTCCCTCTTACCTCTCTCCATCTCTCCCTGTCTCTCTGCCATGGAGGCCTCGTGGGAAGCGAGCGTCACCGACTCGATCAACACCGTCTACCTCCTCTTCTCGGCCTACCTGGTCTTCGTAATGCAGCTCGGCTTCGCCATGCTGTGCGCCGGCTCGGTCCAGGCCAAGAACGCCATGAACATCATGCTCACCAACGTCGTCGACGCCGTGGTCGGCAGCATCTCCTACTACCTCTTCGGCTTCGCCTTCGCCTTCGGGGACGGGTCCGGCTCCAACCCCTTCATCGGCACCTCCTTCTTCGCCCTCAAGGACATCCCCAGCAGCACCTACGACTACAGCTACTTCCTGTACCAATGGGCTTTCGCCATCGCCGTCGCCGGGATCACCAGCGGCTCCATCGCCGAGCGGACCCAATTCAGCGCCTACCTCGTGTTCTCCTTCTTCCTCACCGGGTTCGTGTACCCGATCGTGGCCCATTGGGTCTGGTCGTCGAGCGGGTGGCTCAGCCCGAGCTCGAGCGACTTGCTTTTCGGGTCGGGGGCTATTGATTTCGCGGGGAGCGGCGTGGTGCATTTGGTTGGTGGGATCGCCGGTCTCTGGGGTGCATTGATCGAAGGCCCGCGGGCCGGTAGGTTCGACGCGTTCGGCAAGCCCGTGCCGATGCGAGGACATAATGCGACCCTCGTGGTGCTCGGGACGTTCCTGTTGTGGTTCGGCTGGTTCGGATTCAACCCGGGCTCTTTCGATAAGATCCTCGTCTCGTACCCCACCACGTCGGACCAAGGTAATTGGACAGCGATAGGCCGCACGGCGGTCACGACCACGCTGGCAGGGTCCACCGCCGGGCTAGTGACCCTATTTGGTCGCCGCCTGCTAGTGGGCCACTGGGATGCGCTGGACGTGTGCAATGGCCTGCTCGGCGGGTTCGTCGCGATCACGTCCGGTTGCTCCGTGGTCGATCCGTGGGCCGCCATCATCTGCGGTTTCGTCTCTGCTTGGGTCCTGATTGGGCTCAACATCGTGGCGCTGAAGTTGAGATTCGACGACCCGCTGGAGGCGACCCAGCTGCATGGGGGATGTGGCGCGTGGGGGTTGATATTCACGGGCCTGTTCGCGAAGGAGGAATTTGTGATCCAAGCCTACGATTCCGGTGAGAGCGGGGTGTCGCGACCCTACGGGCTTTTCATGGGCGGGGGATGGGCCTTACTTGGAGCCCAGGTGGTCGAGGTCCTGGCGATCGTGGGCTGGGTCAGCGCAACCATGGGCCCTCTCTTCTACGCCCTGCACAAGCTCAACATCCTGAGGATCTCGGTAGAGGAGGAATTGGCAGGTCTCGACATCTCCAGCCACGGTGGCTACGCCTACACCGGCCACGCCGAGGAAAGCCGCCCCCGCTTCTACGCTGATTACGTGCGCCTTCAAGATCAGTCCTAGCCAGATCATCGCATCGAGACCATTTGTTGCAAATGTTTTGTAATTTGCTACATAGATATGTCAACTTGGGCATTTCCAACCTCATTCAATTGGCTGTATTGTCATTTTTATGCCAAATTGTTTATGTCATAAACAAAGAGGAGGAAAAGGACACGTCTGGCGTCTCAGGATTCTAAAATCGTTGGACCTTGTGTCATCACCTTCTTTCCAAGATACCATTTGCTTAGGAATGATCCCTTTCTTTAAACCTTAGCAATCAAGCGCTATCTTAAGGAAGCCGACATCGTACCAGTTCTCTTTTCTAAACAATAGATTCATGCCAAGAGGCGTATCCGTCAGGTGTCCCCCATTAGAATGGTGATAAAAGGAACATCACTGTAATGAACGTCAAGAATACCATGATTCCTAGTATCGACATGCTAGATTCGACGGGAAAGAAACCAAACTAGTATAAATTAAGTAATCTGAGAGGCAGAACAGGATGCAATGCTTCACAAAACTCCAGGGAGTGCAAGAGTCAACACCCATTGAAGTGAGAACAGATCTAACTCCAGCACTTCGAAAGATTTTCTTAAATATCGGCTAAGCTCTGTACATCAAAAGCCTGTACATTAGACAATCGACTCACCTACAATGAGTATCGTGGGGAACAAAAACAGTGTCCGGAACGACAAGAGGCAACTTATCAATGTACATGAACAGCCTCTTGGCATCCTCCTTCAGAATAGTGGGCAACTCAACGATTTCACGCCTTTCTGTGTAAATCCAGAGGTCTTCAGATTTGGTTCTTTTGAGGCTATCCCTACAGAATGGACATGACTGAGATCGCGCGTGCCTGATGAAAAAAAACCCACAAGCACATCATCAGTCTCTGGACAAATGCAGAACACTGAGGGTATGAAGTAATTGGCGAAGATGAAAGCCAAACCAGACAACTAAAACCATCCCCCAAACCATAAGAAACCGATTTAACACAGATGTACTTTAAGTAGCAACAATGCCTTGCAAGAATTATGAGTAAATCAACTAGCATCTCTAGCTCAAGAATGAGTCGCGTGTAGATGTTCCAGGAAGCAGAACATTACCAGGTCTGATAGCACCTTAAACAGAGAGAATGACAGCAGTTAGGCAAGATGACCCTGCTGGTCGTCTCCAAGCAAATCCCACACTCCTCTTCTCTTTCCAAGTCAAGTTCAGAGAACTTCCCCCAATGCGACTCTTCCTTTCTCCTATACCGTTCAGAACAAACTTGTCTCTGCTTCCTCTCTTCCAAATCTGTGATGCCTCTTTGAAGTTGCAACAGAGAAGGGAATATGATTGCTGCTTGTCAAAAGCAAAAATACACAACATATGAATATTTTTTCATCCAGAAAGGGAGATAAATCCTGAGTGCATAAGCGGCATAAAGAATAATCCCAAATCTAAGTACATGCGCGCACCATAAAAGTCTCGAATGCTCGCTTTCCTCTCATAAACAGACATAGTGGTCTTGCCATCTGCATGGTTCTGCATCAATCCACAGACTTAGAATAAGTAACGTTGGTAACTTAATCCATCCAAGAAGATAACGCAAACTGGTGCAGAAACAATTCTACACAAGAACAATAAAAAGAACCAACCCAACCGAAGATGGAAAGACACGTACCATGTATATAAGAATTCTAAGCAGCCCAAGGGCACCGGCCAGGTGACAGTCCGTCCATTGGACAAGAAAAAGAAATAGGTGGGCAACTGGACTGTAAGATAATCTCATCTGAAGGTACGCTCCGTTTTCCCTCGGATAGTCCAAGGCCCTGAGAAAATGGAAAAGAGTCAACACATACGTAACGCAATGAAATCATCAACAAACGCACCACGAAAAAACACATGCAAAAAACTCTGCCACCCCATCACCAAAAGCTTTTTTTTTTAAACAGTAATCGACGAGAAAACTAACCATGCGACAAAAACACAAGCAGACCCTGGTCCTAGAAATGGATGTACTCAGTACCAAGCAAAGTGAAGACAGGCTCACAAGTAGAATGAGGGCCAGTCCAATCAGCAGTACCAAAGCAAAATGCAGAAATGCTTATACTATCTGACGGTGACCCGGATCCATATGCTGACGCCAACCCGGATCCAAATGCTAACGCCAATCCCATTGCAAATAGGGAAGCCCCTCGCCTAGTAACCCTCGACCCGTTACAGCTTGATGGGAGATAAACTTCCAAAGGCAAATCGTTTCGGAATTCTTCAGAAATTTCAACAAGGAAAGGTTACCCAAGAGCCCACGATACAGCATACACACCCTACTACTAGCCGATTTCAGCTCCTTCCTCCCTAGTGTCAGGCGATAGGTAAGACGAAAAACGGTGTGATCGGACATGGCGGGAACGCAGAAGAACCTCAGAAGCTCTAACGATGGTTTCGTTCAACGTATACGAGGAAAAGATCGAAAATTCAACCCAATCCAAACGAGGGCGGACGGGACCACCGCCTGAAGAATGCGCAACAACCCATTCGCCCTCGTTTGGTTCACCGTCCAAAAGAGCTAAGCCCAATTCAAGAAACGCAGCGACAGACCCAGGAGCACTAACGCGGAGGACCAAAACAAAACAGCCGAACTCCGACGACCACTGATTTCGCACATTCCATTCTCGGCAATCCGAACGAAACGAAACTAGAAAACAGAGAGGGAGAGAGAATTACAGAGTGTTGGCGTGCTGAATATCAGCTTCGAGGGCCTTGAGAGAATCCCTGAACGGCGACTTGTTACTCATGGCTCTCGGCTTCCTTCTTCTCCTCCTTCTTCCTCCTCTCGGAAGACGATGCTTTTCATCCGACGCACCTCCAATCCACTCCAATCCACCGACCGCTAGCAAGCTCTTTCCCTTCCCTTTTCCTTTCTCCTTCCCCTTTTCTTTTCCCTGCGCTTTCCCGGAAAATAACCGGAAGACGAGAAAATAAAAAGGTGGGGGGGTCTTCTCTTATCGACAATACACGAGCTCGCTTTTCCCGGTAAACACTCAAAACCGCCAAAGCTCTTTCGCCACTGACTCGAGAACGAGGAACGAGCGAAGAGCCCAAGACCCGCCCGCTTTCTTTCCGACTTTCCGCTCCCCAATTCTCAACTTCAATTTATGCAAAACAGAGAGGATGCATCCAGACTTTTCCCGAAAATTACGATTCTGCCTGCATCAGGATAAGCCATTCCGTCACGGATTATATTAATCATTCTATTTCGTAACATCAGGAGCAACCCCCCCCACAAAAAAAAGTCATGTCATAAATAGGATTTAATCATGCGCCCCTACATATATACAGATTTTAAAAAATAAAAAAAAAATTGGCAAGTAAATGAGGGTGCGGGGATTTTCCATTTCGTGAATGGTTGTGTAATGAAGTTTTTTAATAAAATGCAATTTCCGGGGAATTTTAAAAAAGAAATATGTATCAAAATAAAAAAATAAAAAAATCGCTTCTTGTTTGGTTAATTAGTATAGGGAAAACGTCATCAACAAGACCCCGAGATTAAAAAAGAAGGAAAAAAAAATATCCCCTCTTTGAACCTGTCCGGGCTGAGATCGTCTGCCGCCGCCTCCTCCTAGGCCTTGGCTTTCATCTTTGAATGAGATCTCGCCACGCGGATCGTGGGGCCGGCGTGTCGAGCTGGCGATCCGTCGGATTTGACCCGACGCGTGGTGACGGCTCTGTGCGGGGGCGGGAGCTTAAAAACCAGCTGGCCAGCATCCGGTTTTGTAAACTGGCGGCCTTGTCATACTCCTTTCTTTTTTCTTTTTCTTTTTTTTTTTTCCACTGATCAGGGGTCATGAATCTCTTTCTCCCCGTCCCCCATACCGAATTGCAAAATGTAAACTTCAATTTAAAACTTCTTTCATTCGAAAAATATTTTCCTAAAAATTATATTACTTAAAATAATTAATGAGCGACAGCTGTTTTTATTACTGACAATAATTTGTTTATAAATACTTCTGTAAATGATAAAATCATTTTTCGTTTTCATTAATTTTTGTAAATGATCTATTTTCATGAAATAAATAAAATCTAAAAATAATTTTAAACAAACGAAAAATTATAGTGAAATTTTTTTAAAAAAAAAAAAGCCGATAACCTATTGCGTAATTTTATGAATTCTATCTTGGAAGAGTAGGGTTTTTGTTTTCCCTTGTTTGTATTGCTCAGCTTTATTATCAAATAACGGAAAATTACTGGAAGTCTCTTTCCTATGATAAAATTGAATGAGACTAAGATGAGTCTTGAGTCTTTATTAGTGCCAGGTCACCCCGAATAAAACATTTCCTGATTAGGGACGTATTTAAGTCAAATTGTCCATACCTTAATCGATGCTTGGATTAATCATTTTTATATGATGAGCTGAAGGTGTGGACTTGCTTTGGGATTTGGATAAGGCTTACATCCATCGGGGGAGCACGGGTGGGCCCCACCGCACCAACTTGTTAATAAAAGAAGAAGAGAGAAATAGGGGATCGTCATTATTATTATTATGCGTCCATCGTTCTGATCCTTGGCGA
Organism: Eucalyptus brandiana; assembly: GCA_014182725.1. Classification (NCBI taxonomy): domain Eukaryota; kingdom Viridiplantae; phylum Streptophyta; class Magnoliopsida; order Myrtales; family Myrtaceae; genus Eucalyptus; species Eucalyptus brandiana. Next base: position 23,972,741 of record CM024677.1, on the reverse strand, counting down.
CGGACCAGTCGCAGGTTAGATCTTTTTCTATTTTACCATGTCGCGATGGCCTCGAGCCGTCTCGCGGAGCGCGTGTCGGGCCCTCCGTCCTTTCGAGAATATCCGCGAGACGAGAACAAAAGAATCGCCATCATCATCGTACCCTCCTTTGTTTTTATTTTTTTTATCTTCTTTTCTTCGACAAAATTACTAATCCACCCCACGGATTTTTAGGGTCGTTGCAAGTTGCAACGCGCCCTCGATATCTTAATTTTTACTCCTAATGATATTTTCGGTGCGCCCCTGGCGTGGACCCCTGGGAAGGGGATCGGTACCCATCGTGAATCAGGAAGTAGGAACCGATAGACCAGGACCCGATAGACGGGACAAGATAGATTTAGAACTCACATTCTAACTCATATTCAATCATGTATGTCATGATGAGTTTCCTTAAATTTAAAAAACAAATCTAAATGGGTTTTAATTTTTAACTCATCTATAATTATGCGAATCTTAAATGGGTTGCTTTAAATTTGAAAAACAACCTTAAGTGGGTCATAAATAAATTATTTGAGTCATAAATGAGTTTTACATTGGTCATAATATGGATTACTTAACAAGTGTAAGTGAATCAGATCATTTTAATTTTTTTCTTTTCTTTTTTTTTTCTTTTTCTTTCTTTCTTTTCTTTTTATTCTACAAAATCCGTGACAATCGCTTGTCACAGACAAGCAGCAGCCGACCCTCACCCTAATGGCCCCTTGACTAAGGCTACAACCCTTGCTCGCTATTGGTGAGGGCATCGTGGCTCTTACCTGCAACTAGCAAGACCTTCATGACCCTCACCTATGACCGGCGAGAGTCGGCCAACAACCCTCACCGGTCTTGGAATTAAAAAAAAAAATGGAAAAGAAAGAAAGTAAAATAAAAATCATAATAAATTCGATTTTTTACTATATTTTTAAAAATTATAAAAATTTAGATCAAAGTGTTTAAGCTCTATAATTTAAACAAAGAAAATCATGAGAAATGAGTTTTTAAAGATTGAATTAAATATGAAAGTATTTTAATAATGTGGGTTGGGTCGCATCAGGTCGAGTTGAGTATAGATCACTATATTTATATTAAATGGAAATAAGTCGAAATGAGTTAAATAAGTTAATTTGAGTCGAACTATTTTTTATCCGACCCACTAGTTTGACAAATTTAGTTCTTAATTGACTCTGTCCACCTTATAATCGAATTAATTTTTTTCTCAAAAAGTTCCTAAATATATTGAAAGTTACTCTAGTATAGGATGAAATTACTTATTATGAGGAAGTTACTAGTAAAAGAAGAGATTACTCTTGCAAGTAATTTATACGCATTCAATTGATTCATTCTGGTGGAGAGTGCGGGACACCTGGTCATAAGCTCAAGACGACGACACTTAAGTGCCATAACTTTAAAATGGTACACTTAAGTGCCATCATCGGAGTAAAATGGGACACTTAAGTGCCACTCCGCGAAAATCCCGCCAAATGGGCGCGTGGCGACTTTCCGTGAGCTCGGTCCAAAACGGCGTCGTTTTGCACGCGACGTGGCGGAGAAAATGCAAAAACGACGCCGTTTCGCGTCTACATGTAAATAATAAAATATAAACTAATTAAATTAGATTTAAAATATTCAAAAAATTTAAAAAAAATAAGAAAAATTTAAAAATTTTAAAAAAATTAAGAAAAATTATAAAAAATTAAGAAAATTTTAAAAATTTTAAAAAATAAGAAAATTTAAAATTTTTTAAGAATTAAGAAAATTTTAAAAATTTTAAAAATAAGAAAATTTAAATTTTTTAAAAAAATTAGGAAAATTTTAAAAATTTTAAAAAATTTTAAAAATTAAGAAAATTTCTAAAAAAATTTTAAAAAATTAAGAAAATTTTAAATTTTTTTAAATTAAGAAAATTTTAAAATTTTTTAAAAATTAAGAAAATTTTAAAATTTTTTTAAAAATTAAGAAAAATTATAAAAAATTATAAAAAGGGGGGGTGGGAGGCCGAATGGGGCGGCTCCTTGCCGCCGCCGCCTCCCCCCTTTTATTTATTTTTTTTTTTAATTTTTTAATTTTTTTAAATTTTCTTATTTTTTTTTTAAAATTTTTAAATTTTTTAATTTTTAAAATTAAAATTTTTAAAATTTTCTTATTTTTTAAAATTTTATTAATTTTCTAAATTAAAATTTTTAAAATTTTCTTATTTTTTTAATTTTTTTAATTTTTTTAAAATTAAAAATTTTAAAATTTTCTTATTTTTTAATTTTTTTTTAATTTTTTAAAATTAAAAATTTTAAAATTTTCTTATTTTTTATTTTTTTTTTAAATTTTTAAAATTAAAATTTTTAGAATTTTTTTTAATTTTAAAATTTTCTTATTTTTTAAAATTTATTAAAATTTTTAAAATTTTTAAAATTTTTAAAATTTTTTTAATTTTTTAAAAGTAAAATTTTTGAAATTTTCTTTTTTAAAAAGAATTTTAAAATTTTTTAAAATTAAATTTTTTATATTTTTTAAAATTAAAATTTTTAATTTTTTTAATTTTTTTTTAATTTTTATCCGATTTGGAGCTCCGTGAGCCACGTAGGCAAAAAATAATAATAAAATATCACGCGTAGGATTTCCGCCAAGGTCGCCGGAGGTGGACTTAAGTGTCACTCGAAAAAAAAAAAGTGGCACTTAAGTGTCAGTTTTGAAGTTATGGCACCTAAGTGTCGGCGTCTGCCGAGTTATAAGACTTGTGGTGTTCTTCTACCTTCTGGTGGACCTTGTTCCTCCCCGGAAACCAAGAACTGAATTGATTCTCGTGAAAACTACCCAAAACTAACTGATTCGATTCTTGGTGCAACCAGGACCATGCACACTTCTAATCTCTAGCCCAATTCTCATCGTAAAGTCAGTTACGTGCTCTCATGCAACTGGGTGGTGCTCACTTGAGAAGGCCAAAAGCACCTAGCAATTTTAGGAGCATTACATTATGCCCTCTGGATTTCCCACACAATGACAAATTGCACTTTAATACTTCAATATTTCTGCAATATGACCCCTAATCTCTCTAATTTTATCGTAATCTTTGCAAAAATGAAAAAAATTAATTTTAATTAAGGGGAATAAAAAAGCAAGCAAACATTATGTGAATCATCTTCATGTAATAAAGAATTACCAAAAAAGTCATAAACCTATCATAATTGTATCGATTTAGTTTAAAACCTTTTGTAATTGTGTAAATTCAATTTATTTAGCCAATTTTGGCCAACTGGTGCTGATCATACGAACAACGCTGATGTGATGGATTTTTTAATAATATTTTATTTTCCAAAATTTTTATTAATTTTTATTAATATTTTCGTTTTTTTCTTTGGAAAAATAAAAAAAAAATTGAAAAAAAAAATATATTATTAAAAAATTGACACATCAATACCGGCCTAACGATTGATGTTAGCTGGTCATAATTGGTCGAATGGACTAAATTAATACAATTGTAAAAGGTTTATAACTGAATTAACAAAAAAATCCATGACTAAATTGACATAATTATAATAAATTTACGACTCTCTTTTTTTTAATATAGTTTCCCCTCAAATAGATCCTTAATTTATGATATTTGAAGCTTCTCTTGATTCGATATCTCTATTGCACTTAGAAAATGACATTAATGCTCCATTCATTTCATGGAAAAATAACTTTCAAGACAATTTTTTTGTTTTTTCGACATTTGTTTCATGGAAAATGAATTAATCAATGAAAATAGTTTCTACTATTGGAAAAAAAAACACCTTCAAAAGTAGGAAAAATGTTTTCCACTTCAAAACTGTGAAAAACATTTTCTATAGTTTCTTTCACCTCACTTTCTTTCGTCAAACACATTTTCATTTTATTTTTATGTTTTTTTTCTTTTAAAAGATTAATTTTTAAATTTTTTTCTTTCTTTCATTTTCTTATTCCAAGGCCGGTCGCCAGCCATGGCAGCGGTCGCTAGCCATGCTCACCAAAGGCCTTGAGCTCGCTAGATTTTGGAGAGGTCAAGCCTTGCTAGGTTGTGGTGAGGTGATTTGGCAAAGTTGAGCTACCCAAGGCTAGTGAGCTTGGGCCTCGTTAGATTTGGTGAGTTGAGTGAGACTTGAGTATCGCTCAAGGTCGCCACAAGCCAATGAGGCTCAACCTTGTTGGAATATGGCGAGCTTAAGCCTCGCCGACCCATGGCAAGGGTGAAACTTGCCAAAGGCTAGTCACCACCCGTTGTCGTAGCCAGCAATCAACCAAGACTAAGAAAGGAAAAGGAAAAAAGAAAAGGAAATGAAAAAAAATTAAAAATGTATTTTTAAAGAATTAAATAATAAAAGAATTATTGAAAATGAGTGCTTGCAGGGAAGGATTTTTCTTACCAAATAGAAAAAAAAATTTACAGTTCACCTTTACCAAAAAAAAAATTTACAGTTCATTTTCAAATTTCAGCAAAATATCAAAAAATATTATTATTTTTGCTTAAAATGACTCTCTCAAAAATAATTTATGAAAATGTCATATTTTTCGTAAACGAACGAATCTAAGATTATTTGTGAAATAATATAAAAAACATCATCTAAGGAATAGACGAGCGAGTGAGGACAATTCCATGTATATCATATTTCGTTACCGGACTCGATTAAACGAAATGGCAATGAGGTTATTTGTAAATCAATTTGAAAGCACCGTCATCCAAGGACTCGACGAGAGAGAGAGAGAGAGAGAGAGAGGGAAATGGAGTGGGTGGTGACGGCCGATACCGACTGACAACACATGAGGGCGATGGGATCGACCGTCAATCATTCAGATGCTCCTTGTTTTGGTCTGTTGTTGCTCCAGAGATAGAAAAAGAGACAGGGCGAGTCGTACTGAGGGAGCCACAGCCCAAGAAAGGAAAAAGGACCACGTCAATCAATTTGAGACCCGAAGCAACGGAGTTCTCAAAGGTCGAGGTCACTTCAGCTGCATTTGGAAATCATTTTCCCAAAGAGCCTTTGGGCAAATGGCAAAATGATTGGCCAAAAATCATTTTAGAAAGATTTTGAAAGATGAGCGCACTTTCGAAAATTCTTCAAAAGTCCTTAACCCAATACAAGTTTTACTCAAATTTTGAGCTTAAAGTATTTTTAGAATGCTAATGCATTTTTTTCTTCTAATTTTGCCTTCATCGAGCTTACCAAATTCCAAATTTATACTTTGACAACAAGGTTTTGATCTGACCGTCGGCGAGACAAATCTGACACCATCGTATTGTCAGTTGTTGAGTTTCAATTTTTTTTATTTGAAAAATATAGACAAACTTCTCTACAAATGTAGTTTTTCTTGGATAACTTTTAAACAAAATATTGCTTTCTGATGCACTTTTTTATTACATTTGACTAAACACTATTTTCCTTCCAACACCCCCTCTAAAAAAAAGTTGGACAATTGTACATCGTCAGGGTAAGGAACTATGGCATATATGTTTGGATCATTTAGTTCAATTCCTTTTCATAAGTTTGCTTGCTTTTTCTTAGTTATAATTAATTTCTTTTGATTTTAAAATTACCATAAGCAGATGATAATAATGACTTTCAAAAGATTAGAAGGCATAACAGATAATTGGTAACTTTGTAATTCTCACTTTGGAAGGACGATTTCGCCCTCAAGTTCTTGCTATGACAGGTCATGTGACATCACGTGATTGATTTTAAAGGGGTAATGTGGTCGGAGTCAATATTGAGAGCACGTTGTGATTGAGTTGAAAACGTTAAGGAGCTTTAAGTCAAAATTGAGATATTGGGAGGCAAGTTTCAACCATCCTATAAACTTGAGGGCAAATATTAATTTTCCTTTTCCATTTGGTAAAAGTCTTATGGCCCTCTTCAAGAAAAAAAGCTATTTGCACCCCAAGTTACATTGATCAAATCAGTCGCAACTGTTGATTACATTAATTCATCAATTCTACATTCAATCCACGGCTGCAAATCTGAGCAAGAATTTCCCTCTTCTATGTGCTATTTTAAGGTAGTTCCCATTGACTCGTGATCTCACCCTATGTCGATTCTACATTCGATCCACGGCTGCAAATCTGAGCAAGAATTTCCCTCTTCTATGTGCTATTTTAAGGTAGTTCCCATTGACTCGTGATCTCACACTCATTAAGTCGCTATATATATATTTCAATGAAGCAAACGGGAAGATGCATGATGCCCCAGTTCGCCAGCTTGAAGATTGGAATAAATGGAGTTGGTGGATGAAAGTGGCTTCACATGCAATAACACCTTTTGTACACATCATTGATGCCAACGACCGTGAACTGGTTTGCGTGGTTTGGCTGGTCCTGGGCACATTTTGTTTGAAATGTCAACCATTTTTGCTGGAGATGGGGCTGAAAGTATGCTGACTCAATGTCGCGATTACGATGATCACAATCAAGCTCTATGTAGCATGAATTATATGTTAATCTGACTTAGAATTAGGGGGGAAAATGGAATCTTGTTTCGTACTACTATAATAGTAAAGCATCAGGATAAGGAATGAGACAGTAAGTCTGGCAATTGGACTTATCCAGTATGTCTGGCAATTGGACTTATCCGGAGCAGGTACTCTGCTCGGTAGCATTGTCCCCTCTCTTCATTCGCGCTCATCAGACACAAATAAAGCCAACGATTCCCTACATCATCATCATCATCATCATCATCATCTTCTCCTTCTTCTTCTTCTTCTTCTCCTTATTTTTGTATTGATGATCACCTACCTCCTATCGTCCAATGATGATCACCTGACTGAGTTTTTTAATTTTTTCCGAATACCTGACGGAGTTGGGGAGGTCAAAGGTGCAAGGAAAACAAATGGCTTGCTGCAGACACGGTGCAGTGATTCTGGGATTCTGTCCTCCGCATTGTTGGGATGTAATTTATATGGCACGAGAGTCTTGCTTCCTGATGAGTGAGTGGGGGTTCAGGCCTGCCTTAGCGGGGTCACAGGGACAGCGCTTTTAAGTCGCCAAAGGGCTTGTATAGTTTAAACTTATATTTTATTAATAGTTCGGGCTTTACCTCATGAATAGTTACTTGATATATATAATATTTTTCTTTTATAATTGAGAATGTAATAGAGAGATGCGATATGCTAATTATGGTTGAATCTTTTACTAGATGTAATATGAATTGAGATAAAACATTCTGTCATGAATTCTCTTTTTCACTTTTATTCTTGATTTTCTTGTGATTATAAGTCGAATCGTATCACACATTACATGAAGAAGGCCAACAAGTGAAGCACAACAAGCCAAGAATTCATACATTCTTGAGGAATCAGAAGCAACACTTCCTTTAAAAAACTGCACAGTATGCAGGCCATGACATGTACGAGCCTGTTACAACTGTGCATTCAATGCGTACAAGTTGCAAGTCACAAGCCCATGAAGTCCATAAATTCCCTGATGTTGGCGGCATTGGTCTGGTCCCAATAACCTTAGAAATATAACGAGGCGAAGCCCCTATAAGGAACCTAGGACGAGTTATGCAGCCTTACAACGACATGCATCCGCATCTACGATACATCAAGTGCTCGGGCATAGTGGCTGGTGACATATGAAACTAACTATATAAACATGACGATGCGGATCCTAAGCACTAGATCAATCAGATCAATCTCCCCCCATCAAGGCTATGAATATAAAGATAATCTCTTTATGATTAAGAATCGAATCCCGCACACTGTAGTATCTCTACCTCTATCGATAAGATAACAAGGCTTCTACAAACTCGGCTTTCCCTCAGATCTGGGGCGAGGACCGTCGGCCCTTGCCTAGTCAAGCCAAGGGTCCCTAGTTGGGGAAGGGCCAGGGATCTTTGCTAGAGCTAGGGGAGGGCAGCGACCCTCGCCCCAGATCAGGGAGTGCGCTTATAAGCCCTCATCACCGGTCAGTTAGGGTTGTTGGCCCTCTGCCAAGGCTAGGTGACCCCGGAAAACCCTCTCTCTATTGTCGCTGGCCCTTCCCAAAGATGGTGGAGAGGCAATGGCAAGGGTTGAGCCCTCACTATTCTACAAACCCATCTTCCTTTTTAAAATAAAAAATAAAAATAAATAAATTTAGTTTTAAATTTAATTAAATTAATATTTGTATTAAAATTCAAATAAGAGGCAAAACAACGTCGTTTTTCAACTCTTCGGTGAGCTACGTAGGCAAGTTATACTATTAAAAAATTGCAAAGTAGGTTTCTAGCCAGAGTTGCTTGAATTGGCACTCAGGTGTCTAATTTTTCAAAGAAAGTGGCATTTATGTGTATATTTCATAATTTTTAGCACTTAAGTGTTTCCTGTGCCAAGTTTTGGCACTCATACTGTACTTCTGCCACAAAACTTAATTGGTCCACAAAGATAGTAATATATGAAAATTTTAGCACAACATTTATAAGCTTGGAGAATTGATAGTAATATTTGAAAACTTTCGGACTTACTTGCATTTCAATACCAATTTTAGTATTTCTTATTCCGCTCACCCCCAATAAAACAATGGTGAATGATGCACGAGCATCGGGCTCTAGCAATCAACTCTCAAGTTCAACTCGAAGCTCATCAATTGATACGGCTTAAACCTTATTCTGACACGAAAAGACCAATTTCCGGCACAACTTGATTCATTGGGACTTAGATTGAAGATGTCAAATGCTACAAAAGAATTGTTGATTTCATAGTTGCCAATCGACTACTTAAATGTCAATTTACATGTACATTGTTGATTTTGAGACAATTAATTGACTACTGAGAAACCAGAGGCAATTTTGGATGATTTCCTTTATCGTTTGTCGATCTTCCAAAATGTCTATTGGTCTTCCAAAATGTCTATTGGTCTTCCAAAATGTCGATCTTAAACCTTATTCTGACACGAAAAGACCAATTTCCGGCACAACTTGATTCATTGGGACTTAGATTGAAGATGTCAAATGCTACAAAAGAATTGTTGATTTCATAGTTGCCAATCGACTACTTAAATGTCAATTTACATGTCCATTGTTGATTTTGAGACTATTAATTGACTACTGAGAAACCAGAGGCAATTTTGGATGATTTCCTTTATTGTTTGTCGATCTTCCAAAATGTCTATTGGTCTGCCAAGGCGATGTAGAATTTAGAATTTAAGTTTAATTACTTTGCATTTGGTCAAATGTACTTAGTCCTATAAGCTTATGAGTCTCAAGTGTGTTGTAGGTTTCAAGAGTCAAAATTCAAGTTTTTATGTGTTTTAAATGCATTTTATAGTTCTTATAATTTTTTTTTTTTTATAGTTCTTAGATCTTTATTAGTTAGGTAGTTTGAATGTCTTTAATCTTAAGTCTATTTTTTATGTATTAGTTTCTCTATTAAAAAAAATGTGAATCTTAAATGTAAAAGACGAGACTTGAATATTGAAAATATATGAGATTTTTCTTGGTGAGAGCAAATATCTATTCCGATTCTTTATTCCTAGAAGGAGGATTCTTCCTTAGTAGTAAACCATGAAGCTTTTTATCCTTGGCTGGTAGTTATCCTTTAAGTCAAACTGTCAAAGTGGTGAGCTTCTTATTTCCATTTCTTTATCCTTAAAAAGTAAATTATTCTTAGGTGGATAGCCAAGAAGTCATTTACCCTCAACTAGTGATTTGTTATTTAGGTCATGATGGTGAACTTCTCTTATATCAAAGTCTTTTATATTTGGTGGGTAGTTTATCCTTTAAGTTAATTGCGAACTTTGTCAACCTCATCCTTTATCCTTAGCTAGTGATGTGTCCCTTATATCAAAGTCTTTTATATTTGGTGGGTAGTTTATCCCTTAAGTTAATTGCGAACTTTGTCAACCTCATCCTTTATCCTTAACTAGTGATGTGTCCTTTAAGCATTGATGGTAATCATAATCTATCATTCATCCATTCTTTATCATCCCATTATCACTCAAAACACACTAAATCATCTGGCGCCCGCATTAGTGAATAAAACTTCTCAAAATTGTCTGCGGAGCATCTCTCCAGGGGTAGTCACTGCATTGGTGGGTTGGAGGGGAGCTGGTGAGACTACTTCAATGGATGGTCTCGCTGGAAGGGGAGCAGACGGATGTATTTAAGGTGAATTGAGGATATCAGGTCAGCCAAAAGGGCAGCATAATTTTGCTAGAGTTTCTGGTATATAGAACAACACATTTGCCTCAAGTGACAGTTGACGAGTCTCTCCGGTTTTCTTCCAGCCTCTGCCTCCCAAAAGAAGTCAGCAAAGGGGAAAAAAAAACCAAGCGAATGTTCAGAGATCTAGTTTATGCATTTATAAACTATGGTTGGATCAGTTTACCTCTGCATCGATGGAGGTTGTGAAATTGGTTCGGCCTGATATGCTTAGGCATGCTCTGTTTGGTCCACCCGGTAGCTCAGATTTATCAACGGAACGAAGGGAACAGTTAGCCATCGCAGTTGAGCTAGTTGCTAATCCTTCTTTTATCTTTATGGATGAACCTACCTCCGGTCTTGATGGTCAAGCAACAGCTATTGTGATGAGAACGGCTCTAACGCTGCTGACAATGGAAGAATTTGTACCGTTCACCAGCCGAGTATTGACATATTTGAAGCATTTGATGAGGTAAGATAGATGAACAACTACTTGGCCTATTCAATACTATCTTAATAAGCCACACCTTTACATTGGCTTCCTTTTTTTAATTTCCCTACAGTTGCCTGTGTATAATATATGGAGGCAAGCCTGGAACCAATTCACGGATCCCGACAGACTATTTTCAGGTAAAAATTTCTGTCCTGCTATAGTTCATTGGTTCTACGTTTTTCCTCTGGAAAAATCTGTACATTGAAGTATGAACCCCATAATTCCGCCCCTTAATTTCGCTACGAGGTTTCAAGGGGGCTTTCATAGCCCAAAACAATTCTTAATCTTCTGCTGAGGGGACTTATGGCAACCACAGTTTTTAAATGTATAATCTCTGAAAATACATTTTTTTTTCCTTTGACGACGTCATTATGGAGGTGGAGACTGGAAGAAACCAGAGAGAATCCTCGACTGTCACTTGGGGCGAATGTATTTCCTTCTGTTGTACATTCCCAGAAACTCTAGCAGAAGTATGCTGCTCTTTTGGTTGACCTGATATCCTGATTCACCTTCAATATACCCGCTTGTTTTTCTTCCAGCGAGAACATCCATTAAAGGAGTCCTACCAGCTCCACTCGAACCAGCCAATGCAGTGACTCCTCCTGAAGAGAATACTCCACTAAATTTCGACAAAAGCTGTAGTTTACTTTCTGGCATACCTTGTGAACTCATACCCTGTAAATTTTCAGTGATATGTTCTATGGCATTTCATTTTATCATGTAGAAACTGGACACAAGTTAAAGCATTCGAAATTACCAAGAAAGAATTAGCGCATTTGAAAGTACACCTTTGGCATGTCAATAAAGTCATTTTCATCATTGTTAATGGCTGAAATGGAAGAATCATGCCCTTCTTCTTGTTACCCTCCACAGAGGATGTTGGACTCGATCCTGACCCTGTGCTATCCCCTGTAAACCCATCACAGGTTTGGCAAAATCACTATAACAAAGTACAGTGCAACATTGATGAGGGAAGATAAGGAGAATTTTTCAAAATTTGATAAAGATCCCTCTGTTATGTAGATAATATACTATTATCAAGCGATGCCATGGCTGGAATTTTCTTCAATTTCGTCCACGGGAATCACTCTATGCGCTGTTATGACAGCTGTAAAAGGAAAAGGAATATCCTCATTAAGCAGATACTAGCTAGATCTTGAGAGTACCCCAGAATTTACCTAGCTTACGAGCAAGTTGCTCCTGAATTTACATAGATGGTGACGGAAAGATTATCCAACTCACGACTAAGGTAAGCCACAGCTAAAGTCACAATATTGTTGAAGAGCAGTGCATAAAGCGATAAAATATCAACTCCAAATCCAATACCAATGACCACTAGCTGGTAATCTATGTGAAACTGAAGTACGTCGTGCATAGTTTTCAATGGCAGATTTATGTAGAGTAACGGTTGTCAGGAGGATTTTAGCATCGGACAAAGAACTTGTATACAGCAGCCTCAAGTAATCCAATGACATTCTACTTGCTTCATGCCATCCAAGGCACGCTTTTCTTGCAAAAGAAGGAGCAAACTTACACTTCAGGACAACACATCCACCCAGAAAGAATATAACTAGCAAGCCAGCAGATCCAACTGCATCTCGATAACCAAGTCTCGAGCTACTGAGTCATCGCGCGGAAGACACCCAATGCCATTTGGTGCGCTGCAAACAGCAATAAAAGCTTAAACTGGAACAACCAGAAACTATGAAAGAAACTGTGAGAGCATTAGGAGAACCTACTTGAAGGACGTTAAGTGGAAAAACGCCTCCATCGCAAGGAGCCACACAGCGGGATCGGTAATGGAATAAGGTACCATGTAGAATCGGTAGCTCAGGCTCGGACAATTCGGTAACCATCCATGTTTATCAGTTCACGTCACCGTGCGCCGGCCCAATCCATACCAACCCGTGGCTCCACGTGGCTCCACGTGGCTGTTGGGTCCCACCTTTCCCTCCTTCAAACTTTTGCATCCTCTCTCTCTTCATTAATTGCTGGTCTTCTTCTCCCTCCATTCGCAGGAAGCCCCACTCTTCTCTCTTTCAAAAATCTCTCTTCCTCTCTCTCCCAAGAGCCCCGCCGGTTGCATCCCGATCTCATGTCCGCCGCCTCCGGCACATTGCCTCGAGGAGCCACTCCCTCTCTCTGTCTCTGTCTCTGTCTCTCGCTCCTAAGAACCCTGCTGGTCACATCTGCTGGATCCCGAGCTCTGATCCGCCTCCGCCGTGGCATTTTGGGTTTGCCACATAGAACTATGGGGAGTGTTCTCCTTCCTGTGTTCTCATTCTCTCGCCGGAAGAAGATGAGACGAAGTCCAGGGTGAATTGGGAAACACATGGACTTGGGAACTTTCATTTGTACTTGCTGTTTTGTCTCGTTTTGGAATATAAACAATGTGCCATCTCTTCCATTTGGGTTCGTGAGGGCGGTGTCTGTAACCTACCTATGTGTTGGGTGTGCCGGTGTGTAACTGGTGGGTTGCACAATGCCTGTTTTCTATTCAGGCATTATCACTGTTGTACTCGCATTCGTTTTGCTTTGCTTCATGCTCTGTTTTTGTGTCTTGAACAAGTAAAGCTTCTCGCTTGGTCCCGGTTCAGTTGATATTGTGAGAATGCCTCATTGGCAGTTGTGATGCTCAGGTCCGTGTGCATATTTTCACTCGTAGAGTCAAGACTCGAGATGTGCTGCCAAAGCTTCCTCCGTGTGTCTGGCACTGCTTAGCGTGTGGCTCTAGTTTCGCCCGTCATGAGCTTTCGGTCATCTGGCTTCAATGCTGTGGATCGGTTTTTCATTTACATAAATTATATAAGAATCGACTTGTTATCAATACATTCAGCCATTGTTTCGTCCGTGTATCTGGCACTGCTTACTATCCGGACTCAACAGATTCGTGATCGATAGCAACGTCTCTCATGCTTTGAATTAGGACATATATTCCAGCTTTATTGACCTCTTGACGGATTGGTGAAGGACAATCCTTGTCAACCGTGGCAAGGCTGCAAAGACCAGAGGGACTTGCTTCAAGTAACGGAAGATATCCTCCAGGAACCTAATGAGTTGTCGTGAAGAAAGAAATGGGGCCATAAATTGAATCCTGACGAAGATATGACCCAACATGGAGAGAAACAGAGGTGATCCAGACTGCATAAAATGCTCGAGCAATTGATGAACAAATTGCAATGTCGATACACTACCAACAATTTGGACCGGAGTAAGTCCTTAAACTATTTCATCAAAACTTTGGGACATCAAACTTCGAGGGTATTCCGACCTAAGTGGAGAAGACAAAAGTTCACCCAAGAACTTGAGGCCTTGGGATGAAGGTAGACACCCTATCACTTTTTCGGAAGTGACTACTACCTGATAGGAGGTATAATAGCCTTCCACGCCTAAGGTAACAAGGTGGAACTAGCAAGGATTCTTATTGGGTCGACTAGTGCTTTGCATAGTGTCTTTCAATTGACTTATCGACCTAGAACCGTCGACTCTAGAAAGGTGGCTTGAGATTTTGCGAGGTCCAAGAGGTTGCCAACAGAGCAAAAGAAGATTAACAGGGACCATGAAAAGCAGCCGCATGAACAAGTGAGATCAAACCGTCCCAAGTCGACCTTCGGCGAAAAATCAATGTGAGCCCTGTAAAATGGGTCAAGGTCTTTCTCAGTTTTCTTTTGGCTTTTCAGTTATAACTAATTTATTGATTTTAAAGTCTGCTAGCAGGAGAAAATTACAACGAATTTCAAAAGATTAGCGGGGAAAATCGGAACAATTTCGAAATATCAATAGCTAATTTGGTAATTATGTAACCAATCTAGAGGGAAATATGTATTTCTCCCTGTGGAAGGACGATTTTGCTTTCAAGTTCTTCCCGGTGGTGCGTCACGTGATCGATTCTCAAGGGAGCATTGAAATCAAGTTGAAAACATCGGGGGCCCTTATGCCAAAATTGAGAAATTGGAGATGCGTGGGGGGCAAGTTGCAAAGATCCTAAAATCCTGGGAGCAAATAGCAATTTTCTTTTTTTCTTTTAGTAAAAGTCGTCTTGCCTGCTTCTAGAAAAACATGTAGCTAGACCCAAATTTACATAGATCTAATCAATCACCGCACTTGATTAAGTGAATATCATATTCGATCCATGGATGCAAATCCAAACAAGGATTTTTCTCTTCTGTGCACTATCTTTAGGCGGTTCCAATCGACCCATGGTCTCGACCTCAATCTACTTAGATAATTCGGATGCCTACATGACACTGGTCCGTCCATAGATAATTAAGATTGAGCAAAGCAACTAATCTACTTGGACAATTCACAACGTATCGACTCTAACTTTGTATGGAATTGAGCAGTGCCTAGTCATCTCCCATCGTTATCTTTCATATTGATTGGACATTCAATACCGGCTCCCAACAACGAAAAGACATCCGCTTGTGTCTCTAGATTAGACGCCAAAGATTTTCTTTTTATGCAGTGAACAACGTTCCAACAAACCAAAGCACAAGCAGCCAAAAGTTCATACATTCTTGACGAAGCAGAAGCAATGCTTCCTCAAAGAATCGCAGAGTTTGAAGTAGGCCATGACATCTATAAGCCTGTTACAACTGTGTATTTGATGAAGACAGCTTAGAAGCATTCAAAGAGAATTATTTTCGAGATGTCCACGGAGTCGGTCTATCCCTATTAATCAAGAAATATAACAGGTCGAATCCACTGTAAGGAACTTGGATGAGTTCCAAGTTACACAGCATTGCAATGGCACGCATCTGCATCTACAATGAAATAAACGACAAATCAATTCTCGCAATGTATGAAACTTACCACCTTAACAGGATGACATGGATTCAGAGAGGTGGATCAGTTGGATCAATCAATCCCCATCAAGGCAATGGATATGAAGATAATCTTCTTAATATTAGGAAACCCGCGCTCCATATCGTCTCTGCCTCTGTTGATAAGAAAGCAAGGCTTCTATAAACTCTGCTTTCCCGAAATCAGGCCACAGTGCCGGCACAAAGAAAAGTTCAGCGTAGGCTAACTGCCACAACATAAAGTTGCTGAGCCTAAGTTCACCACTCGTGCGAATCAGTAAATCTGGGCAGGGATATTCGCTGCAGCTCGTCTCTAGTTCCCGTTCTATTAGTCCCTCGCTGATGTCCTCCAACTCAAGATGACCATCTTTTACCTTGTGAGCAATGGTTTTGCATGCTTGTACTATATCATACTTCCCGCTGTAGCTCACTGCCACAATAAGTTGGAGTCTGGAGTTGTTTCTAGTCATCTCCTCTGCATCCACAAACACTTTTTGCAATGACTTGGGAAGCTTCAAGGAATCTCCAATCAAGCATATTTTAACTCCTTCCCTGTAACAAGAAGCTGAACTTAGTTGAAGCTCTGGTCCTATTCCATAACTTGGTAATAAGGAAAGGAAGTAATAAACTAGTATAAGCTCCAGTTAAGAAAAAAGAGTTGGCACTGCACCAGGCCAACATTATTGGACTGGCAGCGCAAAAGTATCAAATTTATGGATGCTTGCCATCCAAAGCTTCTATGTACACATATTTAACTTTAGCAGTGAAAATTGGCTAGCGATTAGAGAAAGAGAATCTTCAGTTACTTAGCACAGCAACCATAAACCCAAAGTTGAGTCCCTTCTGGGGAAGCTCCAGAAATGTATAATACAGATTGATGTATTCCTTCTCAGTTGAATTCAAACATGAGCTTTTAGTATCAACTGTTATAGATGCACTGCATGCGAGCATGTCTGCAGGTGTTAAATCACCTTCCATGCATCAATCGCCAAATTGATTATGTCTGCAATTATATGACATTGCAGAAACTTCTATCAAACTTTCAGTAGCAAAAGTAATCAAGCAGAATTAATTAGAAAACTGCTCCATCAAATTGTTGGATAAGAACCATGGAGCCATAAACCCTTTTTTAATTCTCAACAAAGTCATATACCTTTCCAAAACTTTCTCCTACAAAATTTAAAGGGTTAGACCTGAAAAATAATTTTATTGATCTCAATCCAATCTGAGTGAGAGAAAAGCTCATGCTCAACACCACAATAGACATATCTAAATCTTAACATGTCAGATACTGTCAACAACAATGACTAGTCAACCAGAAGTCACCAGGATATCACAAGCAGATCTTGGTCCATAAATTTGCTGAATTCATAATAAGCAATGAATATCTCTTGTCAAGCCGAAAAGCCTTCACAAGACCCTGAACGAAGGGAATTATAGCTTTAAACTGATGAAATGAAAAGCAGCCTAAAAAACGTGGCATTTTTATTTTCCTATTCATTCCACGTAAGTCGTGTTATACTAGAAACCCACATCGACAATCCTGCCTCAAACGCCAAGAGGGATCACATAAACTTGTCACAAGTTCACGGATGCCGATGCTCGTCCAACTCCACAGTCCTGTGCATTTCGATCTATTAGGAAACTTTATCAGCAACGAAAGGCCTTCACTTCCTAGATTGTTATTTTCAGAAACAGCATCATCGAAAACTACGATAACTTTTCCTCTTATTTCGTCACAGCAAATAACAACTGCGGTAGACCAAGTACATGATCACACGGAGAATCATAGCCATGAAGTGAGACGGGAGTTTCGACCACTAACCTCATGAAATTCTCCCGCTCCATTTTAATCACTCTTTCGAACAATCCCATCAAAAGTTGAACCTCAGCCTGCACCCAAACGTCACATAAGCTTCACACCCACCGCCAGAAATGCTCAAAACAAGAGACTTGTCAAACAGAGAAACACCAATCAATACATAAACATTTCGCACTGGCTTCACGTTCCATTCCATGCGCATCATCATTCCCATTACTAGTCAAAACCACTGACCTTTGGCCGAACCCAGTTCTCGGACGAGAAGGCGAAGACGGTGAGGACTCCGACCCCCCACTCGCAGCAGAGCTCGATGAGCTCCTTCAGCGACCTCACCCCGGCCTCGTGCCCCGCCGCCGCCGGCAGCCCCCGCCGCCGGGCCCACCTGGCGTTCCCGTCCATTATCACCGCGACGTGCCTCGGCATCGCGTCCCGCCGGAGCCCCGCCGGCAGGCCGCCCGCGCCGCCCAGCTCCCACTCCCCTTCCCTGGGAGCGGCGTCCGTGGCGGCGGCGGCGGCGAAACTCCTGCCGAGCCTGGCGGAGGAGACGAAAGAGGAGTAGAGGCCTCGCGCTCGCGCTGCGGGGGGTGCGTCGACAGAGAGCCTTCGCGCGAGGGTGTCGAGGTGCTCCGACGGCGAAGGGACGCGAAGAGAATGCATTTACGGCGAGGGAAAGTTGGGATAGTTGGGATCTTTAGCTTGACGAATGGTGGGTGATGGTGTCTACGGGCGAAGACGTCCGTCTCGCCGCCGCAGAGTCCGTCGGAACGGCGGTTGAACAGAGCTGAGCAGGGGAGGTCGCAGGACTGGCTCTTGCTCGGTCTTGGATGAGTTCTCGAGGAGGGAGAAGGCCATGGTTCGTCCTCGTTTAAACAGCGGGGCGTGGTCGTTATGGGGAGTATTAGGTATGATCACGTGCCCTCAAAATTGACTTTTAGAGCACGATTACAGTAAGCGGCAAAAAATTATATATTTTGCTTACGATTTTTATACTTAATTATGACGATACCATAATTTTGGGGGATTAACGTTTTAAGGATGGCATTTTGTGGTTCCTCATTGATTAAGTGTATGGTGAACGTATTTTTCTTGAGACTCTTAGAAATCTTATATGAATTATATAACATAAGCTTTCTTGATTTATTGGTTTGTTTGTGGATACACAAATGTAATGGTTGAATTTGTATAATTCATCTTCTTGTAATTTAAAAGTGAAAAGCATATTTTGGACAAACAATGAGGGATGGTCATCAAAAGGTTTATAAATTGTTTTTGGATGTAATTGAAGGCAAGGAGGAAAGATTTCACTATAAACTAATGTATCTTTTGTTTTTTAAGTGGTCTCATCTTATAATAATCTAAACTTTATTCCTAAAAGGATCTCAAAGTATTTGAAATTGCACATTAAAAATTTCCTTACATTATATGCAAATTTTAAAATAAAAAAGTAAATTGATTTCGAGAAATTTCGCCACTTTCTCACCGTGTTTATTTTCAATCCAATTCACCGCCAACATGCCTACTATGCCCCCCAAATCATGGCTATTGGCACGGAGTTAGCAAGGCTTCTTCCTTGAGTCTTGTCAAGATCGTGTGCTTGACGAAAGAGCTTCACAAGCAATATCGCCCTACGACTTCAAAAAAACTTGAAACCACTTAATATTAAAAAATTATTACCTCTTCAATTCTCTTTTTAGATTATTATAGGTCCAGTATCGGTTTTCATTATTGGATGGAGTTTCGCATGTGCTTGTTGATTGCTACACAATCCAATCCGTTTATGTGTCTTCCTTCCAATGAGGAATGCGTAATACACACACACACAGAGCAATAATGGACCTGTTAAAAATTCTTTTTTATTTGCCTAGTAACTAGAGTAGCGCGCAAATCGATGCTTGTGCATTGAATAAAAGGTGATAATAGGCTGGATCTAAGTTGGGTTGGGTTCGAAAGTCAAACTTTTTATATTGAAGAAGCTCTTCCATCACATACCAAGTTTACAAGTAAATATCTGAGCTAGACCAGAACAAAGTTGGACAAACAAGGCTTTTCGATGCAAGGGCATCTTCCAAACCCCTATTTGCTTTCTGGGCCTCTTCGAACTAGGCAGGTCAAGCAAGTTGCCCATCCGTCAGTCACCCCTAGTGGCAAAATAAAAGCGAAGAGCAATAATATCGATGGGTTAAGACTATTCGAGTTCAAATTTCATGCTTATATGATGTCCTTAGATAATATATATCATTATTGAATTTTCTTGTTCCTCCTAACTTAAATTTTAGTTTCTCTTGTGTGATTTTTCTAAGGGTGTTAATTTCTCAAATTGTATCTTCACATGATTATGATGAGATCGTTAAGAGTTATTCAAGAGTTTCGATTTTTATGGGTCGTGCAAAGAATCTCATAGGATATCACAGATATTAACGAAACAAACCGGATAGATTTATAAGTAAAAGGTTTTACAAAATTTTAAAACTAACCCACCCCGCGGTGGACGAGTTGATTCGCGTTTTGACCTTCATCCGGGAGGGTAGAGGTTCAAAACTTCTTGTCCCCATTGCGCGACTTAAGTAGGGTGCCATTGGAGGTGGGTCCCCACGCTAGTGCTCCCCGGTTTATGTCGTCATTTCAGGCATTTGTATGGCGGTTCTCGGGCAAAAAAAAAAAAAAATTAAAACTAAAGTAGAGATTTTTTTTTCTTTTTTCGGCCAAAAAATGTAATTTCAAACGTGTCAAATAGGCATGTAAAATTAAAAACAATACATATAACACAAACGCAATATCTATGAGAAAATATTTGGATTTCCTTTTAATTATTTGAATTTTCCTTATTTATGCAAAATAATGAGATATGGAGAAGATAAGGAAAACTCTATAAAAATAGAGTTATTTTACCTATTTTAGGTAACAATTAATGTAATATCTATGAGAAAATATTTGGATTTCCTTCTGATTATTTGAATTTTCCTTATTTATGTAGAATAATGAGATATGGAGAAGATAAGGAAAATAATTGCAAAAATCAGGAATTCAAATAAAAAAGTAGTGGAATATGGATATCAAATTAGGGAATTCTTGATTTTATTCCCTAATGCTATCTGCAAGTATTGAGAGATAGATATCAAATCAAAGATCTTCTGATTTACTCCCTAATTTTATGCGCAATTGCTCGGAGATAAGGATCTTGGATATATCCTATGAATATGAAAACATTGAGAGCCAGAGAGGGGAACTAGGTTTTTGTTAGATCATTTTTCATTCTTCTTAGAGTTTTTCAAGTATTTTGAAAAGAAGACAAAAGTTGTAACATAATCATTGTTCTTTGATTCAAGATACTGAGTTTAATTTATATTTTTATTTATTTTTCTACTATATTCTAATTTTTTTTTTTTGTTAGGGTTATGATGTAGCCTAACCATGATGATATGAATTTCATGATTTTTATATTTTGCAATTGATTTCATTTATATGAGTTATATATTATTGTGCATAATGCTTTTGAGTGATTGGTCACCATTTGAATGATCTGATGTGCATGTTTGAGACTGAAAAGTGATAATATGCAATTGCTCATTATAATATATAACCATAAATTAAATGTGAATAGAGATATACCACGTTATTTGTGTAGCTTTCGGTGATAAGGTGATCCAAAAGACTCATTGTAAATCGAGAACATTCATAATTTTTAATGCACTCATGCTTATTTTAATTCATATAGAGATATAGTAGATTAATAAGCTGAGTATGTTTGCTATACCTAGAGATATGATAGTAAATAGATTAGGAAATTTCGCTATTACATGTTTGATATCGTTATTGTATCCACAATAATCTGAAATTCATATTTAGAGGTTATGATGAAATCAAATGCTCTAACATGTTTATCTGATTTATTTATTGCATTTAGTCTCCAAATTTTATTTTTAATTTATTCTAAATTATATTTTGATCTGTTAGATAAATTTTAGAATTAATCTATTTTAGTATTTAATTATTTTATTAATCATCGATCTTCGTGGGACGATACTTTTTCTTATTATTATATTCCTTGTTTGACACGTTCACTTGCGTTTAGAATTTTACGAACAAGTTTTTTGCGGTGTTGCCGGGGATCGTTTGTTTAATACTAATTAATATTGATACCAGATAATTTTAAGTTTAATCTAGCTTTCATTTTGTTTTATTTTTCAGGGTGTACATCAGTTTATGACACGTAACCAACAAGGAAACTTGCTGAGCTTGATTCAGAAATCAAGTGTACATTCAAAAGGCAACTGAGAGAACAAAGAAATCACACTAAGAAGATGGCAGACGGTGATAATGAAAATCCACGTAGAATTTTAAGAGATTATGCTGCACCAACAGTTCAAGGCACCACATCAAGTATGACCTGCAATTCAAGCAAACAACTTTGAGATCAAGCCGTCACTCATTCAGATGCTTCAACAATCAGTGTAATTCAGTGGCCTACCAAGCGATGATCCAAAAGCTCACATCGATGCTTTTCTTGAAATCTGTGACACCATTAAATAAAATGGAGTTACGGATGATGCTATTAGATCGAGATTATTTCCATTCTCTCTTAGAGACAAAGCTAAGAATTGGCTTTCTTTTCTTCCTGTAGGATCAATTACTACATGGAATGATATGACTCAGAAATTTCTTGGTAAATTCTTTCCACCTGCAGTCTGCAAATATGCGTAACGATATTACTAATTTTATGCAGATAGATAATGAATCATTATATGAAGCATGGGGAAGATTCAAAGAATTTCTTAGGAGATGTCCACATCATAGACTACCCGTATAGATGCAGGTACAAACTTTTTATAATGGCTTTAGTACAAATCTTCATTCTATGATAGATGCAGCTGTAGGAGGAACTCTAAATAATAAAACACTAGAAGAAACCTACAATCTATTAGAGAAGATGGCGTCCAATATTTATCAGTGGCATACTAAGAGACTACAAATGCGAAAAGCTAGCGGAGTTCACGAAGTGGATGCTTTTGCCGCAATTGTTGCACAATTTGAAGCACTCAATAAAAAGCTAAATAATATGAGTGTTTCAATCATGAAAATTCAGAATTTGACATGTGATTTTTGTGGTGGAGGACATGTTAGAATAGAATGTTAGGTAGGGAATAATTTTAAATAATCTAGTGAAAATTCTAACTTTGTTGGGAATTTTAACAGGATATAGAATAATCCTTACTCCAACACGTACAATTCAGGATGGTGCAATTATCCAAATTTTTCATGGAATAATCATAATGTGATGAGACCATCGGGATTCAAATAATTAGAAGAGACAAAGTCAAATTTGGAAGAGATAGTCACAAAACTTGCCAATACGACTCATGATTTCATCAAAAGCACGGATGTGAGATTTTAAAACCAAAAGGGTTCAATAAAAAATCCGGCACGGATGTGAGATTTCAAAACCAAGAGGGTTCAATAAAAAATCTGGAGATGCAAGTAAGTCAGTTAGCAAGCATGATGTTAGGGAGACGAGACCACAAGGTTCTTTGCCGAGCAACACAGAGAAAAATTCAATTGAAAATATAAAGGCTATAACCTTGAGAAGTGATAAACAAGTGGGAGAAGAAGATGTCAAACATGAGATTTTTAGAGACAAGAAAGAGGTGATATCAATAAACAATTAAAGGAGACAAGTAAGAGTAAAATTTTTCCAGATAATCCCAAGCCATATGTGCCATTAATTCCATTCCCTCAGCAACTCCAGCAACACAAAATAAATAAGCTGTTTTTTAAATTTCTTGATGTATTTAAAAAATTGCACATTAACATTCCTTTTGCAGATGTCCTAATGCAAATGCCTAGTTATGCAAAAAATTTGAAGGAAATTTTGGCAAACAAAAGGAAACTGGAGGATTATGAAACTGTGAAGTTAAATGAGAAGTGTTTAGCTATCCTACAAAACAAATTACCTCCGAAATTAAAAGATCCATGGAGTTTTACTATTCCTTGCACTATTGGGGATTCTTACTTTCAAAAAGTATTATGTGATTTAGGTGCAAGTATTAATCTAATGCCTTATTTAGTTTTCAAGAAATTAGAATTGGGCGAGGTAAAAGCAATTATAGTATCACTTCAACTGGCTGATCAATCAATTAAATATCCAAGAGGTATTGTGGAAGATGTTTTGGTAAAAGTTGACAAATTTATCTTTCCTGTAGATTTCATAGTTCTTGACATGGATGAAGATTTTGAGGTATCACTTATCTTAGGTCGACCTTTTCTAGCAACAAGAATAGCTCTTATTGATGCACAACAAGGGAAGGTGATTCTTAGAGTTCAATATGATATTGTTTCATTTAATGTTTTTAAAGCAATGAAATATCCATCTGATGATAATTCTTATTTTAGAGTTGAGATAATTGACAAGTTGGTGAATAAGGTTTTTCAGGAAAATATTTTTAAAGATCCACTTGAAGCATGCTTGATTCGACTAAGGGACAAAGATATTCAAAATAAGGAAATAAAGGAGTACGCAAATTTCATGGAGGCAATTCCACCATATTCAAGATAAAAGGTAATTAAATTTGAGGAGTTGCGACAACATATTATAAAGCCTAAACCATCAATTAAAGAGCCTCCAATTCTTGAACTCAAACCCTTACCTTCTCATTTAAAATATGCTTATTTAGATGGAGTTTCTTCTTTACTAATAATTATATCTTTCTTCTTTGACAGATTTGATGGAGGAGAAACTGCTCAGAGGTATTAAGAGAGTATAATGATGCAATTGGATGGAAAATAGCTGATATCAAGAGAATTTGTCATTTAATTTGCATGCACAAAATTTTGATGGAAAAACAATATAAACCCATTATCCAACCTTAGAGGTGTTTGAACCCGAAGATGCAAGAAGTAGTGAAAGCTGAAGTAATTAAGCTACTTAATGTAGGTATCATCTATCCTATCTCTGATAGTTTCTAGGTAAGTCATGTACAAGTTATGCCAAAAAAAGTGGTATGACTGTTCAGAAAAACGACTAAAATGAATTAATTCAAACTAGAACAGTTACTAGGTGGTGTGTATGTATGGATTACAGAAAATTGAATGATGCCACTAGAAAATATCATTTTTCTTTACTATTTATTGATAAGATATTAGAAAGACTTGCAGGGCATGAGTTTTATTGCTTTCTTGATAGATATTCGGGGTATAATCAAATTTTTATTATACCAGACGATCAAGAGAAAACTACTTTCATTTGTCCCTATGATACTTTTACTTTTAGAAAAATGCCATTTGGTCTTTGTAATGCACCAGCTACTTTTCAGAGATGCATAATGGCTATTTTTTCTGATATGATTGAAAAATATATTGAGATTTAGCAAAAGAATAGCCCGAGTGCCATAACTTGGCACAGGGAGATACTTAAGTGCCATAATTTCAAAATGGTACACTTAAGTGCCACTTTCTTTTTCTAGTGGGACACTTAAGTGCCACCTCCGGCGACCCATGTCGGAAATCCTACGTGGCAATATTTTATTATTTTTTATTGCCTACGTGGCTCGCTAGAGAGCTGAGTCGGCTCTAACTCACCAGAAACGACGTCGTCTGCATAATAAAAGCCTCAAATCTTCCAAAAACGACGTCGTCTCCTCAAATGCCCCAAATCTAAAATCCTAAATCGGCCAAAATCCCTATTGAAGTGCTCGAATCCAAGTCTCGAACCCTAATTTTCATTTGCCCAAAATTTATTCGTTGAATCTTGGAAATGGAGAGTAGAACTCGCAGCAACGCCTCAATTTTCTCTCACCGAAGCGAAGGAGAAGGCCAGCATTTCTGTTTTTGTGGGTTACCGAGTCCAAGAAGAACATCGTGGACTCGAATCAATCCTAAGAGAAGATTTTATGGATGCGCCCGATATAAAAAAGCGTTGAAGTGCAAATACTTCAAATGGGTTGATGCGAAGTTCTCTGACCGAGCCACAGAAGTGATATTGGATCTACTTCATAAAAGACAGCAATCTCCATCTGTGTTCGTAGACGACTTGGACGATGTTGACTCAATGCAAGTTCAAGCGTTTTCAGTTAAACTTTTCAAGAATGAAATCTCAATGCACGCTTAAGCATCTTCAACTAAACCTTTCAAGAATGAAATTTCAATGATGAAAATTGAACAAAAGTGTTCCCAAGCGTTTATTATGGTATTGTTTTGTTGTCTATTATACTTTATGATGAAATGTAAAGTAATTGAAAATGAGAAAAATTTTATCCGATTGCCATAATTAAAAATGGTGTTGTTCTGGATTAAACGTAGGCTTTTTTTTTTTTGAAAGATGCAAAGAAGTTTGTGTTGTTCTACAAGATCATTGTGGCTTTGTTGTTATTTGTGCTATCATATGGAGTTGCCATAAGTTAAATTACCATCATCTTCTCTGTTTTGATGCAAACCAGTATATACACAAGACAAACATGAGTGATTACCTGAGTGCCATAAGTTGTATTTAGTAATCACTTAAGTACTAGTCGTGATGAAAAAATGATCACTTAAGTGTCAAGTTATTATTAAAGTGATCAGTTAAGTGTCACTTGTAATTAAAAGTGAATAGTTAAGTGCCAAGTTTTTTAAAATATAACCAGTTAAGTAGTGCCGATTTTTTTGTGAGTTTTCTCTAAAAATTGTACTAGCCACCACCACCGGCTGCACCACCAACCATTACCACTAGCCACATTACACACTAGGCGCTCCAGTCACCACCATGCTGGTGGTGTTGCTGCACAAGGTACTAATGCAAGCTGAGCCTTACACTAGCTTGCACCGGTACACATGGTGTAAGATGTGCAAACTGTATACTTGTACCAGGTGTAGGTGCAGCATAAACCTATAACCCCCACCACAAATCCATAATCACTAGGCATCACCACCAGCCACACCAACATCATAGCCACCACATTAGCACCCCAACAACAAACTCACTACCATCAAACATCACCATCCACCACCACCAGCCACACCAGCACTCCAGCTACCACCACAGAACACCAACAACAGCAGCAGCAAGTAAAAACAGAATCTATGACAAACAACAAAAATTGACAAGCAGCGCAAGATCATTTCATTGATATTGAAATTAAGTCTCACAACATCAATGAATGACAAACTAAATAAAAAGAAAAAAGAAAAAAAGATAACCATCCATAGCAAGTGTTATTATAACGTTAATGTTTAAATATCTGTTTTGACTCCTAAGTTCCACAAATCCTATCACGTCTCATCTCATCAATCAATATGCACGACACCCCCTGTTCATGCTCCTTTCGATGGACCTTTCACTTGATTCATAATTCTTGCACTCTTTCTAACTGGACGTGCAACTTCTTCTTCAACATTCTCAGTATCCACTGACTTAGATGGAGCTGCAAATGTCCAAGGCTGAATTGATTCAAAAGGAGCTGAAGCTGCAACTGGGTTTTTTCTCTTCTTTCTTGTTGGCACAGTTGATGTTTTCTTTTTTGTTGGTGCAGCCGTTGATTCTTGAGTTGGGCTTGAGATAAGAACCTCTGAACTTCTCCCAGGCTACAAAAAAATAATAAATTGTCAACAAAAGTCTACAGCATAAATTAAATTAAATGCAGCCAATAAAACTTACATTGAGAATATCTGTTCCAGTACACTCATCTATATAAAGGCCATAACTATATTGTCTTACTCTCTTCCCGAGTGCCCCTCTTGTTTGAATAGGGGCATCACTTTCAGGAACTTGTGATTTGTTGACTATTTTTCTTGCTTTCTTGGGCCCTTCAGTTACAGCCGGGGCTTCTTCGACCAATTCTTCAGCTGTGTGTCTTCTAAATGGCCTTTGTGTAGCTGCCCCTTCCCTTGGCCTTCTTCTAGTTGTCCTTCAGTGTAGCCATTCAACTTCAGTGACACCTCATTCTGTTGGGCTTTCTGGTGGTATTGGTGGTGGTACTCGTGGTGTCCCTTGTAGTGATTCTTCTGGTGGCCCCTATGATGACCCTTGAGGTGGATCTTGTGATGGCCCTTCAGTTGGCAGTTAAGTTTCAACTTGCTTTCTTCGAACTTGAGAAATAGGCAAAAGACACCATAAATATAATATCGGGACATATAATAATGTAAAGAAAATGAAAAACTGAATACAAATCATTGAATTTACCACTGGATATTTCTTTCGCTGCTAAAGAACAATCGACTGAACTGGCCGTGATTCTGCTTGGCCAATCCTTTAGCTGGCCATGATGCTGCTTGGGCCAATCCTTCAGTTGGTCGTGATGCTGCTTGGGCCAATCCTTCAATTAGCTGTCTTCTATCTTGCCTTCTTCGAACATGCTATTCAGTTTCATGACTTACTGGGGTTCTTTTTGTGACCTAACAAACACATTACATATAAGGCCAAATATGATATTATATACATTTTTATGATAAACGACAAAGCAACATAAACATAAAATAAATTTCATGACTTACTGGGGTTCTAGTTGTTGACTGAAGAACAGTCGACTCACTTGGCTCTGCTATTTGCATTTCTCCAACTGTCTCTTCACTAGGCCATTTACCTTGCCTTAACGGTTGTTGTTGCTTTCTCAATTGACAACCTTTAATATTGTGGCATGCTAGGCGACAATAAGAGCATGTTATCTTTGCACCCTGCCTGTTCATTTTTTGCTGACCCGAGACCTCTCCCTCCGCCATTCTTCGTCTTCGTTTTGTCCTTCCAATTTTCTTCTTCAATGGTAAAGGTTGAGGTGCTTCATGATCCGTGGGCTCTTAAAACTTGCTACTTCTAATTGGCTGCATCATGAACTGATAGGAAGCAAGGCATTTTTGATTTATGGTACCAATCATCGATGTAATCATCTGTATTGTTGCCCTTCGACTGGATGGTACATATGTCATGTGCACATGGAATTCCACTTACTTGCCATGCTCTACATGAACACTTCCTACTTCCTAAATTGACAACATACTTATCAGCACCCTTCATTATCTCATATCCATCATCTCCATTCCAAATGGGATGACAATGCCTACTTGCACCCAAGTTCTCATCTAATTTCTTGGCAATCCTAGGACCATATTATCTTGTCCACTTTGCAGCCTCATCTCTTTGTTTCTGCAGCCGAGTCATAACCGCAACTCGTATAGCATTGAGATGACTAGTTTGCATCTGGCATCTATTATCTTTGAATTAAATACTTCGCAAATGTTGTTGTCGACGTTATCGCACTTGAACTCCTCACTGAAGAATGCCCTGCACCAATGCTTCGGTTCTAGTTGAAATAGGGTAGCACAACCTTCCTTTGTTAACTGAAGCAGTCATTCTTTGGCTATCCTAAAGTCAGTCATGTTTGCACTCTTTGCTAATTGCCAAAATTACTATTGCAGCTTATCCCCTTTGTAGGTCTTTGCCCAATTTCTATATATGTGCCGTGCACACATTCGATATTCAGCATGAGGCAACAACTCGGTTACTGCCGTAACCAATCCCTGCAATAATTCAAAGTAAGAAATATTATAGCAAATTACATGTTCATATTACAAAGCAAACTATTGACTAAATTTTTCAAAAAGTAAGTATTACCTTTTGTTAGTCGCTCATGAATGCCCACCCTTCCTCGTTTGTTATCTCCAAGTCAGCCATCAGATTTTTCAAGAACTAGGACCAATTGTCCTTGTTCTCAATCTTTACAATAGCCCAATTGTCATTGTTTTCAATTTTTACAATAGCCCAAGCTAGTGGGAACATTTGGTTATTTGCATCTCTTTCAATCGCCGCCAACAATTCTCCCTTGCACAAGCCTTTCAAGAAACAGTCGTCCAATCCTATAATCCATCTACAACCATCTAAAAATCCTCGTCTGCATGCATCAAAGCACACATAAAACTTATCGAACTTGGTCCCATGATCATGAAGCGGTCTCTTAACCACCTCTACATACACTCTACTTGTAGGGTTTTGCAGCCTACACTCCCAAACATACTCCCACACCTGCTCATATTCCTTAGTATACTAACCAATAAGTATCTTTATCACATTTTACTTTGCTCTTTTGCACTGATTCCTAGATACATTGATGCCTACATGCTCCTTCACCAGCATCCTAAAGTTAGTAATTTTCATCTCGGGCATCAGCTTGATCAGATCGAAGAAGTGCTTGGACAACCATGCACTTGTTACCCTTTTGTTTTGAAAATTAATGGAACAAGTGTGTTCCTCTTGGTAGACTCTAATCTGGAAAGACCCACTTTTCTTAACAAACGTGCCGTAAATCTTCCATGGACAGTTTTGCTGCGAACATCTAGCTCTTACAAATTTCTTGGTATTTCTAATGAAATCAATATTTCTTTATGCAGCAATGGAGTTCTTCAGTATAGCTTTCCTAAATCGTATCGCATCATGGAATTTCATACCTACTGACAAAGTAGGAGAGGTAACGGATGGATCATAGGAAGGAAACTTACTTTTCCTTATATGCACAGCTCGTTGATCTTCTTCAAGTTCGTCCTGGGAAGTAGCGGTGTCGATACTTTCTTCATAATCTGTCTCCTGGCTAGCAACACCAACATCTATAGGGCCTTCACCTCTGTTTGGAACTTCATCAGCTACCTGCAAAGTTGCAAATCTATCTGACAAAAAGTCATTTTGTTTTTTCCTTGACTGTGTAAGCTCCTCATCGTCGTCGTCACTTAAGATTAATAAATTTTCAACTTCAGCAGCCAACCCTTCATCGTCATCGTCATCATCACCATCACTGGATTCGGCTACTTCCCAATCTAATTCAGTGATGGTGACATCACTTATGTCACAATCGCTTTGGTGAACAGCATCTGCGCCCCTCTCCTCCCTGTCCTATCCATCATGCCCTGCTTCATCCCTAACCTCAGTACTAGCTTGAATACCATCTCCTCCTTCTCCTACTTGGGTGCTATCTTTGTCATCATCTTCGTCCTCACTATCACTATTGTTTTCAACAAATACTTTCTTCTCTTCGCCAAGAAGATAATGATATAAGACATCCCTAAAACCATTATCATCTTCCAAAACTCTCAAACCATCTCTCAAGCCTTTCCCAGGAACACAGTATAGTAACTTTTGTATTCTACAAGGCAAAAATGTCACTATATCCCTAACAAATCTAATATATGATGTCTTCTTTATATCTACAAAGATAGTACCCTCATTCCCCCCCTCATACTCCCACTCATCATCCCCAATCACAAAATCCCCACCGTAGTAAACGATGATAACAACATAGTCTTTATCATGAGCCAATTCTGTAATAAAAGAGGACAAATATACAATTAACTTTTGAGACCATATTCACAAAGGACAGATAATTGCAAGTGGAGGTCCCTACACTCTTTATTAAAGAAAAGAAGAAAGAAAGAGGGAAGATGCATAAGTCAGACGACGGCTACAGCTTGAAAAGAGGCCTCAGGATAAGGACAAATAGAGATGAGACCCGACAACTACTTTGATTATGTCGTCGCATTCCTTTAAAATATGGAGAGATCCCTCAGCATAGGTCATTAACAATGTAATTTATTAAAAAAATACCCAGAAGTCCCCATCCCCACGACAACAAGAGATTCGATTCGAACATATCCAAGGTCCAATACTCTGAACCCTAACAATCACCAATTACCATCGCACATTTCACATCCAACCACTACAAATTACTTTCGCACATCACAATTCAATATAAGAGCCCTAAATCACACATCACAGTGGATGAGGCGATGTCAAGCCCTACACCGAGTCCTAATTTTCCCCCCGCCGAGCCCTACACCGAGCCTACATTTCGAGGCCGATCCTAAACTGTCAATTCGAACCCCCCAATAGGATTGTAGCACCACATATGAGCCATAAATCTCACATTAATACCATCCAAGCCTGAGCTTTCCCAGCCAACTCCCAAATTTCAAGTCCAAGCCCTAATAAACGAGTCGAAGCCCTAATTTCACCACAGGGGAGAGGAAGAAGAGAAAAAACCTGAGCAAATCGACGACGGCAAGTGATGACGGCAAGCGACGATGGCGAGTGATGACTTGCGAACGGCGACCTGCAAACGGCGAGCTGTGAACGGCGATGGAGAGGACGTTAGATCTGGTGTGAACCGATGGACGAACAGTTAAAATCTAAATGAGCAAAACGACGTCGTTTAGCACTAAGGAAAAACGACGTCGTTTAGTTTGGCCAAATGCACAGTGGATAGGGCGACGTCATTTTCCTCCTCCACGTGTGTTTTTTTTTTTAATAAATTGCCACGTCAGTTAAGCATGTCACCGGAAAATGCCATGTCTGCATTTTGATCGGTTTTTGGCCGGATTGGCACTTAAATGTTCCATTTTACTCCGATATTGGCACTTAAGTATCCCTCTGTGCCAAGTTATGGCACTCCAGGTGTCCCAACCTCATTGAGATTTTCATGGATGATTTTTCCGTTTTTGGCTTATCATTTGATTTTTGTTTAAATAATTTGGTTTTGGTCTTACAAATATGTGAGGAGATTAACCTTGTTTTGAATTGTGAGAAGTGTCACTTTATGGTGCAAGAAGGAATAATGCTCGGCATAAAATTTCTCGAAACAGAATAGAAGTCGATCGAGCCAAAGTGGAAGTCATTACAAAATTGCCTCCACCAATATCTGTGAAACTTGTCAGAGGATTTTTGGGGTATACAGGATTTTAGAGGCGGTTTATAAAAGATTTTTAAAAAATTGCTAAACCTCTTTCTAATCTTTTGAAAAAAGATGCTCATTTTAATATTTTTGTTGAATACATGCAGGCTTTTAACACTTTAAAGGAGAAGTTAATGTTAGCATCAATTATGGCAGCACCAAATTGGAATTTACCTTTTGAACTGATGTGTGATGCTAGCAATTCTATAGTAGGAGCTGTTTTGGGACAAATGAAGAATAAAGTTTTTCGAACCATATACTATGCTAGTTGAATTTTGTCAAGTGCACAATTGAATTATTCAACAACAGAAAATGAATTTTTGGCGGTAGTTTTTGCTTTTCATAAATTATGTTCTTATTTAATTGGCTCAAAAGTTATAATTTCTTTTGACCACTTTGCTCTTAAGTATCTACTTGAAAAGAAAGAATCAAAACCCCGGTTGATCAGGTGGATTCTATTGCTGCAAGAATTTGATTTAGAAATCGAAGATAAAAATGGGACTGAAAATCTAATTGCAAACAACTTATCAAGAATTCCAAATTCAAAGGAAGAGGTAAGACCAATTTTGGAAGAGTTCCTAGATGAGAAAATTTTTTCCATTAAGTTCACAAAAATTCCCTAGTACGCAGACTTTGTAAATTATTTGGTAAGTAATTTTCTTTCTCCTGAATTATCATATCAATAGAAGAAAAAATTATTTTCTGATGTTAAAAATTATTTTTGGGAAGAATCTTTTTTTGTTTAAAGTATGTGCAGACCAAGTCATAAGGAGATGTCTTCCAGACGAAGAGAATGCAAACATTCTATATCATTGTCATGATAGAGAGACAGGTGGCCATTTTGGTGCCACCAAAACTGCAGCTAAGATTTTACAATCTGGATTTTATTGGCCTACACTTTTTAAAGATGCATCCTCCTATGTAGCTTCATATGATAGGTGTCAAAAAACTGAAAATATTTCAAGAAAAAATGAGACACCTTTAAACAACATTATTGTGTGTGAATTAATTGATATTTGGAGTATTGATTTCATGGGACCCTTTACATCTTCTTTTGAAAATTTATACATTTTAGTGGTTGTGGAGTATGTGTCTAAGTGGGTAGAAGTTGTAGCATTGTCAACAAATAATGCTAAGGTCGTGGTCAAATTCTTAAAGAAAAATATTTTTACCCGATTTGGCACTCTTAAGGCAATCATAAGTGATAGGGGGACGCATTTTTACATCAAATAATTTGAAGTACTTTTGAATAAATACGGAGTCACATATAAGGTTGCAACCCCTTATCATCCTCAAACTAGTGGTCAAGTAGATATTTCAAATAGGGAAATCAAAAGAATTTTAGAAAAAACAGTGAATGCCTCTAGAAAGATTGGTCAATAAAACTTAATGATGCACTTTGGGCCTATAAAACAACATTCAAAACTCTAATTGATATGTCTCTTTTAGGCTAGTGTTTGGGAAGGTTTGCCACTTGCTAGTGGAATTAGAGCATAAAGCATATTGGACACTGAAATTTTTGAATTTTGACATGCAATCTGCAGATGAAGAAAGATTATTACAACTGAATGAATTAGAGGAATTTGCAATGAGGCCTATGCAAAATTTTAAGTTGTACAATGAGTGTACAAAAAGATGGCATGCCAAGCACATATTTAGAAGAGAGTTCAAAATTGGTCAAAAAGTTTTACTTTATAATTCTCGTCTTAAACTTTTTTCCAAGAAATTTGCGGTCTTGATGGTCTGATCCTTTTACAGTTACATAGGTATTCCCATATGGAACAGTTGAAGTTGCGCATGACACTGAGAGCACATTCAAGGTGAACGGTCAACGTTTGAAGCCATACTTTGAAGATGGTTATAACCAGCAAAAGACCACCATTGAACTTCATCCTCCAGAATAGCGACACTTGAGATAATTTGGCTGAAAACTATAAAACAAGTGCTTATTGAGAGGCAACCCAAGCATTTTAATCATGTTTTTTTTTTTTTATTGTCAAGTTTATGTTTTGCAAAAAAAAAAAAAAAAGATTAACTTTTCTCTGTTTTATCCAGGTTAATTTTTTAGGGATCACATTTCAAGAGTTTAATCAACAAGGTCATCTATGAACTTATCCTACAACCAGTGGAGTTTTCTTCTTCCTATTTCTATTTTTCGCATTAAGGACACTGCTTCATTCAAATTTTGGGGGAGGGGGGGAGACAAATTTTTTTGAATAATTTTTTTGTTTATCATGATTACATTCCTTGTTGTGAATTTTTGCAATTCTTAAGAAAATTTAAATTCTATTGAACTTGCAATTGATGTGTGAGTTAATTTTAATTATGATTATGTTGATCCACTTACTAAGCACTAAAAGTCTTTAATTTTTGAATTATGTGTAAATCTAGAGAACATGAAATATGTGATTTTCTTAAATTTCACCCAAATTTTAGAATTTGTTTGATTTTCTCTTGAGATGAAATCCTAAGCTAAATATAACCGAAAAAATGATTTAGGCAATTTTTGAATCGATTGAGCATTTCAAACTAACCCTGTTTATTTATTCCTAGTCACCACGTTGAACCTTAATTATTATCCAATTTTTTATTGGCACCCATATATGTTTAACCTAGCCGTTATCAAATTATATTATTGTCACATGCCCTATGAACACGTTGATTTTTTTTTTGGATAAAAAAATTATTTGAGCTTAATAGAAATTTGGAAGGAGGGATGGAGCAAAAAAAAAAGGTGATTGCTATGGTTGTTTGGGGTGTATTAAAAAAAATTACTTTTATGGTTTCCTATCCAACTTTCAATTAAGTGAGCCTTTGGATACTTAATGGGTTGGAAATTTTCATGTTATATTAGGAGGGACTTTGGGAGAAATTCCACCATAAAGCAATTCCGGAAAAAAAAAAAAGAGAAAAAAAAAAGGAATGATAATATATGGTGGCAGAAAAATTATCTTGGTTAAGTGAATTGTAAAATGACATTGGCTCTAATTAAATCCTAGAAATCAACGTGTTGATGGATGATTTGAACTTAAAATTATCATTATCTCACCTTTAGCCCAGCTTTACATTATAAATCGAGATAAGTCCTATTGATTTTTTGTTGGATAATTGGCTTACATTAGTGGAGAGAGAAATGAAAAGCAAACCTATGAGATTTTGGTCATAATTATTGAGAATTTTTTAGAAGTTACATGTCAATATGAATTTATCTGGATTGCATATAATTCGAAAAAGATAAGAACTCTCACACATACACTTGGATCACATATTTAAAATTGGTCTTAACTTATAAATCAATTTCAATGTTTGGATGAAATCTGTGTTGTACTTTGAATTGTGAATTTGAGCAATTATGGAAAGATGTCATAGATGAGGTTGTTAGCTTGAGTATGTATTATGTCTTGATTTTGCTCAAGGACTAGTAAAATGTTAAGTTTGGAGGTTTGATAACTCTATAAAAATAGAGTTATTTTACCTATTTTAGGCAACAATTAATGCAATATCATGAGAAAATATTTGGATTTCTTTTTGATTATTTGAATTTTCCTTATTTATGTAGAATAATGAGATATGATAAAGATAAAAAAAAAGGCAAAAATTAGGAATTCAAATAAAAAAGCAGTGGAAGATGGATATCAAATTATGGAATTCTTGATTTTATTCCCTAATGTGATCTGATAAAAATCAAATCAAAGATCTTCTGATTTACTCCCCAATTTTATGCGCAATTGCTTGGAGATAAGGATCTTGGATATATCCTATGAATAGAAGAACATTGAGAACCAGAGAGGGGATTAGGTTTTTGTTAGATCGTTTTTCATTCTTCTCAGAGTTTTTCAAGTATTTTGAAGAGAAGACAAAAGTAATGACAAAATTCTTGTTCTTTGATTCAAGATGCTGAGTTTAATTTATATTTTTATTTCTTCTTCTACTATGTTGTGATTTTCTTTTGTTAGGGCTACAATATAGCTTAACCATGATAATATGAATTTCATGATTTTTATGTTTTGCAATTGATTTCATTCATGTGAGTTATATATTATTGTGCATAATGTTTTTGAGTGACTGGTCACCATTTGAATGATCTGATGTGCATGTTTAAGACCAAGAAGTGATAATATGCGATTGCTCATTATAATATATAATCATGAATTAAACGTGAATAGAGATATACCACGTTATTTGTATAGCTTTCGGTGATAAGGTGATCCAAAAGACTCATTGTAAATTGGGAATATTCATAATTTTTAATACACTTATATTTATTTTAATTCACATAGAGATATAGTTGATTAATAAGCTGAGTAGGTTTGCTATATCTAAAGATAGGATAGTAAATAGATTAGGAAATTCTGCTATCATATGTTTTTGATATCGTTTTTGTATCCACAACAATCGAAATTCATATCTAGTGGTTATGGTAAAATCGGATGTTTTAACATATTTATCTGATTGATTTATTGCATTTAGTCTCCAAATTTTGTTTTTAATTTATTCTAAATTATATTTTGATCTGTTAGATAAATTTTAGAATTAATTTATTTTAGTATTTAATTAGTTTATTAATCATCGATCTCCGTAGGAAGATACTTTTTCTTATCATTATATTACTTGTTAGACATGTTTACTTGCATTTAGAATTTTACGAACAAATTCACGTGTCCCGGCAATGTAATAATCCCCACTTGATGAGCTTCTCTTCAGGGAATAAAATTCTTTTGACGGGTTCGTCCTCGTAGCTGGTAGACCCGCCGAACTTATGCACTAAACGCAACATCGCGTAATGCCTCTAAAAATAGGTTACATGCATCACATAATTGGGCCC